>OX442314.1:47906365-48598886 GCA_949358305.1 Strigamia acuminata
CGTGTTTTCACTCGTTTATCCCCGACCGCCTGTTTAGTCGTTTGTTTGTTTCCCTGTCTATCCATCTATCTATCTATCTATCTATCTATCTGTCAGTCAGTCAGTCAGTCAGTCAGTCAGTCAGTCGGCTAAATTAAAATATGGTGGTCGGGGAAACCGACTATTTTCTCACCTTGCAGATAAAACGCTCGAACGTATCGATACACACGCGTGTTTCACGAAATGGAGTGTGGCGCAATAGATAAAAATCTTTCTTCCTTTTTTTGTTGCGCGTCGTGATACCTTGACGTAACTGCGACAACGTGAATAGGTGGGGGGAGGGATTTTGGTACTGTAAGTAGTGCGAGTGTCTATTTTCAAACAAACGAGCGAGTGGAGAGACGATTCACGCATTCACTCGACCGCCCGCCCGTGCGCGTGCGTACATTACATTAGCATGTGCACACGCGCACGGGCGGGAGACCCCGTGCATCGCCATCACTTTTTAATTTTTAACAAGCATGCGAGGTGGTCTTCATTGCGTTGTGTGAGTTTTCTGGACCAAACTCGACGTGTGTAATTGACCAATTTGTTTTATTTTCACACAACGAACAGACGAATGAAGAAACAAACAAAGAAAGAAGCGGCATTCATTTAACACATACTTTGTCATTGTTTTGGCATTTTTGGCACGTCGAGACAGACTTAATCACGCCGTGCAGTTTCAAACTCTGTTTGGTTTTGTTTGGTTTGGGTTTTTCTTCCCCCCCCCCCCCCCCCTCTCCCCTACGTTTTATTTGCATCTACAAGTATTTGCTTCTCATTAAATTACGTTTATTCATTTTCTCTTTCTTTCCAAATGGGTAAACAGAAGACCTCGGCTAGACGCGTGTACCCGGCGCGTTGTTACTACGCGCGCGACCGAAGTGACTGGCCCAGCGTCTTGACCAATTATTAATTCAAATGTTAATTTTTTATTTCGCTCTTCTTCTACCAACTGTCTTGCGCCGAGACCGCCGGTGTAGAGGCAGTGGCATCGCGCGCGGATTTGGTCGGACAGGATTGTCGCGGCCATCCGCTTCGCGTTTATGTTGGAGGACCTAAACTCGTTTTTGGACGATTGCCTTGGCGGTCGGTATGGTGGCGGAATCGACCACGGTGGCGGAATCGACCACGGTGGCGTGCAGGGAGATGGAGATGGAGGAGCCCCGAAACCATCCGAGAAGCTTTGCGTGCAGTGGCGGCGGCCACCTCGGTGGCCACCGCAATCGAATGCGTCGTTGGATTTGTCAATTTTTTTCTATTTTCATTCCAATTTTTACTCCAATTTTTTTATTCAATTTCTATTACAATTTTCATTCGATTTTTATTCAATTTTTGTTTCAATCTTTATTCAATTTTTATTCAGATTTTCTCTCTAATTTTCGATTTGTTTTGTTTGTCTGTTTTGTTAAATAGAAAAATAAAATAAAATAAACAAATCTTTGGATTTTTTATGTGGGCGTGTTTGAGTGGCGGTGGAGAAAATGGGATTATCTAGACCAAAAGAGAGAACAACGTGAGCACCCTGTTTGGTTACGTAATTGCTAGGGGCCACGCACATTCCAAGAAGGAGGGTAATAAAGAAAGGTCGTGTAAAGGCGATAAAAAAGGTAGACGTTTTGTTCCGCAACATCGCCCAAACGATAGAATAAACAAGCGGACGGATGGGCAGGGAGAAGAAAAGCACGCGCGCGATCAAACGCGGTGGGTAAAATGTCAGTTGATTCTATTAGTCAGTCCTGGTCGAGGAGCATGCTGTCTTTAACGATTGAATCGAGGATGGCACAAAGGAGATTCCGTACCTTGTGTGAGACAAGGTCTCCCATTGAAATCTGAAAATTTAAATCTGCAGTGGTGCGCCCCTGTCGGTTGAGCGAACGATTGAGACGAGTGGTCGAGGTTATCCGCAGCAGCCAACTATTGTTTATTTTTTAACACACATCCATGTCTGCCCCTATTCATTGCGACGCGTCTAACCGACACATTTGGTTGGCCGGTGACTGCGCAACGCAGCGAGTCTGGGACATGAGACCAGACAGACACCGAAACCCTCCGGATCCCCGCGAAGGTCCGAAACGAACGGTTTGGAAGTGCTCGTGAATCTGGCGAACGCGGTGATATGAATTCGCGTCATTTAGGACGATGCGACGCGCACCGAGAGATGAAATTTAAATCGTAAACCGATCGAAACGTTTACGATCTTCGTTTCACACAACACCTAATACGACAATGCAATTAATGGTTGGAGTACACGATGTGAAATTAATTTCACGAATCGGGGAATCAATTTCTATTTTCTTCTCTCTACGTATCATTTTTATCCTGTAGTCTTTGTGCGTCTTTTCGTTTTTTCCTTGAAATCAGGTTTTCGTGAAACCTGATCCTGGGGTTATCCATGCGTCACATCCGCCTGGTAGGTTATTTTTTCCTCGAAATCAGGTTTTCGTGAAACCTGACCCTGGGGTTATCCACGCGTCACATCTGACCGGTATGTTGTTTTTTTCTTCGAAATCAGGTTTTCGTGAAACTTGATCCTGGGGTTATTCACGCGTCACATCCGCCCGGTAGGTTCACGACGCGCGATCACGAGATAATATTGTTTGCCGACGCGCGCATCATATTCGAGCGTGCGTGTAGCCCGTTCCCCGCGATCACATTGCGACGCAAAGTCGTCCACGACTCCAATGTGCATCCGCGCGTGGTCGCGCTGCAATACGGAATGCGCTCACGACTCCAATGCACGGTTTTTGGGCGTTTATTAAACATTTTTTGACGTTATTACGTGTGATCGCGCGTATATTTTGTTGACGAGAAAGAAAAAAAAAAATTCCTCAAAAGCCGGACCAAGGTTTCGATACAGTACGCTAATTTATCTTTTATTTTTGCAATGTGTGCGCGTCCAATACAAGCATAAAACTAGCGCGAGAATACCGCGATGGACGACCGATCGCAACTGCCGTTCCGCATGGCGTTTGTCCATCTCCCGACCTGAAAGGAGAGAAAAATAGAACGCCAATTCGGTCTCAGTCCTGCCAACGGGACCCGACAGTCAGTGGCTAAAAAGCACACCAGACAACAGGTGATACACGAAATCAACGACAGGTGTCCCAAACTTTTCACACAATCATGATTGTTCCACAAAGCCGAACCGAACACGACAAATAATTTAACAAACAAACAGTAATAACAACGATGTTAAACCACTTGTTTGATGATGAAATTGTACGACAACTACTATTTATTTATTTAATTAAAACATAACAACACACGAAAGAAGAAATAAAGAAAAAGAAAAAAATAAAATAAAATTAAATAAAATAAAATAAAATAAAATAAAATAAAATAAAATAAAATAAAATAAAATAAAATAAAATAAAATAAAAAATTCGAATGATCTGTCTAGTCGACATTGTCATCGTCATCATCTTCACCATCGTCACTATCACCATCGTCACTATCACCATCGTCACTATCAACATCGTCACCGTCGTCGTCATCATCAATTACCCTCTGAAAAGAAAGAAAAAATAAGAGAAACAATCAAAAAAGGTGGATGCGCACCAAACATGTTTACCGGTTGGCAGACCCGTTGCTGAAACTTGTACAGCGATTCGACAGACTTGATCGAAGTCAACGCCATCAAATCGACACACTGAAAATTATCAAACAAAAATGAATGTACATGAAAGGTCGAAAAGTGGTCGCGCGCGTCATCGTGCGTTTTATTCTTACCTTGCCAGACAATTTCTTTAACACGGATTCGACCGTGTCCGCCGCAATAGACGATAAAAGAATGCCACCATCGCGCGTTTTCTCGGCGACCGGTTCGACATCATCCCGCTCCCGCTGCTCCCGTTCCCCTGATCTCGCCTCCGCCACCTCCACTTCACCCATAGCCACTTCAACTTCCGCTTCCACTCCATCCACGTCCACCTCTCTATCCTCCTCAGTTATCTCCACCTCCACTTCCATATCATACACATCTGTATCGACCCAGTCCAGGTCGCTTTCCATCCGCTTCAACTTCTTCTCCATTGATCTCAACCGACCTATCATCTCCTTCCTGCCACGCCACCTCCAACCCATGTACTCTTCGATCCTCTCAATTCGTTTGGTTGTCCCCGTGAATCTCTTTGCTAGAGTCCACGCGATCTGCCTGGCTTTTTTCACCGCCCCCGCCACCGTCTTTTTCTCGCGCTGCGGCGGTGGCAGCAGTGGCGACGCCTCTCCTCGACACGACTTGAAAGAGAGAAAAAAGACAAACGGATAAAAAAAAAAAAAAAAACAAAAAAAAAAAAAACGGATGAACAAATAAATAGATTGATGACAAATAAAGCAAACGAACGAATCAGTACCTCGTTAACTTGCGCCGGGTCTTCCATCTCTCCATCACCCACTAAACAAGCGCGTTTAGATGGAATAGGATCCATTTTTGACGGCGTGTCGGTCAATGGCACAGCGGACGACAAATTCGATGTAGTCGTCGTTTCCTCTTCCCCATCCCCTCCAATCTCTCTGTTTTTCTCCGTAGCGACCTGTAAAAAAAGAAAAAAAAAAAAAAAAAAAAAAAAAAGTGAGGAAGATGGAGGTTATATAAATGAATAAAACCTGAACAAAGGAAAACGAATGGGACGTAAACTCAGTTTCGATCTCTGTTAACGACGGACGAAACGTCCAATGGACGTTAGTCACACGCATCACCTCGCTCACTCGCTCACTCATTCACTCATTCGCTCACTCACTCACTCGGGACTGTACGTTTGACAAAAATTCGTGATAAAAATTACCCCAATTACATTAAAATCTTCTATCAATTGTGGTACTAAGGCGTCCATGATGTCGGGTGGTTAGTTCTGCATCCAGGAGGCATAGACAAGACCAATCACGACTCTGCTCATTGTTGGCCAATCAAATCGCTTCGTACGATGGCGCCAAATTCGATTGTTGGACTGCTTTCTATCGTGTTTTAGAGATTTTTGAGAGAAATCTTACGACGAGAAAACTCTTCTCTTTTTTTTTCCATGGAAAGACACACGGGTTAACCACCAAAAATATTTATTTATTTATTTACGTGTGTTTTGTAGACGACGCGTCTTCTATCGCGTGACACACGCGTGTAAAAGCTAAGTTCGCGCGTTCGACATGTGAATGCAAAACGTTGACCATACGTCGCCGCGCGCGTCGCCGCGCCGCAAGTGGACGAATTCCCCGAAATCGCGCGAACGCCGAAAGTTGAAAATATTCAACTTTGACGCGCGCGACCACTCGTTGCCACCTTTGTTTTCCAGTGAAATCATTGATTTTTACATTGAAAACAGTCACATTCTATTGAAATGAATTGTTTTCACGTCAAAACAATACACGAAAAACAATACAAGAAAAAAAGAGTTCATAAACAAATACAATCCTTTCGACGGTGCGCGTGGAAATTACATGCCGCTCAATGCTCGCCTGCTGCGGCCGGGGAGATTGCAATTTCCCGTCGAGCAAGCAAACACAAAAACCCACCAAATTTTCAACTTTTCCCATTTTAAAAAACAATTAAATATTCTTTAAATTAATAATCAACAATGAAATACCAAAAAAAATCAATTCTTAAGCAACTTAACAATTTTTGTTTTTGTGCTGCATGGGAACCAAAAAATTGGTTGACGCGAGCTTGTGACATGCGCTGCACAGCCTCGCGAATCCTAAGTGCGTCCTCAGCCATACGCGTCGGCCTTGACGCGCGCGTTTAGACGCGCACATGTGAACTTAGCTTTGTGCGCGTCCAGATGCGCTCGTCTAGACGACCGCGTCAGGGCCGACGCGTATAGTTGTGGATGCCTCTAGGATTCGTGAGGCTGTGCAGCGCGTGTCATAAGCGCGTCTCAATTAATTTTTTTTATTCCCATGCTGCACGTCGTTTTGAATTAACAATACTCGAAAATAGTCGTTTTAACTTTGAAAATAATTGTTTTAATTTCGAAAATATTCGCTTTCATATCAAAGTGTCCATTCTCACGCTATATAATGTTTAATACGTAATTTTATTATAAAAAATTTCCAATGTATAAACTTTATTTCTGTTTTCAGTTTCCTGATATGATTAAAGAAAATCCTAAATATTATTTCCAAACATTTATCAAATTCTTTTCAAAAGCAGTTGTGGAGGCGTCTACTACGAACGTGTCATCGTGGGCGTCAAATTTGAATATTTTTAACTTTCTGCGTTTGCACGAATTCGCAGAATTCGTCCACTGGCATCGTGGCGACGCATGGTCGACATTTTGTATTCATATGTGACGCGCACTCTATTTACTCACGTAGAACACACGAATCGCGCGCGTCAACGCGCACATGTAAATTTAGTTTCACTGAATCGCGTACGAGTTTTTCTCTTTTTCAACGCGGAATCGTATTCGACTCGCTTTCTAGTCGAGTACGAGTTTTTCCCTTTTTCAACGCGAAATCGTATTCGACTCGCTTTCGAGTCGAGTACGAGTTTTGCCCTTCTTCAACGCGAAATCGTATTCGACTCGTTTTCGAGTCGAGTACGAGTTTTGCCCTTCTTCAACGCGAAATCGTATTCGACTCGCTTTCGAGTCGAGTACGAGTTTTGCCCTTCTTCAACGCGAAATCGTATTCGACTCGCTTTCGAGTCGAGTACGAGTTTTGCCCTTCTTCAACGCGAAATCGTATTCGACTCGTTTTCGAGTCGAGTACGAGTTTTGCCCTTCTTCAACGCGAAATCGTATTCGACTCGTTTTCGAGTCGAGTACGAGTTTTGCCCTTCTTCAACGCGAAATCGTATTCGACTCGTTTTCGAGTCGAGTACGAGTTTTGCCCTTCTTCAACGCGAAATCGTATTCGACTCGCTTTCGAGTCGAGTACGAGTTTTGCCCTTCTTCAACGCGAAATCGTATTCGACTCGTTTTCGAGTCGAGTACGAGTTTTGCCCTTCTTCAACGCGAAATCGTATTCGACTCGCTTTCGAGTCGAGTACGAGTTTTGCCCTTCTTCAACGCGAAATCGTATTCGACTCGTTTTCGAGTCGAGTACGAGTTTTGCCCTTCTTCAACGCGAAATCGTATTCGACTCGTTTTCGAGTCGAGTACGAGTTTTGCCCTTCTTCAACGCGAAATCGTATTCGACTCGCTTTCGAGTCGAGTACGAGTTTTGCCCTTCTTCAACGCGAAATCGTATTCGACTCGCTTTCGAGTCGAATACGAGATAGTCGATGACCCGTTCCCGGACTTTGACTCGTACGACTCGTATTCGAGATGTATTCGAGATGTATTCGAATCGTATTCGAGTCGTATTCGAGATGGTCGATGATTTCCACTCGCTCGTATACGCGTTGTATACGAGCTCGTATTTTGATCGTAATCGTAAACGAATCGTTTACAAGTCGTATACGAGTTGTATACGACGTGTATACACCTCGTATACGAACGAAGTTTGGAAAATCCACCGGATACTTACTACGACATGAAAACACATAGTAGTCACATACGTCTTATTTGGAAATTGTGTTTTCCCAAACTTCGTTCGTATACGAGGTGTATACACGTCGTATACAACTTGTATACGACTTGTAAACGATTCGTTTACGATTACGATCAAAATACGAGCTCGTATACAACGCGTATACGAGCGAGTGGAAATCATCGACCATCTCGAATGCGACTCGAATACGATTCGAATACATCTCGAATACATCTCGTTTTCGAGTCGAGTACGAATTTTGCCCTTCTTCAACGCGAAATCGTATTCGATTCGCTTTCGAATCGTATACGAGATGGTCGATGATTTTTGTTTCCCGGACTTTGATTCGTATTCGAGTTGTTACGAGTTCGTATTTTGATCGTATTCGTATTCGAATCGAATTCGAATCGTATTCGAATCGAATACGAATCGAATTCGAGTCGTATTCGAGATGGTCGATGATTTCCACTCGCTCGTATACGCGTTGTATACGAGCTCGTATTTTGATCGTAATCGTAAACGAGTCGTTTACAAGTCGTATACGAGTTGTATACGACGTGTATACACCTCGTATACGAACGAAGTTTGGAAAATCCACCGGATACTTACTACGACATGAAAACACATAGTAGTCACATACGTCTTATTTGGAAATTGTGTTTTCACAAACTTCGTTCGTATACGAGGTGTATACACGTCGTATACAACTCGTATACGACTTGTAAACGATTCGTTTACGATTACGATCAAAATACGAGCTCGTATACAACGCGTATACGAGCGAGTGGAAATCATCGACCATCTCGAATACGACTCGAATACGATTCGAATACATCTCGAATACATCTCGAATACGAGTCGTACGAGTCAAAGTCCGGGAACGGGTCATCGACTATCTCGTATTCGACTCGAAAACGAGTCGAATACGATTTCGCGTTGAAGAAGGGCAAAATTCGCATTCGACTCGAAAACGAGTCGAATACGAATTCGCATTCGACTCGAAAACGAGTCGAATACGATTTCGCGTTGAAGAAGGGCAAAACTCGTACTCGACTCGAAAACGAGTCGAATACGATTTCGCGTTGGAGAAGGGCAAAACTCGTACTCGACTCGAAAACGAGTCGAATACGATTTCGCGTTGAAGAAGGGCAAAATTCGCATTCGACTCGAAAACGAGTCGAATACGATTTCGCGTTGAAGAAGGGCAAAACTCGCATTCGACTAGAAAACGAGTCGAATACGATTTCGCGTTGTAGAAAGGGCAAAACTCGTACTCGACTCGAAAGCGAGTCGAATACGATTTCGCGTTGAAGAAAGGCAAAACTCGTACTCGACTCGAAAACGAGTCGAATACGATTTCGCGTTGGAGAAGGGCAAAACTCGTACTCGACTCGAAAACGAGTCGAATACGATTTTGCGTTGAAGAAGGGCAAAATTCGCATTCGACTCGAAAACGAGTCGAATACGATTTCGCGTTGAAGAAGGGCAAAACTCGCATTCGACTAGAAAACGAGTCGAATACGATTTCGCGTTGAAGAAGGGCAAAACTCGTACTCGACTAGAAAGCGAGTCGAATACGAGATCATTTTTTGATCTGGGTCGTGAATGCGTCCGTATGTCACGCGAAGGCGTGTTGGAGTCGATTCCGAGTTCGTATTCCATCTTGAACGCGCATTGGAGACGTAAACCAGTTTATTTTACCCACTCTCGCTCGATCCCGCTTCATCGCTCCTTGTCGCTCCTGTGAAAAAAAATACATGAGAATGTGCAGAAATGAACCTTCCAATACTCACATGAAAATTGACAACCTTGACACAAAACAGTCTATTGACACTCCCAACACCACCCCGGACGTTTTCCGGAAGAGTTTGGTCCACCCGGAATCCCCAGAATAGTCGCCCCCGAAATGCGGATTTCGCGGAAGCCAATCCGCGGAAAGGATATACAACTTTAAATGTTGTTCATATTCATCTTAACCTGATTAAATAACTGCACTTTATTTAATTTTCTAAAATTTAAATTAGCAATATGCAAAATGTCATGAAACGTTCAAGCTCGAAATGCTTTTCTGCCGAGGGCGGTCCAAAAAAAAAATTTTAAATGAAAATGTATACATTTTTTAGACCGACGTTTCAAACGTCAGATTATTTCAGTTTTCATTACGTAATTAGGAAGGTGGGGTTTGGGAAATTTTGTTCAGGAATCGATTCAAGTTTATATCACTAACTTCTGTTGTTTTTTGCTGCTTTGGCTTGGAGAACTGGATAGTCAAACCCTGCTGCCCCTGTCGCCTCCATCAGCTAAGGACTTCCAACGGATTACTAACTACCGTCCCCCAGCACCCCTAAGGCGGAGCCACGGGACACACCGCAGCCATAGCGTGGTTGTCAGCCATCACCAGTTTCGGATCATAGACGGGTTGTCGCGGTAGCGACAATGAATAAAATGCTATAATCAAAGGGTTAGGTGTGTAGACATATTTTCCTGACTAAAAAAATGAATGAGAGAATATAAACACTCATTTAAATACGTAGCCAGTGTTGTTCTTTTAGACAGGTTTGGGGAAAAAGGGTGAAGGAAAACAAACACTCAGTTAAGTGGTAGACTAGGCCTGAAGGCATAGACAAAGGGGAGCTGAGGGTTGGGTAGGAGTGACCTCAATTAAGGAGGGGCTCTCAATTTTACTAATGGAGTAGATTTTCAACTAGAGGAACTTAATAGATAACTTGAGTTAGGGTTTTAATGGATATTCTGAATTAAGGATTTAATAGATATTAAAATTGAGGGTTAATAGGTAATTTGATTTGGTGGTGGATTCTCAACTCTTTGGCTTTTTCTCTTTCTAATCATTCCACTTTGATTATAAAATAAAGAAGTGTTAAAGGTGTTGTTGATCAAATGTTCTCAATTATATGATAAAGTGTTTTCAGACATTTATAATGATGTATTCTGATATTTTAGTAGGAAATATTGTATGATTTTGGTGAAGGAATGTTCTTTGTTCTCTGGTCTGGTGGGTGAAGGACAATAAAAGTGCCTGAGGAAAATCACAGAGAAAAGACATAAACAATGTGAAATCTAGTGACAGGGACCCATTAATAAAAAGAAATCTGACAGGTGACCTAAGTGCTGGAAAGCCCTGAAGCTACATTAAAAGATTGTTGTGAGTGGTGGAATTTCAATGAAGAATGGGCGTTTCCCGAGGTGTTGTGGTAAACCAAGAATTGGTGAAAAGACACTCGTGATAGGAGAGCCAGACTAGATTGTTACATAACTCCTTGCGAGTTGTTTTCCAGTCCAACGTAGTTCTCGCAATCTTGCCTAAAAGCAGCCGAGGCTGATTGTTTCTTCGACGACAGCACGAGATTCGGTGCACCCGAACAATCCATCAACAACCCGTGTTGGGAGACTGACCAGCGGCACTATCAACCGATCGGGAGAGAAAGGCGTAGGCGACCACACCCGCGAGAGGGGACGTTGATTGTTTTCAATTCCAACCAGGAAGAGAAGCAGTGGCCAGACTCGACCCCTTGCTGAGAGGGAGAAAATGACCACAAGTGGGAGATCGTATCTGAAAAAGGACTTGACTCAACAACCAGTAAATCACCGTCAGACCAGATAAACCGTTCGTAATTTTGCATTGAATGTATTTTGAGTTTACTATATTGCTAATTTTATGTGTGGTGATTGGGTTTCTTTTGGGACTTACCGGTGGCGGTGAATTTAGAGTGTTTTGGAGTTATCAGGGATATCATTGTTCTTTATTGTAACTTTTGGGGGTTTTAAAGGCCAATTAAAAACATCAGTTAGTTTAGAAAATAGTCTCATATTTTCACACCACAACGCACGTCAAGCACTTGTAGAATTTAGTTATCACCCAACACCAAATTGGGTAAGCGGACCGAGAGAACTTAAAGGTCAGTAGCTTATAATCCATTGTTTCATATGACTACTACGACATTTTGGCGAGCTTGACAGGATTTAGATTAGGATTAATAGGGATTAATTAGAATTAGTTAAGTTGAATTTTTGCAAAAAAAAAAATCTTTTTTTTTAAAATTTTTTGAAATTTTTGAGTTTTTGAAAAGTGCTAAGAGACGTGTGAGATAGAGACTAAGAGATTAGGTAAGGGTATTGTTAGGATTGTTGGGTGAAGAGGTTTAGGATTACTAAAGGACTCATTTAAAGAATGGCACAACCAGCAGCAGCAGCTGCGAGTGCTAATGTAAATTTGGTTGCTCTTTTTTCGGGTGACCACAAGCAGGCCAAGGTAGGTGTATTCCTGGCCCAAGTCAAACTTGTGGGAAAGAAGATGGGATGGGATCCAGCGACCCAATGCATTGTGGGTCGTGCTAGGTGCCGAGATAGAGCCCTGGATTTTCTGTCCACCAACAATGCAGTGAACACCACTGGAGATTGGGATCTCTTTAAAAAGGAGCTCTTGGCTTACTTTGAGCCCAAATCAAACCCAGTTCAGTTGGGTATTGCCTTTAATTCCTGTGTGCAGAAAAGTGACGAGTCTGTCACAGAGTTTGCAACAAGATTATCACGGCTAGCAGATTGTATGGCTGAAGGCGACTTATTAGTTAAAGCTGCATTGCCAGTTTTAAAGAAAACACAATTCGTGTCAGGGTTAAATGCACGGATTAAACGATTATTATTGACTTCTAACCCAGCTAGCTATCAAACAGCTGTTGATGAGGCTTGTCAGGAGGAGGTGAACGAAATTTCAAGTGGGACTATCAAACCCATCAGTACATTAGGGGCAGTTGGAGAAGGGAAAAAAGAAAAAGAGAAAGCAAAGGAAAAAGACAAGACTCAAGAACAATTCTTGAAAAAAAGAGTGCAGGAAATGAAACAACAGATCAGAGCGCTGCAAGGAGAGTTGGGAGCGCGAGGTCAACAGGGAAGAGCTCGCACCACTGGGCCTGGAAGCCAGCGGGGGGCATGTTTCAATTGTGGGAAGTTGGGACACATGGCCCGGGACTGCAGGAGAAATAATACAGGGGCAAACTCAGGTAACCGGATGGTGCCAACCTGCTATCAGTGCGGGGGAAGGGGTCACATATCACGGGAGTGTCGTAATGCGCCAACTGGCATGGTTTGTGACCATTGTAAAAAATCAGGTCATTTGGCTAACACGTGTTGGACTAAACACCCAAATTTACGGCCAGCCTTGCGCAGGGCTCAGGGCGTGGAAAGGGAAGGAGGTATCACACAACAAGGCGGGGTTAGAAATATTGAGTCTCATGACTCTGATCCGGATTATGATTACGAGACCATCACTAGGGGTCACCAGGTATCCGTGATTCAAGGTGATGGTGATACTGACACACCCACCCCCCCAGAGCAAGGGGAAACCACAGATATACCTGCAGAGACAAGTTTGGGTGATGATGGAGCGTGGGCAGACATAGGCCTACAAACCATCTATCAACCCACGAGCAGTTGGAAGTGGCTTGGAAAAACCCTACCACCCCACAGAACGTATATAAGAGCTGTCAACAGACAAGTGGATCATTTATTTAACCCAATTTCAGGGGGAAAAATGCCACTATGCTACAATGAATATTCTAGTGAAATGTTTGACAGGAAGAATTTTGACAGAGAACAAGCACTAGTAGCTAGCGATAAGGGTGAGGAAAAAGGAACCGACACCTTAGGTGACAAATTGAACAGCGAACAATTGCAAAAGATAATTCAACGGCAAAATGAAAAGAGAAATAAGAAAGTAAATATCCATGGAAAAAGGGGACAACGAGAGGACGCTCTCGCCCTTAAGGGACAACCTACTGCCCTACCGGAATTACCTAATAACAGGGAACCCCAACAAAAGGATCGAGTTAATAAAATTGAACAGAGAAAAGGAAAAGTCAATGACAAATTTCCAGATTGGGAAAAGTTTGAAGCTGAGGTGGACAGCTTAGTAACTGGGGAAGCCCCAAAGGAACAAAGAAAACAAAGAGGAAAAGAATTCAGAATAGGGACATTATCACAACATAACATGCCCTTAGTAAAAGGTAATGTTGGCAAGCACGAAATAGTCTGGTTAATAGACACTGGTGCAGCCACAAGCATAATGAATGAAGAAAAATGGGAAGAAGTTAGAAAAGACCTCAAGGGGGTCCAAAAATTTAAAAAGGGAACAAAATTAACAGGCGTGGAGGGAACAGCTCTCCAAGTAATAAGTAAATTTAAAATTAAAGTCACATTTGATGAGAAAGTCATTCAGGTGGATTTGACCATAGTCTCGGATCAATTAGGCCCTCATTATGAAGCTATCCTAGGAATGGACACCATTAGACAATACCAAATGTCTTATTGCGCGGCGAAGGCGGAGCTGGTGTCACCCCTTGTTGATATGCATCTAAAGGAATGCCCTATCCGAAGTGAAGAAGCACAAGGAAACATGGAAGTCAGTGTAAAGGAAGAAATCCGATGCCTTCCTGGAACGGAGAAGGTAGTCACACTACAATGTGATTCAGAGATTAAAAAGGGAGAATTGGTGCTTTTGACAGGGGATATGACAGGGGAATTGGAATTAGATTCAGGCATTGCTGTGGAAAAGGGTGAAAACCAAATAGTTGCTCTCATCCAAAATTGGTCAGATGCAATGGTGACCATTGAGAGGGGAACGACAGTGGGTCGAGTAGAACTATTACAAGAAGGGGATAAAATAGGAACCCCTACCGAAGATAAGAAAAGGAAAGAACCAATCCCAAGGGAGGACTTTGAGTTGGAACACTTAGATGCCCCAAGACAGGAAAGAATGATTAATTTACTAAGGGAATATGCTGACGTCTTTGCTCTCAGTTTAATGGAGATTGAGAAGACAACGGCCGGCGAGGCCGAAATACATCTAGACACTAGTGTGCCCATTAGATGTAGGCCATACAGAGTAGCTGAGGCACAAGAGGCCACTCTAAAGAAGATCATCGCAGAGATGCTCGAGGCAGGCTTAATTGCCGAGTCAGCTTCACCATACTGCGCCCCCTGTATACTTGTACAGAAACAGGATGGGAGTGCTAGACTCTGTGTGGATTACAGGAAGTTGAATTCACACATAATTGGAGACAGTTATCCGCTTCCGTTGCTCGACGGAATTATAGATCGAATCGGTCAGAATAAGGTGCTCTCAGCGGTCGATGTGGCCAGTGCGTTTTGGCAAATTCGGATGAGGGAGTGTGACCAGCCAAAAACAGCATTTGCCACGCCCTGGGCCACCTATCATTCATTAGTCTTGCCCCAAGGCTCTAAGACTTCACCTTCAACCTTTCAAAGAGTAATTGATAGGGTGCTGAGTGGACTAGATAAGATTTGCTTTGCATACCTCGATGATATTTTGATTTTCTCGCCAGACTTTAACCAACATCTGATAGACGTGGCTCAGGTCTTTCAGCGCCTCAGACAGGCACGGTTGAAGCTGAAACCCAAAAAATGTAAATTTGGAGTGAATGAGGTAGTCTTCTTGGGACATGTGTTTGCCGAAGGGACCGTGCGCCCAGTGGAAGAAAAAACTAGAGCTGTAGCAAAGTGCCCCCAACCTAAGAACGTAAAGGACATTCAATCTTTTGTTGGGTTTATAAACTTTTATCGACGATTTATTAAGGATTTTGCGAAAATAGCACAACCACTGACAGATCTGACACGAAAAGAGGTTGAGTTTGTGTGGGGAGCAGAACAGCAGGAAGCTTTTGAGACCCTAAAGCAAAGAATAATCGAATACCCAATATTAAGGACGCCGGATTGAGAAAAGCCATTCTTCCTAACAACAGACGCTTCTGACCGGGGGATAGGCGCTGTGTTGGAACAGGAGCACGAACGTAGAAGGCTCCCTGTGGCTTTTGCATCCAGAAGGCTAAAGCCAACCGAGACGCGCTATCCTATTTTGCATAGGAAAGCGCTAGCTATTGTTTATGGCTGTCTCCACTTCCGGTATTATCTGTATGGACGAAAGTTCACACTTATAGTAGATCACCACCCGTTGGCTTTCCTGCTACGCACAAAACACACAAAAAGCATGATTGCAAGATGGGCATTAATGATTCAAGATTTCCAGTTCGACATAAAATATTTGCCCGGATCAGAAAACAGGGCAGATGCAATGTCGAGACTGGTGACCGCTGTAAAACATGGTGAAATAATCGAGAACTGGACGGTGGATAAGATCATAGCTGCACAAGAAGCAGACCCCTACACAGCTGAGTTGAGACAACTAGTAGAAAAGAAACAATTCTCCACAAAAAACACAAAGGTAAAAGATTTTCAACTTTATATCAATGACGAAGGGGTTTTGTATGTTGTAAAATGGGTTAAGGACGGCCTAAAAGATAAATTAATCGTACCCGAAACAATGGTAGCTTGGGTACTGTATCAAGCCCATGAAACAAAGTTTGCAGTCCATTTGGGGGTGGACAAGACTTATTCTCATTGCCAAGAAAGGTACTTATGGCCCACAATGTTCACTGATGTAAGGGATTTCGTTGGCAGTTGTAAGTCGTGCAATGAGAAAAAGAAGCCAAGAGGCCTAAGTCCGTTAGGAGACATGGGTCCCGTTTTTGGGCCCGGAGAAGCAATTGGAGCAGACATTTTGGGGCCACTGCCCACCTCTCATTTGGGAAACAAATACCTATTGGTAGCAGTGGACTATTTCTCCAAATATCCAGAGGCGATTCCATTGGTAGATCAAACGGCCATCACTGTGGCCAAGGCATTTACGGAAAATATTACTCGTGCACGGGGTTTACGAGGTCCTTGTGACGGATAGGGGGGGTTGCTTTACAGGAAATGACTTCAAAAATGCTCTCAGAGAAGTAGGAACCAAACAGCAATTTACTACGGCCTTTCATGCAGCCGCGAACGGGCTTGTAGAACGTCATAATCAAACTTTGGCGAGGATGCTATCGCATCTGGTTGCTGCAAATCAAAGAGATTGGGACCAGATGGTTCCATTTGCATTGTTTGCATATAGAAATGCCATTCATGGAGTCACTCGAGAGAAACCAAGTTTTCTGCAAACAGGACGGGATCTAAGACTTCCTGTCGACGTCCTTTTGCAAAAACGAAGACCGCATTATGGAGAAGATTACACCACGGAGATGATAGAGAGAACGAGAAACTCTTTCAGTACGGTTATTGAAGCTATCAAAATGTCCCACGAGAAAGATAAGAACCGCAGGGCCAAAACGGCCATCAAGAGGAACATTCAACCAGGTGACATGGTGTATTTGTTTACACCCAGAATCACGGTGGAAGCAACAAAGAAATTAGCTAGATTAAATACAAGACCTTTTAGAGTCCTGAGGAAATTGGGTGAATTGAATTTTGAAAATCCAACACATCTCAAATTCCAAGAATATTCAAATAGTTCACGCCGACAGACTAAAAAGATACATACCAAGAAAAATCTACCCAGGTCTGGAGTTTGAAGAAGAGAAACTGGAAGAGCCAGAGGAAGGTCTAGAAGAACAAAGATCGCCTTACGACGAGGACAATGATGAATGGGTAGATGAGGACGGAGATTGGCGCCCATTGGCGGCCCCACCTGTCAGGCCCCGGCCTGGATTGTTGGCACCTCAAGGGAAAAAACGAGCACCTTTGGTTAAAAAACCAACGGCCCAAGCTAAAAGACAAGCCATTTTGGATGAATTAAAGGGACCCCGATCCAGGGCGGGACCATCTTCGACGAAAACAATCCCGAAGAAATCAGTTGGGCTGGGATTGGGTGAGGCACGTCAAAAATTGGCAGAATTACCACCTAGACGGCCAAACTTACGTCCAAGAGAAACCCTTCGGGCCCCAAGAAAATACAGTTTCGACGAGGCACCTCAAAGAAAAAGCTTTTTGGAAAAGGGAGGGGAATTGGCCAAAGCAAGGAGAAAAACAATAGAGGAAGCTGTTGCAGAAGAAACAGAAGTTTACTCAGAAATTGAAGAACAATCTGTTGCGGGGTTTGAAAGGAGTGTGGGAACAGATGCTGATTCCCTGAGGGCTGGCTCACCCTCTGAACACTCACAATCAGCCAGTGAAGATGATGACGACTTTCTGTCTGGAAAAGAAACAGACTCTCGGGATGTATCCTTACGAGTGGACCCCGATGAGACAATAACAGAGGGCACCCAAGCAGAAGGAGAGAAGATGCCACATCCACTCCTACAAGGGTTTTATGACGTTTTGGGGGGGGGAAGTTAGAAAGAAAAGAGAAGGAACAGGGAAATAAGGGGGGAAAATCAATAGACAAACTCAATTCACAAAGTGTAGTTATTAGCAAAGGTAGAAAACGATTAATAAAGAATTAAAAAAAAAAGTGTAATAAAACAAAGGAATAGGCCTATCTTGAATTTATCAAGTGGAAGAGCCAAAATGAATGGTCAGGAAGGGGAGAACTGACCATAATTGACAGGTCGGACAGAAGAAACAGGCACTGAGGGATGGGTTTGGGTGACGATGGTGGGTAATGAGGCTTCAAACGGCTATAAAGCCACGGGAACTGCAGAGCCAGAGACACACGACGCGCAACACTGAAACAATGACTGCACCGGCGTATCACCTGCGAGGACCAGTCCAGACGGGAAGGCACAGCGTGCCGGACATTTTCGGTTTCAACTGGGCAGCCGCGACTCGCCCCCGAGGTTATGCAAAGTGGCTGGCCGGAGACGCGTTGACTGTGGCTTGCCGATGGCGTGCAAACGCCGTCCGCCCGCTGTTGGATGGCAAACAGGTTATTGCTCTGGTGGCGATACGTTTTGGGGAAACCGCTGCCGACGATGACAAAGTGAGACTGGAGAGGATGCCAGCCCTGCCAAAAGATTTGCCCCGTGCGACATGGAGAGATGTGGAACTTGAGAGCGAGGCAGACATTTTTGCTCGCCGATACGGGAACCAGCCAGGACTCACCCCGCGAGATCCCGTGGTCATCGGGTACCCATATCGGAGCGATCTCTGCATCGAGACGATAAAAAATGGACGGTACCTGCTGGGATCCCTGGCCCAACCAAGACGGCAGTGGGTGGAGCCCATGGGGGCAGCGTTTAAGAGCTATATGCCGGTGGCGGAAATTCAGCAACATTGGTGGGAGGAATTTGGCGAAGAATATGGCAGCTGGTACTCGATTCCACCGCCAGGACGACTCGCGACCCAGGACGATTTCTGGGACGACGCAGAGGGAAATTTGAAGAAAATATGCCTCCCCTAGCCAAGAACACAGAGAGACCAGAGGAAGAGAAACTTTCGCACAATTTTTTTTTGGGGGCAATTGCAGGAAGTGTGTGATTTGTTTGGAAATTTTTCCTTTTCATTTTCTTTTGGAGGGAGGGAGTAGACTGAATAGACTGAGTAGACTGAATAGACTGAGTAGACTGAATAGACTAAGTAGACTAAGTAGACTAAGTAGACTGGCTGGATTAGGTGTGGGGTAATTATGCTAGCAGGTGTATGGTCTTGGTGAAATAAAATCAGCGGTTGAAAAATGGGAATCGAACTGTTTATTTAAAAAAAAAAAAAGAAAAGTGAAAGATAGAAAATTTCACTAATCAAATACAAAAATACATAAAATTAATCAGATCAATAAATGCGAGAATAAAGGAACTAATACATAAAAAACTACAATTTGACAAGAAAACTAAGAGTAGGCAGGATCGTTTGGCTCCACCGCAACCCCATCGTCCCAAACAAACACCCTGGCGGTGACCTTTGGGGTGGGTAATAACACTGTGGGAGACGTGGCTGGCTGAGCGGGTTGCACAGTAGATGGAGTGAACAAAAATGACATGTAACCTCTCAACAAAGTAACTTACAGTAAAATAACGGTTACCCCCCAAAATGAAGATTAACCCCAAAAAGCTAACAAAGAATCCTAAAAAGAATATATAACACCATAACCAACCATAAATCCCAGAATGAAGATTTAATACCCATGTCAACCACAAGCCTCCGATCTCACCTCCCCCTCACCCCCAATGTTTATAAAACAAAAACAAAACATGTTCTCACATGTACCCACCAATATTCAATATCAAGCAATATCTATTCTCCTCCCATTTAATGTTGCACCTCATCACCAACCTCATTATCAACATTCTTATCATCAACTCAATTGTTACTCCATTGTCCTATGGTTTCCTCCAACCGTCCGGAAAAACAACACAGGAGCCAACCACCTCGCAACATCCTCTTAGACTGAATGGACCTTGTTCACTCGTTGTCCTACTTTCTTATACTAGTACATTAAATGAATCGGCTCGTTTTTCATAAGTAGGTTGTGTGGTAGTATTCAAGTAGCCTTGGGAACATGAGAAGTTGTTAATCAATCTCCTTATATAAACCGAAATGCATTACGCTTATTTTATCTACTAGGCTGACACACAGTCCGCACGCTCAAATCTGCACGTTCAAATCCGCTAGTGTGAACCAAGCTTAAGGTAAACTATCGTTTTATATATACAGGATGTTTTTGATTACTTTATAATTAAATGGTATATTATTTTTGTTTCAGACTGAAAAAATTTTTTTATATAACTTTATATAAAATTAAAAATTACGAAAATGTGTCATCAATTACAATAAGAGTTTTCTGGAAGACTTGATGTAAAACAATTACCGAAGCAAATTGCTAGATTCATAATTCGTCACAACTTATATATTTCTACCTTAAATTCCACTGGTGTTGCTCGAAAGGACAGTCTTTGGGCACAAATAATATCCGAATTCGGTCAAATTGGAAATCATCGTAAAAATCGTCTGTGGCTGTGGAACCGGTGTAAAAAAAATTTACAGACTTCTACGGAACTTGTCGTCGTCCCTAAGGGCACGATAGAAAAACTAACAGCTGCAATTGACAAATTGACGACGACACTTAAACGTTTTTCCTCACCCTAACAACAACCTTCTCATATTCATATATTCATACATTTTTAAATATTTGTTTCTTAACTTTGAACTCAGAAGTTGCAAAAAATTTTGTATTTGGTTTTAAATAAAAAGGAAGTTTTACAACAAAGAATTCCTGTACCAGTATTTCATACATAATATGAATGGAATGCATATTATATGCACACAAGCTCGTCAAGGCAGCAAACTTAGATAAATTTTGGAGTCACGTTAAAACAGAACACATATTTTTATCGGCTCAGAAAAAAGTTACAATTTTCTTTTCCTTTGATGTTGCAGTCAGGGTTGGAACGCATGAGTCATTCCTAGTGCAGTGGGTAAACACACTGATTTGTGAACTATTTATACTGCACATTATTTTTGAAGGATGTAAAAGCTCACGGGCGCACCATGCACAAAATCTGCAGGAAAGCTTATCCCACGATCCATGATGACATTAAGAAATTTTCCCGTGCTCCCGAGAATTTGTTGGAGGTGAGTATGAATAAATGTTCAGTATTGTTCTTGTTTTAATTAACTTTCTATCCCGCAATCGCTAGACTTTTAAAACGCTGTGGAAAGAAAGAATAAAGGCCGGGGGTGGGGCAGGAAAAGAGGGCGTTGCCCATTCGTCGACTGTTGTATTCACTTATTTGCATATTTTGTCTTCTTTATTTCCAGGATACTGTTGTGGTACAGAGGGGCGCGTTAGAGGAAATGGAGAAGCAAATCTTAAAAGCTGTGCAGAAAACGGTAGACAACAGAGAGTATGAGGAACGAGCGACAGTGGCAAGTAGATCAGAGACAAAAAGAGGTATAATTGCATTGTTCAATCTGATTTTTTTCAATCGTCGACTGTTGTGTTCGCTTAATTGCTTATTTTTTCTTCTTTCTTTCCAGGATACTGCGTTAGAGAAAATTGAGAAGCAGATCTTAAAAGCTGCGGAGAAAATAATAGACGAGAGAATTTTTAAAGTAGTGGAAAAAGTACTTGACGACAGAAAAGATGCGGAGAAAGGCTTTTCATTGCAGTATGTCCGCCTGTCGATCAGACAGTAAAAACAAAATTGTCGTAGTTGTTATTGTAATTGTATCTTATACTTCTTTTTTAACATAATGGCAGAGGTAGAGGTATCTTTCAATTGGTTGTTAGTAGAAAACCAAAACGCATTCAGCTACTATCCACCAATTTTGAAAATCAATAAAAAACAAAACAAAAAAAATCGATGAGTGTCAGTCGATGCATTGATTTCCATAAAAAAAACATGCGATTCTTTTATAACTAAGAGCATTAAGCACGGAATATGCGCGACTGATTCACAATTCACGAAATTAAAATCTTAAATTAGTAGGAAAGAAAACATCTATCTCTCTGACAATTGAATTTCTAACAAATAGCATAAAGAATGAAATAACCTCTGACTTATTAAGCTCCTAAATAAAAATGTCTTATTAACAACGTGCTTATTTTATAATGCTAAAGAAAACGCGGTAAAATCACTCTTGACAGAGCAGTGTATATCTAACATAGTTTGCTTGGAATGTGCGTTATACACACACAATAGTGCGCTAAAAGAATAAAAAACTTTGTATGGAGCATATTACAAAAAACATCTCTTTCTGTCAGCAAACGAAGAATGTGAAATGCTTTACTACAAACTCGAGAACATTGGTTCATACAAGGGTAATTATTATATGCACTTGGTCGCCGAAGGACCCGATCGAGAGTCCAACAATATCAACAGATGCAAAAAAAAGTGCCAGAAATCTATCGCAAGGCATTCCGTACAATACTCTCCCATTACAGAATAACGAGATAGACTGTCCCTGTTTCGGCGTGGGATGGATGTCAGGATCAGGGACCAGTTGCCATTTGGCAGTCTGTGCAAATTGTCTTCGTACCAAAAAAAAGTATAAGAATCGACCTTGGAATCTGAGCCTCCTTCCCATCTTAGTCGTAGGAGTATTTGAGGCCCGACCTAGAGAACATGCAAGTTCGTGTTATCTAATGATGGACAAGCTGGTCAACCCAGGCTTTCTCAACATAAAGCAAACATCATTTAGAACCATTTGGAACACTCAATCAAAAGAAATCCAAAAGAAATTCTGTCGCCACTCAAACAATAAAAAAAAATTAAAACTATTCACATCCCCATTTCAGGTGGAGGCCCCAGGCTGACTACAAGTGGTCTTTTAGCTGTTTTCGAGAGAACGAGTGTCTGTGACGAGGCGAGAGATAGACTGTCGAGAGAATGCCTGGTAAAGACAGAGAGAAACAGACTGTCAAGAGTTTGCATGGTCGAGAGATAGACTGTCGAGAGAATGCATGGTCGAGAGATAGACTGTCGAGAGAATGCATGGTCGAGAGATAGACTGAAGGGTTTTTGTACGATAAATAAATAATTTTAATTAGACGAAAAATAGGGGCACGAGTATATAAGAACCTCAACTTTATTCACAAACAGAAGAGGTTGATCTATTGCACAGGATGTCAGGGACCGAACATCATTTAAGGACCCCTGCCCAGGGAGTGGGACCAGTGGCTTTAACCAATGGTTTCAACTGGTTTCTGGGGGTGCGTCCTCAGAAGTACGGGAGATGGTTGGTCCGAAGGGCAGAACACCTGCTGGTGGACCATCAAGCTCATGCCATTCGCCCTTTTGTTGAAGGTAAACGCCTCATCGCGTTAATAGCCATTAGGTTGGCAGAACCAGGCGACCCAGATGACAAGATACAGTTGCTGATAGTCAAAATTTGATCAGAAACTGGAGAGGAACAGAGTTCTACAAAAGAAGTCAAAACGGAATCATAACATTCACGATGTTGGCATTGATAGTACTCGAGTTTGCTTCGTCCTTTTTCAATCTGTGCACCCAGTTTGTGGCAAGATTGCAGGGATATTACCAATCGACAGAAGAGGAAATGAGAGCTCAAAGAGGAACCCCGAGAGACAGACCGGTGAATCAATTAGAAATTTCGGTGTCGGACGAAGAAGTGAGGTCCGTTCGTTACGAAATGGTGCCCCGGGGAGTGTGGGCGGCGCCTGAGAAACGAAACTGGACCATTGGACGGGGACGAGCAGTCGGTAGACATGGCCCGACCCCAAAACCGAGTAGAATCATCGCTGAAGTGGCTGCATCAAACCAACGTGAAACGATGGCAGAAGAGCAGAGGAGGCAGAATTTATCTAACTGTCGAATTGCTTAGCAGTGGTAGTAAGAAAAATTGCCGAGATAAGGCCGCAGCTTTCTTGACGGCCAATAGTAGAGTGAACGCCACAGCTGATTGTAAGCAATTCCAGGCTCAGTTTAAATCCTATTTTAAGCCTAAGGCCAATTCAGTACAATTGGGGATGGCTTTCAATTCTTGTGTTCAAGACAAAGGGGAATCGATCTCCTGGTTTTCAACAAGATTAACGTTGTTGGCCAACGATTTGACCCCAGAGTCTAGGCCAGGGTTGTTTTGGTGGTCATTCAAAGACCAGGTGCCATTTCTTCTGATGGCTCCTTTCAGTTCGAAACCACATTTCGCATAATGGGAATGAAGAAAATAGTTTGTATACCGGTACCACGGATGGAAGTGATTACTGACAAAGGAGAGAACATGACCGGAGTTTGTGCCAGGAATAGAGTTTTGTTATCATACGGGATCGAGATGGAAGTGTTTGAAAATTTAGAGTGGAAAGCTTTGGTAATAGACCAAGATATGATTCAAAATTACTTCCAACGTGGAGGCCTATTTAATGAAGTGTTGTCACCATTGTATTTCCCCAAGTTCATTGTATTGCATCAAATTCCATTCTCCATTATATTTAAGTAGATTAATTAATTTAATTGGCCCCACTCGTGATCAGAAAGGACCGTCCTTTGGCACAACATGTCTACACCTGAACATCATTTGAGGGCTACACCACAAGGAGTAAGGCCGTTGGGTTTAATCCAAGGTTTTGACTGGTCGCTGGGCATCCGACCATGCGGGTATGCCAGATGGCTGGCCGGAAGAGCAGAGAACTTGATGTTGGAATGGCACGCCAATGCCGTTAGACCGCTTGTCCGGAACAAGCAACTGGTTGCGTTGATCGCGGTCCGGTTGGCCGAACCAGGCAGCTTTGACGACAGGGTACGGCTGATGGACGCCCAAACAGTCCCGTCAGAGGTGACCAGAGAGCAGTGGCGTGAGACCGAGTTCGAGGGCGAACTAGCAGAGTTTGCAGAGCGATATGCCCATGAGCCGAGTTGGGAACCATGGGATCCCGTTGTAATAGGCTTCCCATATGTGGGCCCGTTCACAGTACACCAGATAGGAAAAGACAGATGCCGAGCGAGAAATCGCTACGACAGACCCGTTATTTGGCATATTTAAGTAAATTAATCCAAATTTTACCAATGAAGGAAAGCATCACCACTATCAATACAACTAGAGAACGAAATTCAAAAAATTCAAAAATTCAAAAACCAGCCTGGGAAAAAGAAGAGAGACGATCAAGTAAATAATTTCAACAATGCAATCCCAGACCTAACCCTAGACTGTGGCTCAGTTTATACTCTCCTTTGAATTCTAATCGTCTTTATCAGCACTCTCGCTTGTTCGTATCAAACTTACAAACGATTCAGCTGCTTTTTATCACGTCCAATCGATACAAAAGTGACTTTAAAACGCAATTCATCCATTAAGTTCCCATCCAAAATGCTGTGTCCTTTCATCGACAATTACATTCCTTTGATTGAAATGTGCAAACAAAATGCAGATGAAAGGAAACTGATACATTTTTGTAACGAATCTCATTTCACGTTGCTCGGTGACACCCTTAACATTTCTACCGCATGGGATCTCATGTCCTTTAATAGAACATTGAATGCACCCTGCTCTCCCGGCCCGTCATTTCGCATTCTTTCCAATTTACCATCATATTTCTGTCTGGGCATCAATTTAATCTTTCCCCCTGGAGAACTGCTGTGGGAGCCATACTTTTATGACCACCTTGCCATTCCCTGAGCCCTCTACGTCACCAATTACCTTTAATTCCCACAGTTCACCTACACACAAATTTAGCCCAAGTATTTGACATAATTTCAAACAGATAGAAACTCATATTTCGTTAAAATTCTACTTCATTAAAATATTATTTTTATAACTTGCTAAAAGATTACATGCTGATGAAGAGAGACAGTCCTTATGACTACAAAAATTTTGGATTTGCATGTCAAGTAGATGAAGATTGTGGTACTAAGTTATTATGGTTTGTCACCAACAGATGCTAAAATGTTTTTGTCCACCAGGATTTCTGTATAATCTGAAGAATGTAAGTTTTTTAAAAATCATTTTATAATAAAAAAAAATAATTCTTTTTATTCACTCTGTTTGAGGTCTGATTTTCAAATTACTACCACATTTATCTAATGCTGCAATTCTAATTCTCGTCAAATATACGTCTCGAACTGACTAGAAGAAATCTCCCCATCCATAACAGGTTGTAACGATTGTTTTATTAAGTGTAGTTCACTTTTTGATTATTTTGTGTTTCTTGATTTGGTGATTTGGTGTTCCGATTACAAGCTACTGAAGGGCAGGATTAACAAATAGTTTTAAGTGACAGATTAAAAGTGTCAAACAGTTCTCTATCTAATGTTGAACAGCTAGAATTCTATTACGAAACGTAAGACTATCATTTCTTGTTCAATGGCCTCCCTATGCAGAAGTTAGAAGTGCCCTGTCTATTTTGTGTTGGTGTGGGTTGGATGTCAGAATCAGGCACCGGTTGCCATTTGACCTCATGTGCAAACTGAATTACGTGGGGGTGATAGATCAACTGCAATTCGTTGAAGAGGTGTGGTTGCACCTAAACACGGGCACAAAGTCAGGGCCCACGACCGGACTCCCGAAAATTTCGGTGTCCGAAAAGGAGGTGCCGCAGCCACCACCAAGGGCGCAGAATTAGAAAGGAGCAGAAAAAGCCACTGCTACCCTTAGTCCAGGAGGACTAAGTGGTTTGGTGATGAAGAAGTTTGGATGGCAAATCAAGCCAAAAAGAGGGGAAGTGTAGTGGCCAGGATGGCCACTAAGAATTAAAAAGAAGACGTTTGTGTGTTTATAAGTGTTCAAGTGTTTTATATTTAATCGTGTTGCATTTCTGAATATTGGACTAAGCAAATTGCGGCAAATAACAGAGAGAATCATCAGATGTTTTTTCTACTAAATATTTAACCCCATGTAAAGGAAAAGAATAAATATTTAATGTTCTATTTTATCAAAAAAACCGATTTCCTCATTTATCAAAACACTATATTGTAATTTAATGAGTCACTTGCAACCAGTTGCCTAGATTGGCATGGCAACCAGCCCTAGATGTTGCACAGGATGGACATCCTGTTCCCTGGATGGAGGCTGTGAAGCAATCCACCTTTCTTAAAAGGAGTTGTGGTGCAATTTCAACCAAGGATTGTGGGAAAATTGCTCCCAAACTCTAGTTCAAGTCTCCTTTTCACCCATGTCAGTCCTGTCACATTTTGCTCCACAAACAAGTAATTATTTGACTAGGATTTATTGCACCAAAAGGAATATTTGGATTCACCTTGCTGGTAGAGAAAAACAGCTAGGTTTCATCTTGCCATAGGGATTCTTTGGCTAGATTTATCTTGCTCAAACAGCTAGTTTGAGTTGAGATTTTGTGGAGTTTTGAAGCCAAATTGATAATAATTTGGGAGTTTATCTTTGCACTCAGAGCAAGGGAGTTTCAGCCTTGTACTTTAACAAGCGGGCGCCTTCTTGAGCGTTCAATCAAGAAGGAATCAAGTACCTGTACGAGATTCGCTGTGTGAAGACGTACGAGAGACGGACGACATCGCCGCAGCCTACGGAACCATTACGGGACCCGAATTGCGAGACGCCGCCCGAGACGAACCACGACGACCAGCCGCCAAGGAATTTCTCACGCCCGAGAAATTACCTGAACCACTGACCGTTGCGGAGCAGAGGATTTAGCGAAAGCACGTTCTCTCGGAGCAATTTCGGCCCTATTTCTCGCCATTTGCGAGTTGTTTTTGTTGCCGTTTGCAACAATCAAGAAACGATTACGAAGCCAGACGTCGCAAGCCAGCCACGTCGCGAGAGAAGTGAAGTTCTATTATTTCCATTTACTAACAGTGCATTATTAAGAGTAGTTTTATATAATTTGGTATTATTTGTATAATTAACCAATTTCACCCCGAATAAAAGTAATATTTCATTTTAAGCAACCAAAGTGCATTTTATTAATAAGTTGGATTTTATTAGTCAGTTTTAGCCTGAGAAGGAGTATTAATTAACCAATTAATATTCCTCCTCTTTTAGTATTTGTTTAGAGTAGTTTGATAAGACCCGTCGTGGCAACCCGTTGTGACCTTATTTGGAGAGGTGACATTTGAGATCACAACAACGTGTGGTGAAAATATCCAGACAACAAAATGCCAAAAAAATTTTATTCGAATTTAACACTTCCACCATGGGAAAGACTTGATGTAAAACAATTACCGAAGCAAATTGCTAGATTCATAATTCGTCACAACTTAGATATTTCTACCTTAAATTCCACTGGTGTTGCTCGAAAGGACAGTCTTTGGGCCGAAATAATATCCGAATTCGGTCAAATTGGAAATCATCGTAAAAATCGTCTGTGGCTGTGGAACCAGTGTAAAAAAATTTAAAATCTATTACCAGTGAGTACAACACCATAACAAATCAAACAGGGGGCTCCGACGATGACCAGGTGCGGCTAAATGACGCCCCAACGGTCCCATCGGGGGTAGCCAGGGAACAGTGGCGTGACGCCGAATTCGAAGGCGACCTGGCGGAGTTTGCCGAGCGATATGCTCACGAACCAGATTGGGAACCGTGGGATCCCGTTGCAATTGGATTCCCATATGTGGGCCCATTTACAACACATCAGATACGGGAAGATGGATGCCAAGCCAGGAATCGGTATGACACACCCGTTATTTGGCAGGGCCCACTGCGGGCAGCCGAGGAAGGTTACACTACATTGTCAGAAGTCCGAGGCACAAGGTGGGAAGACTACTCCGCCACAGCTAGTATTTAAACAGGTACATTTAAATTCCTTGTCTTGAGGCGAAAGACAAGAAACGTGTCATATTAGAAGGCTTTATACATACTTTGACTCATGGTTATGAAGAGTAAAAGCTATTAATAAAGCCATTCAATGGTTAAATATATTGAAGTTATTCGTAGAGCGGTGTGGCTTTTTAATATTTTTTCCAAAATACCGATTTTATCGAAAGGTTCAAATATTATTGGTGGACTTACAAAAGTCGTTGAGTGATATTCAAATCCATCCCAAAGTAAATTACCTATTTCAAAAATTTTAGAGCCTTCATCTTTATTTCTATGACGGTAAATCGTTACGTCCATAAGGTTAATGATACCTTCAGAATCGTTTAAATCAGATATAGACTTCACCAAAATATCTATATTTGTCAACTGACAATTTTTAAATGTAGTAAAAACCGGGCGGCTATATAGAGTACCATAATTATATCGCACTGTACTGTTATCATAGGATATTTGACCAGGAAAAAATTCTACAATGTATATTGGATTTATGTTTGGTCTAATCTGCCCATCATTATCTTGCAAACTCTGTTTTATATTTTCTAATTTGGATTTATTCTCATGGATGTTTGCTTTAATTTGTTCATTGTCATCTTTCTGAAATGTTTGTTTTATATTTTCTATTTCTGTTGCCATTTCCATTCTATTCTCTGCTAATAATTGTTTTAATTTCTTCGTTGCCTTCTTGCAAAATGTCGACACTCATCCTGAAGTGTGGCGACAAGCACTCCCGGAAGAGATTCAAAGATCGAAATCTCATCACATGACATGGTGGACTGCTCGCCATCGTTTTTCTAAGGCACTTAAAAAGCGATGGCTTCCAAAACAATACTTCTGCTTGCTGGCTATAGAGTTCTCCACACATTCCGCTAGGGGATATCCCATAATACTGCCATAATAGCTGGAACCGGAAGTGATGCGGAGTGTTGTGGTGAAAATATCCAGACAACAAAATGCCAAAACACGTTTATTCCAACTTAGCACTTCCACCATGGAAAAGAATTGATAAAAAACAATTACCTAAGCAAATTGCTGACTACTTAATTCGCCACAAATTAGATATTTCGGCATTAAATTCCACTGGTGCTACAGAAAACAGTTTATGGGCCAAAATAATATCCGAATTCGGTGAAATTGGAAATCACCGTAAAAATCGTCTGTGGCTGTGGAACCAGTGTAAAAAAAATTTAAAATCTATTACCAGTCAGTACAACACCATAACAAATCAAACAGGTGGCTCCGACGATGACCAGGTGCGGCTAAATGACGCCCCAACATAAAAAGAGGGAGTTGTCATGACAACTGATGTGCCTGCTAGTATAAACATAACCACAGAAACTAAGTTTTTAAAGAACTTAAACGAAGTTATTTTAAATTATTAATTACGAATATATTTAGTAATTATTTTAATCTTTCTTAGATTAACCCAAGTCCAGAACCACCGGCACCACGATTCGGCTCAGTGGCTATGGCAAGCCGTGTTGCGACCACTTCAGGTTACATCACGTCCCGAAGGATTCGAAAGGTCGCCGCTCAAGTTGCCGCAGAACGCCAACTTGTTGCAGAGCACGAAGCTCGCGAATCCCTTCCTTTCTACGAAGAGGAAGTTATTAGGACCCCATCTCCGCGTATGTCTTCCCCGAAAGAAGATATCCCAGTCCCTGGACCAGACTGGATTGTTGAGTCTGATGACAAAACCACGGAGCAGGATGCTCACGCGTTTCCTGGTGGAGCCAGCGAGTAGGACACTTCCGCACCACCGATGTGTTACGGCGACTGGTCCAACGCTTCATCACCGCGTCCTGCGACGAGACGAAGACAGACGTCTAAATCATCACACTCGCCCGCACCAGCAAAAAGTTGTTCGCCGTCACCCTCACTGGACAAGACGTCTGACTCAGATTTATCGTTTGAGTCATACCAAGCTGAGGTGGAGCAACCAAAGTATCTTCCCGAAACTCCTGTTCCTCCCTACACAATGCGAAAAGTGGTCAATAGCACCGCCGCTAAGTTTATATTCATTTGAAAAATAACAACAACTTTTCCTCTCCAATATTTCAGTTGCAACGCAGATGAGATTTCCGTGAACTCCGAGATCACTAATTATTAGTGCAATCACTAGTAAAATTTCAAAATTACGATCTGCGAGAGTGCAGACGTGTAAACTTCTTCTCACCAGTTTTCAACTTTACCAACATGTGCAGGAATTGTAATTCTTCTTTTAATTTCAGAAAAAAATTACGTTTTTGATGTGATACTACCTGAGACGTTGATAAAACTTCAAATGGATTATAACGATTTAAGTCACAGTGTAGCTGAATGAATGCCGTTTCAAGCAAGATTTGTACACTAGTTGTCATTTTGAATTAGAATCAATATCAATTTCTTTCTGATGGGAGGATTTCAGATAAGTATTTACTTGTTTTAGTTGATTTTTTGGCATTTCTGCAAAGAAATCGATTCTTTGTGATTTTTTTTCCATTTTTTCTTTAGGTCTGGACCTCAAATAATCGCCTTGTGTTGTCCGAGTACACTCGAATATGCTCATACTGTTGGTGAGTATGTCAGTTTTTATTTTTATTTAAAAAAGGCAATTAAAAAATTTGTCACCAGGCATTGCATTGTATCCAATCTCTCATAGGTTTACTGGCAAAAGTGGCATTCAATTGGCGGGCACACTGTGCTACCCCTAGTGCATGGGTAAAAGATAGTTGCCATGGTGGCGCTCCGATTGGGCAAAACAGCTGATCAAAAATCTAATTCTATACCTCCTCATGGTTGCTCCTAGGCCTCTGTTAACAGTATTCCGAAATAGAAAATATTTGCATGCGAAAAGGGATGCTGTACGGTATGAAATCGGATTTGTTCCCGCACGATTGTCATCGATTCGTCGACGGCGCCTTATTGTGGTGCACAAGTAAACTCCAGAAAGATGTGACTGAACTTATCGTTAAGACGGACGGGGAAAATATTTGTATTAGAATTAAATTCGTGAAAGAGGTGTCGCCGAAAGAACCTTAACAAATTCTCAACATTCAACAACAAAAGTGAGTCATCTTTTTGAAAATTGTATTGTATTGTATTGTAAGTAGAAATTGTTTCGAGTTGTAGCACAGACAGGAAATATAGTTAAATTGATTGCATGCCCATACCTACACACGTTTCTTATTGTCCAGAAAAATTAAGCAAAATCGGAAAACACCAACTGATACCGAATTTTTACATCAAAGCAATGCAAAGAAATGGATTGAGAGAACACACCAAACAAAAAGCGCAAGCAAAATGACAATGATGATGAAATTAGTCCAGGTCTGCCATCAAGACAAGATACCGTTTTTTTTTGTTTTTTTTTTTGAAATCGTGTAATTACAATTTCCAAAAAATAATTGGAACGTGATAAGAAATGTGTGATCAGCTGCCCCTACAGTCTGATCGCTGTGCCGCAACACACTGTGCATCCTGTAACACATCATTTGCACCTTGTGTTACTTGGTAAATTCTGATCGTGTGTGTTGCGTCCTCGTTCATCCGTCCGAACACATAAGAAAAAATGAACGCATAAACAGCAGTCACGTTTCAGCAAAAATATCGTAAGAAATTTAAATATTTTTAATGGATCAGTAAAAAAATTTTAGAATGGTGTAAAGAAATAAGCGACACCATACCGTTGGGGCGCACTGGGTTCGTGTGTTTGAAGTGTGGCACACATGATAACAGGCACTTTATCGCAGTCAAAATCAGAAAAGAGCTCAACAACAAACAGATACGGCGACGAATACGCCAAGCAGAGTTGAATTGCACCGCCTCATCATGTTAGAAAACATCTTAATTCAATCTTCCAAAACAAGAAAAAATCCACTCTGTTTAAAAAATTATATATATATATTATTTAAATATCACTAATTTTTATTCAAAAAAGCATCCATGTTCTGATTTCTTTCACTTAAAAAATATAATAATTGTTATTCTAGATTCAGTGTTTTTTTTAATATTCAATGAGAGAATGCCTGGTAAAGACAGCGAGAGATACTGTCGAGAGATAGACTGTCGAGAGAATGCATGGTCGAGAGATAGACTGTCGAGAGAATGCTACCCCATCAAACCTCGCACCATAGTTCTAAGACCTTTCGTTGCACTACCCGGTTTAACTAAGGAACAACATTTAGAAACTGAGCAAATCATTATTGTTTTATCATTGAACAACTGAAAAAATTCTGATTTGTCACTCCTTATACAGTATACAATACAACAATCAATCACAATTGAGCAGTTTTTGAATTTTGAAGGGGAAGCATCATTTTTTTATGCTCCTCCTTTTTAATGCATGACACGTGACCGTTTTATACACACAACCATTCTTTTGGACCAATCGTAACAAAATTTGACCGGGTGGTCATACTTTAATCCAAATGGCCGCCATTTTGTCCAAAGAATCCCTGAGAAAGGGAGGATCATAACTTACAATCAGAGGGGTTTGTGGCCATATAAAAAAGGGACCACATGATAAGAGACACCACAACACTTCACGATGCACAACATGCGGGCACCGGCGTACCACCTTAGAGAGACCATTGTCGCACCCGGAAGATTGATAATGGATTGAAATGGTTTTGACTGGACCAGTGCAGTGCGACCAAGAGGCCTGACTAAGTGGCTGGGAAAACGCGCCATGGACTTGACCTTCTATTGGAGGGCAAGCAAATCATCGGAACGGTGGCGTGGACAGCCGGCGAGACGGCAGACCAGAGCGACAGGGTTCACCTAGTTTACATCCCACCACTCCCACAGGGACTTTCACGAAAGGACTGGAAGGAGGACGATTTCGAGATGGAGTTGGCCACCTTTGCGGACAGGTACGGAGATGATCCGGCTTGTGAGCCAATAGACCCAATTATATCTGAGTTTCCCTACAGCCACGACTTATCGGTGGCCAACATCCAAAGCGGGAAATACAAGGCCGGCATCAAAGGATACCCAATAAGACTATGGGAGCAACCATTGTTGGGAGCGAGAGAGGGATACGTTCAAGCAGAGGATATCAGCGCCGCCTGGCGGGAAATTAGCTGCGAAGAATACGGTACATGGTATCAGACGCATGGGGCGCCAGTGGCAAACGGAGGTGACGACAAAAATTGGGATGACATCTTGACAACTGACTAGGACCAGAGACGATCGACGTGAGGAAAGAATGCAACAGACTCATGCAGAGAATGGTGGTGGAACAGTTTATCACATCTGGAATTCTTTTTTGGGGGAGGAATCATTGTATTTGTAGTTAATTAAAAAAAAAAGCGCCGGGCGGGAAAGTCGAAAAAATAAATCAACGCCCAGGCGTTTATTCAACGCAGTACGTTATGAGAAAGCTGTCAATAGACAAGTGGATCATTTTTTCAATCCAATTTCAGGGGGAAAAATGCCACTATGTTACAATGAGTACTCGAGTGAAATGTTTGACAGAAAAAACTTTGCAGAAGAAAATGAGCCAGTGAATAATCATAAGGGCGAGGAAAAGAAAAGCGACACCTTGAGTGACCAAACGAATATCAAACAAAGATCTTTTTTCACAGACCGAAACAAATACAATATATGTATTTAGATATCATGGATCAAAAATGTAAATTAGAATCTGATATTCTTCGAACCCATTTGTCCATTGCTAAAATTTCACCCAATGAATTAGCCTACAATTACTCAATTACTAAGAACATTAAGCACGGAATATGCGCGACTGATTCACAATTTACGAAATTAAAATCCTAAATAAGTAGGGAAAAAACATCTATCTCTCTAACAATTGAATTTCTAACAAATAGCATAAAGAATGAAATAACCTCTAACTTTACAGTTATTAAGCTCCTAAATGAAAATGTCCTATTAACAACGTGCTTATTTTATAATGCTAAAGAAAACACATTAAAAACACTCTTGACAGAGCAGTGTATATCTAACATAGTTTGCTTGGAATGTGCGTTAAACGCACACACAACAATGGCATATATACGATTTGTCTTGTGTCTTGAAATGTATACTGACAGTCTTTTTCTTTATACCAGGAAAGTTACGTACATATGAATCTCGAAACCAACAATGCTGGGAGAAAGATATTGTTTGAAAAAATGAAGATGTTGATCGACGAATTTTGTTTTTTTACTTAAAACCAATAAAGGAAACACTTTATTTCGGCCATTACACACACCTTTCAATACGAATTGGTTTAAGTGGACAGCGGCCAATCATTTGGGAAAGGAGCCTGAATTTAATTTTATGTCCTTGGGCTCATCATCCAGGAGTGAACCTGCCGCGACACTACCACCACATCTAATCCATCCTTCTATGGTCCAATTTTTACATCCAGTGGATAAGAATAGAACAGAGAAGCTTACTAATGCAGTAAAGGTAGCTGTGGTATAGGGTTTTCAGAGTGTTGGTAAATTGTTGAAATTATGGAACCAGGAACATTGTTATTTAACCTGTATTGATCATCAAGATTTATCAGTTTAAAATGTATTAACTGTGACCAATCAATTTAATCTTAAGTTATTCAGTCTTAAATTCTAGTCATAAACTACCTTCATTAATTCTCGTATTAATTTAATTCCTTAAATTACTATTCTCAAATCATTTGTAATTTCACACGAATAAAATTCATTTTGTCATTTTCATTCAACCAAACTTGTATTATTTCTTAAAAAAAATATCCCAAGACACTTATTACAGGCAACTGAGTATAAGTCTTAAAAACAGCATCTTGATTGCGAGTATTTATTAAAGTAAGTATTTTATTAAATAATTTCCTGTAGCGCAAGAAACACATTAACTAACCCCAATCAATTCCGAGAGTTCATTTTATTTTCTTATTTTTATCTGAATTAATAAATCAATAACACCTCATTCCCAAAAATAATCACTTTAATAATATTACTATTTCCAAACAGTATATAACCATGCTGCTAGCACAGCACGGTACTGTACTTCGATTCACCACTAAAGTTAAAGTTAACGATATGCATACGACCCGAACAGTTTTTCTTCTCGGAACATACATGGCGTCAACTGTTACACAAGATTATGGAAAACAATAACCACGATATTTGTGTGAACCAGAACGATTTCCAGATCCGAAGTCTCCGAAATCTTCGGCATTGGAGTGGCAATTCACATGAAATGAATGAAATGAGTGAAATGAAATTACTTTAGGGGGAAAACTATTAAACTCATCTAGAAATGCCTCGATAATTGAAGGCGTCTAGGTATTTAATTGTCCCATGTCAGACACATGCTGAAATGCCTAATAGAGTACAGAAGCCGAGTACATGTCGATATTGGATTGCTCACGAGAAGCAGATTACCTGAAGCGTTCCATCAAAGAAATCAGCAAAGAACAAACACCACCCATTGTTATTATTTATAATGACAATCAAGGAGCGCAGCGATTATCTCCTCAACCAAACCAACCACAGTTCGAATTATCCCCACAACTGTCGGCCGAGCTTATTGTGAAGCAACATTGGTGGACAAATTAGCCAAACAACATCAATAATTGGTAATTGCTGTACGCCTAGATTGGAATACAGGCTTATGATACCAAAATTATTCAAATGGTAATTGCTATACTCCAAAATTGGAATACAGGCTAATGATACCATAACTGTCAAATGGTAATTGCTGTACTCCTATATTGAAATACAGGCTAATGATACCAAAACAATTCAAATGGTAATTGCTGCACTCCGAAATTGGAATACAGGCTAATGATACCAAAATTCTCGCCAACAGGAGGGACAACTGTCACGTAGTGATGGGAAAAATGGAAAAAACAATGGGCAGAAATCAAACGGAAATGCGGAATTCCAAAATCCCAATGCCAGAGCTCTGTTTTGGCTAAGCTAGACTTTGGACAAAACCAACTAGCTTACCCAGGGGTGACCACGTGAAGGTACAGAGATGGACTTTACACCCCCAAATACAAAAAACAAAATCTAATCTAAAAAGATTTTCAAAAAATAAAATTCGAGTCGTTTTTATTCTCGTCGTTCTACGACAAGAATAAAAATGACTAATTGATTGAACACATACATAATTCAATTATTAACCAATATATAAAAATAAAAAATAAAAATAAAAATAAAAACAATAAAAATGACTTACACCAGTCATTTGTAGGTTTGAACATTTAATTGAACGCATAAATAATTAATTATTTATACATGTTCATAAATAATTAATTAAACGCATAAATATGACTTACAAACAACCTTCCCGCCCCTCGTAGCAGATTCCATAAGGAGACAAAGAACTCCGTACTAATCGCGATGGTTGGACCTGAAAAACAGACAAAAATACCTAAATAACCATCTGAAAATATTGTCGCACTCACGATATACATATATTACACTCTTTTACCCATCCTTACCTGTTATTTGCGCATCAAAAATGAATCGCTGACGAGCGCTTTCATGCCACGTCCTCAACTGCTCCGTAGCGATGGTTGCACCTAAAAAACAGACAAAAAAAACCTGAAAAACAGACAAAAAAACCTAAATAAACATCTAAAAAAGGTTATCTCACTCACGATTTACATCGATTATACTCTTTTTCGCATACTTTACCCATCCTCGTCTCTTATTTGCGCATTAAAAATCAATCGCTGACGAGCGCTCTCATGCCACGTCCTCAACTCCTCTGAAACGATGCTGAATGACGTGGTCGCACATTCCATCACACCAGGAAAGACCGATGCTTCAACAGTCTGAAAATCCCAACACGGCTTCGAATTTATTTTCGTTAGACACTGTTGAACCATTAGTCACTTCTGGGCGCACCTGTAGCAAAGGGCAGATGACATCATAACCGTCTTATTTCGTGTTATGTTATTTTTCTTCGTTTAAGGTTTATTTTTGTATTTTTTGCCAAGAATAAATCAGTTTTGTGCAAACATTTTGATCGATACAGTTGTGTCTCGTCCTTCCACACGGCTAACAATTGGTCACGTGACTTGTTTTGAAATAATAAATACCGTGTTTCAAATTTGTGACGCACGAAAAAATCACAAAATATTTTAAAAAACGTTTAAATAATCAACAATACACCCTGTAGTTAAAAACAAAATGTCCTTCAAATTTTTTTTAAATCCCGGTTTCCCTAAAACCCGGACGATCAATCATACATCTGCACCCGGAACAACACCAACTAGTTATTGTTTTCGCCGGAAGATGTAGTCAGTTGCAGCGAATATTCTCAAGGTTTCTTTCGTAAAAATCGGTGATTTGTTTGTAAAAATCGGTGATTTGTTTGTAAAAATCGGTGATTTGTTTGTAAAAATCGGTGATTTGTTTGTAAAAATCGGTGATTTGTTTTTAAAAATCGGTGATTTGTTTGTAAAAATCGGTGATTTGTTTGTAAAAATCGGTGATTTGTTTGTAAAAATCGGTGATTTGTTTGTAAAAATCGGTGATTTGTTTTTAAAAATCGGTGATTTGTTTGTAAAAATCGGTGATTTGTTTGTAAAAATCGGTGATTTGTTTGTAAAAATCGGTGATTTGTTTGTAAAAATCGGTGATTTGTTTGTAAAAATCGGTGATTTGTTTGTAAAAATCGGTGATTTGTTTGTAAAAATCGGTGATTTGTTTGTAAAAATCGGTGATTTGTTTGTAAAAATCGGTGATTGGTCGGTAAAAATCGGTGATTGGTTGGTAAAAATCGGTGATTGGTTGGTAAAAATCGGTGATTGGTTGGTAAAAATCGGTGATTATTTCGCAAAAATCGGTGATTCTTTTGCAAAAATCGGTGATTATATCGCAAAAATCGGTGATTATATCGCAAAAATCGGTGATTATTTGGCAAAAATCGGTGATTATTTGGCAAAAATCGGTGATTATTTCGCAAAAATCGGTGATTATTTCGCAAAAATCGGTGATTATTTCGCAAAAATCGGTGATTTTTTCGCAAAAATCGGTGATTTTTTCGTAAAAAAGAGTGATTTTTCATAAAAATCAATAATTTTTTCATAAAAATCGGTGATTTTTCATAAAAATCAATAATTTTTTCATAAAAATCGGTGATTTTTCATAAAAATCGGTGATTTTTCATAAAAATCGGTGATTTTTCATAAAAATCGGTGATTTTTCATAAAAATCGGTGATTTTTTCATAAACGTCGGTGATTTTTTCATAAAAATCGTAAAAATCCTTTATAATTTATTTAAATTTAATAAATTATTTCAGGCACTTGCTGGCTCCTAAATTGGTCATGTCAATGCCAAGACGCATCCAGCAAGTCATCGACATGAATGGCCACTGGAGTAAATACTGAAAAAAAAAACATTTTTATTATTATTTATTATTATTATCATTTATTACTTATTACGTTATGTTACTTGTTAGTCGTTAGGTTTGCCAAATAGGCAGATTGTATTTCTTGCGATTGTAGTGAGTGTGTATTGTAGTGAGCGCCATTGCGAGTAAATACCATTGTTTATGTTCTCTTCAAAGCCAACTTATTTATGTTGTGAGCATGCAACATGAAAGTGCATTCGAGTTAAGAGTTCCTAGAATTAAAAATAAAAAGGTTTCGGTTTTCAATTTGATTCGACAGTTAATTTGATAAATCACGGTCACATATCTGATAATTTTCCGGTCGGTGTCCAGATGAATCGTATCGTTGTTTTCAATTCACATCTTGTTTTCCGCGTTTTATTCGGCTTCTAGAAATAAAAGTTTATACGGATTAATTTAGTTAGCTTCTCGAACTGCAAATCAATTCCAAGTGTTTCCGCACCTGTGGAAAACAAACAAAATATTGATAAATGACATGCGTTAATACAAGAAATAATTCTTACCGGGTGAGATTTGCTAATTTGCTCAAAACTAATAAAAAAAAAGGATTTTTCCAGAATTTTTCTTGGGAGGTCAATTATTTTTAATTGGTGGTCACTTGTTGATTTCTTCGAAGGTGCGCATTTTATAACGAATGGCTTTTTTTTACAGCTGCTTGTTTCCACTTTGAAATAAAATAAAATAAAAATAAATTTTAGAAATATCACAATTAATAATTCATGTGTAACTCGAATATTTTCGCACACTTACGGCTTATTGCAGTCAATTGTATAGCGATCGAGGTGTTATGCTGGACAAATGTTGTGGAAGCTTAGCTTTCTTAGCTTTCTTGAGGTAAAAAAACAAGCCGTGTTGATTTAATTGAAATTCGACGTCGCGACATCGTAAATCAGTCAGATTTGTTTCTGGTTGCATCAATTCGAAAATGGTCCAAAGTCGGTGCTTGTTTCTGTAAAAATGGAAGTCATTTAATTAGTTGCAGTTTAAATATTTAATTAGGACACTAAAGCGTTTCTTACCGTTATTTTCTTGTAATGTTGCTGTTAATTTAAGTGGTTTGTTCCGATTCTAGTGTTGTTTGTAGTTCACATGGCAGTTTCCCGTTCATTTGTCTTGGTAGCCTAAAAAGGCATTTAAAAAGAGGTATAAATTGAGTAAGGGATTTCAATTATCAATCTTATTAAGGTCAAAAGTATCAGGGATTCACTTTCTGTTGGTGTCTTTGAGCTGTGTTGTCGTTTGGAATCGATTTCTACCTCACGTCGGGTCCAAGGAAAGGACGCGCGGTTATCAGTTATCACACTGACGATCGGGAGTGATTTCCGTCCTCACACTGTAGTGGCCTGATGGTCACTAGGGGTGTGGAAAAGAAGTTTTATAGTTTATGTGTGTTTTAAAGTGTCTAAAGAAGTTTTGCATATTTATTGGACTGAAAAATTGCGACAATTATGATAGAGAAATCACTAAGTTTTTCCAAAGTAATAATCACTGTACTTAACCAGAATAAAGAGTGTGTTTTATTTCTCCTGTAAAGAATTTTTCTCTATTATTTGACATCTTATTGCAACATAATTGAGTCACCAGCACCAGCTGCCTAGACTGTCAAGACAACCAGCCCTGGATGGTGCACAGGATGTGCATCCTGCTCCCCGGATAGGAGCTGTGAAGCAATACACCTTGCTTATAAGGAGATATGTGGCAATACAGAAGTTAGGATGCTGGAAGAATTCTCAGCAACAGATCAGTTCAAGTCTCCTTTCCAAACCAGTCACAACAGTCAAGTAATTCTCCAGTGTTAACCAAAACCTAAGTATTTATTTGATTTGTGATATTTTGCCAAAGTTCTTGGATTCACCTTGCTGCCAGGTCAAAGCAGCTAGGTTCCATCTTGCTATTGGGATTACTTTAGCTAGATTTATCTTGCTCAAGCAGCCAGCTTGAGTTGAGATTTTAGTGGAGTTGTGGAGCCAAATTGATCTCATTAATTTGGGAGTTTATCTTTGCACTCAAAGCAAGGGAGTTTTAGCCTTGTACTTTAACAAGCGGGCGCCTCCTTGAGCGTTCAATCAAGAAGAGTTTTGGCTCTTAGTATACCGTGTTTCACGGGCACTCTGAGTCGAATCTGCTGTGTGAAGACGTACGAGAGACGGACGACATCGCCGCAGCTTACGGTGCCATTACGGGACCCGAATTGCGAGACGCCGCCCGAGACGAACCACGACGACCAGCCGCCACGGAATTTCTCAAGCCCGAGAAATTACCCAAACAGCCAGCCGTCGAGGAGGAGTTAGCGAAGACGTGAGTAGAGTGGATCCGATTCGGAAACACGTCCTTTCCGAATGTTTCGGCCCTATTCTCGCCATTTGCGAGTCGTATTGTTGCCGTTTGCAACAATAAAGGAGCGATAACGAAGTCACGACGTTGCCAAGCCAGCCACGTCGCGAGGAAGCATTATTATTTCCTTATTATCACTAACTTTATTATTTATTGATTTACTAGCGTTGTTTAATTTGATAGTCAATTGTAAAACTAACCGATTTTCCCCGAATAAAAGTAATTAGTCATTTAAAAGTAAAGAAAGTGTATTTTATTAATAAGCCAGATTTTATTAGTCAGATTAGTCTTGAGAAGGAATATTAATAACCATATTAATATTTCTCCTCATTTGTTTAGAGAGTTAATTGTTTCAATATTAGAAGAATATTCAAAGTTGTGTTGATAAGACCCGTCGAGGCAACCTTTGCCATCTTATTTGTAAAGGTAACATTTGAGATCACAACACTTGGGGGCCTGGCCTTTGGATTTGAACCTCAAAAAGTTAGTTTAAAGCTGAGGGACCTCCATTCTTTTATTTATATTAGCATTAAAAAGTCTGTTTCTTTCTTCTCTGTCATTTTTCTAAAATAACAATGCCACCGAAGAGAGACAGGACACGCCAGCGAGGCGCGAGTACTTCACGTCGTGCAAAAACGCGAGGAGGAACGACGAATACGGGAGAAGCTGGATATTTTTCCATGCACTCTCACTCAACGTCCAGTGAGTCCGAACATGGACACACCTAGGACGATCGCCAATCACCAAATTTATTATCGCAATATATGCAGACGGGAGAGACACAAACGGATGTTGCAATGTCACCTGCTAAAACCACAGAATTCCGACAGGAAGATTACGTAACACCGACACATTCGAGGGCAAGTAGTGTGAAGTCAAGAGACAGTAAGCCTTACGATAAATGGTCGAAAGAAGAATTATTAGCAATGGTCAGAGCAACGAGAAAACGAGTGAAGGAACTGGAAAGTCGACGCGCTACGCCGACGTCCGGTAAAAGCATTTCCACGTCAGGGACAACGTCGCCGACACGTGAACGGTTACGAGAAGTTAGATTTCGAATGCAACAATTGTTTAACGAGACACAAGATGCAGTTAACGATACAGCACGAAGATGTGAGGAAGGTGTGCCACTAACACAAGCAGATGCAACTGCAGCGGTAGAAGATGCTGAGAGGAGAACGAAGGAATTTCACGAATTACGTCTGCAAGAGGATCAATTGATAAAGCAATATCATATGGAAGATCGTCATGCAAGAAACCGCCGTAAAGATCGTGAAAACCTCAAACTAGCATTAGATAAACAGTTACAAGACGTGCAGGAACAGATGGACGTCGAAAAGGCTCGACTTGTAGATGCACAAAACGAAATCACGAAACAGATGAATATCGGGAAAACTCGACTGGCGGATGTTCAAAGAGAAATGACGAGACAAGTGCTATTAGATAAGAAAAAGATGGAGGAAGACGATTTGCGTCATAAGGAGGCTATGCGAAAAATGGACGAGCACCTTCTAGAAGAAAAAAAGAAAATAGAAGTTGAACGAATACGTGTGGAAACAGAACGTAAGCGCGTCCAAGCCGAGAGAGCAAAGATGGCGACGGCAATGCAAGAAGAGAACGATTATTTGCGTAAAACGACGCTTGAAGCTCAGGAAGAGGCAGAAAGAGCAAAGCAAGCTTTACTAGAAATGAAGTATTTGGCGCAAGTACAGTATTCTCATTCACAACAGGAAGTTCCGACAGAATTTGTGGTTGAGGACTTGGCAGCCCCACCCAAAAGGGGGAGGGTGAGTGGAATAATTCCACCAGACGATCAAAAATCAACAGCTTCACCCACGAGAAATAAAAATTTGCTAAATGTGATCGATCAACAAAATCAAGAACATGACACAACAGGGAAAGATAAACTCAAACCAAAAGATCCATCTAGACAAGAAAATCGGTCTGAAACAGAAGGAACGGATTACAGAAGCGATTATCCGAAAAACCTGAGCAAATAATTATTAAAAGATCAACTCGATGTGAACAGAGAAGGGAAAATGAACCTAGACAACACAGGTGGAGATCGAGGAATTACTTTCACTACACAATCAACAGATCATCATGAGAAAAGAAAATATTTACCCGAGTATGGAACAGGAAAGGGTGCACAATTTTACGATGAAAGAGATAATTCACCAGAACGGGAAAGAGAACCTCGTAAACACCTCAAGACGAATCAACCTTTCGAAAGAGGTCGAAATGAAGAAGATTCTCGCCAAAATTACGACCAAGGACGCAGCCAATGGGGTTCTTACGGAGAAAATGAGCAGAACTACCAAGGTCGAAACTCACGTCAACATTATGATCAAAGTCGAGACAGAGGTCCACCTCCAGGAGACTCTTATCGTGACCAACAGCAAAGAAATCACTCGAGCCATAATCGAAGCAGGTCGAGAGACAGAAGTAGAGGTTCAAGAGACAGTCACAGTCGGTCAAGATCAAGACAAGGCGGATCAGCACACGAGGATAATCAAGTATCGCAGTCAGACAGAGATTGGCTAGAAAAATTTATTTCAGACAAAATTCAAGAAGGATTGACCGGAAAATCTGCAAGACAAAAAGCAATGGAAGCAGCTCTGCAGAAGAAAATTAGGAAATATTGCGCAGTAAATTGGGTACATCGCATAGTACGAGCAAGTGAAATTAAGTGGGATAGAATTAATCCAGACTTGTTCGACGGCAGTTGGTTAACAGGAACGCAATTTTTAGACGAAATTTTACAACTAGCAAGGAGTCACGGAGCCGATCCACAAGATGCATTGGAAAGAATAATTCCGAAGGCATTAACTGGAGGAGCAGCAGATTGGTTTTGCGAGAATGGATTCACAAATTGCGATAAATTTGCAGCAGGATTCATCAAAGAATATGGCGAGTCCGGAGAAACTTTAATGAAATATTGGGACGATTTGCATCAAATGCCAGGTGAAGACATTAGAGAATTTTTGAAAAGAACTGAAGAATTAGTGAAACGATTACCTGATCATCAGAGTGATGCAACGATAGACAGGCAGTTTCGAAAAGGGCTGACGGAATATTCTAAGAGTGTTCTTTTAACTATGCACGTGCCAGTAGAAAGTTCATTCAAGAAATTAGCAGAATTCTTAAGAGACAATCAAGAACTAATTGATGAAACATTTTTAAAATACCTACCATTTATGGAGCAAGAAGCTCGTAAAGATTTCCTGCGACAGCAATTGGAATTCACCAGAGCAAATCCCAAAATGATGCAGCCTCGTTCAAGATTTCAAGCAAATCAAAAGGAAACAAAAGTAATAACAGCCAAAATATCAGGGTCTTCACCACACCCACCACCCAGAGTTCCGATGACACCATCAGCAAAATGGGTACATGACGTGGATGAAGACGGACAAGCAACTGGACATACACAGTACGTAATAGACTTGCCAACAAAGCAAGATGTGGACGATTTGGTGGAGGCAGCCGAAGCATTCTTTACAAAGAGTAATGCGACAGCGCCCAAATATCAACCGCCCACGCAACTCAAAGTGACGCCAAGCATAGCAACGCCAGTAAATAAAGCTACTACAGTCGACATAAGAAAGACGCCGCAAGAAATGGTGACGTCAATGCCTCCTGAGCCAGCTAAGCCCATGAAAGAAGAGAAACAACCGGCACAAGCTGATGTTGCAAAAACAGCAGAAACACCGAAAGTAACTCCACGTGTTAAATTAACACCCGAAACCTCACCTTGCCACAACTGCGGCCAAATAGGACATTGGGCAAGACAGTGTACGCAACCACCCAAGCCAGTATCCAAAGAAGAGATGCGCAAGGCGATCCGCACGCTGACGGAATGCCTAAAAAACATGTAAGCGCAATTCCTGCACGGCCAGAGGAACTCGCGCCAAAAGAAAATTCGGAAGTGGCCGTAACAGACGAATGTCGGACGGAAGAAATATCTGTTGCCCCATTTAGCATAGCCCCACTGGACATAGTTTTAACCCCTCCAGAAGCCATTGGAACTATGAAGAAGAAAGGCGAAATAATTTACACAATAAAGAAAGGTCAAATTGTTGGAGTACAGTTCCCACCGACAGAATTATCACTTTTGACAAAAATTGAAGAAGCAATAAATGCAGATGAATTATTTTTTAAAGAAAAAGTCTATGAAGTACTAAAAGAAGTGAAACTTGTAGAAGAAAATGAAGCTTTAGTGTTTTGGTCAAGGGTGAAAGAAAAATTTGAAAATGAGCCAACTGTAGAAGCCCACGTGATGGAAGCACCGTGTACGTGGACAGACCTGGACGAATGTATTGAAGAAATGACAAAATTGCCGTCAATACCACCTAGAGTTAGAGCTTTTAAGGTCATAATACCTGAAGACGAAATTTTGGAAAATATGACGACAATGGAAATCGTGACAGAACACGGAAGTGTAATGACCAATTTGGATTCAGGAGCAAATCGGAGCTGCATTTCTTTGCCTGTAGTTCAAGCATTGGGGATGGAGAAGTTTGTCACAAGAGTAAACTCCAACATGGCAATAAACACTGCAGATAAGAAGGTGCAACCCCTGGGTTCAATACGAATACCTTTTCGATGGTCACACGGAGCAATGATTCATTCATTTCTTGTGCTACCCCATGCAGTAAAATTGGTTTTAATGGGAAACGACATCGTGAAACAGATGGGAATACAGCCGAACCCCGTCACAGGGAAGTGGAACTTTGTCACAGATTTTAAAGTTCCATGCGAATATATTCCTCAAGAGGTGCTAGATCGACTAGAAAAGAAAAAAGAGCATGCTGAGTCAACTTATCGTACATTTAAGAAGGACTCAAATTTTCAAGCATTTCAAGCTCGACTTAAGGTAGGAAATGGTGTGTCAAATTTAGTCGAAGAGGCAAAACTGCAGTTGAACGAAGCAGCTCAATTGGAAACGGTGCTAAAGAGATATGAAAAAATTTTGACAAAAACGCCAGGCAGAACACACATTTTGCAGCATTCCATCGAATTAGACACAGAAAGACCAATTAGAGTACCCTTTCGAAGTTGGAATCCGCAGAAGAGGGAAATTCTGCGACAAATGTGTCAAGAACTAAAAGACAAAGGCTACGTGTCGGATGCCGAGGGAGATTACGCGGCAAGAATTGTGTTAGTATCGAAAGCAGGATCAGATCCGAGACTCTGTATCGATTACAGACCAATTAATGAGCACACACGTTACGACCCACCACAAATGCCGACGATAACAGAAATATTACGAGAACTTGGCGAATTCCAATGGGTTTCCACAATCGATTTAACCACAGGCTACTGGCAAATCGAACTACGGCCAGAGGATCGGCCAAAGACAGCCTTCTGGAGCCCCATTGGGAGATTAATGTTTAATGTAATGCCGTTTGGATTGGTAAATGCGCCTACTACATTTCAACGCTTAATTGAGAAAGTTTTAGGAGATCCATTCCGTAGCTACGCATGGGCCTACTTAGACGACAACGTCATAGTTTCACAGACATACGAACAGCACATGAAACATCTAAACTCAGTGCTAAAGAAGTTAGAAAAAGCCAATTTACATGTAAACCCAGAGAAATCAAAATTTTGCAGAAAACAACTGAAATTTCTTGGTTTTAGTTTGGGAGTAGAAGGAGTGGCAGCCGACCCAAAGAAAGTCAGTGCCATCGCAGAATTTCCGCCACCAACAAATCTGACAGAACTACAACGCTTCTTGGGAATGGTCAATTTCTTCCACCGATTGTTGAAGAACTTAGCCACCATTGCAGAGCCACTACGACCATTGCTCAAGAAAGGAGTAGATTTTGAGTGGAAGGAAGAGTATCAAATTGCTTTTGACCAAATTAAACTTTTACTGACCGACTCAAAAACAATGATGTTACCCGATCTCAACAAACCGCTGATTGTCCACACGGACGCGAGCAAAAAGGGATTAGGAGCTGCATTAATGCAAGAGAAAGAAATCGATGGTCAGATGGTGGAGGTTCCATGTGTCTATATTAGCAGGAGTCTGCAGCAAGCCGAAAATAATTACAGTGCAACCGACTTGGAGTGTTTGGCGGTCATCTGGGCTCTACGCAAATTCAGAGCCTATTTGGAGTTTACTTCATTTACTGTGCAGACTGACCACCAGGCCCTCCGATGGTTGATGCGACTGGAAGAGCCGGCAGGAAGACTAGCAAGATGGCAGATGGAACTCATGTCTTATAATTTTCAAATACAGTATATCAAAGGACCAGCCAACGTTCTTGCAGACGCCATGTCAAAAGCACCAGTGGACTTGCCCGAAAATGATGAAGATAGTGGAGAAGCTGATGGTGACACTTCCTACTGTCCGACAGAGTCACGCCATTGGAAATTCAAGAACTGGAACCAGCTGCCAGTTCAAGAAGAGAAGCCTTCAAGTGACGAACGATTTGTCGCACATTAGTGCAATGTCTACAACGCAGGAGAAGCTCACAGTGAAGTGCAAAAAGAAGAGGAAGAATGGCAATATCTTCCGAGTACCAAGAATGAGATGATCAGTGCATTTATTACCAAAGTGACGGATCAGATGGATTGTTATCCACCAAATCGCTGACAAACAATGTCAACGAATACGTCATTACTTGGAAACTCAACAGTTCCCACCTCACATCACGACAAGACTTCAGCGCCGAAAATTCTGCAAAAGGACATCGCAACACATTATAGAAGAAGGACTATTGATGAGATATCATCCCACAATTACAGATGAATTCGATGATAACAACAGAGCATTAAAAGTGGTAGTGCCAAAATCATTAAAACACCGAGTTTTGTGGTTAATGCACGGACACCCCTTGTCAAGTCATTGCGGAATTTCAAGAACAATGTATCGAATAAAACAGATCTACACCTGGGAAAGCATGAAAGCAGATGTGTCACGATTCATCCGACACTGCACGAGATGTCAGGCTTGCAAGCCAAGAAAGAAGACAGCAACTGAGTCAGCAAATATTGGGCCATATGCTCCTTTTGAATGCCTGAGTGCAGATCTAACAGGACCAAAACCACGGACCAAAGAAGGCAACAACTACATCTTCGTAGTGATAGACATTGTAACAAGATGGCCAATATTATTTCCGATGGATGGCCCGACAGCTCAACTAGTTGCAGACTGCATTTACGACGTGTCAATGGATTGGGGCTTTGCACAGAAAATCATTTCTGACAATAGCCCGCAATTTAAAGCCGCCGTTTACAAAGAGTTTTGCAAAAAGTACAAGATGACGCCAAAGTTTACTTCGCCATACCACCCACAGTAGAGCGCCTTAACAGAGACATTAAATATATTATTGCGATATATACATCGATCCACACTAGGTGGAATGAATTCTTGAGAGAAATCGCGTTTAGCATCAGGACTACGGACACCAGAGGTCGGGGCTATTCACCCGCCTATTTGAACTGTGCAAGAGAATTTCGAATTCCATGGGACCCGAGAATACTTGATGGAATGCTAAAGATTGATCCGGAACGCCCAGAAATTTATGTGCAAAAATTAGAAAGAATAATTAGCGACACCTATCAGCACATGCAAGCACATATAACGGATTTACAAGAGCGTGTCGAAGATCACAAGTTGGACAGTAAATTTGAAAACTTTAGAGTAAATGATCTAGTTTGGCGAGAGAATCATGCATTGTCAAGAGCAGCAAGAGGATTTTCCGCCAGTATTGCGGATAAAAGGACGGGACCTTATGTGATCACGCAAGTGCATCAAGGGGGCGCCGTAAAGTTAAGACGCTTGAAGGATAATAAAGTTTTTACATCAATTCATACGTCGGAATTAACGCCTTATTTCCCGGAATTCGAACCAAGAAATTTGGGTAGAGGGCCAAACTGAGAGTAATCCCGATGCAGAAGTAATCAACACATTGTTAGACGACATTCCGCCAACACAAGAAATTGCGCAAGAAAGCCCAGAAATCTCAAGAGAAGCTTCACGGCCAGAAAATGAAATACAAGCGCAAGATGGTACGGAAATTCAAGAAAATGGACAGATTTCAGAAGAAAATGCACAAACGGAGTTAGAAACTCTGGAAAAAACAAATAAAGACGATAAAATCGAGACGCAGTTGCAAGTGCCACCGGTAGATGTCGCTCAAAATCAAGCGAAAAGTGCAGGCAATGCGCAGAGAAACGACAAAGTAGATATGACAAATTAAAAGGGCTATAAATGCCTATTTTCCTCCAGAAAGCGCTGTTGCGCTATTATCACTGTAATTTTACTGTATTTGAGGTAAAACATGTTTCTGGTTGGAGTCAGAAACCCTGGAGCCACTCATGGGACTTGCCGTCTCTTTCCGGCAGGTGAGGTGCACATGGCTGACGAATACCAGTTTTTTCACTTTTGAGGTGAATTTGGAGATTCTCTCGGCAAGTTATCGTGCCGACAGTGATCATTGTAAGTGGGGTGGTCAGTGTAGGGTGAACTCGGATTTTCCTGACATGACTACGGAAGCTAGAAACAAGAAGGGGGGACAAAGTTGTTTTGGGGGCCACTCAGGAATGGCTTGTCATTTCTATCGGTAGTTTCTCCAACCTAAATTCGAAACTACTTTTCGGGTAGACAAAGGGTTGGTTTGTCACCCCCAGTTGGAGGTGGTCACAGACGAGGATAACACGTTAGCTCAGGTACATGTGGGGAATAGGGTTGTGTTGGCCAATGGAATGGAATTGGTGACCTCAAGAAACTCAGACTGGGAAGTCTTGATGGCAGACACTGACTTAGTTCAGAGTCATTTTCAGCCGTGGGAGGCTTATCTGGTTGGAGCGGCGCCTCTCGGCCAGCCTTCCGCAGAAAAGTTGGGAGAGATTCAAGCAGAACGACCTTTGTCGAATGAGTTTTCATTCGACCCCCGCTTGGCCCACTGTGTTACTTCAAGCAAAAACGTTAGATGCTATACTCAAAAGTCCTTTCTTACTAAACTGAGGGCTGGGCCGTCCCGTAGAGTCCCTGTGATCCAGGCTAACCACTTCGTGAAACTGGACTCGGCTCATGTCATTTATTCTGAATTAATGAAGAGTGGACCCATTGAGGTAGAAATGTCGCTGCCAAGTTTCAAGGGACCTACGTCCATTGACCATGTTGTGCCCTTTCTGGAGTCGCTTGCAGAGCCAGGAGGTTGTTACAACTGCAAAACAATGGCAGTGTTAAAAATCAGGCCTTACTCAACTGGCCAAGCGGGTCCAGTACAGATTCGTTTTGACTCAATTGACCATCACACTCAGACCCTGCATCTAGGTGTGATGTCAAAAGTCCATGTTGTTGAATTCATGAGCAACCAAAAGTGTGTGATTGACAGAATTTGTCTGGTTTCCAGAGGGAACATTGCCTGTAAAGCAATTAGTTTCTGTTTGGAAGATGCCAGTAAACGCTGGATGGTCTAAACCAGACTGCATTCTTGCTGGAAGGAAGGAGAAATGTGGGTTCTGGCACTTTCAAATAGTTGTCAGATACTGAATGGAGTCCAGTCGGAGTGATCCGAGTCATTCTGGTCATAATGGCGATACTACTGCTCTTGCTGTTTACCATCACCATGTTGGTAAGTATCTGGTCCCGAATAAGACAATAATGTATATCTTCATTTATAGGTTTTAAAGCTGGTTTTTAATTTTTTGGATTTTTGAATTTTTGAATTTCTTAAGCTTTGGATTTTGTAAACTTTAACTTTGCAATTTTGGAATTTTGGGTTTCGAATTTATGGATTTTTGTATATTGAGGTTTTGGGGTATCTTATAATTGTGGAGTTATGTAATGCTCTACTTTACAGTGTCTGGTGTGTTGAATTTTGTTTGAATATTTTGATATTGTATACTTGGTGTTTTATATTTTGTGTTCATTGTTTTATGCACGAAATTTGCATTTTCATCGTTTTACATTTTGAATTGTGAATTGTTGATTTTGGTGGTGGATTTTGGGGGATCTGTCTAAATTTTGAACGTTTGGCTTGTTTGACCTGCACAACAGTGTTGATTGGTCGAGTGGTGAGGGATGTCGCGGGGTGATTTAATAAGACCTTGTTTTGATTCTATGGATTTGTGTTGCCAAGTGTTAAAAATAAAATGGACTATGTGGGGTAAACCGTACGGTTAAATAAGAGGTGAAATGATAAACGGTAAATGATATTGATTTGGTAAAAATAAAGGGAAATTAGTATGCAAGAGTAAAGGCATATTTCTTTTTTATGTTTTACCACTTGCTAGGGGTGAGGGGTAAGCAGATGGTTGAGGCCGTGATTGGAATGAGGGGAAAGGTCGTTCACTCTCATGTTAAGTGGCCTTGTTGCTTAATGGGAGTTAAAGAGGAGAGAAAAAAATGGTGTTTCTCAATCGTGCCTCCTATCAAAGGTGAAAGAAAGGGTTGAAGATTGTGGTGTGGTTGGTTGTCCAGTGATGTTTACAATGGATTAAAATTGATTTGAAATGGAATAGTGTTTTGGAAAGGATTTTGCCTAATATCTATGTATTGGTGTGTAAGGTTTGTGGTGCCGGATTGTGCAAGGTTGAAAACTACACGTGTTTCCATTTGAATTGTAATGGCTGCATTAGCCTAAATGAGAGTGAGGCCAATAACTAATTGGACAAGAGCCCCTGGCTAATGAGGAAGTGCGTGATCAATTATGGTGATGCTGGAATGAAGGGCATGAAGAGTTACTAGTAGACGGAAAAATTCACTCGTTAGCAGGAGAGCAAAGGGTGAAGACGGACTCTCTGTTCTCGCGGCGGCTAGAAGACCTGGGAGGACACCGTAGACCACCGTAATCCACTGCACGTAGTCCGGTAACCACTTCACATTTCCTTTGCCTGTTGACCACCTCAGCAGCCAAGAGTTATCACCACTGGAAACCATTTGGCGGACGCCTGTGGGGAGAAAGTATTTGTGTGTCACGACTAACTAGGCACACAGTCAGGTTGTATTCATGCCATTTTATATTTCATTGTAAATCCAACTTGTCTGGTTGTTATTATGGTTATTTGTGGTGTTGGTTCATTCTGAGACTTGTTTTTGAGATCATTATAATTGTTTGTAGGGCTAGGAGGTTTTTTCTGACATTATTAGGGTCAATTGTGGGGATTTACTCTGTTTTTGACATCATTAGTATTATTTTGGGGGTTGTATGGGAAGGTTATTGGTGACGGTTATAGCACAATTATAGTTTTTTAAGACTTATCACACTAAGCAAATAAATTGTTTTGTTATTTGTTTTAAAAATATTGGTCTTTATTTTCAACCTAACACACTGTACGGCCTAATTGGGATCAAATAGACAACGCCCAATCATATGGGTAGGGAATCTGTTTCCTGATTTGTTTTGTTTTGTTTTTGTCAGTGGACTTATCTTTCAGGAGTGGTACCACCGTGACATATTTAATGTATCGTTACCCTGCCAAAACAACCGGAAACACCCACGAGTGAGAGCTAGAGAAATAACCACGTCCTAACATGGCAGACCCGAGAAGCAACGATCCTCATAGCCAAGCTGCCAACGATGAATTCGTCCCAAAAGACGACAGCACCCGACCTGACAACCACCGAACCGAAAACCAAGGTTTCGACAACCCCCCTGTAGGCTGTCTAGCAGGCCAGTAACTGATTAAAACACACACCAATCGACTCGAAACACTCTGCAAACGGCAATTTCTCAGACCACCAGGACCAAGCGATCGATGAACCACTCACAATCGCGAATGTGCCAACGACGCTCCAAACAGGATCAACGTACCAAGTACGAAAATGAAATAACTAAGCGGATCTGAAACGTTATCACGGCATTTGCCATCCATTCCTATTTTTTTAAGGGAGCCGAGACCCACCCGGACTCGGAGTCAACAACCTAGTCAGATACGTAAGTTCAAAACCTTGTGGCAAATTAATCAAATTAAAAACCCAATGTTTGCTCATATTCTGGGGAAATCCATGAACCACTTTCTTACGTTCGCGACGCAAGAGCGAATCTCTGTTGGCACAACGAATAAACACACCGCTCTCACGAAACAGACGCGAGATAAACGATTATAACAAGATATTAAAAGAGATCCGGTGCACCCGAACAATCCATCAACAACCCGTGTTGGGAGACTGACCAGCGGCACTATCAACCGATCGGGAGAGAAAGGCGTAGGCGACCACACCCGCGAGAGGGGACGTTGATTGTTTTCAATTCCAACCAGGAAGAGAAGCAGTGGCCAGACTCGACCCCTTGCTGAGAGGGAGAAAGTGACCACAAGTGGGAGATCGTATCTGAAAAAGGACTTGACTCAACAACCAGTAAATCACCGTCAGACCAGATAAACCGTTCGTAATTTTGCATTGAATGTATTTTGAGTTTACTATATTGCTAATTTTATGTGTGGTGATTGGGTTTCTTTTGGGACTTACCGGTGGCGGTGAATTTAGAGTGTTTTGGAGTTATCAGGGATATCATTGTTCTTTATTGTAACTTTTGGGGGTTTTAAAGGCCAATTAAAAACATCAGTTAGTTTAGAAAATAGTCTCATATTTTCACACCACAACGCACGTCAAGCACTTGTAGAATTTAGTTATCACCCAACACCAAATTGGGTAAGCGGACCGAGGGAACTTAAAGGTCAGTAGCTTATAATCCATTGTTTCATAGGACTACTACGACATTTTGGCGAGCTTGACAGGATTTAGATTAGGATTAATAGGGATTAATTAGAATTAGTTAAGTTGAATTTTTGCAAAAAAAAAAATCTTTTTTTTTGAAATTTTTTGAAATTTTTGAATTTTTGAAAAGTGCTAAGAGACGTGTGAGATAGAGACTAAGAGATTAGGTAAGGTATTGTTAGGATTGTTGGGTGAAGAGGTTTAGGATTACTAAAGGACTCATTTAAAAAATGGCACAACCAGCAGCAGCAGCTGCGAGTGTAAATGTAAATTTGGTTGCTCTTTTTTCGGGTGACCACAAGCAGGCCAAGGTAGGTGCATTCCTGGCCCAAGTGGAACTTGTGGGAAAGAAGATGGGATGGAATCCAGCGACCCAATGCATTGTGGGTCGTGCTAGGTGCCGAGATAGAGCCCTGGATTTTCTGTCCACCAACAATGCAGTGAACACCACTGGAGATTGGGATCTCTTTAAAAAGGAGCTCTTGGCTTACTTTGAGCCCAAATCAAACCCAGTTCAGTTGGGTATTGCCTTTAATTCCTGTGTGCAGAAAAGTGACGAGTCTGTCACAGAGTTTGCAACAAGATTATCACAGCTAGCAGATGATATGGCTGAAGGCAACTTATTAGTTAAAGCTGCATTGCCAGTTTTAAAGAAAACACAATTCGTGTCAGGGTTAAATGCACGGATTAAACGATTATTATTGACTTCCAACCCAGCTAGCTATCAAACAGCTGTTGATGAGGCTTGCCAGGAGGAGGTGAACGAAATTTCAAGTGGGACTATCAAACCCATCAGTACATTAGGGGCAGTTGGAGAAGGGAAAAAAAAAAAGAGAAAGCAAAGGAAAAAGACAAGACTCAAGAACAATTCTTGAAAAAAAGAGTGCAAGAAATGAAACAACAGATCAGAGCGCTGCAAGGAGAGTTGGGAGCGCGAGGTCAACAGGGAAGAGCTCGCACCACTGGGCCTGGAAGCCAGCGGGGGGCATGTTTCAATTGTGGGAAGTTGGGACACATGGCCCGGGACTGCAGGGGAAATAATACAGGGGCAAACTCAGGTAACCGGATGGTGCCAACCTGCTATCAGTGCGTGGGAAGGGGTCACATATCACGGGAGTGTCGTAATGCGCCAACTGGCATGGTTTGTGACCATTGTAAAAAATCAGGTCATTTGGCTAACGCGTGTTGGACTAAACACCCAAATTTACGGCCAGCCTTGCGCAGGGCTCAGGGCGTGGAAAGGGAAGGAGGTACCACACAACAAGGCGGGGTTAGAAATATTGAGTCTCATGACTCTGACCCGGATTATGATTACGAGACCATCACTAGGGGTCACCAGGTATCCGTGATTCAAGGTGATGGTGATACTGACATACCCACCCCCCCAGAGCAAGAGGAAACCACAGATATACCTGCAGAGACAAGTTTGGGTGATGATGGAGCGTGGGCAGACATAGGCCTACAAACCATCTATCAACCCACGAGCAGTTGGAAGTGGCTTGGAAAAACCCTACCACCCCACAGAACGTATATAAGAGCTGTCAACAGACAAGTGGATCATTTATTTAACCCAATTTCAGGGGGAAAAATGCCACTATGCTACAATGAATATTCTAGTGAAATGTTTGACAGGAAGAATTTTGACAGAGAACAAGCACTAGTAGCTAGCGATAAGGGTGAGGAAAAAGGAACCGACACCTTAGGTGACAAATTGAACAGCGAACAATTGCAAAAGATAATTCAACAGCAAAATGAAAAGAGAAATAAGAAATTAAATATCCATGGAAAAAGGGGACACCGAGAGGACGCTCTCGCCCTTAAGGGACGACCTACTGCCCTACCGGAATTACCTAATAACAAGGAACCCCAACAAAAGGATCGAGTTAATAAAATTGAACAGAGAAAAGGAAAAGTCAATGACAAATTTTCGGGACCAGATTGGGAAAAGTTTGAAGCTGAGGTGGACAGCTTAGTAACTGGGGAAGCCCCAAAGGAACAAAGAAAACAAAGAGGAAAAGAATTCAGAATAGGGACATTATCACAACATAACATGCCCTTAGTAAAAGGTAATGTGGGCAAGCACGAAATAGTCTGGTTAATAGACACTGGTGCAGCCACAAGCATAATGAATGAAGAAAAATGGGAAGAAGTTAGAAAAGACCTCAAGGAGGTCCAAGAATTTAAAAAGGGGACAAAATTAACAGGCGTGGAGGGAACAGCTCTCCAAGTAATAAGTAAATTTAAAATCAAAGTCACATTTGATGAGAAAGTCATTCAGGTGGATTTGACCATAGTCTCGGATCAATTAGGCCCTCATTATGAAGCTATCCTAGGAATGGACACCATTAGACAATACCAAATGTCTTATTGCGCGGCGAAAGCAGAGCTGGTGTCACCCCTTGTTGATATGCATCTAAAGGAATGCCCCATCCGAAGTGAAGAAGCACAAGGAAACATGGAAGTCAGTGTAAAGGAAGAAATCCGATGCCTTCCTGGAACGGAGAAGGTAGTCACACTACAATGTGATTCAGAGATTAAAAAGGGAGAATTGGTGCTTTTGACAGGGGATATGACAGGGGAATTGGAATTAGATTCAGGCATTGCTGTGGGAAAGGGTGAAAACCAAATAGTTGCTCTCATCCAAAATTGGTCAGATGCAATGGTGACCGTTGAGAGGGGAACGACAGTGGGTCGAGTAGAACTATTACAAGAAGGGGATAAAATAGGAACCCCTACCGCAGATAAGAAAAGGAAAGAACCAATCCCAAGGGAGGACTTTGAGTTGGAACACTTAGATGCCCCAAGACAGGAAAGAATGATTAATTTACTAAGGGAATATGATGACGTCTTTGCTCTCAGTTTAATGGAGATTGAGAAGACAACAGCCGGCGAGGCCGAAATACATCTAGACACTAGTGTGCCCATTAGATGTAGGCCATACAGAGTAGCTGAGGCACAAGAGGCCACTCTAAAGAAGATCATCGCAGAGATGCTCGAAGCGGGCTTAATTGCCGAGTCAGCTTCACCATACTGCGCCCCCTGTATACTTGTACAGAAACAGGATGGGAGTGCTAGACTCTGTGTGGATTACAGGAAGTTGAATTCACACATAATTGGAGACAGTTATCCGCTTCCGTTGCTCGACGGAATTATAGATCGAATCGGTCAGAATAAGGTGCTCTCAGCGGTCGATGTGGCCAGTGCGTTTTGACAAATTCGGATGAGGGAGTGTGACCAGCCAAAAACAGCATTTGTCACGCCCTGGGCCACCTATCATTCATTAGTCTTGCCCCAAGGCTCTAAGACTTCATCTTCAACCTTTCAAAGAGTAATTGATAGGGTGCTGAGTGGACTAGATAAGATTTGCTTTGCATACCTCGATGATATTTTGATTTTCTTGCCAGACTTTAACCAACATCTGATAGACGTGGCTCAGGTCTTTCAGCGCCTCAGACAGACACGGTTGAAGCTGAAACCCAAAAAATGTAAATTTGGAGTGAATGAGGTAGTCTTCTTGGGACATGTGTTTGCCGAAGGGACCGTGCGCCCAGTCTAAGAAAAAACTAGAGCTGTAGCAAAGTGCCCCCAACCTAAGAACGTAAAGGACATTCAATCTTTTGTTGGGTTTATAAACTTTTATCGACGATTTATTAAGGATTTTGCAAAAATAGCACAACCACTGACAGATCTGACACGAAAAGAGGTTGAGTTTGTGTGGGGAGCAGAACAGCAGGAAGCTTTTGAGACCCTAAAGCAAAGAATAATCGAATACCCAATATTAAGGACGCCGGATTGAGAAAAGCCATTCTTCCTAACAACAGACGCTTCCGACCATAGGATAGGCGCTGTGTTGGAACAGGAGCACGAACGTAGAAGGCTCCCTGTGGCTTTTGCATCCATAAGGCTAAAGCCAACCGAGACGCGCTATCCTATTTTGCATAGGGAAGCGCTAGCTATTGTTTATGGCTGTCTCCACTTCCGGTATTATCTGTATGGACGAAAGTTCACACTTATAGTAGATCACCACCCGTTGGCTTTCCTGCTACGCACAAAACACACAAAAAGCATGATTGCAAGATGGGCATTAATGATTCAAGATTTCCAGTTCGACATAAAATATTTGCCCAAATCAGAAAACAGGGCAGATGCAATGTCGAGACTGGTGACCGCTGTAAAACAAGGTGAAATAATCGAGAACTGGACGGTGGATAAGATCATAGCTGCACAAGAAGCAGACCCCTACACAGCTGAGTTGAGACAACTAGTAGAAAAGAAACAATTCTCCACAAAAAACACAAAGGTAAAAGATTTTCAACTTTATATCAATGACGAAGGGGTTTTGTATGTTGTAAAATGGGTTAAGGACGGCCTAAAAGATAAATTAATCGTACCCGAATCAATGGTAGCTTGGGTACTGTATCAAGCCCATGAAACAAAGTTTGCAGTCCATTTGGGGGTGGACAAGACTTATTCTCATTGCCAAGAAAGGTACTTATGGCCCACAATGTTCACTGATGTAAGGGATTTCGTTGGCAGTTGTAAGTCGTGCAATGAGAAAAAGAAGCCAAGAGGCCTAAGTCCGTTGGGAGACATGGGTCCCGTTTTTGGGCCCGGAGAAGCAATTGGAGCAGACATTTTGGGGCCACTGCCCACCTCTCATTTGGGAAACAAATACCTATTGGTAGCAGTGGACTATTTCTCCAAATATCCAGAGGCAATTCCATTGGCAGATCAAACGGCCATCACTGTGGCCAAGGCATTTACGGAAAATATTACTCGTGCATGGGGTTTACGAGGTCCTTGTGACGGATAGGGGGGGTTGCTTTACAGGAAATGACTTCAAAAATGCTCTCAGAGAAGTAGGAACCAAACAGCAATTTACTACGGCCTTTTATGCAGCCGCGAACGGGCTTGTAGAACGTCATAATCAAACTTTGGCGAGGATGCTATCGCATCTGGTTGCTGCAAATCAAAGAGATTGGGACCAGATGGTTCCATTTGCATTGTTTGCATATAGAAATGCCACTCATGGAGTCACTCGAGAGAAAACTTGGTTTTCTGCAAACAGGACGGGATCTAAGACTTCCTGTCGACGTCCTTTTGCAAAAACGAAGACCGCATTATGGAGAAGATTACACCACGGAGATGATAGAGAGAACGAGAAACTCTTTCAGTACGGTTATTGAAGCTATCAAAATGTCCCACGAGAAAGATAAGAACCGCAGGGCCAAAACGGCCATCAAGAAGGACATTCAACCAGGTGACATGGTGTATTTGTTTACACCCAGACAAAATATAGCATTATTTTGTAATGTTTTAAACTTTATTAATCTGTGATTAATTATTAACTTGTTATTTTACTAATTTAATCCTTATTTTTATCTCTCTTTATTTTTTAGTCCAAATTCCAATGCTCACTTCAGGAACACAGCGTCACAAAATGGCGAACCCGGCACCCGGGATAACTCAACATCAACCGCCCAGCATGATCAGTGGCCTTCTGTTCATACACAAACGACCAAATGGTAAGATTTTTCTACCCGTCTCGGGTCTCTGATCTCTGTTTGTTCCTTTTTAAATTTCCTTATATCACCAAAAACTTATTTTTCTTAATTAATAAATAAAAATAAACCCTCAAACTAGTCCGGCCAGGGGGTTACACACGCTAGCTAACACGGAAAGCGGAGGCCATTATCATCGATTGGCACGCAAATACCGTAAGACTCATAATTGAGGACAGACGCCTTGTGGCTTTTGTTGCCATAAGACTGGCCGAACCAGGTCACTTCAACGACAAAGTGCATCTTGTGGGGATCCCCACAATTCCGGTGGAAGTGTCGCTGGAGCAATGAAGGAACGAGGAACTAGAAGAAGAAATGGATGTCTTTGCCGCTCGGTACGCCCAACAGCCAAGTTCGGGGCCCTGAGATCCAACGATAATTGGTTTCCCATATAAGGGACCAATTACTGTTCAGCAAATACAGGAAGAAGGATGCAGAACCGCTGAGCAACACTGCATACCTCCCATCTGGTCACGACCACTCCAAACGGCGGCAGAAAACTACACACTGCTGTCAGAGGTCCGGGGGTCATGGTGGGAGGACTATTCGGACGTTTTGGACACCTGGTATGTGCTCCCGCCTGCGCCGGCCTCTCCAGCAACAAACGAGCAATGGGACGAGGAATGAATACAGGAGCACAACGTTAAGGTGATGTGGTTGGGTTTTATGATTTTCGTAACACATGTTGAATTTTTTCTGGCTCATTGTTGTAATCCTGGATATTTTGGGTATTTCATGTAATTTTACTTAAATCTGGTGGTTGTGGGAGTTGAATTGACGTTAAGTTTGGAGTAAGATGAATTTATAAGTTATAAGCTTATCTTATAAGTATAGTATAAATTTGTAATAAGGTAGACAATTTTTTAGTAATCTCGATGTATAATGTAAATTTCAACGCCAGCTGACTACAATTGGGGCTGGCATCCAACGATCCCAAAGTCCCGTTGGTATTCTTTCGACTCCGATGAGGAAGCGTGGGATGCCATCGATAAAGCTTTAGCGTTGGAAGCGTTACAAGACACGGAAGTCGTGGGAGGTATCAAAGGCGTAGTAGATGTGGCAAAAACCCAGAGCCGGAATGTAAGCGCGGAAACGAGAATGAAGTCCGAGTCGACCAAGTGTCGCCTCCATGTGAATAACCACAGAAAGCTACTGTCAACAGGCACAGGGGACGCACCGTTTACTGGGAGCACGAACAGACTGGTGGCCCAACCAAGGACAACGTACTCCTTCAAATTAGTAGTTGTATATATATTTTTTTTCTCTTTCTTCTTATTATTTTGCAGGAGGAAAGTAATCAAATGTTGTAGTAATGCTATGTAATGACAAATTTAAAGTTGTGTAACCACTTTTCCCTTCCATCACCATTTCAATAACATTCAAAAATAAAACAGGTAATTGAAAATGAATCAAAGCATCTTGTTTTTTCCTCCAAGTCAACAAAATAGACACAAATATCTCATTACCATAATTGGCCACACACTTCCTCATTTTTTATTTGTAGCCAGGGGCTCTTGTCCAATTAGTCCAGCCCCACAGTGGCAGCCTCAGCTCTCATTCTAGGCTAATAAAGTCATTTCCATTCAACTTACAGCACATGTAAGAGTTTTTCAACCTTGCAAAATTCAACACAGCAAAACTTACACAACCACACAAACATACCAAGATTGTGAAAAATACTTCTCAAAACAATAATCCACTTCCAATCAATTTCCAACAGATCTTTTTCAAGTACCACAAAACAAGATATAAGTAGAAACAAGGAAAACCCCATCCTCAACCCTTTCCTTCACCCTATTTGGGCATGCAGATTCCCACATGTCTTCTCCCTTCATTAGACCCCATTAAAAACAAGGCCACTTTAAATGAGGGTGAACGTCCTTGTCCTTGTCAGCCACTGCCTTGCAGATTTACTCCCCCCTCATCCCCAGCAGGTTGCCTCACTCCAACAAAAAGTTAGACTATTACATTCCTTGCCAATCCTTTTAACCCCACCCAAACCTACAATTTAATCATTCAAAAACAAAACACTTCTCTTTAATAATTTGATACATTGAACACTCAATCCACATTCAAGACAATATTCAATCAATATTTTATTATTATTAAAATCACTTCATGACACAGTGATTGTGCAAAAATATCTGATGACATTTTTATTTTTTTCCTCAGAGTAAGCAAATTATAACAAACAATTTGTTTAAACAAATTTTATTATTACAAATTATTAGTATTTAAAAATTATACAAATGTTCAACAAGAGGTGAATACGGTGTTATATGTAAAAAAAATTCGAAGCTGCACGAAGTATTTCGAAAAGGAAATGAAAAGAGTGAAAGACTGTTTGGAGAACCTAATTTTCAAACTTGCACAGCTGTCTAAAGGAATCGCCCACCTCGATTTCAACAAGAGAGGCAGGAACTTCCCGATTCGAGGATGTCCTCGCGCCCATCCTCCGCGAAAAATTCCGTTTCCTCAGGGAAGGAAAAATCAACAGCCACGCAAGTCAGCGCCTTGTCTTATTCGCAGATCAACTGGTCAGAAGAAGCGAGAAAGGAAGATCGTCAACTTGCCGCTCTATGAGCAGGACAAGGAGGTAATACTGCCTCCTTGCCCTACGCATGCCGTCCAGTGTGTGGAAGTATGCAAGCTGATGCGTTAGTTCCAGTTCCACAGCTGTCGACCCTCATCCGCTTCGGGGAATCATGCATTCTCTCCGAATTATTCTTTGACAAGGACTTTAACGCTCTCTGGAGGCAGTATGTGCTGTTCCCCAAGAACACCCAGAATTTATTGCTCTCGGATTTGGACGATTACCAACATGCCCAAGTCCGTGAAGCCGAAAAAAACTGGTAAAGTGTTGCCTGCCAGTAGAAGTTCATAGGTCGAGCAAACGGAAACAGAGGGTCCTGCAAAAATTACAGAGGAAACTCGTGTCTGGGCTAAAGCGACTCCTGTTTCCTGGTGTATTTCAAAGCGATCGAGTCGCATTAGTGGCTGCCACATTTCTGTGGACCGCGCCAATGAAACTCCAATGCGAACTGCTTGATGACTGGGATTCGATCAGGCTCGATCCGCTGACGATTATCCCGATCTAGTGCGTCAAGGGCTACGGTAGATACGAGCAAACAACCCTAGCAAATTCTCAACAACGAAAGTGAGTCATCTTTTTGAAAATTGTATTTTATTGTATTGTATTGTAAGTAGAAATTGTAAGTAGAAATTGTTTCGTTACCTTTTATTTAAAAAAAAATTTTCTTTGCGGATATTTTATGCACCTGGGCTTTAAAATAATCGACCGGCAATAATACGACACCGCAAAGTTTGCAAGTTCTGGTCCAAGCCAGTGGAAAAAAAATGATCAACCCTGCTAGGTCACAGAGAAGGGGAAGAGCATCTGGTTGTTGCCAGTGCCAATAATAGACCATTGGCAGCTCTTTATCTTGGATTGGAACTACTACGTTCGCCTTGTTCCTGTCGAGTGTCAGCCTGTCAAGGAGTTTGTCAACCCAGATCTCAGTCTGCCCGAACCTCAACTAGCAAGAAAATTCAGCATGGTGTTGCAGACGCCGCGACCCAATTTCGACTAACACTTTGACGCTACGGAAGAGAAGTTTTGTGGATACACCACGAGAAACTCAAGAGTTATTGTTGACTGACATGGAATTGTATCAGTTGACTCAAGTCTCTGAAGGCCGGAAGAAATGGAGACATGTCGCCAGTCAACTCAATTTGCTAAAACCTACCAATCCAGCCGATCCAAGACTCCAGAAACTACTACGATCGCTTATTCCTGGGTTAAGAAGAATCAAGTTTCCCTGCGTGTTCGCGAGCGACAGGATGGCCTTCGCGGCCGCCGCTACATGTTTGTGGACGTCCCCGATGAGCGGAATTTTTTTGCTGTTTCGTACTACATCTCAAAAAACAACAAAGTTTCTTCTCTATTATTTACAACGAAAGTAGTAGAAGAGTATTATTAGAAGCTATTTATTTACAAACAGAAGAAGTTGCCGCTTTTGCACAGGATGTCAGTAACTGAGCTTCATTTAAGGACCCTTGCCCAGGGAGTGAGACCAGTGGCATTAACCAATGGTTTCAACTGGTCTCTAGGGGTGTGTCCTCAGAAGTACGGGAGGTGGTTAGCCCGAAGGACAGGACACCTGCTAGTGGACCATCACACTCACACCATCCGCCATTTTGTTGAAGGTAAACGCCTCGTTGCATTAATAGTCATCATTAGGTTGGCAGAACCAGATGACCTAGAAGACAAGATACGGTTGCTGAGGTCCCCGCGGTTCCAATGGAGGTGACCAGAGACCAACGGTGGGAGGACGAGTTCAAAGGTGAAATGACGTTTGCTGAGAGATGCGCACACGAACTAAATTGGGAACCGATCAATCCGATTGTCGTTGGGTACCCCTATGGCGATCTGATCTCTGTCCAGAGGATTACCGAGACTGGGTGTCTAACTGGAAGATGCCAGTATCCATCTTATATCTGGTATGGATCCCTACAGCAGATCACCGAGGTTTATACACCCATTTCAGCGGTGAGGGATGACTGGTGGGAATGCTATACGGATCACCTGGGCACTTGATATGAGCTCCCACCTTTGACGGCCCCTGCCTTGGCAGAAGAAAAATGGGACGAGGAATAGGGAGAAAGATATGGTGAAGAAACTGATTTGGAATTCTTACATCTTGAATTGAGAGGTGATGGGTTTAGGTTTTGTAGTTTTCAGGGTTACAGTTATCCATTCGGAGATTTTGGAGATAATACCGTGTCGCCATCTATCAAGAGAATAAAAAGTTCAAAAACGAGCTCAAAATTCAAATTTAGTAAACTATAATTCACTACAAACGGCCATAAAATTTTCACGAAATTCATTTGCTTGCACACTACTTTGTAAAAACTAGTGGCCTTTGAAAATAGAATAAGGCAAAGAAGCCAATCTTAAAAACATTTTGGGTTTTGTGTTTTAATTTGGTTTGAATTTCACAATATAAAGTGTATTTTCAGTGTTCCGGCATTTTTTTGTTTTAAAGTATTGCATTGGTTTAGATTTTTGAGTGTTTTAGTGTCATTTTCAAGTTATTTTCATAGGCATTTATTATGTTTTTGTGTTCGTTTGATGTTTGATTTGATGATAGGATTTTTCAAAATAAATCGGAAAAATTTGGCAAAATAAGGACACACAAAAAGACTAATAAAATAAAAACAGAGTTGAAAAAGTTAGATATCAACATAACAAACATAAAATTTCAGGGTGTATTCAAAGCTCTGTTAAACTATCACGAACACAATGGAGGAGTTAATTTCCAACTTTTTGAACGATTATAATACTACATATATATATATATATACTATGAATTCAATACCGTTCAGTGACCAATTTTAAAATTAGATAAAATTGTAAAAAAAAAATAGATGTGTAACAGATAGCAATTTAAAATCATTAGATGGAAATTTTATAATCGAGGCTGAAAAAGTGTGTATTTCACACTTTAACACATTTACATATAAAGCCAGTAAAAAAGAAAAACACATGTGAGAAAAATGTACAAATTGAGCCAGTAATAAAGTCAATAAAGAATTATATTCTTTCAGACTTTATAAAAATTTCATTGCAAGACAATGAGGTTTCATTAACATCTTGTCTTTGCTATCAAAGTAAAAGTAACGAATTAAAAAACCTACTAAATTCCTGTACCAGTATTTCATGCATAATATGTATGGAATGCATATCATATGCACACAAGCTCGTCAAGGCAGCGAGCTTAGATAAATTTTGGAGTCACGTTAAAACAGAACACATATTTTTATCGGCTCAGAAAAAAGTTACAATTTTATTTCCCTTTGAGGTTGCGGTCAGGGTTGAATCGCATGAGTCATTCCTAGTGTGGTGGGTAAACACACTGACTTATGAAATATTTATACTGCACATTATTCCTTGATTGAAAATGAATGCAGACGCACCAGTTTCGGATGCGCAAACCTCAGACACGGAAGATGCACAAGTAGCCGCTAGAAACCCGAGTGAGTTTAATTGAAGTAATTAATTTCAGCATGCTTGCGCATAATACTTTATATAAACAAAATATAGAGAGGAGCCACGAAAATCTGACGAAATTGGAGTTCGTCGTGGTGAAAACTGTCTACGATGACGAATCGGACAGTGATGGTAAGCTTGACACATCACCTGTCGGTTCCGATGATGAGAGTAGTGACACCAATGATCATCGATCGGTAATAAAGAAAAGGCGATTTATTTTGAGGCCATCGAAACTATCACCGAAGTAAGTTAAGTAGTTATTTTCTTTTCTTCAATTTCACATTTCTCTATGAATCAGAACCATCCAAAAATATTAACGTTTGTAATTTTTCTAATATTTCAAGAAATATTTTTTAGGATTCTTATTAACTACAGAATGACTTCCAGACTTAACTATATCAACGTGTCAGACTCTTCGTTTGGCTGTCCTTAATGTACTAAAAGATTCACTCAAACCGATCATGATTCCAGAAGCAGCAGGGGAGCGAAAAAAGAGAAGGGTTTTCCACTGCAGTATGTGTGCTTGTATACCAGATGATAAAACAAAATTGTTGTAATTGTCGTTATTGTAATTGTATCTCATACTTCTTTATTTTGTATCTAGGTAAGTGGGGAGATCCACCTGTTTACCAAGATGCACAAAGTCACTGGCATTTCATGCACAAAATCGGCGGCAATGGTTATCCCATGATCCATAATAATATTAAGAAATTTTCCTGTGCTCCCGAGTGTTGTCACAAGGTGACCTGAGAGCAGATGTTGGGAAAGGATAAGAGAAAAGGGAAATAAGGTTTAAAGTAGTGTTAGTAAAAGGTTATGCAAGGAAAAGGGTAATAAACTCACATAAGTCATTTGACAATAAACTATATAAAGGAAATGGTTAGGGATTAAAAGTAAAATAAATAACCTTGGGTAAAAAGGGGTCACTGGGAAAATTGAGTTTAAAAACAAGCTAGGGGTGAGGAATGCCAGCCAGCCCTGAGGCATGTTAGAGAGGGGAGAGAGAAGAGGATGTGACTCGAATGAAAGGGACTCTAATTGAACTCAGAGCAATGAACTTAAGCCTGAGAAATGGGAGTGGGTAATTAGAAAATAAAAAAGGATTGGTGGAGGATTGGATTTGGTTGTGGTATCATTTCACTTCTTCTTTCCAAAGTAAACATGTGTTTTGTTTTCAGAGAAATGTGAGGTGTTTTAAAAGTGTTAAGTCATTTCATTTAAACTGAATAAAAAAGTAAACAGAATAGACAATGAGATCACCTGTCACGAGGAGGATAAGGGTAATGACTCAAGTACGCCCGGAGGAGAATATTCACAAGAAGGAGGTCACAAAGATGAGGGGCTTTGAACTTTTATGAAGGGTTATGATTGGTCAAATTGATGTTGGAGGAGGCGTACACCGAGCTGACGAGGTGGGTGAAAAAGACTTAGAGAGCACTCGTGTTTGGAAAAGCCTAGTTGGTAGGTTGTGTGCCAGCTACTGCCAGTTTTGTGCTAAAGGACTAATGGACTATCATTGCTAAGAAAAAAGGAGAGCTACAAACAACTAAAAACAAACACACGAGTGAGAAGCATCACCCTATTTGATTTCACCCGACCGAGAGAAGTTAAAAGCCGACACCGCCCCTTGCTTCACAGCCAGGTGCCACTCCATCATCCACTGAGACGGAAGCCTTTGACAGGGACTAGACGGCCCCCAGACCAACATCACCCCAGCAGAGAAGAGAGAGAATACCACTTCAATTAACCAGGCAGTGACAGGTTGTAAACAAACATCTATTTGACAACATTTTATATTCTTTCAAGTCTTTGTTCTTTCTAAGTTGGTGGTTGGCTTTCCTTTGGATATTTTGGGAGATATTGTTATGTGGCATTTTGGGGGATATTATTGAGCGGTGGAGGGTAATTTTAAGCAGACTCTAAGTGAGTCTGAACGCTGTTTTCATTACTGTATACTGTATTTTGGGTGCTTTGTTGTGGGAATTTAATAAAGGTGTTTTTATGGTAATCACGCCTCTTATCTGTCCCGTATACACACCTCCGTGCACTAAGAATATTAGAAAATCACCCAACTCAATTGGGTAAGGAACCTGAAGGGAAAGAAATAAGGTCAGTAATAAAATTACTTATTATCAATTTACATATTACCACAACTGGCGAGCTTGACAGGATTTTAGAATAGTTTAGAGTTAATTAAAAGTTAATTAGGAATTTTGAGAAGTGCAAAAACGGAGGTGTGTTGACAAAGAGTAAAAAATATTTTGGCCGGAGAATCTTAGGGGTGTTAAATTGGTACTGGGTTAGTGTAGCCCAAGGGGAAATTGTTTTTAGAGGTCATACGTCTCAACAAAACAAACAATGGCAGTGGCTGGAAGTGTGAATGTGAATTTGGTTGCCCTTTTTTCAGGCGACCATAAGCAAGCCAAAGTGGGCACATTTTTGGCCCAGGTCGAGCTTGTGGGAGCCAAAATGGTGTGGGACGAGGCTACGCAATGTATCGTGGCCCGCGCGAGATGCCGAGACAAAGCTTTGGCATTTCTGTCTACAAACAACGCAGTAAATACAACTGCAGATTGGAAATTGTTCAAAAAGGAGCTCATGGCTTATTTTGAGCCCAAATCCAATTTAGTCCAGATGGGAATAGCCTTCAACTCTTGCGTGCAAAACAAAGAAGACATGGCTGAGGACGATGCTTTGGTTAAGGCCGCACTGCCAATCTTAAAAAAGACACAATTTGTGTCGGGACACAATGCCCGGATCCGGAGGCTACTATTAACTTCAAATCCGGCTGATTACCAAACAGCCGTGGATCAAGCCACTTTGGAGGAGGTGAACGAACTCTCGAATGGAAGGAAACCCACTGGCAAGCTGGGAGCAATTGGAGATGGGCTGCTTATCCGATGATTATATGCACACAAGCGCGTCAAGGCAGCGAGCTTAGATAAATTTTGGAGTCACGTTAAAACAGAACACATATTTTTATCAGCTCAGAAAAAAGTTAATTAACTTAGACATAATCAAGGATCTCAAACCTTTTGATGTGTATATGTCTAATATTGTCGTGCATCGACCTTTATTAAAGGGTCGTAGGGATCAAACTGAGAAGTTATTCCACTGTAATTACCTATGATTTTGGATAAAAAAAATAGACTTTTGATTTTCCAGGTTGGATAATGGCCAAGCGATTTTTGGGTTGGAGATTTCGGTTAGATCGATGAAAGTTGATGAGAAATCAAAATTCTTGATCTCACCAGAATACGCCTACAGGCGGCTTGGTTGTCTGGGGAGGATCTCACCAGATTCGACTATTCTATTTGTCGTGAAAGTGGTGGAATACCTCGACAATTTCGCCAGTGTCGAGTTCAGCAAACGCACTCCGGAAGAGCAGTCTTCGGCAAGCTTTCCGGAGATAATGCGAGTAGCACTCGCAGAGCAATCAACCGGAAAGCGCATGACCGATCGCTGAGAGCAGGGTTACGACTCTGTCGCGCCCTGGTGTCAAATTGTTTTCCCGTCTTGTCTCTTGATTTCCTAGCATGTGTTTTCTTGATTGAATCCATTTTACTTTGTTTTATCATTTGTTCAATTTTTAGAAATCACCAGGCGACTGTGAGGACCAGGACAAGTGGTGGGCAATTTGCCCCATCTGCATGGGTCTTCAGTGGTCGGTACTCCCGACCACTCGCAAGATCCCATGCCTGAATTGCCTCGAAAGAGGAGAAGTGCACTCCGCCTTCCCGCTTCAGAGGTGGTTCAAGACCATCCTTTCACCGGTTGGGGGTGACACATAGTATATTAGTTGTATCTTTTGAATAAATGATAGTATCAGTGTTGTAAAACCTTAACAGTGTGTGGTATCCTTGAATCATCCCAACATCTAACAATGTCGCAAAATAACGACATTCCTTGGCGTTTGACTGCAATTACCGTTGACCGTCCAGAACGTTACGATGAGGTAATACGACAGATGTTGGCGACATTCTGGCACTACCGAGGTTTGAAGTGCCCCAAATGCCATTGCGGCCGTTTGTGAGTTGGATGAACACGTCTTGTTGGGAGATGCGAGTGACCAACATGGAACGGGCAGGTTCGAGCTGGACGAGCGGTTTCCGCGGAAGCACCAGTCCAGCCCGACCAAAACGTCAGCGCCAGGAACCCCCTCCATCCAAGTGGACAGAGGTGGACGAGGAGAGGTTTTCCACCAGGATGGCAGCGTGGAGAACTACTCATCCGCTCACCACGAAGTTTCAGGTCGCCGCGGAATCGAGACGGCTCAACCGCCGCATCAAGGAGCATGCGAGGAGGGCGCGGCTGACTGAGGTGAGAAGGCAGGCGTTGGTCGAGGCCGAAGCCGTCGCCTTACCGCTGTCAGAACAGCAGTCAGGGGAATCCGGGGAAGATGAATAAGCCACGCTGGGCTAGAAGGCAGCTGTTAGTTGAGGCTAATGAAGCAACCTTGCCGGCGTATCTCGCGTCCCAAGAAGCGTCCGATTCTGACACATTTACATATAAAACCAGTAAAAAAGAAAAACACATGTGGGAAAAATGTACAAATTGACCGGTAATAAAGTCAATAAAGAATTGTACTCTTTCAGACTTTATAATAATTTCATTTGTTTTTTTTCTGTATACAGTTTTTCACACAATCACCTGATGCCATACAACATTTTTAATGTAGGCTAATTAAAACAAATTAAAAAATTTGTTTTGCTTTAATTTTAAAACAAAAAAAAATAACGTCATTTTCCCTCTCATATTTCAAAATATAAAACTAACATTTCCATGAAAACAATTTAAAACAACAAACAACAAAACAATTTAATCTCTGATATCCTTCTTTCTGGTTTGCTTCTATTTAAAAGCAAAGTAATTACACCATTTCGCCACTCATATTTCAAATATAGAACTAAAATTTCCCTGATAACTGTTCAAAGCAACAAACATTAAAAACAATTTGTCAAAATTCAATAAATATTCAAAATCAATCCACATGAATTATTAGTATTATTACGATTTAGGTGTTTTCAAAGGAGGTCATGGACTCTGAAAAAATTATTAATTCTATATCTGCTTTTAAGAAACTGCTATTCTCTCTGTTGGTCAAACCGAATCAGGTGTTATGTCAGCAAAATTGTATGATAAAATTCTTTCGCATATGTTTATTTCAAGAGCTAGAGAGAGGTTTGAGAATCATGTGTGTCTGTGTTTGAGGGGAAGAGAGAACTTGCAGGTCTGAATGAAATTGTCACTTGTTTGTAACAAACTGGTTTATAATCACACTCTGTACAATTAACATTTTGAATTCTTTTTAGTAATTACAAACAATAAAAAGAATTTTGTTTTGATTCTGTTATGAAGCAATAAATGACACCATTTACTGTTCTATATTTTAAGTTTTCAACATAAAACTAAAAATAAAATAACTAGATTAAAAAATATAAACAATCCACAGAAAATTTTTCAAATTTTTATTTATTTTAGTGATAATTGTTAGACATTTAATTTCTGATAGTCTTCTTCCTGGTTTGCTCATTCCCAAAGATCTCATCATGACTGAAAAATAGATTTAATGATGAGAAACAATTTTTTTATTGTTACAATTATTTTTACATGAAATAAAACAACATTGAAAAAAAAACAAGGAAAAAAAACAATCAATTGTCTTATGCGCACGTGCGCTTACGTAGCTCTTACTACTGTCCAAGGCGTCCCTTTCGATTGGAACTTACCAGTGGCTCTTAGACCTGACAACGCTCAAAACCCAGGATTACTAACTGCCAATCTTATTGGCTGGGCACTTGCGTGCCGCATGCGGCCTGAGGCGCTCTAGCACTGCCCGAGAACCTGTCACGTGCAGCTTGGAGAGACAAGAGCTTCGAGAGGGAAGCGGCCGATTTCGCTCATCGCTACGAAGATCAACCAGAGTTGACACTGCAAGACCCGTGATTGCGGGCTACCCTTATGCGAGCGATTTCTGCGTTGAAACAGTAAAAAATGGCTCGTATGTGCAGGGACCCCTGGACAGACTTATTTTCAGGCAGATCCTGACATTTGGCGACAATACTGTTATGCGGTAGCGATTGCGGAACACGGTTGGCCAAGGGATCAGGCATTGATGTTGATTGAGATGAGTGATGGAATGGTCGAAGTGTTGGAGAGTTTGGTCGTGGACACTTTGACGTGTTATCGCCCGAGGAACCAGGAGCAGATGGGAGATATCGTTTCGTGTCGTGTGATGTGGTTTGTGGATGAGATTCTGCGATCCATGTTTCCTGAAAGTGACTAACATTTTGAACTGTGTGTTTCCTGAAGGTGACATTTATTTTTACGCTTCGTTTCTGGTTTGAATGGATAAGTCTCCATTCAACCGCGTGCTTTTTGTTTATTGTTTTATACTAGTGCCGAGGGGAGTGCGATGTATTTATTTTACCGGTTGTAACTTATTATTTATTTTTCATTTGTTTTCAGTGTTTTCGGCTCGTTGCATTCATTTCTATCACTCGAGGACTTCATTCGCCCATCGGTAATCACGTCCCGATGGAGCAAGATCATTTAATTCCATCTTTTGAGTGGTGCAGATGAATGCGGTAAGCTCATTTCCTCTAACAATCAAGGATTGTTTGTTTGTATTATACGGTATTTTTAGGAGTCAAGAAAACTTTTTTTCTTCTATTAAGTACGGCCTTCAAAAATCAGTTCGAGCATTCCCAAATGGCGAAAGCAAAATCATTTGATGTGGAACGGAAGTGGAATTAAGTCCCGTATTAAATATCAACGTGACAAACATAAAAATTCAGAGTGTATTCAAAGCTCTGTTAAACTATCACGAACACACAGTGGAGTAGTTAATTTCCAACTTTTTGAACGATTGTAATAAATACTATGAATTCAATACCATTCAGTGACCTGTTTTTGTTGGAAAAACAGAAAATATGTTATTACTCTCCAATTTTAAAATTAGATAGAATTGTAAAAAAAAAATAGATGTGTAACAGATAGCAATTTAAACTCATTACATGGAAATTTTATAATCGAGGCTCTTAAAAAAAGGTGTGTATTTTGCACTTTAACACATTAACATATAAAACCAGTAAAAAAGAAAAACACATGTGGGAAAAATGTACAAATTGAGGCGGTAATAAAGTCAATAAAGAATTGTATTCATTCAGACATTATAAAAATTTCATTGCAAGACAATAAGGTTTTATGAACATCTTGTCTTTGCTATCAAAGTAAAAGTGACGAATTAACAAACCTACTGAATTCCTGTACCAGTATTTCATACATACATAATATGTATGGAATGCATATTATATGCACACAAGCTCGTCAAGGCAGCGAGCTTAGATAAATTTTGGAGTCACGTTAAAACTGAACACATTTTTATTGGCTCAGAAAAAAGTTAATTAACTTAGACACAATCAAGGATCTCAAACCTTTTGATGTGTATATGTCTAATATTGTCATGCATCGTTATTGTAATTGTATCTCATACTTCTTTATTTTGTATGTAGGTAAGTGGGGAAAGGCAGAAATGGTGAAAGTGAAAGGGCGTTGCCCATTATGCGAAAGAGTGATGTTGGAGAGCTCTGCCCTGATTGATCATTGGCGAGATGCACACAATTATTGCGTTGATCGGCGTCACATCGGTGATCTTTTTTCGGATTTTCCGGCTGCACCCGGAACAACTCGAATAAGGATGTTCGAAGCACGAAGGGCTTCGAGTCAGCCACGGCGAGCTTTGCTCCCGTGCTCTTGTTGGTTACATTCATTAGAAATTTGAGTGGAAAGAGGAGAAGATGAGGAGTAAAGTTTACAGTTGAATATTTTATTCGCAAGTGAGGTAAAATTACCAAAACAATACATAAGACATGTGATCCGAGATTTGGAACAATAAGCGCGTGCTGACAAATGATTGTATCAAATTTAGCGTTAACAACTTTAAATCTAACATGAATGTAATTGAAATAAAGTGTTGTTTATAGAAGGCACAACACTTTAGAATATCGAATACAAACTTAACTAAAGATTTCAACATTTAACTGGCGCTTTTTTGGCCAAAAACCTAACACAAAAATGCACACAGTCTAAATCTCATAACAAATTCTTGTTCAAACACTAAAAACTAACAAGCCAAACTCCTAAGTACGATCGAGCGAATAATCCCGATTTTACGACATTAACAATGATAAATTGTACAACGAAATCACAACATATGACGTCATACGAAAATACTCGTCTCGATCGTTTTTCAAACGTCTCTCCCGAATTGTTTACAATCATGTCAAATTAAATACGAATGCAAAACGTAACAAAACTAACTAATTAATTCATTTTAACATTAATAACAAATGAATTACAGAATACTCATGATTTGGTATAATTCAGAGAACAAGTACGAGAGAGCTGCATCCGGGACTTGTTTGTGTAAACATGGCCGACCAACATCAACGTCTCGCCTCGAAGTCACCTCTTAAAGCTTCTAGATAAATTCCCTTGGACTTCGAGGTAGTAAAATGTGAGTGTATTTATTCAAACCAACCGTATGAACCAATGTACGTTGTTTGAACTCAAAACATCGTTTCTTTCTCGGTCGTTTCAGTGCCTGTCGTCCCGATCAGCGTGCTCTCTCTCATTATCTGAACTGTACAGATCCAAATCGTCTGTTTTAACTAAGTAAGTAACAGAAAATAAATATTAATACAAATAACAACCGTTTCATGTAAAATGTAACATCTAATATTTATTTATTTACAGTAATCCGCAGTCCTCAAGCTCCATCGCATCAGGATTCCACCAAACTTAAGGTAAACGAGTGAGCGGTTATAATTAAAACATAAACTTAACAATTAGTGTAATTATATTTAATCTAAAGACCCATTTGTTTTAATCTAAACCTTCCTTTATTTACAGTTATTCCTACAGCTGAAGCAGGTCTGTGAATCCTGCCCCATCCAGTGAACCGTCTTAATTTATTCGTAAGTAATAAATCAATGCAAATGAAAAACTGTAAACCTCGATTTCAACTAACATGCTTTTTCCTTTCAGACATACCCGAACCAGCGGAATTCAACGCATCTCAAGGAATTCTTAACCGTCAGATAAGTTCTCATAATTAATTCCTACTTGTAACAATTATTAAAAACCTAACCTTTTCTTTTCAGTTATCATCGGACTCGCCAATGATTATGATTCAGATTCGACACGAATTCCCTCGAATTTGCTTAATTGTCAACGGATTGACCCAAGAGATGTAAGTAAAATATAACTAATATATTCTCCTTCTTTCTTTAGTAACTTTCATGTGCATGCAAAGATTTCCTTTATTTCGAGATGTTTTTCCTGTTTCGAAATGATTCGCAACAATCTAGACATCGTCAGTGACCAATACCTGTCTGGTCACTGTAATGCAGGAGAAGAAATGACGAGCCAATCTTTTAGGTACGTGGATAGTCAGGGATGGAAGGGAGTTTTGTTCATTTTAACACTTTGGGATTTGTCAGGCAGGAAGAATATGATGGATTGGTATCCATATCACCCGCACGACCGATGCAAACAGTAGCGGACGGCGACGGGGGCAGATTGACCTGGGTGCCAGAGAAATGTATTGGAGGCCTTGGATGCGTTAGATGCACGCATGTGGCAGATGCGATTCTCCGTGAACAGCATCACATTGGCATTATAAAACAAGATTTCGCCAAAGACAGCGGGTCATCGAGCGACGGAAACAAGCGCTGGCCGATGATCAGAAGGCTGTCGGATGGAAGCGCTCGGCTCTCGCGCGAGGGTGTAAGCCTGCTTCTCACCAAACTGACTCCTTTGTGGAACATGGTGAGTGGGAAACATATGCCAATGTTTCTTATTTTAACATGTGTACATTATTTTATTCACTTTGTTTTACAGCCAGAATTGAATTTGGATGAATTGAGCGGCATTTATTGGGAACTACGGAAGCGAGTCGATCCATCAGTAAGCATATTCGCCACATGCACCCCTTTACCGACCTCCTTTAAATATATGTATATTTTTCCTCATCATTCCAGAAAAATAAGAATAAGAAATCGTCTATGGCAGAACGAGCCGCGATTAAAGAAATATGGAGACAGCCAGTACCAGTGTCAGATAGTGACAGTAGAATAAAATTAAACCGCCACTGGCTTAGTTCATTTGGGACACCCTGTATATATATGTTTTTCCCATCATTTTATTCCATGTTGTCTCACTTCATTACACTTTATCTCCTTCCACTTTGGTTCTAAAAACAAAAGTTATTCTTTTTCCCAATGTTCTGTCTTAACAATTGCAATCAATTATAACTAATCCATAATATTAACAATAACAGCAATAACAATCTCAATCAACCACAATTAATTAACTCTCTTTTATTTTCTTCTTTCTAGTCTGTCCGTTTCCAGAGGACATGGCACCAGGCCATTCGCACCAGCCCCTACCACGAGGTACATCATCTGTACCTTGATAAAAAAAATGGTTCTTTTGGCTGGGGAATAATTTTCCCACTCGGTTGAAAGAAATAAAATGAAACATTTTTTTTTTCGGGAAAAGAGTGAGGTGCTCCAAGACTGCTTGGAATGTAAATGGCCATTTTAATTACGGAAACTCATTCAAAATAATAAGGGTTGTCATTTCATAAGGAATGGGAGGAAAAAATTTGTGTGTAAACTAAAAAACGTGGAAAAAACGTGTGAAAATGAACAAGGCGGTCGAGCGGAGGCAATTATAACTGGTTTTAATAAGATTTTTTTTTTTTTTTTTTTAAATATATTTTTTTTTGGGGGGGGGAGAAGTTTTGGACTAGGTATATAAGGGCCCCAACAACATCTGGATCAGAAAGGACCGTACTGTTACACAAGATGTCTGTGCCTGAACACCAATTGAGAGCTGCGCCACAGTGAGTGAGGCCGTTGGGTTTAACCCACGGTTTTGACTGGTCTCTTGGGATTCGACCACGTGGGTATGCCAGATGGCTGGCCGGAAGAGCCGAGGACTTGAAATTGGATTGGCACGCCAATACGGTTAGACCGCTTGTTTTGAACAAGCGATTGGTCGCGTTGGTCGCAGTCCGGCTGGCCGAACCAGGCGGCTCCGACGACGACAAGGTACGGCTGAAGGACGCTCCGGCAATCCCGTCAGGGGTGACCAGGACACAGTGGCGTGAGGCGGAATTCGAGGCTGAACTAGCAGAATTGAGGGTGGATTGGCACGTCAATGTCATCAGACCGCTAGTCCTAAACAAGCGACTTGTCGCATTAATAGCAGTCAGGTTGGCCGAGCCAGGCAGTTTCAACGACAGGATTCGGCTGCTGGATGTCCCGGTCGTACCACCGGGAGTGACCAGAGAACAATGGAGAGATGACGAGTTTGAGAACGAGCTGACGGCGTTTGCGGAACGTTATGCTCATGAGCCGGGATGGGGACCGTTGGACCCCATCGTGATTGGATTTTCCTATGTGGGTCCATTCACGGTGCACCAAATAAGGGAAGACGGATGTCGAGCAGAAAATCGGTACGATACACCCGTCATCTGGCAGGGTCCACTGCAAACAGCAGAAGAAGGTTACACCTTGTTGTCGGAGGTCCGAAGTGAATGGTGAGAGGATTACTCGGATCTTTTGGGGACATGGTATGTACGAGTATATACAGGATGTTTTTCATTTCTTTATAATTATATGATATATTATTTTTCTTTCAGTTTGAAAAATTTTTTTTATATAACTTCGTATAAAATTAAAAATTACGAAAATGTGTCATCAATTACACTAAGAGTTTTCTGGAAGAAAATTTATTTTCTTCTATTAAGTACAGCCTTCAAAAATCAGTTCGAGCATTTCCACACAGCATTCCCAAATGGTAAAAGCAAAATCATTTGGTGTAGGGCGGAGGTGGAATTAGGTCCCGTGTTAGATATCAACGTAACAAACATAAAATTTCAGGGTGTATTCAAAGCTCTGTTAAACTATCACAAACACACAGTGGAGGAGTTAATTTCCAACTTTTTGAACGATTATAATAAATACTATGAATTCAATACCGTTCAGTGACCTGTTTTTGTTGGAAAAACAGAAAATATGTTCTTCCCCTCCAATTTTAAAATTTGATAGAATTGTAAAAAAAAAAATAGATGTGTAACAGATAGCAATCTAAAATCATTACATGGAAATTTTATAATCGAGGCTCAAAAAAAGGTGTGTATTTCGCACTTTAACACAGTTATATATAAAACCAGTAAAAAAGAAAAACACAAAAACACAAAAACACAAAAAATGTACAAATTAAGCCAGTAATAAAGTCAATAAAGAATTATATTCTTTCAGACTTTAGAAAAATTTCATTGCAAGACAATAAGGTTTCATTAACATCTTGTCTATGCTATCAAAGTAAAAGTGACGAATTAAAAAACCTACTAAATTCAGGTCGTTAATTAATTTATTGTTAAAAAATATTAATTATATTAATTATGATATTTTTTTTTTAAAAATTTTATAAATTTATAAAATGTGATTCAATAAAAAAATGTAGCAAAAAAAGTGAAAATAAAAAAAAAGAATTGAAGCAAGATACATTAATGTGTTGAAATCGGACGGATCTCTGCTCAAGTAATTATTTTCGATGCACCATTCGATTTGCTCTTTGATCATCCTCTTAGTGGGCAAAAACATGTTTTTCGACAATACCACCAACTCCATCTGCAACTGATCGCTGGCAATAGTCTTCCTGGTCTATTATTGTCATATTGCGAACTATCGCATTCGCACCGTCTCCTATTGGTCCTGGAGTCTGGAGCTTTGCCAGATTTCAGTCAATTATGAATATATGCTGCTTTCTATTTCGAGTTTTATTTATTCATTTATTTTATTTATTTATTTTTATTTTTATAAATGATAATACATGAATTACTTTCTTGATTTTGCCGCGCATTTTATCTCGGGACCCTTCTCGGAGACCCACCCTGTGACAATATTAGAACAACAAGAGATTCTATGGCAACCAACGGAGTTTACAACAGAGTTTACAACTCTGGACTTAGGATCAGAGGTGGAAGGTTTGTTCCTCCCGACTCCAGCTCTCACGACTCCAACTTTGACTCCAACTTTCCCCCCGACTCAAACTATCTCTCTTTCTGTCTCCTCGGTCTCGGGACCGCAGAATCAGGTTGAGTGCCCAGTCTCGATATGCCAGTCTGGACAGATTACCATCTCCTATCTCTCAAGCATCAGCTGCCTTGTCATCATCTGACTTGTTGTCGTCATCGGCATCGGCCTCGGCTGAGAGAACCAGGTTGGTTCCAGTCTTAAAAAGGCTAAAGACTATAGTGGTGGGGAGAGTCAGGATGGTTGCTCCCCCCAAGCCGACGGAGGAAGCCAGATTGGTTCTTCCTCCCGAAGTAATCGTGTTAAGTGACAGTGACTAGGCTGTGTTGAAAAAACAGAAAATATGTTATTACCCTCCAATTTTAAAATTAGATAGAATTGTAAAAAAAAAAATAGATGTGTAACAGATAGCAATTTAAAATCATTACATGGAAATTTTATAATCAAGGCTTTTAAAAAAAGGTGTGTATTTCGCACTTTAACACATTTACATATAAAACCAGTAAAAAAGAAAAACACATGTGGGAAAAATGTACAAATTTAGCCGGTAATAAAGTCAATAAAGAATTGTATTCTTTCAGACTTTATAAAAATTTCATTGCAAGACAATAAGGTTTCATTAACATCTTGTCTTTGCTATCAAAGTAAAAGTGACAAATTAAAAAACCTACTAAATTCCTGTACCAGTACTTCATACGTAATATGTATGGAATGCATATTATATGCACACAAGCTCGTCAAGGCAGCGAGCTTAGATAAATTTTGGGGTCACGTTAAAACAGAACACATTTTAATCGGCTCAGAAAAAAGTTAATTAACTTAGACATAATTAAGGATCTCAAACCTTTTGATGTGTATATGTCTAATATTGTCATGCATCGACCTTTATTAAAGGGTCGTAGGGATCAAACTGAGAAGTTTTTGTATTTAACACATCCTAGTTATTCTGCTGTAATTACCTATGATTTTGGATCAAAAAAAGATAGACCTTTGATTTTCCAGGTTGAATGACGACCAAGCGATTTTTGGCTTGGAGATTTCGGTGAGATCGATGAAAGTTGGTGAGAAATCAAAATTCTTGATCTCACCAGAATACACCAGGACACATTCGTGAACAGGTATTTTCAACAACATCCATTGTTGAGGGTTAAAACATTAAAACACTTCTGACAAATTAGAATCCATTGGGATTTTTTGAGGATCGAGATACGTTCAAAGATACTCCTTTCAACCAACACCTCTTCTATGTAAAAGATAGTGACTTTGAATACACAATCCACGGATTACTCCTCGAACAATCTCAGTGCCGACCTGGATTGGACCTCTATGGGAGGATCTCACCAGATTCGACTATTCTATTTGTCGTGAAAGTGGTGGAATACCTCGACAATTTCGCCAGTGTCGAGTTCAGCAAACGCACTCCGGAAGAGCAGTCCTCGGCAAGCTTTCCGGAGATAATGTGAGTAGCACGCGCGGAGCATTCAACCGGAAAGCGCATGACCGATCGCTGAGAGCAGGGTTACGACTGTCGCGCCCTGGTGTCAAATTGTTTTCCCGTCCTGTCTCTGGATTTCCTAGCATGTGTTTTCTTGATTGAATCCGTTTTACTTTGTTTTACTATTTGTTCATTTTTTATAAACCATCAGGCGACTGTGAGGACCAGGACAAGTGGTGGGCAATTTGCCCCATCTGCATGGGTCTTCAGTGGTTGGTACTCCCGACCAATCGCAAGATCCCATGCCCAAATTGCCTCGGGAGAGGAGAAGTGCACTCCGCCTTCCCGCTTCAGAGGTGGTTCCAGACCATCCTTTCACCGGTTGGGGGTGACACATAATATATGAGTTGTATCTTTTGAATAAATGATAGTATCAGTGTTGTAAAACATTAACAGTGTGTCGTATCCTTGAATCATCCCAACATCTAACAATGTCGCAAAATAACGACATACCTTGGCGTTTGATTCCAATTACCGTTGACCGTCCAGAACGTTACGATGAGGTAATACAAACAGATGTTGGCGACATTCTGGCACTCCCGAGGTTTGAAGTGCGCCAAATGCCATTGCGGTCGTTTGTGAGTTGGATGAACACGTAAAAGTGACGAATTAAAAAACCTACTAAATTCCTGTACCAGTATATCATACATAATATGTATGGAATGCATATTATATGCACACAAACTCGTCAAGGCAGCGAGCTTAGATAAATTTTGGAGTCATGTTAAAACAGAACACATATTTTTATCGGCTCAGAAAAAAGTTAGAATTTTCTTTCCCTTTGATGTTGCGGTCAGAGTTGGAACGCATGAGTCATACCTAGTGCGGTGGGTAAACACACTGACTTGTGAACTATTTATACTGCACATTATTCCGTGATTGAAAATAAATGCAGACGCACCAGTTTCGGATGCGCAAACATCAGACACGGAAGATGCACAAGTAGCTGCTAGAAACCCGAGTGAGTTAAATCGAAGTAATTAATTTCAGCATGCTTGCGCATAATACTTTATATAAACAAAATATAGAGAGGAGCCACGAAAATCTGACGAAATTGGAGTTCGTCGTGGTGAAAACTGTCTACGATGACGAATCGGACAGTGATGGTAAGCTTGACACATCACCTGTCGGTTCCGATGATGAGAGCAAAAAAAGAGAAAGGTTTTCCACTGCAGTATGTGTGCTTATATACCAGATGGTAAAACAAAATTGTTGTAATTGCCGTTATTGTAATTGTATCTCATACTTCTTTATTTTGTATCTAGGTAAGTGGGAAGATCCACCTGTTTACCAAGACGCACAAAGTCACTGGCGTTCCATGCACAAAATCGCCGGCAATGCTTATCCCATGATCCATGATGACATTAAGAAATTTTCCTGTGCTCCCGAGCGTCTGTTGGAGGTGAGCATCAATAAATGTTCAGTATTGTTCTTGTTTGAATTAACTTTCTATCCGGCAATCGCTAGACTTTTAAAACGCTGTGGAAAGAAGGAATAAAGGCAGGGGGTGAGGCATGGAAAGAGGACGTTGCCCATTATGTGAAAAAGTGACATCGAAGAGCTCTATCCTCATTGACCATTGGCGAGTTGCACACAAGTATCGCATCGATCGGCATCACATTGGTGATCTACAAGAAGACTTCTTCAATGACCACGTTTAAACTTGTGTATTTCTTTAAGAAGATATACCAATCAGACAAGCCATATTTCATTAAAAGCGAACTATGTATGTAGTATAAACGCATATTTTTTTTAAAAAAATCTTATTTCTTTTTATATATTTAGCAAATGAATACAGACTGTTCACTGAGAGTTAAGTGTGCATTACAAGGCCTATATGGATTGGTCAGTTACGCCATTTGATTCAACGGTGGCCTCAAATTACGTTGCGCTTCAAACAGCCTGCTCGCTGTTTGCAACATCTCTTGCGAACAATTTAAAACTCTCAGTTGTGTTCTAAATGGCCGTTGCTAAACAAAATAAATGATTTAATTCAGACAAAAGCTTAAAAGTACAAAATAAAATTACTTCTAAACAAATGGAAATGGTTGAAGTGGGCTTCCTTCCAACCAAATGCTTGACAAGTTTGTCTAAATAGCAATCCAAAATGACTTCGATTTCTTCGACTGATAAGTAATTTCTAATTTTTATAACCAGTGGCAGTCGTTCAACCTAGGTGAGATTTGACGCTCTGGACTTTCCAAAATAAGGTTTCAACTATTTAAAGAAATATCGTATTTTGATCAAAATCATATAAAGCCTCAAATGTACTTGTATACCATAATTGCAGTTGCTGAATTGAAGAAATCACGTCACAGAGATGGGAAGAGCATCTGGTTGTTGCCAGTGCCAATAATAAACCATTGGCAGCTCTTCATCTTGGATTGGAACTACTTCCCAACTCATGTGACCCTGTACGACCAATCGGGGCCGTTAAAACTTAACTACCCGTTGTGAGAGTAAGTTCATAACTGCCTTACAGGAGTCGTAGTGTACTTCCCGAGGGCGTTCGCACAGTGGGACCCCCCTTCAATGCAACAATTGGATGAAGATTCCTGCGGTCCTACTGTGCTCTATTTTGCCCGTTGTTACATCATCGATCGGGACTAGATGCATATGGCGCACCCTATTGACCTAAGACAAAGGCTTGTCTACAAGATGGTGCATGAGCAGTTGCAATCGTTCGACACCGATAGGAAACCAGAGATCTGCTTGCTACCATTGATGGCTTAGCTTTTAATCAATACATATGGGATTGTTTCGTTAAGAGCTGGCCTGAAATTGAGCAAGCCGCAACAAAACGAAAAACCGATTCGATTGATATTAGCATAACTTTTAGTGAGAGGTACTTTATTGAAATCCAGAAGCGAGAGTTCATCTCTTGCCATGGCTATGTTTGCTTCTAACCCTGCCTTCGATGGATTAAAGCTCCAAGAGCTGAAAACACCAAAAAACGTAACCACTACCACGTTGGACTCTGGGTCGAAAATGCTTCGACCGCATCGTCCGGTCAAAGACCGATGTAGGCCGACTCCCTTCAGGGTCGGTGACTCCCCGGGCTATCTTTAGAGCAACCACCGATAAAATCGATGGAATCGAGCAGGACGCCGCACAACGTCGTCACGCTGCTCCGCGTCATCACGATGGAATCGAGCAGGACGCCGCACAACATCGTCACGCTGCTCCGCGTCATCACGATGGAATCGAGCAGGACGCCGCACAACGTCGTCACGCTGCTCCGCGTCATCTGAGCGTCATCTGAGCGTCAAGGTAGAATTACTCAGCCGAGCCCCCTGCGGCTCCAGCTCCAGAGGAGGTATTGGTCACGTTAGACGTCAGGGAGATTCTGCCTGACCCAGAGGAAGAAGGAACACCAACCAAGCCTGCAGATGTCTCCACACTGGTAAACCGCCCAAGTCAGCTCTGCCATTCAACCGTGAGTAATTTATACCTTATTTTATCTACTCTGTATTCTTGATTTGTTTTTTCTTCACTCGATTTCTCTTCTCTTCTAATTTTCTTTTTATTTTCTTTTACTTCCAGGTTGGCCCACTTGTCATCAGGTGTGCCAGCCAGTTGACCTGACTTGAAGCCGGGGCAGCCCTTCTAGTTTTACTGCTCAGACTGTATTCCTTCGTTTCAACTCCCGCGACCCCTGAAGTGGGAGTGTCGACTGCTGGATTTGGTCCCGCCGGCTCGCCACAACCGATCGCCTTCAGGAAATTACCAATGAGCGGAAAAACCTGGCGGTGGCAGTGGTTCCTCTGAAACCAAAAGGACCGGAGGGACGTCCGATCTTTGAAGCATATAAAGCTGAGGCACAGCATCTCATTCTCGAGGAGGCCAAAATCAAGAACAGAATGGCCAGAGCTAAACTCTTAGGACAGCGTACAAGTCGATACGACCCGAGAAACGATCTCCCGCCACCACCAACGGATTATGAGGTGAAAATTTCTCCCAAAAAGATGATGGAGGCATTTTCACTTTGGCCAACCTTCCTCCAGTGTAGCCCAGAGAAAATACTGTATCAATCGAAAGTACGACCACACGTGGTGGTCAGAGCTCGAGAAATCATAGCTCTCGGTGCTTTGATCCCTGGAACTATCTCTTGGGTTCATGACACGGTCGTCGATCTCTATTTGGGGATGTTACAACAGCGCTACCCCTTGGCATACGCATTCCCGACGGCAACGGTTCATATGCTAATGAAAAGTGAGAAAAGACCTGACACTTGGCGGTTTCGCGCGCGATCAGGTTGATCAACCACGGAAAGAACACAAGATCTGGTTCTTCCCGATACCGGCACCTGAGCATTGGATCATTTATGTGTTGGATAAAACTCGATCACCACGGAAGTAGGATTCTATGATTCATCAGGGAAACCGAATAATGCTCATTAAGAGTGGTGGAGCAACATAAAGCTCAACTTGATTGGCACAAGTATTCTAATTCCGACTTACGAACCGTGGAAACCACCCCACAAGCCGCCCAACTAGATGGAGATTCGTGCGGCCCTATGATCCTCCAATTTGCAAGACGCTACATGGTGGATCGGGACCTGATGAAGCTTGCGGAAGGAGCAGAGTTGCGAGCACGAATGCTTTATGAGATACACCATGGACGTTTCGAGCCGTTTGCATAGATTTAGAGCGTTTAGAGATTGAAGATGTATAATTGATATTATGAAGGAACTGATAATTGTATTTTAATTGGTTGATGAATTTTTTAGTATTATCGTTTGAAATAAAAGACTAAAAGGGAGCGAACATTCACTTAGAATGTCCGATTTCTAAAGAGAATTGTCTTCATTCGAAATTTGAATTTTAGAGCCTAAAATTAAGCAAAAAAGGGGGTTGCTACGCGTACGGACCGTTCCAATGAGAGGTCGATCCTTTACGCGTAATTCGGCTATTAATTTGAACTAAGTTGCTAAATTTCGTCAATAGATGGCGGTGGCGAATGACGTTGTCATCGCCACGTCATCGGGCGATTGAATTAGATAAACGGGAGTAACAGGAGCTTTCCTGTTAAGTAAGATCACCCATATTTGACAGTTCTCTCTAGAGTTTCAACAAGGGATGAGCTATAATCCCTTAGCTCAGATAGGTCCTGATGCCAACCCGATTGTGGTATGGCTGAGGGAAACCATCTATTAGATTTCATTATTACATCTTATCATAAGTGTCTATTGAATTTATTATTTGTATTTAGAGTTATTTGAATTATTGAGTTAAAGATAGATTCAAATAGTTAACACTCTCCGGTTTGAATAAAGCCAAGTTAAGTTTAAATTTAAAATCAAAGACTCTTTCTTTCCTCTCATTCACACAGCTTATGTGTGTATTCCCTTGAGGACCTAAACCCCATGTAATAATATGGTTGGTAATCACGGTTTGGATGTGTACTAACGGCGGAAGAGAGGGTTATACAGGTGGCCAAGCAATTTCCAGGGTCAACAGGATGCTGATTGAGGCGAATTGGCTATTCCTCGAGGTTTGAATTAGAAGTTGGATCAGGGGAGAGTTTAGTGATTCCATTGAAGTCCAGCTGCTGCTGCTGCAGCTGCAGCTGCTGTTTGAAACATCACTTGCGAACAATTTAAAACACTCAGTTGAGTTCTAAATGGCCGTTGCTAAACAAAATAAGTGATTTAATTCAGACGAAAGTTTAAAAGTACAAAATAAAATTACTTCTAAACAAATGGAAATGGTTGAAGTAGACTTCCTTCCAACCAAATGCTTGACGAGTTCGTCTAAATAGCAATCCAAAGTGACTTCGATTTCTTCCGCACTCCCTGAAACTTGCGGAACTTCTTCGTTTTAATTTGTTTTATTATTTGTTCAATTTTTAGAAACCATCAGGCGACTGTGAAGACCAGGACAAGTGGTGGGCAATTTGCCCCATCTGCGTGGGTCTCCAGTGGTTGGTACTCCCGACCGTATAGGCACAGGATGCCGTATAGGCACGGGATACCATATAGGTACAGGTTGCTATGTAGGAAAATAGGCCCCAACATGGCAGACCCGAGAAGCAACGATCGTCACAGCCAAGCTGCCGACGATGAATTCGTCCCGAAGGACAACAGTACCCGACCTGACAACCACCGAAACAAAAACCACGGTTTCGACAACCCCCCTGTAGGCTGTCTAGCAGGCCAGTAACTGATTAAAACACACACCAATAGACTCAAAACACTCTGCAAACGGCAATTTCTCAGACCGCCAGGACCAAGGAATCGATGAACCACTCACAATCACAAATGCGCCAACGACGCTCCAAACAGGATCAACGTACCAGGTACGAAAATGAAATAACTATGCAAATCTGAAACGTTATCACGGCATTTGCCACCCATTCCTATTTTTTTAAGGGAGTTGAGACCCGCCCGGACTCAGAGTCAACAACCTAGTCAGATACGTAAGTTCAAAACCTTGTGGCAAATTAATCAAATTAAAAACCCAATGTTTCCTCATATTCTAGGGAAATCCATGAACCACTTTCTCACGTACGCGACGAATAAACACACTGCTCTCACAAAACAGACGCGAGGTAAACGATTATAACAAGCTATTAAAATTATTGACGGAAAATTACTGACTTTTACAGTTTTCTCATTGCGAGCTTAAGATATAGAAAGAAACATAAAATTTCAGGGTGTATTCAAAGCTCCGTTAAACTATCACGAACAGAGTTGCGAGCACGAATGCTTTATGATAGACCATGGACGTTTCGAGCCGTTTGCAGAGATTTAGAGCGTTTAGAGATTGAATATGTATAATTGATATTATGAAGGAACTGATAATTGTACTTTAATTGGTTGATGAATGGTTGAGTATTATCGTTTGTAATAAAAAACTAAAAGGGAGCGAACATTCATTTAGCATGTCCGATTTCTAAAGAGAATTGTCTTCATTCGAAATTTGAATTTTAGAGCCTAAAATTAAGAAAAAAAGGGAGTTGCTACGGTTCACATGCCCCATTTGCCCCAATTGTCTTAGAAGAGGGGAAGTAGGTCAGAGGTGGAGGCTTCAGAAGTGGAGGAATACGGCGGTCACATCGGCCACCACATCGGCCACATCAGGCACATCGATCGGCCACCACATCGGGCTCGGGCGATATGGACCAACTAAGCAATGTTGAGGCTGATTTTGTGGATTTTAATAATCCACAACCCGGTTGCTCGAGGTCCTCTTCCTCTCGTTGCTCGCGTCCCCCCGCTGGCTGGCGCCCCCCCCCCAGCTGATGGCCGTTCCTGGCGTCCCCCAGCTGGTGGCCGTTCAAGACATTCCGGGCAAGTTAATTTGGAAACCTCAGCTTCCGCTGCGGAATCTGGGGTATCTGGGTTTCGGCGCCAGCGCAGAATTCGGCGCAGAATTCGCAGGGGCAGAATTCGGGAGAGGCAGCTGTTGGCGTTGGCAACGCTGGCGAGGAGGGAGGTAGGTGCCGATAGTCAGGCAGGTGTAGATGACAGGGAGGCCTCCACCTCCACCTCCGCCAGGCTGCCAAACCTGACGGAGGTCTCTGTCAAACCTCTCAAACTTCTCTCTGACAGAGACGAGTTGGAGTTGGAAGGTTACACAGAGACTGAGTTGGCAAATTTGGTGAAGACCAGTTTGGAACATGTGGGTTTGGCAGGCTGGGGTTTGGCAGGCTAGGCGGAGACCGGGTTGGCAGGTTTGGCGGAGGCAGGTTTGATAAGTTTGCCAGGTTTGCCACATATGAGGGAAGTAGGTATGGCAGGTTTGATAAGTTTGCCAGGTTTGCCACATATGAGGGAAGTAGGTATGGCAGGTTTGGCGGAGGCAGGGTTGGCAGATTTGACGAATGCAGGTTTGGCAGGTTTGGCAACTTTGGCGGAGACCGGTTTGACCGGGTTGGCGAAGGCAGGGTTAGCAGGTTTGGCGGAGATAGGTTTTCCAGGTATGGCGGAGGCAGGTTTTCCAGGTTTGGCGAAGGCAGGTTTAACACAAGCAGGTTTTTTGTCTCCCGATTCGTCTGAGCAGGTCAACACCCCCCCCTGCTCAATGGCTGCAGATCTGAGATGCAGGAAAGTCAAATGTTTCTGAATCCACTTCCACCTCACTTAGAGGTTGGCACATTGGTTCCTCTCCCTATGCTCCGCATGTCGGTCTCCGAGACCAGGCTTCAGACTTCCTCTACTACCCCGCTGAGTGGGACTCGTGAGACTCGTGGTCCAACCCGTGAAGGTTCCAATGAGAGGCCGATCCTTTACGCGTAACTCGGCTATTAATTTGAACTAAGTTGCTAAATTTCGTCCGTCATTAGACAATATGATGTCTTCTAGAAAGGTTTATAACGGTTTACACAAGGGTGTATTCAAAGCTCCGTTAAACTATCATGAACACACAGTGTAGGAGTTAGTTTCCAACTTTTTGAACGGTTATAATAAATACTATGAATTCAATACTGTTCAGTGACCTGTTTTTGTCAGAAAAACAGGAAATATGTTATTATCCTGCGATTTTAAAATTAGATAGAATTGTAAACAAAAATAAATGTGTAACAGATAGTAATTTAAAATCATTACATGGAAATTTTATAATCAAGGCTCTTAAAAAAAGGTGTGCATTTCGCACTTTAACAGATTTACATATAAAACCAGAAGAAAAAAAAAACATGTGGGAAAAAATGTACAAATTGAGCCCGTAATAAAGTCAATAAAGAATTGTATTCTTTCAGACTTTATAAAAATTTCATTGCAAGACAATAAGGTTTTATTAACATCTTGTCTTTGCTATCAAAGTAAAAGTGACGAATTAAAAAACCTACTAAATTCCTGTACCAGTATATCATACATAATATGTATGGAATGCATATTATATGCACACAAGCTCATCAAGGCAGCACGCTTAGATAAATTTAAAAGTCACGTTAAAGCAGAACAAATATTTTTATCGGCTCAGAAAAAAGTTACAATTAACTTAGAAATAATCAAGAATCTCAAACCTCCTCCGGCGAAGGCTTGACGTCGACCTCCTCCGGCGACGGCTTGACTTCGACCTCCGGCGACGGCTTGACGTCGGCGGTCACGGCGTTGACCTCCGAGGAGTTGGCAGGTTTGGCGGAGACCAGTTTAGCAAGATTGGGTTTGGCAGGTTTGGGTTTGGCATGTTGGGCTGAGACCGAGTTGGCAGGTTTGAAGGAAGCAGGTTTGACAAGTTCGGCAGGTTCGGCAGGTTTGACATGTTTGGCGGAGGCAGGTTTGGCAGGTTTGACATGTTTGACAAAGACCGGTTTGGCAGATTTGGCGGATGCAGCTTGGGCAGGGAGATCTTTGGCAGGTTTGGCGGAGGCAGGTTTGACAAAGGCAAGTTTGGCATTTTTGGCGGAGACCAGTTTGGCTTCCGATTCGTCTTCCGATTCGTCTCCTGATTCGTCTCCCGATTCTTTAGCAACTGAGCAGGTCGTCCCCTTGACCTTCCCCGCTCAATGGATGCAGGAAAGTGAAGAGACATCCCTTCAAAGTTTTCTGAATTCAATTCCACCTCGCCCTGAGGGAGACAGGTTGTTGTCTCCTCTCCCTATGCCGCGTATGTCGGTCTCTGAGACCAGGCTCTACCGTCAGACCTCCTCTGCTACCCTGTCTCCAAGACGGGGCCGGGGTCGCTGGGGCCAAGGCCGAGACTTGGAAAAACAGAAAATATGTTCTTCCCCTCCAATTTTAAAATCAGATAAAGTTATAAAAAAATAGATGTGTTACAGATAGCAATTTAAAATCATTACATGTAAATTTTATAATTGAGGCTAAAAAAAAGGTGTGTATTTAGCACTTTAACACATTTATATATAAAACCAGTAAAAAAGATAAACACATGTGGGAAAAATGTACAAATTGAGCCGGTAATAAAGTCAATAAAGAATTGTATTCTTTCAGACTTTATAAAAATTTCATTGCACGACAATAAGGTTTTATTAACATCTTGTCTTTGCTATCAAAGTAAAAGTGACGAATTAAAAAACCTACTAAATTCCTGTACCAGTATATCATACATAATATGTATGGAATGCATATTATATGCACACAAGCTCATCAGGGCAGCACGTTTAGATAAATTTTGGAGTCACGTTAAAACAGAACACATATTTTTATCGGCTCAGAAAAAAGTTACAATTTTCTTTACATTTGATGTTGAGGTCAGGGTTGGAACGCATGAGTCATTCCTAGTGCGGTGGGTAAACACACTGACTTGTGAACTATTTCCGTGATTGAACATTATTCCGTGATTGAAAATGAATGCAGACGCACCAGTTTCGGATGCGCAAACATCAGACACGGAAGATGCACAAGTAGCCGCTAGAAACCCGAGTGAGTTTAATCAAAGTAATTAATTTCAGCATGCTTGCGCATAATACTTTATATAAACAAAATATAGAGGAGCTACGAAAATCTGACGAAATTGGAGTTCGGTATGGTGCAAACTGTCTACGATGACGAATCGGACAGTGATGGTAAGCTTGACACATCACCTGTTGGTTCCGATGATGAGAGTACTGGCGCCGATGATCATCAATCGGTAATAAAGAAAAGGCGAAGTAAGTTAAGTAGTTATTTTTTTTTCTTCAATTTCACATTTCTCTATGAATCAGAACCATCCAAAAATATTAACGTTTGTTAGAGTAAATGGAGAAGCGGATCTTAAAAGCTGTGCAGAAAACGATAGACAACAGAGAGAGTATGAGGAACGAGCGACAGTGGCAAGTAGATCAGAGACAAAAAGAGGTATAATTGCATTGTTCAATCTGATTTTTTTCGATCGTCGACTGTTGTGTTCGCTTAATTGCTTACTTTTCCTTCTTTCTTTCCAGGATACTGCGTTAGAGAAAATGGAGAAGCGGATCTTAAAAGCTTCGGAGAAAATGATAGACGAGAGAATTTTTAAAGTAGTGGAAAAAGTACTTGACGGCAGAAAAGATGCCGAGAAAGGCTTTTCATTGCAGTATGTGCGCCTGTCGACCGGACAGTAAAAACAAAATTGTCGTAGTTGTTATTGTAATTGTATCTTACACTTTTTTATTTTATATGTAGGAGGGTGGAGAGAGCCACCTTTCACAAAATCTGCAGGAAAGCTTATCCCACGATCCATGATGACATTAAGAAATTTTCCCGTGCTCCCGAGCGTTTGTTGGAGGTGAGTATCAATAAATGTTCAGTATTGTTCTTGTTTTAATTAACTTTCTATCCCGCAATCCCTAGACTTTTAAAACGCTGTGGAAAGAAGGAATAAAGGCAGGAGGTGGAGCAGAGAAAGAGGGCGTTGCCCATTATGTGAAAAAGTGACATCGGAAAGCTCTATCCTCATTGAACATTGGCGAGTTGCGCAAAAGGATTGCATCGATCGGCATCACATTGGTGATCTACAAGAAGACTTCTTCAATGACCACGTTTAAACTTGTTTATTTCTTTAAGAAGCTATACCAATCTGACAAGCCATAATTAATTAAAAGCAAACTAAGTACATAGTATAAACACATATTTTTTTTAAAAAAAGTCTTATTTCTTTTTATATATTTAGCAAATGAATACAGACTGTTCACTGAGAGTTAAGTGTGAGGCCTATATGGATTGGTCAGTTACGCCATTTGATTCAACGATGGCCTCAAATTACAATGCGCTTCAAACAGCCTGCTCGCTGTTTGCAACATCTCTTGCAAACAATTTAAAACACTCAGTGGTGTTCTAAATGGCCGTTGCTAAACAAAATAAATGATTTAATTCAGACAAAAGCTTAAAAGTACAAAATAAAATTACTTCTAAACAAATGGAAATGGTTGAAGTGGACTTCCTTCCAACCAAATGCTTGACGAGTTCGTCTAAATAGCAATCCAAAGTGACTTCGATTTCTTCCGCACTCCCTGAAACTTGCAGAACTTCTCTTTTCATTTAAAGGTTGAAATGAAGTTGTGCCTTAAAATGTCAAAAACATTTCCTGGAGCTGATGTGACATTTCCATGTGTAAAATATCAACTCGCTTCCTGTTTATCAAACGTTTTTTCAATAAAAAAAGCGAGTGCCTTTTATGAAAACATAACATTTTCTTCACAAAGAAAACATGGTATCTTATTATTGCCTCAGGATGGCTCCCAGCAACTTCGGACGATCGATGTTCGATGCAAATGGATTCAACTGGACAGGATCGGTTCGCCCACGTTGTTTCGGGCGATGGTTAGGAAAACAGGCAGCCGATTTGGCCTTCCGCTACTGGGTCCACTCGGCGCGTCCTCTTGTCGAGAAGAAGAAAATTATTGGTATTATGGTGTGGAAGGCGAGAGAAACGGCAGACCACGACGACCGTATCTGATTCATCGGTGTCCCGGAACTCCCACCAGTAAAAAAGGAAAACACATGTGGGAAAAATGTACAAATTGAGCCTGTAATAAAGTCGATAAAGAATTGTATTCTTTCAGACTTCATAAAAATTTCATTGCAAGACAATAAGGTTTTATTAACATCTTGTCTTTGCTATCAAAGTAAAAGTGACGAATTAAAAAACCTACTAAATTCCTGTACCAGTATATCATTCATAATATGTATGGAATGCATATTATATGCACACAAGCTCATCAAGGCAGCACGCTTAGATAAATTTAGGAGTCACGTTAAAGCAGAACACATATTTTTATCGGCTCAGAAAAAAGTTACAATTAACTTAGAAATAATCAAGAATCTCAAATCTCCTCCGGCGAAGGCTTGACGTCGACCTCCTCCGGCGACGGCTTGACGTCGACCTCCACCTCCGGCGACGGCTTGACGTCGGCGGTCACGGCGTTGACCTCCGAGGAGTTGGCAGGTTTGGCGGAGACCAGTTTAGCAAGATTGGGTTTGGCAGGTTTGGGTTTGGCATGTTGGGCTGAGACCGAGTTGGTAGGTTTGAAGGAAGCAGGTTTGACAAGTTCGGCAGGTTCGGCAGGTTTGACATGTTTGGCGGAGGCAGGTTTGGCAGGTTTGACATGTTTGACAAAGACCGGTTTGGCAGATTTGGCGGATGCAGCTTGGGCAGGGAGATCTTTGGCAGGTTTGGCGGAGGCAGGTTTGACAGAGGCAAGTTTGGCATTTTTGGCGGAGACCAGTTTGGCTTCCGATTCGTCTTCCGATTCGTCTCCCGATTCTTTAGCAACTGAGCAGGTCGTCCCCTTGACCTTCCCCGCTCAATGGATGCAGGAAAGTGAAGAGTCATCCCAGGGATGTTTTTGGCCATAGTTCTAGATGTCAATAACAAGGGATAGTGGCAGTGTCACATGATGTGTCTTTATGTATATTTGTGTATGTTATTTGTTCATTTACTTTAACCTAATTTTTTTTTTTGAAATTTGAACTTTAATTTCTTTTTTAGCATTTAAAAAAAAAAAAAAAAAAAAAAAAAAAAAATGGTACAAATCGGTAGAACACTAATTTTTTTTTAAATCTTTTTGTCATTATGCAGTTGACAAGCGATTATACATAGTTGTGGTTACATTGTGTAGATAATATTTCTTTAATGTGTTTTGCATAACGACGGAGCACAGTTAGATTATATAACGCTCATGTTTGGGTCACGAGTTTTGCAAGGTTGGAACCCTGGTGTGTGTGTGTGCAATTAGACTTGGAATGGCTGCATTAGCCTAGTATCGGACGAAGGCCGTAGAGGGTTTGGACTAATTGGACAAGAGCCCTCTGGCTAGAAAGAGTGACCAGGAAGTGAATGACCCATTATCGTGATGTGGAGAGCGCTGGAACAAAGGGGGTGAAGTTTTGAACTGATTAATCCACACGTTAGCAGGAGAGCAAGGAGAGAAGACGGGTTGATCGACTTCACAGAAGACATCTATCTGCTCTCGCGGAGGCTAAAAAGGGCCGTAGCTCTCGCACATCACTGCACAGGTCCACTGCCTGGCCAGTCGAAAGAGACCATAAACAACGCCCAGGAGAGGCAACTCGCTGCTACTCACCTCAAATAATCAGGTTGTACCGAAGTTGTTTCGTTTTTTATTGTAATTAATAACACCACTCACCGGTGTACTTTGGCTTCATCGTTATTTTTAGTATTAATTAATCATTCTGGGGAACCTACAATCCATTTACAAAACGGCATGAACGACTGCAACAGCAGCAACCGAAGCTTTTGGACCCAGATGATACAAAGTTCGTCGGAAAGTTGAATCGACAAGAGCGCCGTAAACGCAATCGAAGGCTCAGACGAGAGCAAGAAGGAATTGAAAAAGCTAAGATAACGAAAAAAGGTCTCAGAATTGTTAAACAACAAACACAGAAGTCGGTTCAGCAAAACCGCCGTCGCCTTCAGGAAATTACAGATGAGCGGAAAAACTTGGCGAGGGCAGTGATTCCTCTGAAACCAAAAGGACCGGAGGGACGCCCGATCTTTGAAGCATATAAAGCTGAGGCACAGCATCTCATTCTCGAGGAGGCCAAAATCAAGAACAGAGTGGCCAGAGCTAAACTCTTAAGACAGCGTACAAGTCGATACGACCCGAGAATCGATCTCCCGCCACCACCAACGGATTATGAGGTGAAAATTTCTCCCAAAAAGATGATGGAGGCATTTTCACTTTGGCCAACCTTCCTCCAGTGTAGCCCAGAGAAAATACTGTATCAATCGAAAGTACGACCACACGTGGTGGTCAGAGCTCGAGAAATGATAGCTCTCGGTGCTTTGATCCCTGGAACTATCTCTTGGGTTCATGACACGGTCGTCGATCTCTATTTGGGGATGTTACAACAGCGCTACCCCTTGGCATACGCATTCCCGACGGCAACGGTTCATATGCTAATGAAAAGTGAGAAAAGACCTGACACTTGGCGGTTTCGCGCGCGATCAGGTTGATCAACCACGGAAAGAACACAAGATCTGGTTCTTCCCGATACCGGCACCTGAGCATTGGATCATTTATGTGTTGGATAAAACTCGATCACCACGGAAGTAGGATTCTATGATTCATCAGGGAAACCGAATAATGCTCATTAAGAGTGGTGGAGCAACATAAAGCTCAACTTGATTGGCACAAGTATTCTAATTCCGACTTACGAACCGTGGAAACCACCCCACAAGCCGCCCAACTAGATGGAGATTCGTGCGGCCCTATGATCCTCCAATTTGCGAGACGCTACATGGTGGATCGGGACCTGATGAAGCTTGCGGAAGGAGCAGAGTTGCGAGCACGAATGCTTTATGAGATACACCATGGACGTTTCGAGCCGTTTGCATAGATTTAGAGCGTTTAGAGATTGAAGATGTATAATTGATATTATGAAGGAACTGATAATTGTATTTTAATTGGTTGATGAATTTTTTAGTATTATCGTTTGAAATAAAAGACTAAAAGGGAGCGAACATTCACTTAGAATGTCCGATTTCTAAAGAGAATTGTCTTCATTCGAAATTTGAATTTTAGAGCCTAAAATTAAGCAAAAAAGGGGGTTGCTACGCGTACGGACCGTTCCAATGAGAGGTCGATCCTTTACGCGTAATTCGGCTATTAATTTGAACTAAGTTGCTAAATTTCGTCAATAGATGGCGGTGGCGAATGACGTTGTCATCGCCACGTCATCGGGCGATTGAATTAGATAAATGGGAGTAACAGGAGCTTTCCTGTTAAGTAAGATCACCCATATTTGACAGTTCTCTCTAGAGTTTCAACAAGGGATGAGCTATAATCCCTTAGCTCAGATAGGTCCTGATGCCAACCCGATTGTGGTATGGCTGAGGGAAACCATCTATTAGATTTCATTATTACATCTTATCATAAGTGTCTATTGAATTTATTATTTGTATTTAGAGTTATTTGAATTATTGAGTTAAAGATAGATTCAAATAGTTAACACTCTCCGGTTTGAATAAAGCCAAGTTAAGTTTAAATTTAAAATCAAAGACTCTTTCTTTCCTCTCATTCACACAGCTTATGTGTGTATTCCCTTGAGGACCTAAACCCCATGTAATAATATGGTTGGTAATCACGGTTTGGATGTGTACTAACGGCGGAAGAGAGGGTTATACAGGTGGCCAAGCAATTTCCAGGGTCAACAGGATGCTGATTGAGGCGAATTGGCTATTCCTCGAGGTTTGAATTAGAAGTTGGATCAGGGGAGAGTTTAGTGATTCCATTGAAGTCCAGCTGCTGCTGCTGCAGCTGCAGCTGCTGTTTGAAACATCACTTGCGAACAATTTAAAACACTCAGTTGAGTTCTAAATGGCCGTTGCTAAACAAAATAAGTGATTTAATTCAGACGAAAGTTTAAAAGTACAAAATAAAATTACTTCTAAACAAATGGAAATGGTTGAAGTAGACTTCCTTCCAACCAAATGCTTGACGAGTTCGTCTAAATAGCAATCCAAAGTGACTTCGATTTCTTCCGCACTCCCTGAAACTTGCGGAACTTCTTCGTTTTAATTTGTTTTATTATTTGTTCAATTTTTAGAAACCATCAGGCGACTGTGAAGACCAGGACAAGTGGTGGGCAATTTGCCCCATCTGCGTGGGTCTCCAGTGGTTGGTACTCCCGACCGTATAGGCACAGGATGCCGTATAGGCACGGGATACCATATAGGTACAGGTTGCTATGTAGGAAAATAGGCCCCAACATGGCAGACCCGAGAAGCAACGATCGTCACAGCCAAGCTGCCGACGATGAATTCGTCCCGAAGGACAACAGTACCCGACCTGACAACCACCGAAACAAAAACCACGGTTTCGACAACCCCCCTGTAGGCTGTCTAGCAGGCCAGTAACTGATTAAAACACACACCAATAGACTCAAAACACTCTGCAAACGGCAATTTCTCAGACCGCCAGGACCAAGGAATCGATGAACCACTCACAATCACAAATGCGCCAACGACGCTCCAAACAGGATCAACGTACCAGGTACGAAAATGAAATAACTATGCAAATCTGAAACGTTATCACGGCATTTGCCACCCATTCCTATTTTTTTAAGGGAGTTGAGACCCGCCCGGACTCAGAGTCAACAACCTAGTCAGATACGTAAGTTCAAAACCTTGTGGCAAATTAATCAAATTAAAAACCCAATGTTTCCTCATATTCTAGGGAAATCCATGAACCACTTTCTCACGTACGCGACGAATAAACACACTGCTCTCACAAAACAGACGCGAGGTAAACGATTATAACAAGCTATTAAAATTATTGACGGAAAATTACTGACTTTTACAGTTTTCTCATTGCGAGCTTAAGATATAGAAAGAAACATAAAATTTCAGGGTGTATTCAAAGCTCCGTTAAACTATCACGAACAGAGTTGCGAGCACGAATGCTTTATGATAGACCATGGACGTTTCGAGCCGTTTGCAGAGATTTAGAGCGTTTAGAGATTGAATATGTATAATTGATATTATGAAGGAACTGATAATTGTACTTTAATTGGTTGATGAATGGTTGAGTATTATCGTTTGTAATAAAAAACTAAAAGGGAGCGAACATTCATTTAGCATGTCCGATTTCTAAAGAGAATTGTCTTCATTCGAAATTTGAATTTTAGAGCCTAAAATTAAGAAAAAAAGGGAGTTGCTACGGTTCACATGCCCCATTTGCCCCAATTGTCTTAGAAGAGGGGAAGTAGGTCAGAGGTGGAGGCTTCAGAAGTGGAGGAATACGGCGGTCACATCGGCCACCACATCGGCCACATCAGGCACATCGATCGGCCACCACATCGGGCTCGGGCGATATGGACCAACTAAGCAATGTTGAGGCTGATTTTGTGGATTTTAATAATCCACAACCCGGTTGCTCGAGGTCCTCTTCCTCTCGTTGCTCGCGTCCCCCCGCTGGCTGGCGCCCCCCCCCCAGCTGATGGCCGTTCCTGGCGTCCCCCAGCTGGTGGCCGTTCAAGACATTCCGGGCAAGTTAATTTGGAAACCTCAGCTTCCGCTGCGGAATCTGGGGTATCTGGGTTTCGGCGCCAGCGCAGAATTCGGCGCAGAATTCGCAGGGGCAGAATTCGGGAGAGGCAGCTGTTGGCGTTGGCAACGCTGGCGAGGAGGGAGGTAGGTGCCGATAGTCAGGCAGGTGTAGATGACAGGGAGGCCTCCACCTCCACCTCCGCCAGGCTGCCAAACCTGACGGAGGTCTCTGTCAAACCTCTCAAACTTCTCTCTGACAGAGACGAGTTGGAGTTGGAAGGTTACACAGAGACTGAGTTGGCAAATTTGGTGAAGACCAGTTTGGAACATGTGGGTTTGGCAGGCTGGGGTTTGGCAGGCTAGGCGGAGACCGGGTTGGCAGGTTTGGCGGAGGCAGGTTTGATAAGTTTGCCAGGTTTGCCACATATGAGGGAAGTAGGTATGGCAGGTTTGATAAGTTTGCCAGGTTTGCCACATATGAGGGAAGTAGGTATGGCAGGTTTGGCGGAGGCAGGGTTGGCAGATTTGACGAATGCAGGTTTGGCAGGTTTGGCAACTTTGGCGGAGACCGGTTTGACCGGGTTGGCGAAGGCAGGGTTAGCAGGTTTGGCGGAGATAGGTTTTCCAGGTATGGCGGAGGCAGGTTTTCCAGGTTTGGCGAAGGCAGGTTTAACACAAGCAGGTTTTTTGTCTCCCGATTCGTCTGAGCAGGTCAACACCCCCCCCTGCTCAATGGCTGCAGATCTGAGATGCAGGAAAGTCAAATGTTTCTGAATCCACTTCCACCTCACTTAGAGGTTGGCACATTGGTTCCTCTCCCTATGCTCCGCATGTCGGTCTCCGAGACCAGGCTTCAGACTTCCTCTACTACCCCGCTGAGTGGGACTCGTGAGACTCGTGGTCCAACCCGTGAAGGTTCCAATGAGAGGCCGATCCTTTACGCGTAACTCGGCTATTAATTTGAACTAAGTTGCTAAATTTCGTCCGTCATTAGACAATATGATGTCTTCTAGAAAGGTTTATAACGGTTTACACAAGGGTGTATTCAAAGCTCCGTTAAACTATCATGAACACACAGTGTAGGAGTTAGTTTCCAACTTTTTGAACGGTTATAATAAATACTATGAATTCAATACTGTTCAGTGACCTGTTTTTGTCAGAAAAACAGGAAATATGTTATTATCCTGCGATTTTAAAATTAGATAGAATTGTAAACAAAAATAAATGTGTAACAGATAGTAATTTAAAATCATTACATGGAAATTTTATAATCAAGGCTCTTAAAAAAAGGTGTGCATTTCGCACTTTAACAGATTTACATATAAAGCCAGAAGAAAAAAAAAACATGTGGGAAAAAATGTACAAATTGAGCCCGTAATAAAGTCAATAAAGAATTGTATTCTTTCAGACTTTATAAAAATTTCATTGCAAGACAATAAGGTTTTATTAACATCTTGTCTTTGCTATCAAAGTAAAAGTGACGAATTAAAAAACCTACTAAATTCCTGTACCAGTATATCATACATAATATGTATGGAATGCATATTATATGCACACAAGCTCATCAAGGCAGCACGCTTAGATAAATTTAAAAGTCACGTTAAAGCAGAACAAATATTTTTATCGGCTCAGAAAAAAGTTACAATTAACTTAGAAATAATCAAGAATCTCAAACCTCCTCCGGTGAAGGCTTGACGTCGACCTCCTCCGGCGACGGCTTGACTTCGACCTCCGGCGACGGCTTGACGTCGGCGGTCACGGCGTTGACCTCCGAGGAGTTGGCAGGTTTGGCGGAGACCAGTTTAGCAAGATTGGGTTTGGCAGGTTTGGGTTTGGCATGTTGGGCTGAGACCGAGTTGGCAGGTTTGAAGGAAGCAGGTTTGACAAGTTCGGCAGGTTCGGCAGGTTTGACATGTTTGGCGGAGGCAGGTTTGGCAGGTTTGACATGTTTGACAAAGACCGGTTTGGCAGATTTGGCGGATGCAGCTTGGGCAGGGAGATCTTTGGCAGGTTTGGCGGAGGCAGGTTTGACAAAGGCAAGTTTGGCATTTTTGGCGGAGACCAGTTTGGCTTCCGATTCGTCTTCCGATTCGTCTCCTGATTCGTCTCCCGATTCTTTAGCAACTGAGCAGGTCGTCCCCTTGACCTTCCCCGCTCAATGGATGCAGGAAAGTGAAGAGTCATCCCTTCAAAGTTTTCTGAATTCAATTCCACCTCGCCCTGAGGGAGACAGGTTGTTGTCTCCTCTCCCTATGCCGCGTATGTCGGTCTCTGAGACCAGGCTCTACCGTCAGACCTCCTCTGCTACCCTGTCTCCAAGACGGGGCCGGGGTCGCTGGGGCCAAGGCCGAAACTTGGAAAAACAGAAAATATGTTCTTCCCCTCCAATTTTAAAATCAGATAAAGTTATAAAAAAATAGATGTGTTACAGATAGCAATTTAAAATCATTACATGTAAATTTTATAATTGAGGCTAAAAAAAAGTGTGTGTATTTAGCACTTTAACACATTTATATATAAAACCAGTAAAAAAGAAAAACACATGTGGGAAAAATGTACAAATTGAGCCGGTAATAAAGTCAATAAAGAATTGTATTCTTTCAGACTTTATAAAAATTTCATTGCACGACAATAAGGTTTTATTAACATCTTGTCTTTGCTATCAAAGTAAAAGTGACGAATTAAAAAACCTACTAAATTCCTGTACCAGTATATCATACATAATATGTATGGAATGCATATTATATGCACACAAGCTCATCAGGGCAGCACGTTTAGATAAATTTTGGAGTCACGTTAAAACTTGAACACATATTTTTATCGGCTCAGAAAAAAGTTACAATTTTCTTTACATTTGACGTTGAGGTCAGGGTTGGAACGCATGAGTCATTCCTAGTGCGGTGGGTAAACACACTGACTTGTGAACTATTTCCGTGATTGAACATTATTCCGTGATTGAAAATGAATGCAGACGCACCAGTTTCGGATGTGCAAACATCAGACACGGAAGATGCACAAGTAGCCGCTAGAAACCCGAGTGAGTTTAATCAAAGTAATTAATTTCAGCATGCTTGCGCATAATACTTTATATAAACAAAATATAGAGAGGAGCTACGAAAATCTGACGAAATTGGAGTTCGGTATGGTGCAAACTGTCTACGATGACGAATCGGACAGTGATGGTAAGCTTGACACATCACCTGTTGGTTCCGATGATGAGAGTACTGGCGCCGATGATCATCAATCGGTAATAAAGAAAAGGCGAAGTAAGTTAAGTAGTTATTTTTTTTTCTTCAATTTCACATTTCTCTATGAATCAGAACCATCCAAAAATATTAACGTTTGTTAGAGTAAATGGAGAAGCGGATCTTAAAAGCTGTGCAGAAAACGATAGACAACAGAGAGAGTATGAGGAACGAGCGACAGTGGCAAGTAGATCAGAGACAAAAAGAGGTATAATTGCATTGTTCAATCTGATTTTTTTCGATCGTCGACTGTTGTGTTCGCTTAATTGCTTACTTTTCCTTCTTTCTTTCCAGGATACTGCGTTAGAGAAAATGGAGAAGCGGATCTTAAAAGCTTCGGAGAAAATGATAGACGAGAGAATTTTTAAAGTAGTGGAAAAAGTACTTGACGACAGAAAAGATGCCGAGAAAGGCTTTTCATTGCAGTATGTGCGCCTGTCGACCGGACAGTAAAAACAAAATTGTCGTAGTTGTTATTGTAATTGTATCTTACACTTTTTTATTTTATATGTAGGAGGGTGGAGAGAGCCACCTTTCACAAAATCTGCAGGAAAGCTTATCCCACGATCCATGATGACATTAAGAAATTTTCCCGTGCTCCCGAGCGTTTGTTGGAGGTGAGTATCAATAAATGTTCAGTATTGTTCTTGTTTTAATTAACTTTCTATCCCGCAATCCCTAGACTTTTAAAACGCTGTGGAAAGAAGGAATAAAGGCAGGAGGTGGAGCAGAGAAAGAGGGCGTTGCCCATTATGTGAAAAAGTGACATCGGAAAGCTCTATCCTCATTGAACATTGGCGAGTTGCGCAAAAGGATTGCATCGATCGGCATCACATTGGTGATCTACAAGAAGACTTCTTCAATGACCACGTTTAAACTTGTTTATTTCTTTAAGAAGCTATACCAATCTGACAAGCCATATTTAATTAAAAGCGAACTAAGTACATAGTATAAACACATATTTTTTTTAAAAAAAGTCTTATTTCTTTTTATATATTTAGCAAATGAATACAGACTGTTCACTGAGAGTTAAGTGTGAGGCCTATATGGATTGGTCAGTTACGCCATTTGATTCAACGATGGCCTCAAATTACAATGCGCTTCAAACAGCCTGCTCGCTGTTTGCAACATCTCTTGCAAACAATTTAAAACACTCAGTGGTGTTCTAAATGGCCGTTGCTAAACAAAATAAATGATTTAATTCAGACAAAAGCTTAAAAGTACAAAATAAAATTACTTCTAAACAAATGGAAATGGTTGAAGTGGACTTCCTTCCAACCAAATGCTTGACGAGTTCGTCTAAATAGCAATCCAAAGTGACTTCGATTTCTTCCGCACTCCCTGAAACTTGCAGAACTTCTCTTTTCATTTAAAGGTTGAAATGAAGTTGTGCCTTAAAATGTCAAAAACATTTCCTGGAGCTGATGTGACATTTCCATGTGTAAAATATCAACTCGCTTCCTGTTTATCAAACGTTTTTTCAATAAAAAAAGCGAGTGCCTTTTATGAAAACATAACATTTTCTTCACAAAGAAAACATGGTATCTTATTATTGCCTCAGGATGGCTCCCAGCAACTTCGGACGATCGATGTTCGATGCAAATGGATTCAACTGGACAGGATCGGTTCGCCCACGTTGTTTCGGGCGATGGTTAGGAAAACAGGCAGCCGATTTGGCCTTCCGCTACTGGGTCCACTCGGCGCGTCCTCTTGTCGAGAAGAAGAAAATTATTGGTATTATGGTGTGGAAGGCGAGAGAAACGGCAGACCACGACGACCGTATCTGACTCATCGGTGTCCCGGAACTCCCACCAGTAAAAAAGGAAAACACATGTGGGAAAAATGTACAAATTGAGCCTGTAATAAAGTCGATAAAGAATTGTATTCTTTCAGACTTCATAAAAATTTCATTGCAAGACAATAAGGTTTTATTAACATCTTGTCTTTGCTATCAAAGTAAAAGTGACGAATTAAAAAACCTACTAAATTCCTGTACCAGTATATCATACATAATATGTATGGAATGCATATTATATGCACACAAGCTCATCAAGGCAGCACGCTTAGATAAATTTAGGAGTCACGTTAAAGCAGAACACATATTTTTATCGGCTCAGAAAAAAGTTACAATTAACTTAGAAATAATCAAGAATCTCAAATCTCCTCCGGCGAAGGCTTGACGTCGACCTCCTCCGGCGACGGCTTGACGTCGACCTCCACCTCCGGCGACGGCTTGACGTCGGCGGTCACGGCGTTGACCTCCGAGGAGTTGGCAGGTTTGGCGGAGACCAGTTTAGCAAGATTGGGTTTGGCAGGTTTGGGTTTGGCATGTTGGGCTGAGACCGAGTTGGCAGGTTTGAAGGAAGCAGGTTTGACAAGTTCGGCAGGTTCTGCAGGTTTGACATGTTTGGCGGAGGCAGGTTTGGCAGGTTTGGCAGGTTTGACAAAGACCGGTTTGGCAGATTTGGCGGATGCAGCTTGGGCAGGGAGATCTTTGGCAGGTTTGGCGGAGGCAGGTTTGACAGAGGCAAGTTTGGCATTTTTGGCGGAGACCAGTTTGGCTTCCGATTCGTCTTCCGATTCGTCTCCCGATTCTTTAGCAACTGAGCAGGTCGTCCCCTTGACCTTCCCCGCTCAATGGATGCAGGAAAGTGAAGAGTCATCCCAGGGATGTTTTTGGCCATAGTTCTAGATGTCAATAACAAGGGATAGTGGCAGTGTCACATGATGTGTCTTTATGTATATTTGTGTATGTTATTTGTTCATTTACTTTAACCTAATTTTTTTTTTTGAAATTTGAACTTTAATTTCTTTTTTAGCATTTTTAAAAAAAAAAAAAAAAAAAAAAAATGGTACAAATCGGTAGAACACTAATTTTTTTTTAAATCTTTTTGTCATTATGCAGTTGACAAGCGATTATACATAGTTGTGGTTACATTGTGTAGATAATATTTCTTTAATGTGTTTTGCATAACGACGGAGCACAGTTAGATTATATAACGCTCATGTTTGGGTCACGAGTTTTGCAAGGTTGGAACCCTGGTGTGTGTGTGTGTGCAATTAGACTTGGAATGGCTGCATTAGCCTAGTATCGGACGAAGGCCGTAGAGGGTTTGGACTAATTGGACAAGAGCCCTCTGGCTAGAAAGAGTGACCAGGAAGTGAATGACCCATTATCGTGATGTGGAGAGCGCTGGAACAAAGGGGGTGAAGTTTTGAACTGATTAATCCACACGTTAGCAGGAGAGCAAGGAGAGAAGAAGGGTTGATCGACTTCACAGAAGACATCTATCTGCTCTCGCGGAGGCTAAAAAGGGCCGTAGCTCCCGCACATCACTGCACAGGTCCACTGCCTGGCCAGTCGAAAGAGACCATAAACAACGCCCAGGAGAGGCAACTCGCTGCTACTCACCTCAAATAATCAGGTTGTACCGAAGTTGTTTCGTTTTTTATTTTAATTAATAACACCACTCACCGGTGTACTTTGGCTTCATCGTTATTTTTAGTATTAATTAATCATTCTGGGGAACCTACAATCCATTTACAAAACGGCATGAACGACTGCAACAGCAGCAACCGAAGCTTTTGGACCCAGATGATACAAAGTTCGTCGGAAAGTTGAATCGACAAGAGCGCCGTAAACGCAATCGAAGGCTCAGACGAGAGCAAGAAGGAATTGAAAAAGCTAAGATAACGAAAAAAGGTCTCAGAATTGTTAAACAACAAACACAGAAGTCGGTTCAGCAAAACCGCCGTCGCCTTCAGGAAATTACAGATGAGCGGAAAAACTTGGCGAGGGCAGTGATTCCTCTGAAACCAAAAGGACCGGAGGGACGCCCGATCTTTGAAGCATATAAAGCTGAGGCACAGCATCTCATTCTCGAGGAGGCCAAAATCAAGAACAGAGTGGCCAGAGCTAAACTCTTAAGACAGCGTACAAGTCGATACGACCCGAGAATCGATCTCCCGCCACCACCAACGGATTATGAGGTGAAAATTTCTCCCAAAAAGATGATGGAGGCATTGTCACTTTGGCCAACCTTCCTCCAGTGTAGCCCAGAGAAAATACTGTGTCAATCGAAAGTACGACCACACGTGGTGGTCCGAGCTCGAGAAATGATAGCTCTCGGTGCTTTGATCCCTGGAACTATCTCTTGGGTTCATGACACGGTCGTCGATCTCTATTTGGGGATGTTACAACTGCGCTACCCCTTGGCATACGCATTCCCGGCGGCAACGGTTCATATGCTAATGAAAAGTGAGAAAAAACCTGACACTTGGCGGTGGTACCGCGATCAAGTTGATCAACGACGGAAAGAACACAAGATCTGGTTCTTCCCGATACCGGCACCTGAGCATTGGATCATTTATGTGATGGATAAAACTCGATCACCACGGAAGTAGGATTCTATGATTCATCAGGGAAACCGAATAATGCTCATTAAGGGTGGTGGAGCAACATAAAGCTTAACTTGATTGGCACAAGTATTCTAATTCCGACTTACGAACCGTGGAAACCACCCCACAAGCCGCCCAACTAGATGGAGATTCGTGCGGCCCTATGATCCTCCAATTTGCGAGACGCTACATGGTGGATCGAGACCTGATGAAGCTTGCGGAAGGAGCAGAGTTGCGAGCACGAATGCTTTATGAGATACACCATGGACGTTTCGAGCCGTTTGCATAGATTTAGAGCGTTTAGAGATTGAACATGTATAATTGATATTATGAAGGAACTGATAATTGTATTTTAATTGGTTGATGAATTTTTTAGTATTATCGTTTGAAATAAAAGACTAAAAGGGAGCGAACATTCACTTAGAATGTCCGATTTCTAAAGAGAATTGTCTTCATTCGAAATTTGAATTTTAGAGCCTAAAATTAAGCAAAAAAGGGGGTTGCTACGCGTACGGACCGTTCCAATGAGAGGTCGATCCTTCACGCGTAATTCGGCTATTAATTAGAACTAAGTTGCTGACGATTATACCTGAATATGAATAATGAAAGAATATTATGTCTAGGGACGTTTGAATTAACAAGAAGCACAAAATAAACTAAAATTTTCATATTACAGAAACACCAAAAGTAGCCACGTGCGTGGTAGTGATACCGCTGCTGATATTAGGCTCAATGACAAGTTATATGACATCAGGTTGCAGATAGATATTTTAGGATAAATTGTGCTATCCCTTTCAACCCTAGGGTTTTTGAACAAAGGAAAAACTCGGATATTTGATTTTTTGCAAATTCGTTTTTTCATTAATATTTCTAATATTTTTTTTCATCGATTCACATTAAACGTCTTGTATTTTCCTTCTTTCCATTTCTTCTCTGTTTGCTTCCCCTCCATTCCCCTGTTTGTTTACCCAATTAGTGTTGCCAGTGGCGCAAGCTCACGGTTAGGTTTTATTAACATCTTGTCTTTACTATCAAAGTAAAAGTGATGAATTAAAAAACCTACTAAATTCCTGTATCAGTATATCATACATAATATGTATAGAATGCATATTATATGCACACAAGCTCGTCAAGGCAGCGAGCTTAGATAAATTTTGGAGTCACGTTAAAACAGAACACATATTTTTATCGGCTCAGAAAAAAGTTACAATTAACTTTGACATAATCAAGAATCTCAAATCTGTTGATCTGTATATGTATAATATTGTCATGCATCGACCTTTATTAAAGGGTCGTAAGGATCAAACTCAGAAGTTTTTATATTTAACCCATCCAAGCTATTCTGCTGTAAAAACCTATAATTTTGGATCAAAAAAAGGTAGAAATGAATTCTGGCGTGAGCATTTTGTGCGCAAACTTTTAATCTGGTCGGGAACCCCTACACGTTGCAACTTGCTTCGCAAGAAAAGATTTTACCGTGTTTTGTGCATTTGGAGAATCCTTTTAACTGTAAGTTGCTTTTTCGACGATCCTTAGATTGAACTTTTCTCTATCTGTATCGATTTCAATGTTTCTTCGATATTTTCTACAGTTTTTGACTTCCTGACTACGACGAGTGCGCAAACGCCCGGTCTTCCACCAACCGACAGACCATTAATGATGTACAAGACAAGTGTCTAGCAAAAGACAGGTTTAACACTTTATATAAACAAAATATAGAGAAGAGCCACGAAAATCTGACGAAATTGGAGTTCGTCGTGGTGAAAACTGTCTACGATTACAAATCGGAAAGTGATGGTAAGCTTGACACATCACCTGTCGGTTCCGATGATGAGAGTAGTGGCGCCGATGATCATCGATCGGTAATAAAGAAAAGGCGATTTATTTTGAGGTCATCAAAACTAACATCGAAATAAGTTAAGTAGTTATTTTTTTCTTCTTCAATTTCACATTTATCTATGAATCAGAACCATCCAACGATAATCGCTAGACTTTTAAAATGCTGCGGAGAAAATGATAGACGAGAGAATTTTTAAAGTAGTGGAAAAAGAACTTGACGACAGAAAAGATGCGGAGAAAGGCTTTTCATTGCAGTATGTGCGCCTGTCGACCGGACGGTAAAACCAAAATTGTCATAGTTGTTATTGTATCTTACACTTCTTTATTTTATATGTAGGAGGGTGGGGAGATCCACCTTTTTTGAAGGATGTACAAGCTCGTCAAGGCAGCGAGCTTAGATAAATTTTGGAGACACGTTAAAACCTTCCTGCCCCCTCGTGGGAATGGCAACCACCACTGTGGTCCCACTCAAAGTCCGCCACCCAATGTGTTTTTTTGCCATTTATTTTCTTTAAGGAAAAATTTGTATATATTTATTTTTATTATATATATACAAATTATATATATGTATATATTTATTTTTAAAATTGATTCTAATTTTTTTCATTACAGAAAAAACATTTTTTTTAAACAGAAACATTATTAGGAATTTACTGACATTCACATGAGTGTGAGAAAAAACAAAAATGGAAGTCTATCAGCAGCATTTTGGATGCAGACTCATAAATATTTAGGATACATAATTAAAAATTACAAAAATGTGTCATCAATTACAATAAGAGTTTTCAGGAAGAAAATTTTTTTTCTTCTATTAAGTACGGCCTTCAAAAATCAGTTAGAGCATTCCCACACAGCATTCCCAGACGGTGAAAGCAAAATCATTTGATGTGGGGCGGAGGTGGAATTAGGTCCCGTGTTAGATATCAACGTAATAAACATAAAATTTCAGGGTGTATTTAAAGCTCTGTTAAACTATCACGAACACACAGTGGAAGAGTTAATTTCTAACTTTTTGAACGATTGTAATAAATACTATGAATTCAATACCGTTCAGTGACCTGTTTTTGTTGGAAAAACAGAAAATATGTTATTACCCTCCGATTTTAAAATTAGACAGAATTGTAAAAAAATAGATGTGTAACAGACAGCAATTTAAAATCATTACATGGAAATTTTATAATCGAGGCTCTTAAAAAAGTGTGTATTTCGCACTTTAACACATTTACATATAAAACCAGTAAAAAAGAAAAACACATGTGGGAAAAATCTACAAATTGAGCCGGAAATAAATTCAATAAAGTATTGTATTCTTTCAGACTATAAAAATTTCATTGCAACACAATAAGGTTTTATTAAAATCTTGTCTTTGCTATCAAAGTAAAAGTGACGAATTAAAAAACCTACTAAATTCCTGTCCCAGTATTTCATACATAATATGTATGGAATGCATATCATTGATATTTATATTGTTAGGATTTCGTCTTGGGAGAGTAGCCATGATAGGTGACATTAAAAACAGAATCATAACATTCACGATGCTGGCTTTGATAATACTCGAGTTTGTTTCGTCTTTTTTGAATCTGTGCACCCAGTTTATGACAAGACTGCAGGGATATTACCAATCGACGGAAGAGGAAATGAGAGCCCAAAGAGGAACCCCGAGAGACAGACCGTTGAATCAATTAGAAATTTCTGTGTCGGACGAAGGAGTAAGGTCCGTTCGTATATGCACACAAGCTCGTCAAGGCAGCGAGCTTAGATAAAATTTGGAGTCACGTTAAAACAACACATTTTTATCGGCTCAGAAAAAAGTTACAATTTTTCCTTTGATGTTGCGGTCAGGGTTGGAACGCATGAGTCATTCCTAGTGCGGTGGGTAAACACACTGACTTGTGAACTATTCATACTGCACATTATTTTTGAAGGATGTACGGGCGCACCATGCACAAAATCTGCGGGAAAGCTTATCCCACGATTCATGATGACATTAAGAAATTTTCCCGTGCTCCCGAGCGTTTGTTGGAGGTGAGTATCAATAAATGTTCAGTATTGTTCTTGTTTTAATTAACTTTCTATCCCGCAATCGCTAGACTTTTAAAACGATAGACGATAGAGAGAGTATGAGGAACGAGCGACAGTGGGAAGTAGATCAGAGACAAAAAGAGGTATAATTGCATTGTTCAATCTGATTTTTTTCGATCGTCGACTGTTGTTCGCTTAATTGCTTATTTTTTCTTCTTTCTTTCCAGGATACCGCGTTAGAGAAAATGGAGAAGCAGATCATAAAAGCTGCGGAGAAAATGATAGACGAGAGAATTTTTAAAGTAGTGGAAAAAGTACTTGACGACAGAAAACATGACTTGTGAACTATTTATACTGCACATTAATCTGTGATTGAAAATGAATGCAGACGCACCAGTTTCGGATGCGCAAACATCAGACATGGAAGATGCACAAGTAGCCGCTAGAAACCCGAGTGAGTTTAATCGAAGTAATTAATTTCAGCATGCTTGCGTATAATACTTTATATAAACAAAATATAAAGAGGAGCTATGAAAATCTGACGAAATTGGAGTTAGTCGTGGTGAAAACTGTCTACGATGACGAATCGGACAGTGATGGTAAGCTTAACACATCACCTGTCGGTTCCGATGATGAGAGTAGTGGCGCCGATGATGATCGATCAGTAATAAAGAAAAAGCGATTTATTTTGAGGCCATCGAAACTAACACCGAAGTAAGTTAAGTAGTTATTTTTTTTTCTTCAATTTCACATTTCTCTATGAATCAGAACCATCCAAAAATATTAACGTTTGTAATTTTTCTAATATTTCAAGAAATATTTTTAGGATTCTTATTAACTACAGAACGACTCCCAGACTTAACTATATCAATGTGTTAGACTCTTCGTTTGGCTTTGCTTATTGTACTAGAAGATTCACTCAAACCGATCATGATTGCAGAAGCAGCAGGGGAGCGAAAAAAGAGAAAGGCTTTCCACTGCAGTATGTGTGCTTGCCGTATAGGCACAGGATAGCATATAGGCACAGGTTGCCATGTAGGTATAGGTTACCATGTAGGTACAGGTTACCATGTAGGTACAAGTGACCAATTATGGTGGTGTGGACAGTGATGGAACGAAGGGGGTGAAGACTGAGACTGAATACTCCACTCGTGAGCAGGAGAGCAAAGGGTGATGACTTTGTTTCTCGTGCCGGCTAGAAAACTTGATAAACACACAGTGGAGGAGTTAATTTCTAACTTTTTGAACAATTGTAATAAATACTATGAATTCAATACCGTTCAGTGACCTGTTTTTGTTGGAAAAACAGAAAATATGTTATTACCCTCCGATTTTAAAATTAGATAGAATTGTAAAAAAAAATAGATGTATAACAGATAGCAATTTAAAATCATTACATGGAAATTTTATAATCGAGGCTCTTAAAAAAAAGTGTGTATTTCGCACTTTAACACATTTACATATAAAACCAGTAAAAAAGAAAAACACATGTGGGAAAAATGTACAAATTGAGCCTGTAATAAAGTCGATAAAGAATTGTATTCTTTCAGACTTTATCAAAATTTCATTGCAAGACAATAAGGTTTTATTAACATCTTGTCTTTGCTATCAAAGTAAAAGCGACGAATTAAAAAACCTACTAAATTCCTGTACCAGTATATCATACATAATATGTATGGAATGCATATTATATGCACACAAGCTCGTCAAGGCAGCGAGCTTAGATAAATTTTGGAGTCACGTTAAAACAGAACATATTTTTATCAACTCAAAAAAAAGTTACAATTAACATAAACATAATCAAGGATCTCAAACCTGTTGATCTGTATATGTCTAATATTGTCATGCATCGACCTTTATTAAAGGGTCGTACGGATCAAACTGAGAAGTTTTTGTATTTAACACATCCAAGTTATTCTACTGTAATTACCTATGATTTTGAATAAAAAAGGTAGACCTTTAATTTTCCAGGTTGGATGACGGCCAAGTGATTTTTGGGTTGGAGATTTCGATGAGATCGATGAATGTTTGTGAGAAATCAAAATTCTTGATCTCACCAGAATACGCCTACGAGCCGCTTGGTTGTCTAGGGAGGATCTCACCAGATTCGACTATTCTCTTTGTCGTGAAAATGGTGGAATATATCTACAATTTCGCCAGTGACGAGTTCAGCAAACGCACTCCGGATGAGCATTCTTCGGCAAGCTTTCCGGAGACAATGCGAGTAGCACGCGCAGAGCATTCAACCGGAAAAGATCTGGAAGGATAAAAAATGTCCAAGGAAGCTCTGCAAAGCCTTCTGTACTAGTACCAGTATTTCATATGAAGGTAGATTAGATTAGATAGATTATTGAAAGAGAAGAGAGAGTTATTGCAAGAGAAAATTATATTATAAATTAATTAATTCTCAATACGGTATATTCTACAATCTACATTAATATTGTGGTTGATGGAAAAATAAACAAATTGACTGAAAACTTTATTTGCTTTTCCAAGGAAGCTCTGCAAACGTAAGAAAAATTGAATACCACGCTTGCGTGTAACTTAATATGGTCGCGGCTGACTGCGGTGAGAAGGCAGGCGTTGGTCGAGGCCGAAGCCGCCGCGTTACGGCCGTCAGAACAGCAGTCAGGGGAATCCGGGGACGATGAACAAGCCACGCTGTGCGTGTCCATCGCTTTGGATCTCCACACCGAGGTCAACGAACAGGTTACCGAGCCGGTGGGAGCGCTACCGGCCCGGACCTGGGGCAGCATCATGTCGCTGGCCGGATGGTCGAGTCCATCCACGCCACGAGATGATGGCGAAAGAGTATAACCCGGGATGGCGCTTGCACCGAACCGGCGGAGAAGCAGCCCCAGTCGTCCATTTCGGAGGAGGATGTGATGCGGCTGGCGAGTTTGGAGGGCTTGTCTCTCGAGATTCAGCTGCAGTGCCGCTCAGACTCTGGGATGGTGGATTTGGAGCTAGAAGCTGCTCTGGGGAGTGAGGGACCGTTCGCGGAACCGGCGGAAGAGTCAGCTTTAACGGCACTAGGAGACCCGCCAATCGCGGTGAAAAACTACGAAATGTCATCACTGGGATTCGTGGATCCTGGAAGAAAGGCTTGGGTGCACACCGGAGTGATTAATTTTTATCTCTGGATGCTGGAAACGGCGCACCACAAGGTTTGCGCGTTCCGGGTCAAGCTAGTGGAAAAAATGATCAATCCTGCAAGGTATTTGGAGGCAGTTGCTGAATTGAAGAAATCACGCAGCTCTTTATCTTGGATTGGAACTACTTCCCAACTCATGTGACCCTTTACGACCCATCGGGGTCGTTAAAACTTAACTACCGTTGTGACAGCATGTTCATAACTGCCTTACTGGAGCCGGAGTGTACTTCCCGAGGGCGTTCGAACAGTGGAATCACCCTTCAATGCAACAATTGGATGAAGATTCCTGCGGTCCTACTGTGCTCTATTTTGCCCGTCGTTACATCATCGATCGGGACTGGATGCATATGGCGCACCCTGTTGACCTAAGACAAAGGCTTGTCAACGAGATGGTGCATGAGCAGTTGCAATCGTTCGACACCGATAAGAAACCGGTGATCCGCTTGCTACCATTGGCTTAGCTTTTAATCAATACATATGGGATTGTTTCGTTAAGTGCTGGCCTGAAATTGAGCAAGCCGCAACAAAACGAAAAACCGATTCGACTGATATTAGCATAACTTTTGTTGAGAGGTACTTTATTGAAATCCAGAAGCGAGAGGAACGAGAGGAACTTCTATATTGGGAAAGCTTAGTTCTCTTGCTTTATATTTGTAAAGATCAAATTTTTATTTATTTTTTACTTAAAAATCGAATTTGTATTAATATTTTTTTTTTTTTGAAAAATTTAGATTTGAGTCATTATTTGAACGAAGAACAAGAACAAGAACAAGAAGGACAAATAACAAAGAAGGACTTATCGTGTCGACAATTCACGAGGTTTCAATATTGTTTTGCTATTATTTGATTATTTGATATTATTTGATATTTGCTAATATTGATTTTTCGCTTATAGATTGTCGGCATTTCTGTTACAACGTTGCAACTAGAATATATACGCTTTATATACAAATAAATATTATTTATTTGATTATAATATTTGTTTCTAATCATAGTTTGAGGAAAAGCAAATAGTTTTGAACTTTGACGAGTTCAAGACCCTCGTTGGACTCAGACTTAACATCAGCTGTAGCATCTTTTAAGTTAACTCAGCTTATGGCTGAAAAGAAATACAAGAAGATTCAGGAAGCTGTTTCCCAAAAGCGGTAAAGGTTGAGGAGTCAAAGCCAGAAGTTAAAACTCCAGCATTGGAAAAGAAGAGAGGCAGACCGTGCAAAATCAAAGATGAATCGCTAATCAAGAAAACCAAATCCTGCATCGAAGAAAACGACGAAGGTTTAGAGCTGAGCGTTGATGAGTAAAGAATTCTTTTACCTTTTTCTTTAAATTGTATGATATCTTAATTTTTTTATTATTCAAAGAAAATCATTAATCAACCTTTTTCTGTAATAATTACTACCAATATCTTAGATATAAAGCATTGTATTCCTTATACGTGTATAATAATGGGAGATAATAATGACGAAACACATTGGTCTTCTGATACACAAGAAGATGAAACGGGTGAATTAAAGAAGCAGCAAAAGCGTTCCCCGACCCCTAGTTCTCACAGACCAAACAAAAAAACCAAAGCTGCAGATTGATTTTAAAAGTAGCTATAAAATTTTAAGCCTATGTGCCTATTGCCCATGTGGTCCAACTAGGTTTCAGGGGGTAGTTGGCAACTACCCCCTGAAACACACAGCAGAATACACTACAGGTTACCATACAGATACAGGATATCATATGGGTATACACTACAGGATACCATATAGGCACAGGATATAACATAAGTGCATGATATAACATAGGTGCATGATATACCATATGAATATACACTATAGGATACTATTTAAGCACATACTATAGGATGTACCATGATGTTTTGTTCCAAAATATTACAATACACCCCATAGGTTATTACTATAAGAATACCCTGTAATATTTTTTCATATGGGAGGGATATGAAATCAGTCTTTTACCACACTGAAATTTAGGAAGGAGATCGACATAAAATCACCTTTTTGACGAAGATGGCTTATGTGAGCTGGGATGCTGCCAGATGCCAATAGGGTTGTGTACGTTGCCATTAAAATTTAAAGAGGTGATGGACTAACTCTGTCGGGGTATTGGGAATACGGCGCCTTATTTGGACGATACCGGATGTAGACCCTAGGGATCGTGAGCTGCCATCAGAAGTTCATTCGGGATTATGCTACCAAGTCGAAAATTTTACAGCTAGTGACAACCAATTCGCCCAGTTTTGTTTGGGCGCCGAAAAATGATGGAATGGACGACCAATTGAAGCAAGAGTTGTTGACCAGTAAATAGTTGGGCCACTTTAAGCAATTGTGCCTGTGGACACGAGTCGTCAAGGGTTGGGGGCGTCACTTTAATAGGTGCAGCGGAAAGGACGCACTCTCGAGGGCGGTGGAGGGCGGTACAGTGGACAAGATAACAATGTGGGCGGCAATTCTAATCAAAAACGCCAGGTCGGGTCAGCAACAAGAACGGGTATAAGTTGCACATCGTGTGGTTATCCCACGAGAGATGGTAAAGGAGTTGATGGACAGGGCGCAAACAAACTAACAATTCCACCGTGTTGAAAACGGCCGAGCATATTGTGAAGCAACATTGGTGGCCTGGGTTCACCGAGGACAAGAATTACAGATAGAGGGAGAAATCAGTAAACAACGTCACTAATTGGTAATTGCTGCACTCCTATATTGGATACAGGCTAATGATACCATTACTATGGTAATTGCTGTACTTCAACATTGGATACAGGCTAATCATATCATTACTATGGTAATTGCTGTACTCCTATATCGGTTACAGGCTAATGATACCATTACTATGGTAATTGCTGTACTTCAACATTGGATACAGGCTAATCATACCATTACTATGGTAATTGCTGTACTTCAACATTGGATACAGGCTAATCATACCAAAATTCTCTCCAACTGGAAGGACAACTGGCACGTATTGATGGGGAAAATGTAAAAAAAACAATGGGCAGAAATCAAACGGAAATGTGAAATACCAAAATGCTCTCCAACAATAAGAACAACTGGCACGTAGTGATGGGAAAAATGTAAAAAAACAATGGGCAGAAATCAAACGGAAATGTGAAATACCAAAATGCTCTCCAACAAGAAGAACAACTGGCACGTAGTGATGGGGAAAATGTAAAAAACAATGGGCAGAAATCAAACGGAAATGCAAAATACCAAAATCCCAATGCCAGAGCTCTGTTTTGGCTAAGCTAGACTTTGGACAAAACCAACTAGCTTTCCCAGGGGTGACCACGAGGAGGTACAGAGTTGGACTTTACACCCCCAAATTCAAAACACAAAATTCGAGTCATTTTTAATCTCGTCGTTCTCAAATTACTCGCCGTTTTTGTCCCACGACAAGAATAAAAATGACTAAAAGTGAATAATTAATTGAATACATAGATAATTCAATTAATTATTCATGTATTCAATTAATTATTTATAAAAATTCATGAATAATTAATTAAACACATAAATATTACCAAAAAAACAACCTTCCCGCCTGGTAGCACGTTCCATATGGAGACAAAGAACTCCGTACAAATAGCGATGGTTGGACCTGAAAAACAGACAAAAATACCTAAATAAACATCTAAAAATATTGTCTTACTCACGATGTACACTAATTTCACTCTTTTACGCATATTTTACCCATCCTTGCCTGTTATTTGCTCATCAAAAATTAATCGCTGACTAGCGCTGTTATGCCACGTCATCAACTGCTCTGTACCGATGGTTGCACCTAAAAAACAGACAAAAAAACCTAAAAAACAGACAAAAAAACCTAAATAAACATCTACAAATGTTATCTCACTCACGATGTACATCGATTACACTCTTTTTCGCATACTTTACCCATCCTCGCCTCTTATTTGCACATTAAAAATCAATCGGTTACGAGCGCTTTCATGCCACGTCCTCAACTGCTCCGAATCGATGCTGAATGACGCGGATGCGCTTCGGGCATCACACCAGGAAAGACCGATGCTTCAACAGTCTGAAAATCCCAACACGGCTTCGAATTTAACTTCGTTAGACACTGTTGACCCATTAGTCACTTCTGGGCGCACCTGTTGCAAAGAGCAGATGACATCATAGCCGTCTTATCCTGTGTTTTGTTTAAGGTTTATTTTTGTATTTTAGGTCAAGAATAAACCAGTTTTTTGTAAACATTTTTACTGATACATTACAGTTGTCGCTCGTCCTTCCACCCGTAGACACGGCTAACAATTGGTCACGTGACTTGTTTTGAAATAATAAATACCGTATTTCAAATTTGTGACGCACGAAGAAGTCACAAAACATTTTAAAAAGCATTTAAATATTCAACAATACACCTCGTAATTAAAAACAAAATGTTCTTTAAACTTTTTTTTAAATCCCGGTTTCCCTAAAACCCGGACGATCAGCACCAAAATGGCTGCGTTGTATAACTGCCAGTTTACTCGTACTTATTCCGCTCGCAGAAGCAGACACGCCGCATACTGCACTTACGACGACATTCAAACTTGATTAACTGTTGAGCGTCACCACTGCAACTCTGTCATGCATTTGTTAATTTCCTGTAAATAGCGTTAAATTGGTTTGAACGTTCTTCTTCTGTCTTGTAGCATTTGTCTAAACGATTCGTTAGCTTATAAATAGAGTTTTTCTGGGTTTTCGTATATGTTTGTTATTTCTTTACACTTTTTTCTTGCCTAAATAAAATTATTCTTAATAAAATTAAATTAATTCCTTCTATTTTCTAATATTAAACTTTTTCATAACTTGTTGAACTTAAGTTTAATTTCTTATTCAAAATATTACATCAGAAAGTTTGGAAATCTCCTCATCCAACAACGACCAATTAAAACTGCTCGAACTCGTGCTGGTACTGGATCCTGGGGTAGCCTTCAAATTCAAACACGATGTAACAGATGGATTTTTTTTAAAAGAAATAGATAAATCAACTCAAACAAAACATCCTATTGCTATTACCGCACTCTCAAGCTAAAATAATAAAAAAAATTCGATCTAACATATTAATTTTCTGGTAACAAAGGCTCGATTTGCCATCGTAGACAAATCAAACATTTCATCTGTCACTTTATAAGTAGGAGCCAATGCCGGTGTGCTAATATATAGCAATGGGCGATGAACCTCATCCAAAACCTAAAAAATAAAAGGTAAAAATAAGACTTAATCGTTGGATTAATTAATTTGACGATTTTTCATTTATAGTAAAAGGACTGTTGCTTTTTGTTGGAGAAGTAAGTGGAAAATCGTCAAATTAATTAATCTATTAATAAACCACAGTGTGTTTCCTCTGTATGTTTACCAAATGCCATTTGAAGTAAAGAGAGTATCGTATATGCATAAATTCAGCAATATCTAACACTCGAGCTGCAGGATGTTTACGACAAACAGATTCTCTTCGCGGCACTTGCGTTCTTATAGCTTGGAATCTTCTCAGTATAGTCGACCAAACTCGATAAAAAGACGAGTTCAACATCGAACTGCAATACAAAGCAATTTGAACGCACCTGTGGAAAACAAACAAGATATTAATAGATGACATGCGTTAATATAAGAAATACGGAGTAATTCTTACCAGGTAAGATTTGCTAATTTGCTCAAAACTAATATAAAAATGGCCACTTTTAGCCATTTTTCATGGCAACAATGGCCGTTTTATGTCAAAAATGGACGTTTCAAGCCGTTTTTCGTGGTAAAAATGGCCGTTTTCGTCAAAAACAGCCCTTTTAAGCCATTTTTATGCTAAAAATGGCCATTTTTAGCCATTTTTAATGGTAATAATGGCAATTTTCGTTAAAAGCAGCCATTTTTAGCAATTTTTCATGCTAAAAATGGCCATTTTTAGGCGTTTTTAGCCGTTTTTAGCCATTTTTAATGGTAAAAATGTAACGTTTTCAATGACGAAAATAACGTTTCAGCAACGTTTTCAACGGAACAAGTTATTTTTTAAATTTCCCGGTTCCCGGTTCCGCGATTTCTCAACCGGGTTTCTCGGGAAATCGGTACCCCGGTTTCCCGGTACCGAAACCCTAATAGCGATCGAGGTGTTACGCTGGGACAAATGTTGTGGAAGCTTAGCTTCCTTAGCTTTCTTGAGGTAAAAAAAACAAGCCGTGTTGATGTAATTGAAATTCGACGTCCCAACATCAAAATTCGGTCAGTTCAAAACGGAAAGCACAACAGGAGAATTCAGTTGGACGTCGTAGAGGTTCCCGATTCATGCAAGTTGACCAAAGATACTCCTCACGTTGTTTTTTTTTGTCATACAAATTTTCCATCTAATCAAAGAAAGAAAATTATACCATTAAAATTTTACATAAATCATAAATCATAAAAATTAAAATTATTTAAAATTATTGAATTGGAGGAAAAATCGATCCGAATTGTAGTTGAATCGTTGATCGTCTCTGAAAATTAAATGTTCAGATTTTTAATAACATCTTAATAATTTGTAACAAGGTTTTTCTCCACTCATCTGATTGAATCCGTCATTTGGACTTAAAAGATTTGTTTCTGGTTGCATCAATTCGAAAACGGTCCAAAGTCAGTGCTTGTTTCTGTAAAAATGGAAGTCATTTAATTAGTTGCATTTTAAATATTTAATTAGGACACTAAAGCGTTTCTTACCGTTATTTCCTTTTATGTTGCTGTTAATTTAAGTAGTTTGTTCCGATTCTAGTGTTGTTTGTAGTTCACATGACAGTTTCCCGTTCATTTGTCTTTGTAGCCTGAAAAGGCATTTAAAAGAGGTGTAAATTGAGTAAGGGATTTCAATTACGATCTTATTAAAATTAAAAGCACCAGGGATTCACTTTCTGTTGGCGTCTTTGAGCTGTGTTGTCGTTTGGAGTCGATTTCTACCTCATGTCGGGTTCAAGGAAAGGACGCGGTTATCACACTGACGATCGGGAGTGAGTTCGGTCCTCACACTCATGATGTAGAGCTAAAATGTATAATTTCAATTCAATGTTATGTTTAGTTATTAAATGAATATTGATTCTTACCTTTTTAGTCATTTGTTTGGTGTGAGAGGTCATGTTCAAGCTATTTTGAGTCGGTATTAGTTTTTCCCGAGTGTCAGGTCCGCCATTTTGTACTGCTGCTGTCCTGAATGTATGAGATGGTTTGACTAAATTATAGATGAAATTATAGTAAATTACAAATGATTTGTATTGATATTAAAATGTTATTCTCAATATTAGCCATGTAACTTATGCTGTTGAGGTGTTGATATTATTGATTACATGTTAGCGGGATGCAGCCATTTGATTGGTTGATAATTTTAAGGGTATGTGTTGTATTAAATATTACAATAATTTAAGTTAGGGATGTGTTTCCAGAACTGTTTTTTTTTATAATTAGTGTACTTCTTTGCAATTTAGATCGTTATATTGTCAATTTACCATTTTACGTGAAATGTTAAGACACATGCTACGGTAGCTCACAAGAACTGTTTGTATTTACGATGTCTCGTCCTACGGAAGAACGTGTGCCTTTGTATTTCGGCACTTGGAATTAAGCTCGCTTCGATGTTACGATTAAGTTGTGTTCCTTCTACGTTCGAGTTGTCGTTCAATAAGAATAATTTAATTCTCAATGAATAAACGTGTTGTAACGAGATCGATCTCCAATAAGCAATTAAAGAAATCCCATCTTTTAACCATTCCTTCACCTTATTTGGATGTAGAAATTTTAACACTCCATTTTCCTTCATTAGGCCCAATTAAAAAACAAGGCCATTTCAGATCAACCTATCTTTTATACATCAATTGTCTTTTTATTTTTTTATCTTTGTTTTCATTCTACATCCAGGGTCAGAGTTAATTTTTTTCCCTCACCCCTCGACCAATCAACACAGTTGTTCAGGTCGAAAAGTAGGATCCAGGGAAAAATTTTAAAAGAAATCCAAAATCCGCCACCAAAATCACCAATCCACAATATACTGTATAATAAAAAACAACCAAGACCCAAAACCCCGTACACAAAACACTGAATCCAAAACTTAATATACAAAGTGCAAAATACCAAAACACGAAATGGATATTCAACATAAAGCAAGGTACAGAGTTACACAACCTAAACAATTTGCACACAATTATGATATTCAACTCCAAATATTTGAGCCTTCAACTCAGGATGTTGGACTGTTGTAGAAAACATTTAACCTATAAACAACTTGTATGGAAAAATAAACAGTCAATGTACACTTTTATTCAACAACTAGTTTGAGTGTAGACTACCATCAAACACTATCATGCATTCTACGAATGTGATTGATGTTATTTTGACAACAGTTTTATGTGAAGCACTTCCACCACCAAAAGATTTTATTATCCATTAAGCAAGGTTAGTTTTTAAACTTCTCTTATTTAAAAAAAATAATGTAAATAATAATATTTTATCATTAAAAGACTTTCAGCAAAACAAATCAGCAATCAAAATGTTTAAAATTTGGAAATTTGTGGAAGTGTGGTATTTTATTAATTTTCATTTTCATTGCAGTATGTGTTGTTTATAAATTATAATACCTACAAATATACTAATGGTACTGTTTTTTTTCTTTTGTTATGATTATTATTTTTATTAATAAATGCATTTTAATAGTCTTCCAAAATTATCATATGTGACCAGCTGTTCACTCAGCCTGTGTCACTTCACTGCGACACACGGCGCTTCCAAGCTCTCGCGCACCTCGTGTTTCTCGTGCGCGACCTGGCGCGGTCCCCCGCACCAGGTGGAGCTGTCGGTCGTTGGCTCCGGCCAATTGGGAACCGGAAGTGCCCTTTCCGGAAGTGGTGGGCCCCGCAGTAGCCCGACAGTTGATTCTTGACCAGCATGGCGAACGGTCGCTTTCCGACCTTCTTCGCAATGCCGATCATAGTTGAGACCCGAAGGACCGACGCAGCAATGCTGTCGCCGGTCGGGACCTGAGCGTCCAACACGCCGTGTTCGCCGCACGTTTCTAAAGAACGTTGCGACGACGCGGCACAAACTGCGATAACCGATCTCACGTGTCATGGCGATCTACCGATTGCCGTGCCACGTGGTCGAATCAGGAATAGCGGCAAAACCGCTATTACATTTGGGAAATACACCTTGAGACACCATATCATACCCCTAGACAACAATAAAGTAATAACCAAAACCTAAACTTGTGTCTTTCGTGTATTTCGTGGATTTAATCATCGTGTGTGTTGCGTCCAGCGCCTCGTGGTCCTCCCCAGACCACGTGGCGTCCGTCCGAACACTCACACATATTCCATCATTTAATGTTTCATCGACTAATGTTTCATCGACTAGAAGTATCACCAATTCCACAAAACGAAAAATTTCAATAAACTCTGAACAATGAGGAGCACGACTTGCAGGTGCTTGTTAGACATTACCATTTCACGACTTGCAGGTGCTTGTTAGACATTACCATTTCACTGTTTCACTATTTCACTATTTCCGAGCATTCATACCTCTCGACTGACACCATCCACCACGACCGTGGAGTCCAAGTGAAAAGCCACTCCCTATTCTTGCGTGGATTTATTAGGTAAACATCAGAATAATTTGTATTTTAAGAATGTAATCACAATTACGGCTACTTCGAGATTCGTGACAAGGTAAGTTTCATTGATTAATCCTCCCCACCCCAACCAAGAATCAATTTTGATTCTGGAAAGTGTTTTTTTTATTTTTTTTTTAATTAAAAAAAATGTTTTTCTTTCTAATTTTTTTTGTATTTTGCTTTTTTATCATTTAAAACTTTTAAAAACAAGCAGGGATTTGTAATGCAGGGAAGCATTACATATTAGACTTCTAAACCCTGTCTCTCTGTCCCTAAATAAAACACCAAAATAAAAGAAAATAAAGTAAATAAATACAAAATAAAATTTTTGGCCAAAATAAAGCAACAACAAACATTATTAAGAATGTTGTAAACAACACATGGCAACCATTGGCTGATTCGGGGGCCAAAAAATTTTCCAGTTAAAGTCCACAGAAGTTCTGTGGAAATTAGGACATTTCGGCTGCATTTGAGTACTCAAACGCGGCCGAAATGTCCTGAAGTTTGCGTCCAAAATAACTTCGAAGCAATTTCACACACTCGGCCGCAGAAATTAGGACATTTCGGCCGCGTTTGAGTACTCGAATGCAACCGAGTGTCTAAATTCTGGAGGACTGAAAATCAAGAAAACTTAATTAGATGTTCGTTAGAATTCGCGTACACGAACGTACGGGTGACACAACACATACGTCTAATTTGGTGTAAATTTCCCCTTCGGTCGCCGATCGTAATGCTACTTTTTTTCGACCAAATAAAAAAAAAATATATACAGGCTGGTGCAGATTTCGATTTGGAATCGAATGAGCATAGTTTCAAAATTTATAAACCTAGTTTTGATATAGAAAATAGTATTTTACATATCGCGACGAAGATTTCATGGATCACGGGATCCGCCAGGTGCCGCTAGTACAATATTACAACTTCCGGTGCAGGACGGAAGTAGTATTATTAGACGGCTAAAAGTGCATTAAAACCGGTTTATTAATTCAACCGGAGGTCCGAGAAATCTGAAAATACCTTACAATACTAATATAAGTATGCTGAATTTAATGCCGTTGTCCGTTTGGCTCTAGCTGCTATAGTTTTTGCGGAATCGTTGACGACGGACGGACGGACGGACGGACAGACAGACAGAACCGTTTCATGAGACTTTCTAAACATCAGGTTTAGAAGTCTAAAAGTATGAAGACTAATAATTTAAATTTTTTTTTTTGCTAATAACTTTGATTATGGGCTAAAAACACAATTTTTAGGTCGAAAGTGTCATTTTCTGGTCCAAACTATTATTTATTTTAACTAAAACCATCTATTTTTTTCTAAAACAACCGATATTTTAACTAAAACCATCGATTTTTCGTTACGTCCCTAGGATGAACTGGTGCATGGCCGCCGATACCGTACCGTTCGTGTGTCGCTTAACCTGTATGACAAATATAATATTTTGTTACTATTAACTCTAATGTAATCACTACATCCAAAAATACCAAAATAACTGAAATTAAATGTCAAATAACCGAATGCATTTGGACACTTACATGCGTCCATGTGCTGTGGCGGCCATCTTTTTTGGGGTAAAAAATGACCCGGGTTGGGTGAGGAGGGATTTTTTTTAGGTTGGGGCTGCTAAGGTTAACGGTAAAAACATGTTTTTTTTCCTCAAAACTTTTTGCTACAAATATAGATAGGTTTCGTTTTTACAAGTGCATTTTCAAGTTAGTAGCGTTTGGCGTGTATATTTTTCTGTGGGGAATTTTACGAAATGAAATTCTTCTTGAGTGTGATCGAAGTCGTACTTCGCACTCATCTAAAAAAAAAAAAATTCTGGTTGAAACTCAGACTTTTTATTTTTATTAAAAAAATATACTTGTATACAAGTATCTTGAAACATTAATAATCAAGCATCTGTTTGAAGAATCTGCTGTTTTTATTTTTCTCAATACTTCAATGATTTTGTTATTAATTTCAATCAAACTTTGAAAAAAAAATATTTAATTTTACTTTCTCGGTATCAGTTGTTTTTAAATAATTGAGCAAAATTCATAGGAAGATTAGTCATTAGTACTAAGGGGGTTTGTTTAGCACCACAGGAAGTGGATTTTGATAGCACTAAAACGTGGCATCCGGTGGTATAAATTGTCTCAGTCATGACCACTTACTGGGTGCTATAGATTTTTCCCACCAAAACCAGTGTGCTATAAATTTCTCTGCTATAAATTCATCGCTGAATTTCTACTATTAATCCATCGCTGAATTGAAAGCAATTTTATCTATTTTTAAATCTATCAATTTATCAATTTTATCTATCTGATGTGTAAAGTTTTTGAACGGAAGTGTCTTTGAATGTAAATGGTTGAAATGGAAGTGTGGGAGTGGTTAAAAAAAGAGAAATGTTAATGTTTTTATTTCATTTCTGTATTTTGAAGAGTAAAGAACGTTTTTTGATGAATATGGAATGACAAAATTTAATTTCTCAAGTTTGATGGATGTTGCAGTCAGAAAATGAGGCTTTTTCACTTGAATTAAAAACACACTTGAAACCACATTTTTTTTACTATTTTGTTTACATAAATTAAAAAGCAAGTTTTCTTGTCATTTACTTCCTGGTTTTGCCTGATATTTCCCTTTTTTTTAACTCTTCCGTTACTTGTCTCAAAGGTTAAAAGGAAGCAGTTCTGTGAAAAAACTAAAAGTAAGTTTCCTCTCACTTACAATAACATGCAAATACGTTGCTTAAACTTTTTTATTTGTTGACAAACATTTTTCTTTTGAAATAGTTTTTTGGAAATTTGGATACTTTCCAGTCTTTTAAAATGTGTTAAAATGTCTGAAACTTTCATCAACTAACTTTATATTTAAAATGCATGAAATAAAATAAAATTTGCTTTTTTTTCCAATGTTTTTCTAACACTTGGTGAACTTTTTTTCTCTCACTTCCGTCTTTACGGTTAAAAGTTCCTGAAATGTCAAAAACATTTCCAAGAACTGCTGTGACATTTCAAAATGTGAAATGTCAACTAATTTTCTGTTTATGGAAATTTTTGCTATAAAAAGACACTGCATTTCCGTTGTCTTCACTCCCGTTTCCTCGTTGTGAAAAAACAGACACCCGAAAGGCTTCTTTGAATTGTAAGTAACACTGTCTGTTTGCAAATGGCTTTATTTTTCTTTTAATTTACCAACTATTTTACTGTTTGTACATCTGTTTTACTGAAGTATTTCCTTTTTAATTTAAGCTAAAACATGACTTCTAATTCCCAGCCTCATTCTTACATCATAAACGATGATTTGTACGCAACAGTAAACGAGTACAAAGGTAGAATTTTGATGCACGTTTGCCATTATCAAAGCTCACCTTTCAACCAAGCGTTAATCTCCACTGTTTCCGGACTTGCATATAACGAGGACTGTTGGGATTCGTTTGTGAAGGCCTGGCCCGTGATCGTTCCTAAATTTAACGTTTGCTGTCGCGCTGTTGGATCTGACGAACAAATAGTTCGTTTTGGCATAATAGTTTTGGCGAGAACTATTTCGCAAAAAATTTCAACAGTGACTATCTCCAACCGTCACCTTGCGTTTTGCACGAGAGGTTGGCTGAAACAATTTGTGTATTTATTATTTTAGAGTTGTAAAAAAATTTTAATCAATAATATATTTCAGTTTGATGAACTATCAAGACTTTGGAACCACCTTTGCTTACTACTCTCATTTCAAACAAAACCAAAGGGGAAATGAACATCATCCGCAAACCAAACACAGTTATTCTGTGCCACATTTTTTCCTTCTGACAACTATTGTGATTTGTTTTTCGCTCCATTAATTTCTCCTTTATTCACCCATCCCAGTCCACACCCTAGTAGCCATGTCAACAGACTGGATGCTGACCCTTAATTCTCTCGAATGCAACCTGCTGGGGTCAGGAACCAGATGAAAACTGATCAATCAGGTACTTATATGGACCATCAACTTATATAGACTGTCTAATCACCGCTGGTTTGAAAACAGTAAACTATAGCCAACTACAAAAGGCCTTCATGAGGTCCGGTGGTGAAGTTATCACCTTACAGTTTCTGCCTGGCCGACAACAAAACCGATCTGAGAGGGAGTGTTAAACGTGGAGACAGGCCCCTACGTAACAACTTAGAGCTACTCAGCCACACCCAGAGAGGGAAGATCACAGCAGTAGCTAGACGACTCCAAATGAAGACCACATCAGGGAGTTACCCAGGGAGGAGACGACAGCATTCCAATCCATATCGAGAGAGAAACACACCTTAGCTGACTAGACATCGTACCCTTATAACAACTATTTGTTATCCAGTGTTTTACATTTCTTGAATTATTGTTTTTTTCTAAATCGGCAGTTGGTTTTCTTTCGGGATTTTGGGGGATATTCCTTGATGTTGGGTAAATTGAACTGGCTGTAGACAAGCCTGACAATTGTTGTTATAATTGTACATTTTAGGGTTTTTTTTGGAGAATTTATTAAAGATGTCTTTAGGGTACTACCATGCCATGCCTCATGTCTGTCTCACACACACACCTCCTGTGCTCTGAGGGAGACTAATTATTCATATAAAATTCGAATGAAACATTCAGCGCCAGCGCGGGCACGACAATTTGTCTGCCCAGGCAAAAATGGCGTCTGGAACATCATCACGAGAGCAAGGCCGCATTCAATGTTTTTAATTTTTGATTCAGGACAAGGTCGACAAAATTCCTCCATTCTAAAGTCACACCAGAAAATTAAACCTCTTCAAAAACATCTACAACAAAATTCAGGCTTTCTTTGTGGTTGGTTCATAACTGTTTTCTCTTCTTTTCAGAGCCCCAACGATCGCTAGAGAACGTTTTCCCGCGACCGCAGCAGTGATCATTCCATCACCGATTGGCCGTAAATCAGATAGGTGTTTTTCTGAAAATTAGTTTGGTTGAAATTTCATATTAAAAACCCGTCTTCTTTATTTTCTAGTACCAACCAAAATCCAACATGACTGACAACAAGCAGTGGAGCACGCAGCATTCCAGAGTCATCTTTTTTCCCTCTTTTCACTTCTGTGCGGCATCATCAGATATGTTTTATTAATTTGTTTTAACGCTTTGAATTAATTTAAAAAGCCATCCCCTTAATTTTGCAGAATTGTTTCAACTCTCCGGTGATCAACAGCCAATCCCGTCGGCCATTCAGGGCTCAAACCCCACGAATCATCTAAAGATTTTTCAAAATTTGCTGGTAAGTTATATTTTTTCCTTTTTGTTTTATTTTTAAACCCATTTCAACCTGTTGACCTGCTACACATTCCTAACTAATTGTTCTTCTCCTCCGGCTCACCCCTCACCCCTCTGCCCATCCCTCTTCTCCTCTTGTTTCTTGTCTCCCACCACAATTTATTGCCTGTTGTGTTACCCCTCGCCCCCTGGATTTGGCAATGTAAGCAGTTTGTATTTCTGCCCATTGTCTTTTCATCTCCCATTTCACCTTGTTTTTTCCTGTTTAATTTCTTGCTACCCATACTCCAGTTCTTATTTATAGTGGGGGTCCAAAATTCATTTCCCATGTTGCTATATATGCTGTATTAATTTTTGTCTTTTCATTTTCAGTTCACACCCAGCCATGGCGATGTCGGCTCTGAATCCCGCATTCGAGGAGATGGAGCTTTAAGAACTTGGAACAGCAAAAACCGCAACCACCATAAAAACGGCCGCGCCACGTTGGACGCTAGAACGCCAACGGTTTGATAGAATCGTCCGCTCCAAAACCGACGTGGGGCCGCGCTTCTCAGGGCCGGTAACGCCCCGAGCGATTTTCAAGGCGACCACGAGCGGGGTGACGGTCTATCCGTCAACACGGCCCGTCTCACCCCTTGTGACATCAGAGCAGCGCCGGCGTAAGCTCGACTCGCCGCCGCCTCCGGCCGAGTCCCCTGCGGCCCCAGCTCCAGCCGAAGTGTTAGTTAACCTGGAGTGCGGGGAGATCCTCCCGGATCCCGAGGGAGCGTCAGCTGAGGGAGCGTCAACCGAGGGAGCGTCAACCGAAGCCACACCCGCAAATCACCGGGGGCGGTTTTGCCCCACAACTGTAAGTACTGAATTCCAATTTTTTTCGTTTTACTTTCTTTGATTCTATTTTATTTCCCTTCTTTTTTCTTTTTATTTTCTCTTTATTTTCTCTTCTTTTTAATTCGTTTTATTTTCCATCTTTCTTTTATTCCCTCTTTTCTTTCTTTTCTTTTATTTTATTCTCGCCTATTTTCGATTATTTTCTCCCACCTTCCTTTATTCTGTTTTAATTTCGTCTATTCTCTTTTATCTTTGTTTATTTTGTTTTAATCTCGTCTATTCTTTTCTATTTTTGTTTATTCTTGTTTTAATCTTGTTTATTCTCTTTTTATTTTACTTATCTGCGTTTATTCGGTTTTAATTTCGTTTATTCTCTTCTACTTTTTCCTCCCTCATTACGTTTTTATTTCCTTTTATTTTTTCCTCTTTCTTATTTTCGTTTATTTACTTTTTGTTCTTCTTTTATTTTATCTTATTCTTTTTATTTTTCTTTTTCATTCTCAGATTGGTAAACTTGTCATCAAGTGGGCTGCTCAATTGGCCTGGCTGGCCGCCGGGGCCATCCTTGCGGTTTCACTATTGCGTCTGTACTCGTTTCTGTCCACTCCCGCGGCTCCCGTGGCGGGGGTGTCGACCGCGGGCTTCATTCCAGCTGGCCTGCCACCAGCAACCAGCTCCAGTCCGACCATCACTTCCTCGATCACAATTCCTCCGCCCTTTTTGGCCCCGCCTCTTGTCACCTCTGTGACCCCATCGACGACCTCAGCTCCCATGAGTACATGGGTTGAAATAAGTCGAAACACTTGTTAAAATGTGCAGGAGCTCGCATCGTGCGACTGCCATCTTTTAATTGGTAAGAAAACATGTGACAAATACACTGTTAAAGGCTAACTGCCTCTTAATCAATACAGAAGTTTTAAAGAGTACAAATTAATGTTTCCAGTACATTGATTTGTCCTGTACCGGACGGACGCCCGATCTTTGAAGCATATAAAGCTGAGGCACAGCATCTCATTCTCGAGGAGGCCAAAATCAAGAACAGAGTGGCCAAAGCTAAACTCTTAGGACAGCGTACAAGTCAATACGGCCCGAGGATCGATCTCCCGCCACCACCAACGGATTATGAGGAAAAAATTTATCCCGAAAAGATGATGGAGGCATTTTCACTTTGGCCAACCTTCCTCCAGTGTATTCCAGAGAAAATACTGTATCAATCAAAAGTACCACCACACGTGGTGGTCCGAGCTCGAGAAATGATAGCTCTCGGTGCTTTGATCCCTGGAACTACCTCTTGGGTTCATGACACGGTCGTCGATCTCCATTTGGGAATGTTACAACAGCGCTACCCCTTGGCATACATATTCCCGACGGCAACGATTCATATGCTAATGAAAAGTGAGACAAGACCTGACACTTGGCGGTGGTACCGCGATCAAGTTGATCAACGACAGAAAGAACACAAGATCTGGTTCTTCCCGATACCGGCACCTGAGCATTGGATCATTTATGTGTTGGATAAAACTCGATCACCACCGGAAGTAGGATTCTATGATTCATCAGGGAAGCCGAATAATGCTCATGAACAGTGGTGGAGCAACATAAAGCTCAACTTGATTGCTACAGGTGTTCTAATTCCGACTTACGAACCGTGGAAACCACCACAAGCTGCCCAACTAGATGGAGATTCGTGCGTGATCCTCCACTTTGCGAGACGCTACATGGTGGATGAAGCTTGCGGAAGGAGCAGAGTTGCAAGCACGAATGCTTTATGAGATACACCATGGATGTTTCAAGCCATTTGCAGAGATTTAGAACGTTTAGAGATTGAAGATGTATAATTGATATTATGAAGGAACTGATAATTGTACTTTAATTGGTTGATGAATTTTTGAGTATTATCATTTGTAATAAAAGACTAAAAGGGAGCGAACATTCACTTACAATGTCCGATTTCTAAAGAGAATTGTCTTCATTCGAAATTTGAATTTTAGAGCCTAAAATTAAGCAAAAAATGAGTTGCTACGTGAACTAAGTTGCTAAATTTAGTCAATAGATGACGTTGCCGGATGACGTTGTCATTGCCTCGTCCTCGGGCGATTGAATTAGATAAACGGGGGTAACAGGAGCTTTCCTGTTAAGTAAGACCACCCATATTTGACAGTTCTCTCTAGAGTTTCAACAAGGTATGAGCTATGATCCCTTAGCTCACAAGTCAGATAGGTCCTGATGCCAACCCGATTGTGGTATGGCTGAGGGAAACCATCCATTAGATTTCATTATTACGGTACATCTTATCATAAGTGTCTATTGAATTTATTATTTGTATTTAGAGTTATTTGAATTATTGAGTTAAATATACATTCGAATAGTTAACACTGTCCGGTTTGAATAAAGCCAAGTTAAGTTTAAATTTAAAATCAAAGATTCTTTCTTCCCTCTCATTCACACAGCTTATGTGGGTAGTCCCTTGAGGACCTAAACCCCATGTAATAATATGATTGGTAATCACGGTTTGGACATGTACTAACTGCGGAAGAGAGGGTTAATGATTTTCTTTTATTTCACTCTGGTTATACAGGTGGCCAAGCCATTTCCAGGGTCAACAGGATGCTGATTGAAGCGAATTGGCTATTCCTCGGGGTTTTAATTGGAAGTTGGATCAGGGGAGTTTAGTGATTCCATTGAGATCCAGCTGCTATTGGATGGAAGTAAGGGGGCAGTACTTGTTGGTACCAATAGTTTGGCTAACTCAACAGTGATCAAGACGAGAAAACCATTCGGATTCCTCCTTATTAGCGATGCCCGTTTTAGCAATCTCATTTTATTGAAAATGAGATCACTTTTCCGCATTCGAGGACACGTTTTAGCAACGCTACGTTATAGCGATTGCTACATTTTAGGTTAGGTTAGGTTAGGTTAGATCACATAAAAAAATTCCATCCATAAACTCATAAACAGATATTTTGTTAATTTTATATTGTGTTGTTTTAGCAAGCAAGAATGCGGTTAGCGGTATAGGTTCTTTGCAGTGAAAATGCTTATTACTGCAAACACACGGCGAAATCAGACCTACCTTGACACAACTCTACAAGAATTTTTCCCAAATCCAAATAAAAACAAAAAAAATTCTAAAAAAAAAAAAAAATTATTTTTAAAAAAGATTTTTTTTTTGCTTTATTTCATAAATTAACTTTTACATTAATTTTAGACAGTCGATTGAACTCGTAATAAACATAAAATTTCAGGGTGTATTCAAATCTATGTTAAACTATCACAAACACACAGTGGAGGAGTTAATTTCCAACTTTTTGAACATAGTAATAAATACTATGAATTCAATACCGTTCAGTGACCTGTTTTTGTTAGAAAAACAGGAAATATGTTATTATCCTGCGATTTTAAAATTAGATAAAATTGTAAACAAAAATAAATGTGTAACCGGATAGCAATTTAAAATCAGTACATGGAAATTTTATAATCAAGGCTCTTAAAAAAAGGTGTGCATTTCGCACTTTAACACATTTACATATAAAACCAGTAAAAAAGAAAAACACATGTGGGAAAAATGTACAAATTGAGCCGGTAATAAAGGCAATAAAGAATTGTGTTCTTTCAGACTTTATAAAAATTTCATTGCAAAACAATAAGGTTTTATTAACATCTTGTCTTTTTTTACAGTACGTGAACTGAATGACCAATATCAGATGATGATTATGATCATGCAATTATAGAGGATATAGAGAAAAATGATTGAGTGCCGGTGCTAATTAGAAGAAGAATACCACATTGGCATCACACATAAAGCAGAGCTGTCATGCAATCGAGGTTGGAATGGACTTTTGACCTGAAAGAGAACTACTGTGAGTTGTGGGAGGAAAAGTGAGGAGGCGGGCACCGATCCAACAAGCTAGACTGAGAACACGAAAAAAGACACTCCTGTTCAGGAAGAGCTTAGTGCTAGTTGTTTAATCCCTCACGAGTTGGTTATTTGCAAGCTGAACTAGGTCTCACGGTCGGTTGGAAGTAAACCGCAACTATCTGTATAAAGCCTGCAGGGAGTCTAGTAGCTGACCAACACACTGCAGTTTCCCAGTTGATAGCTGTTCCGTTTTGGAAAGAAGTGCCAAGCTTGGAGGCAGCCCAGCCACAAACAAAGGGAGAAAGCAGCAGTGGCCAGATAGCTCAAAACCACAACAAAGACTGCCCAGCAAGGGGCAGCTAACATTCCAACTAGCATCACAGGTATGCCTTGAACTGACTAGAAGAAATCTCCCCATCCATAATAGGTTGTAACGATTGTTTTATTAAGTGTATTTTGCTTTTTGATTATTCTGTTTCCTCATTTGGCGATTTGGTTTTCGAAAGGATCTTTTTGGATTTCCATGGTGTTGGGTGGATTGAGTGCTTTAAGACTTACTTATGGAAATTGAAGAATCTCTCTATCCACAAGTGAATACTCCCATCCCCTACTGGAAGTTGATGAAGGAAATCTAAGCAATGATCCTCCATGCTGGGTCTACGATCATTCCCCCACGATCAGTCAACAAATTGATCTTCAAACATTACATGATGCAGCAAGTCAGATTGATGAACCAGCGGCAGTTGCTGTTTTCCACTACCAACCAGATTTAAACCAAGCGGGAACAAGCAGCATCATCAATCCCCCATCTTTGTAAAGTGCATCTCCTATGACATTAGTGCAGCAAATTGGAGGTGGACAGAAAGAACTTTCGTGTGAGTACTGTCATAATATTTATTCATGTAATTCCACTTTAAAAAGGCATATTCTTCATTCTCATACTCTTTCAAAAAGCACATTCATGTGACCAATTTGATCAAATGTTTTCAAGCGCAAAAATTACATGCTGTGACATGTTAAAAAAATTCACAATTGCAGCAAAGACACATTTCCTTGCAATGTTTGCAATAAGACTTTCTCTTTAAAAAATAATTTCCTCAAACACATGCAAGTTCCACATCCACAACCACTACCCTGCGATGATCCATGTGTGGAGGCATTAGAGGGATAAGTCAACACATGCAATTCCCAGAAATAAACTTTTTAGATTTAACTGGACTTTCATTCCCAATGACTATTCAACAAATCCTTAAGTTTGAAACCATGAATTCAATTAGTGTTCATGTGTGTTGGTTTTGAAAAAGAAGTCTTTCCCCTATGCATTAGCAAATTGGAACAAATTCCTGTTGTTCAGACACTTTCTAACGTCCTCGGTTATTTATTTATTTATTTTTATTTATTTATTATTTATTTATAATTTATTTTATTTTATTTTATTTATTTTATACATAGGACCCTAAGGGGGCCTTTTACCCTCCTTAGGGAGCCTTTTGTTACCCTAAGGGGGGCTTTTTGCCCCCCCAATAGGGCCTAAAAGGAGGTACTATAGGATGTATATAAAGAGGGTGGGTCTATTTGATCTTTAATTTTTTTTTACATTTTTTGTAAAAAAATTAATTCTCAAAAAAATTATTGTCATTTGCATTCACATTTTTATTAAATGTGAGTAGTTTAGTTGGGTATTTGAAGAGTTGTTGGATTCAATTGCTAGCTTAAATATTCATTAAAGTGTCTGTTTTTTCTCAAACCCAAGCAGAGAAATTAATTTCTCAATTTTTATTTTATTACATCCAAACAAGATTTTATTTCACTGCTAAGAATTTGAGAAAAAAAAGATGCTACAAAAAAATAAAGTAATAAGGAAATTGCTAAATTATTAATTCAATTGTATTATAAATAAGCAATTTTTTTTGTATCTCATCTTCAAATCACCCATAACAAAAACAAATGTTTTTAAATAATTATAAAACCAATTTATTTGTTTTCTTTCCTTATGACAATTGACAATTCAATTGACAAGCAACGTTTTGTTTAACAATTCCATATAGCATGACACTGACAAGTAACGGCTCGTTTACCAGTTCCATATAGTTAATCACTCAGCACTTTCTTCCTTGAAATTATTAGTATGTTGAACTTTCAATTTGTCATTTCATTTCATTTCATTATATTGCTTTACTTCCCGTATCCTGTAAACACATAATGACTAGCTGTGTTTATATTTGCTCTTAACGAATGAATGACGAGTAGTAACTATATATACCTGTACAGCCAACGTTTTGAGCTCATAATATAATCAGAAGAAGTCGTCTATAGTCACAACATACATATACAACACTGAGGTAAATTATTTTTTTTTTATCAAAAACACTAGCACATTAAAACGCTAGTGGTTTGGGTTGTTTTTTTCGATCGAACATTCTTTGATTGATTTACGGTCACATTAACAGCGCTATGTTTTGTTTGAGTTAATTTATCTTTTTTTTTAATCATGACAAGACAGGTTAATACTAGACGTGATTACTTTACTTCCTAATTGCTAAGTTTGTGTTGTTGTTTGAACATGTTCTCATTTCATAATAAGTTAATAATCAGATTATTTTTAGTAGCGAGATCACACTCTCCAGGGTGTACCAGCCTATTACTACGTTTACATGCACCGAATTATTCCAGTGGTGGATAATTCGACTGTATAATTTGAGTGGTGAATAATTCGAGTTGTGTTTACATGCCAAAAATAATCCGTGATTACTTTCGGATTTTGACCAATGGGGAAGTGCCGGGCGGATCGCGCATGCGCAATAAAAATAATCCGAGTGAACTCGAATTAAACAACCCTCTGCAAGGGATTATTCACCCCTCGAATAATCCTCGAATAATCCGGTTGACCCCGTTTACATGCCAGTTGTGCACATGGAATATTTCGACTCACTCGAAATATTCCATGCATGTAAACATGGTATATGAGGCGAAGGGTAGCACCTGTCTTCCCGCCTCGAGACCACACCAACCCAGGGTCATGCCAGCCTTTCTGTGTGACACGATCTCACATTACATGCAGCAGCCAACCAGCTACCCGGCTTGATTAATTGTCTTCCTTGTGTATAATATTTTTTTTATAAATTTTTTCCTGTAGATTTCTTAATTGTATATCGTTTACAGTGATTTTTATTTCTTTTTGAATACTTTTTCAAATCTAATTATTTCGTATATCCAAATGCCTCTTTCCAAATGCCTCTTTCCAAATATAACAAACACTTTAATCAACACTTTCGATCAAAAATATGGCTTTACAAATTGTAAATGTTCCAAACGTTAATGTGAAAATGTGAGCTTTTAAATCAAATCAAATAAATCAAATCAAACAAATCAAATCAAATAACATTTTTTTCAAAGTCATGTAATTAATTAAATATTTACAAAAATTCTTTCTACTGGGTGGCCCACATAGAAGCGGCCCAACAATCCGAGGAGGGTTCCCAGGGTGTCTCCAAAAAATGTATGTTTAGTTCAATTAAACATTTATTGATCATTAGTTGTGTTTAGTTTCGTTTAATTAACGTTTCTAGTGCAGTTTTTCTTCCGCTCTTTCATTTGGTGTTTAGTTTTTGACAATCCGAATCTGCATTCTAAAGATAATTGCGATTTTAATCAATTTTTTTCCCAGTTTGCCCGGTTTGATCGCACTAGTCATTCATGAATTTCAGATTGTGGTACCTTTTGAATTTTTTTCAGCGAGATTTTGCAAGACTTTGTGCAAATTTGCTAGTGTTTTAGACATTTTCCTAGATTTTGTACAATTTGGCTAGATTTTGTACAATTTTGATAGGTTTGTGTGATTTTGTGTGATTTTGTACAATTTTGTTATATTTTGAGAGAGTTTATCTAAAGTATGGTGGTGTGGTACGAGATGCAGTACTTTTTGAAAGCACTGTGTATCAGAACCAGTACCGCTGAAGAAATTACCTAAATCTGAAATTCGGGTATGACTAGTCCAATCACATTTAGTAAATTGAGACAAGAATTGATTTAAAACCCAAATATCTCGAGAATGATCGGATCGTCAAAAACTAAACACCAAATGAAAGAGCGGAAAAAACTGCACCAGAAATGTTAATGAAACAACACTTCCCGCCACTAATGATTAATATATATTTAATTTAAGCATACATACATTTGGGGCGACACCCATGCATTGTCGGGCCGCTTTTATGTGGGCCACCCGATACTAACAGTGTGTCATCCCCAATTATCCTTATCTTTCAACAATAAGTGATTCATATTCTAATTAGTTTACAGTTTTCAAAGATCTTATAAGCTTTTTATGGTCAATTTAAAGAAAATTTTCTCATTTATTCAATTTCAACCTATATTTCTCCAAAATTCTACTTTTTAGTTTTAAATTTTAATATCAAATCTATCAAATTTCTTACTTTAAATTCAATTTTTTTTTCCAATTTTAATCCAAATTTTTTCAATTTTTCTATTTTAGTTTAGACTTTCAACTTTTAAGCCTAATTCTTACAATATTGGGATTTTAACTCAAATTTTAAAGCTAATATCGGGAAAAAGCACATCTCCACCACTTTGTTAACGTAATTTGATTTTTTTAAGTATTTAAACAACGTAAGATTTATGTTTGTTAGGATTTTAGGAATGGCTCTTTAGTTTGTTAAATTCCTATTATCTTTATTTAACGAGACGGATATTTCTATCCAGAATTGTCTGAAATAATTCAATTACAAAGTTTTAACAAATTCAAAGTCAGACTGTTATCACAGTCTGCAATTATTAAATTCAAGCTTAATTCAGTTGTAATTACATGAGTTTGATTTATCAAATGAATTTACACTTACACAATAAATTAAACAATCAATTAATCTTATATTACCAAAGTAAAATTCAATGTTAGTTAAGGAGAGCAAGGGCCATGCCTTAAATAGGCCGAATCCAAGCTCTCTTAGTACTCGTAAGGTTTCAAGTTGATCCTTTAAGTTTGAGATCCCAGAGAGAACTGATTTGAGTTGGTGCTTTCACCTTCTGTTCCCCCTATTTGGTGAGTTAACTGATCTGATGACATCATCAGATCAGTTAACTGCAAAGTTATTGTTAAAACTTACACATTTGAAATTTACAAACTGTAAAATTGTTTGTGTTTATTGTAAATTATCTTTTTAATTTTGTAAAGTAATTGATTGAAAAGCCAAAAACCAAAAATTAAAATGTACATTAACTTTTCAGCAATTAAAAGATATTTAAAGCCATTTTTTTTTCCAGTGTAAAAAGTAAATTTATTTTCTGATTTTAAAAAAGAGATCCGTTTTATAAATTCATACGGTTTTAGTATGAGTTTTTACCGACTCGAGAGCGCTCAAACTTTTTTAACTTTTTTAACACGAAGTTTTGAGTGTAAACATCAATAATTCGATACAGTCACTGTGAATCGTCAGGGACACGGGCAGATTTCCTGCTCAACTTCGACGGGAATAGTGAACCACATATGCCGTGTGTGATGGCCTGTTCTCGGCGTCGGTGCACTTTGTTTCTGCGCACTTGGCGAAATGTTTTAACGCGCCAAGTTCGCGAAAACAAGTGCGCCGACGCCGAAGACTACGGTGGCCTGGTAAGGCTAAATAAATAAAAAAAAATTGAAAATTTTGAAAAGCCGTGGCCCCATTTGACAGATTTTGACACCAGATGGGGGAGGGGAGTGTTAATAATATCTAGGACGATCAGTAGTTGATTGTCCTAGGTAATATCTTCTGTTCAACACGTGCTGTTTGTTATTTCGTTGTCTTTGTAATGGATTGGAAAAGTTATGACTTAGAGAAAAACTGTCTGTACTATCTGGTTAGGGGTGGTTACTAGAATGCAAAAGTTTCAGCCACAGTCTGTGAAGGTGTGTGTGAGATATTTTCGTTTTGTATTGTACCTGTTGTCTTGCCTTGCAAGTGTATGGTGCATAAACAATCCTGTTTTTATTCAACCAACGAATTGTGTTTGGGCGCCGTTTTTAAATACAATTTTATCATACGCGTTGAACCGAAGATATTACTACACCCAGGAGGGCTCTCCAAAATTTTTCAATTTCTTGAAAAAAATCTACATGACACAGGAGGGCCATCGGACTACCGGTAGGATGACCAAATTCACTTAAATTTTTAAAAATGAAAAAATTTAGAATTTTTTTTGAAAAGCCGTTGCTCTGGAGGGCCATCGACCCAGAAGGGCTATCCAAAAATTTTCAATTTCTCGAACAAAATCCACGTGTCCAGGAAGGCCATTGGGTCAGGAGAGCCAAATTCACATTAAATGTGACCTCTCAATTTTGCGACGGGATGGAGATCGCTATTGAGTGCTTATTAATGAATTATTAAAAACAAAATTTTGCGGTGGACGCGGTAGAAGCGTTATTTAGGGTAACTTACAATTGTATTTCGAAGCGCGCAAAATCGGGTCGCGTTCGCGGAAAATTGAGAAGCGCGGCATATGTGCACCCTCATAAATATGAATATGTTTTCAGTCTAATGGCTTCAATGAGGGATCGATTTAACCATCGACAAGTAACTTGGACTGACCCCCGTATGCCCCGCTTGTTGTCTGTGGAAGGGGCCGATAGTGAGAGACGTCGCCCGCTGACCATGTCGGGTAGAGTATCCATTCTTCGAACGCCCGCTAGATGCCGAGGTGCTCTTCGCTACACCACTCCCTCCTTCGCCGAACAAGGAGATGCGACCCACGAGTCCTCAATGATTTCAGTGATACATCAGTTGCCCGTGTGGAGATACGACCAACCTAATACGTTCCAAACATGGATGGAACGTGCTCGCTGTGCCGTGCGCCCCCTCTGCATGTTCCTACATGACATCAGTCTCAAAATTTTGCATGCTGTAAACACATACGAAGATATTTTCGAGTATGTCACAGTCATTTTGGATGCCCAACAGGCTGTTCTTGAGTTTGAGAGATTACATCCTTTCTTTCACTTGCGCTGTGATGTGTGGGACGAAGCAGTGACACGTCTCCAGCGCGCTCACTTGCCATTGACCACATTATGGAGTGATTTGGTGATTGGTGGTTATGCCAAAGAACCACATCATTACCTGGGCTCGTATAACGCATACGAGCAGATGCGTGGCAGACCAATTTTTTCTGGATTAGATGTACAGCCACCCCAAGGACTAAGGGAGAAAGATTTTGACAAAGGGCCGCAGGCTTTACTGCCAGGCGATGCGATTCGACCTACCATCTTGGAGACCATCCGCCTCCAAGCCGAAACTGCCGTCACCGACGGAAACCAACGAGGAGCCGTGGGAGGAATCCCGAGTTCGGATTTAACTCCCACATCGCCTTCACCACTGTCCTTACCCGTGATCTCGCTTTCATCACCGTCCTTATCGGCGACTTCACCTTTATCACCGTCCTTACCGGCGGCCCCACCTTCATCACCGTCCTTACCGGCGGCCCCGTCCAGGGACGAAGACATTGTTTACCTCAATGAACCCTGGCGAAATCGAGCCCGCCCCAACGCGCAAGAAGTCTTGCTTCATAGTCCGGAGCGAAAAAGCCTTTTTGATGAGCCCTTTTTCAAAAAGGGCTCATCATTTCTTTTAAAAAACCGCGCTCGTCCTGAGCAAAGGCGATTGCAAGTACCTTCTGAAAAAGAAAATTTTTTTGTTTGTGTTTTTATGTTGGTTGTAAAGTAAATATACAACAATCTGTATCGTCTGTGAACAGCTTTCTTCCTAGAAACACTTCAATTACCGTAACCGTGTATTCACACACCATTTTCTCGACACCATCTTGACGAACAATTCTCTTTCACAACAACGGATAAGGATCTCTACAATGTGTTATTTTTTCAATTCAAACTGTGTAACCCGGAGTAAGTTAATTTGTAAAAAAATTTGCAATAAGAATTATATTTTCTGTTATTCATCATTACAATAAGTTTAATATTTTTTCCTGTTAGGCTTAGAACTTGTACATTGCTATTATATTTCGTTAATATATATATATTATAAACTACTTGAATACGAATAAACTACTTGAATACGAATAAACTACTTGAATACGAATAAACTACTTGAATACGAATAAACTACTTGAATACGAATAAACTACTTGAATACGAATAAACTACTTGAATACGAATAAACTACTTGAATACGAATAAACTACTTGAATACGAATAAACTACTTGAATACGAATAAACTACTTGAATACGAATAAACTACTTGAATACGAATAAACTACTTGAATACGGAAATATCACACCCTCAGTGAGAAATATCACACTCTCGACGCATTTCCACTCCTTTTGCCTGTGGAACAGACATTGACTTTGACAATGAGCGGTATATACATATATATATATAATATATATATATGTATATATATATTCTTTTGGGCGAAATATTTGTTGTAATTCTAACATTTTAACTTGATAATTCGAATAAACTACTTGAATACGGAAATATCACACTCCTTTTGCCTGTGGAACAGACATTGATTTTGACAATGAGCAGTATACAGCTCATCTGAGACTTACGTGTGTATATTGTTCAACTCATTTATTGGGATTGTCAGTGTTCAGTTGATCTTTAACCATTTTAATTATTTTAAGGGTTTAAATTTTTTACAAAAAAAAACTTTTTTCTTTTTTTAATAAAGACATTTCTATTTAAAAATTTAAATTTTGAGTGCAATAAACGAACATAGATATTTCCATTTCCATTTAACAATACATAATAATATTTTTTTACAATTATTACTAAAAAAATTTCATGCCCTACCCCTTTAATTTTTTAAATTTAAGTTAATTAAATTTTACCATGTCTATGATTTTTCCTGTAACCAACTACCCTCCCAGGGAGAAACAAAACTCGAAACTTGAAATGATAAGCGCACATCCTCCAACTCAAAAAAATGTGAAAATAATGTCATTCAAACTAACAGAAAACAGAATCGATGGAATTGGCTGTTACTAACAAACACACTGAAAAGACAAATAGAATTTTAAGTGAACCAGAAAATCCTGATCTGGAAATTGATAAGAGTTGCAGCTTCATCAAAGAAGGAAACAATACGTGCATTGTTAAGCATGAAGCAATACGTTAAAAAGAAGCGTAGAAGCGTAGAAGGGAGATAGCAGAGGAGGCAAGAAAAACAATGGTTACAAACAAGGCAGTCTTTGACAGGAAACGAAAACAAAAACAGAAGGAGGAAGAAATACCGGCAGTCAAAATCAACTGTGATATCCCACCTAGTTGCTGTAACACACAGATGGGCACCCAAATAGATACACAACTTGTTAAAGAAGTAATGATGTAGGTATTTAACATTTAACAACGAACGAAATCCATTCCTAAAAAATATTTTTTTTTATTTTCAGGGAGATGAAGAACCTGTCGGGAGCCCAACTCCAGGTTTTGATCAAACGTAACCAGAGTTATTTGCAGGATATTACCAAGGGAGGGGTGAGTTTACATTTCTATTTATTTTTATTACATTTTATTGCGTTTTTATTAAACTAATGTAAAGGAATTATACTTTTTGTACACAATTTTCCTTATTTTTTTACATTTACACTAAATTTCTGAATCCACCTGTAAGCGTTGCTGCATGTAATAGCGCATGAAATTGCACAAAATTACATGTTGCATCAGTCAACGCGCATTGGTGATGCAAAATAGTTCACATGCATCACATATAACGAAGCAGCTTTGGCGTGCTAACGCCTGCATGTGAACTAGGCTTTAGTACTCGCTCAATTTGCATTAGTGTTCTATTTATTTGTACACTATTCTTCATTTTACAATTTTTTTCATTATTTGTACACTATTCCCTTGTTTCTCTTATTTATACACTAAAAAAACTAAATTTTACACGACCCGCTTTGTTTCTTCTTAACCTAGCCTAACCTAAACCAGTCCTTGGTGTATATGATTTTTTTAGTGTAGAAATAAGGAAAAATAATGTTGAACTAGTCTTAAGGACATTTTTTTAACAAAAATTTCAGCGGGGTTGTAATCGACATCGAGATTACTGCAACGGTAATGCAAGCACAAGAAAAAACATGATAATGCACGATGTGTCTATTGAGATGTTCACCGACAATCAAGCCACTTTCGTAATGATCGAATTAGTGTCGATGTTTAGTCAGCTCTGGCGTACGGTAATTTAATATATAATTTATCATGTGCAGAAATTGTCATTCTTGTTTTATTTTAGAAACGTAATTATGTTCTTGATGTAATACTACCAGAGGCGTTAATAAAAATTCTAATGGACCATAAAGGTTTAAGTTACTGTGCAGCGGAAGAAATAACGTTTCAAGGAAGATTCCTACATTAGGAATCATCTTCATGGGTAAGAAGGTTTTTAGCAGTTACAGTAGGAATTCCTCCTAATTTATGAGATAAATTTCATCTTTAACAAAATTTGTAAATTTAATTTACAATACATTTAATCAAATTAAATTAAATTTTTCTTGCAGTGACTATTCCTTGCCGTCCACCTCCTGTTTCTGGCCATCATCCCTTGATAATATTTTAATTGTTTTTGAGTAATAACGTGGTCATTCTGCATTTTAACGTCATGTCGGTGTTAGTGAAGACGAATTTGTTTTTAAATTTGTGCCCAACATGATTAAAAAAACATATTAGATGTCCAAGATGATGTAAAAATTTAGCCTAAATTTTATAAATATTTGCAAAAAAATGTAGTATTCTTCAGATTATCAATAAAACTTAAATTTCAGGCCCTAATTTTAACATACTTATTCATCTAGGCTTTAATAAAATTGCTTTTTCACCAGCCATGTTTTGCTCTATACCGGCTATAGACTTCGACTTTTTGAGCGAGATTTAAAAAACATGATAAACACATGCCCAATGGCAAGCAAGGCTATGGAGAATGCGCTTTATTGATTTCTAAAATAAATTCGATTTATTTTAATATTTTACAATTATGTTTATAGAAAAACATTTCACAAAATGAAAATGTTGTAGAAATAAATTTACCTTTCAGATAAAAAGCCAGTGTAGGCCAGATTGTTTACAGATACTTCGTACATCGTACCTCATCTAAACATCCTTCTTTCTCAAGTAAAAACTGAAAAAAAATAAACCAAATTCAGATAACGCAATCCAAGTTTTAAACACAACCCACTATTTATATTATCTTCATCTGCTAGTGCAAGAAATTTACTTCTGACATTATCCAAAATTGGATTTCCTATATTCGAATGATAATTTAGCACCTCTGCAGCCATTTTTGCCGATTTTGTAAACGCAGTATTTGTCACAGCTAATTTTGCAAAAGTGGTATTGTCAACTAAAACTGATCTAATATCAGCTAGCTGCCGGCGTGGAGATGTCAGGGCTAGAGATGTCATCGTATCAGCAAACAGATGCCATAGGTAATCAAATAACATTTCAAAAAAATAATTGTTCAATCTATAGATTTATCAAATAGCTACAAAATTTAGTTTCAATTACCTAAAATTGCATTTCTGAGAAATTTGTGTCTGATATAACAACCAGTCTCTAATATATTACTGTAGTGTGGAGGATAAGTTATTGCTAGAATGAGAAAGAATTTATCTCGAAACACGTAGCAAATTTCATTTTCAAAATTACTCAATCTCATTAATTGTTCATCAGGTATACATTTCTCTGGATTGATTAAAGCGTCCTTTATCACATTCGTGTTTGTCGCGCCAGGCTGAATACCAAGTCTTAACTACGAAACGGAATAAATGTAACAACATGATTGTAGAAAAAACAGAAACTTGAACATTTGTAAAATTAAGTAAGAATTGCAAACAAATCCAAAACTCATTAAACAAATCAAAACTTAAACAGGAAAAACAGATCTACATAACTTAGAATTAAAAACAACCGCCTTAACAAATCGGCCAATCACGAAGCTTGAATTGTTTAATATAAAAGCGACCTTCATTAGACATCTTTAGATTGCTGACTCATTCCGCAAACTTAACGATTTTTCAAAACAAGCGATCTGAATATCCTGAGAACAACAAGAACTCAAATATTACACAAGAGAAAGCGTAATTAATTAAATTAAGATTGACTCTAATCCATACGTGAGATATAGCATTCGATTCACCATCTCCAGACAAATCATTTTACCAGCAAAGTACACGCAAACAACATACGTCATCCATCCAACCATCTTCCCTGCAACAAAAATGCAATCTTCCAAAACCGGCTATGATAGAAACAGGTGAAGTCAATGACCTACTTCCTTTTACAACTCTTTTATTCAGACAGTAAAATAATTTAATACACTTCCCATCAACAAATGGCCTTGCTTCGGGCCATTTCCTCCTTCCCCTCTCTAAATTCCTCCTTGAGAATGAAATCAAGAATTGCATATGAAATGCGTATTCACATAAACCTAACCTAACCTAAACACCCCCATTCTCCTGCCCTCGAACCACTTCCTCATTTTGCCCTTTTATGATTCTTGAGCAGAAATCATGGATTGCCCATTTATCGCGTGATCCTGCTGAGCACTTCTTACAACAACAAATTACTACCAATATCTTAGATATAAAGTATTGTATTCCTTATACGTGTATAATAATGGGAGATAATAATGACGAAACACATTGGTCTTCTGATACACAAGAAGATGAAACGGGTGAATTAAAGAAGCAGCAAAAGCGTTCCCCGACCCCTAGTTCTCACAGACCAAACAAAAAAACCAAAGCTGCAGATTGATTTTAAAAGTAGCTATAAAATTTTAAGCCTATGTGCCTATTGCCCATGTGGTCCAACTAGGTTTCAGGGGGTAGTTGGCAACTACCCCCTGAAACACACAGCAGAATACACTACAGGTTACCATACAGATACAGGATATCATATGGGTATACACTACAGGATACCATATAGGCACAGGATATAACATAAGTGCATGATATAACATAGGTGCATGATATACCATATGAATATACACTATAGGATACTATTTAAGCACATACTATAGGATGTACCATGATGTTTTGTTCCAAAATATTACAATACACCCCATAGGTTATTACTATAAGAATACCCTGTAATATTTTTTCATATGGGAGGGATATGAAATCAGTCTTTTACCACACTGAAATTTAGGAAGGAGATCGACATAAAATCACCTTTTTGACGAAGATGGCTTATGTGAGCTGGGATGCTGCCAGATGCCAATAGGGTTGTGTACGTTGCCATTAAAATTTAAAGAGGTGATGGACTAACTCTGTCGGGGTATTGGGAATACGGCGCCTTATTTGGACGATACCGGATGTAGACCCTAGGGATCGTGGGCTGCCATCAGAAGTTCATTCGGGATTATGCTACCAAGTCGAAAATTTTACAGCTAGTGACAACCAATTCGCCCAGTTTTGTTTGGGCGCCGAAAAATGATGGAATGGACGACCAATTGAAGCAAGAGTTGTTGACCAGTAAATAGTTGGGCCACTTTAAGCAATTGTGCCTGTGGACACGAGTCGTCAAGGGTTGGGGGCGTCACTTTAATAGGTGCAGCGGAAAGGACGCACTCTCGAGGGCGGTGGAGGGCGGTACAGTGGACAAGATAACAATGTGGGCGGCAATTCTAATCAAAAACGCCAGGTCGGGTCAGCAACAAGAACGGGTATAAGTTGCACATCGTGTGGTTATCCCACGAGAGATGGTAAAGGAGTTGATGGACAGGGCGCAAACAAACTAACAATTCCACCGTGTTGAAAACGGCCGAGCATATTGTGAAGCAACATTGGTGGCCTGGGTTCACCGAGGACAAGAATTACAGATAGAGGGAGAAATCAGTAAACAACGTCACTAATTGGTAATTGCTGCACTCCTATATTGGATACAGGCTAATCATATCATTACTATGGTAATTGCTGTACTCCTATATCGGTTACAGGCTAATGATACCATTACTATGGTAATTGCTGTACTTCAACATTGGATACAGGCTAATCATACCATTACTATGGTAATTGCTGTACTTCAACATTGGATACAGGCTAATCATACCAAAATTCTCTCCAACTGGAAGGACAACTGGCACGTATTGATGGGGAAAATGTAAAAAAAACAATGGACAGAAATCAAACGGAAATGTGAAATACCAAAATGCTCTCCAACAAGAAGAACAACTGGCACGTAGTGATGGGGAAAATGTAAAAAAACAATGGGCAGAAATCAAACGGAAATGTGAAATACCAAAATGCTCTCCAACAAGAAGAACAACTGGCACGTAGTGATGGGGAAAATGTAAAAAAACAATGGGCAGAAATCAAACGGAAATGTGAAATACCAAAATGCTCTCCAACAAGAAGAACAACTGGCACGTAGTGATGGGGAAAATGTAAAAAAACAATGGGCAGAAATCAAACGGAAATGTGAAATACCAAAATGCTCTCCAACAATAAGAACAACTGGCACGTAGTGATGGGAAAAATGTAAAAAAACAATGGGCAGAAATCAAACGGAAATGTGAAATACCAAAATGCTCTCCAACAAGAAGAACAACTGGCACGTAGTGATGGGGAAAATGTAAAAAAACAATGGGCAGAAATCAAACGGAAATGCAAAATACCAAAATCCCAATGCCAGAGCTCTGTTTTGGCTAAGCTAGACTTTGGACAAAACCAACTAGCTTTCCCAGGGGTGACCACGAGGAGGTACAGAGTTGGACTTTACACCCCCAAATTCAAAACACAAAATTCGAGTCATTTTTAATCTCGTCGTTCTCAAATTACTCGCCGTTTTTGTCCCACGACAAGAATAAAAATGACTAAAAGTGAATAATTAATTGAATACATAGATAATTCAATTAATTATTCATGTATTCAATTAATTATTTATAAAAATTCATGAATAATTAATTAAACACATAAATATTACCAAAAAAACAACCTTCCCGCCTGGTAGCACGTTCCATATGGAGACAAAGAACTCCGTACAAATAGCGATGGTTGGACCTGAAAAACAGACAAAAATACCTAAATAAACATCTAAAAATATTGTCTTACTCACGATGTACACTAATTTCACTCTTTTACGCATATTTTACCCATCCTTGCCTGTTATTTGCTCATCAAAAATTAATCGCTGACTAGCGCTGTTATGCCACGTCATCAACTGCTCTGTACCGATGGTTGCACCTAAAAAACAGACAAAAAAACCTAAAAAACAGACAAAAAAAACCTAAATAAACATCTACAAATGTTATCTCACTCACGATGTACATCGATTATACTCTTTTTCGCATACTTTACCCATCCTCGCCTCTTATTTGCACATTAAAAATCAATCGGTTACGAGCGCTTTCATGCCACGTCCTCAACTGCTCCGAATCGATGCTGAATGACGCGGATGCGCTTCGGGCTGTCTCTCGCACATTCCATCACACCAGGAAAGACCGATGCTTCAACAGTCTGAAAATCCCAACACGGCTTCGAATCTAACTTCGTTAGACACTGTTGACCCATTAGTCACTTCTGGGCGCACCTGTTGCAAAGAGCAGATGACATCATAGCCGTCTTATCCTGTGTTTTGTTTAAGGTTTATTTTTGTATTTTAGGTCAAGAATAAACCAGTTTTTTGTAAACATTTTTACTTATACATTACAGTTGTCGCTCGTCCTTCCACTCGTAGACACGGCTAACAATTGGTCACGTGACTTGTTTTGAAATAATAAATACCGTATTTCAAATTTGTGACGCACGAAGAAGTCGCAAAACATTTTAAAAGCATTTAAATATTCAACAAACGAAGGCATCAGAAATCATTTTAAAAAACATAAATAATCAACAATACACCCTGTAATTAAAAACAAAATGTTCTTTAAACTTTTTTTTAAATCCCGGTTTCCCTAAAACCCGGACGATCAGCACCAAAATGGCTGCGTTGTATAACTGCCAGTTTACTCGTACTTATTCCGCTCGCAGAAGCAGACACGCCGCAAACTGCACTTACGACGACATTCAAACTTGATTAACTGTTGAGCGTCACCACTGCAACTCTGTCATGCATTTGTTAATTTCCTGTAAATAGCGTTAAATTGGTTTGAACGTTCTTCTGTCTCGTAGCATGAACCAAGGATATCCTTGGTTCATGCTCGTAGCATTTGTCTAAACGATTCATTAGCTTATAAATAGAGTTTTTCTGCGCTTTCGTACATGTTTGTTATTTCTTTACACTTTTTTCTTGCCTAAATAAAATTATTATTAATCAAATTAAATTAATTCCTTTTATTTTCTAATATTAAACTTTTTCATGACTTGTTGAACTTAATTTAATTTCTGATTCAAAATATTACATCAGAAAGTTTGGAAATCTCCTCGTCCAACAACGACCACTTAAAACTGCTCGAACTCATGCTGGTGCTGGATCCTGGAGTAACCATCAAATTCAAACAACTTGACGATTTCGATGCTACAGATGGATTTTTTTAAAAAAAAAATAGATAAATCAACTCAAACAAAACATCCTATTGCTATTACCGCACTCTCAAGGTAGAATAATACAAAAATTTCGATCTAAAATATTAATTTTCTGGTAACAAAGGCTCGATTTGCCATCTTAGACAAATCCAACAGTTCATCTGTCACTTTATAAGTAGGAACCAATGCCGGTGTGCTCTTAATAAATCGCAATCTCATCCAAAAGCTAAAAATTAAAATAAACAAACACGACTATGATGGTCAAGTTATTAAATTGAATTATGGTAAATCAAATTAAATAAATTATTTACCTGTATTTAATTTTATTCATTAATTTTTAATCACAAATTTAATCACAAATTTGCTATTTTTTGATAAAAATCCATGAAAATTTGCTAATTTTTGATAAAAATCCATGGAAATTTGCTATTTTAGATAAAAATTCATGAAAATTTGTTAATTAATAAGACTTAATCATTGGATTAATTTGACGATTTTCCACTTAGAGCACAGTTGCCTTTTTGCTGAAAAAGTGGAAAATCGACCAATTAATTAATCAATTAAAAAGCAACAGTGCTTTCGCTCTGTGTGTTTATCAAATGCCATTTGTAGTAAAGAGGGTCGTATATGTATAAATTCAGCAATATCATACTCTCTAGCTGCAGGATGTTTACGACAAATAAATTCTCTTCGGGGCAGCTTGGAATTTTCTCAGTATAGTCGACCGTACTCGATGAAAAGACGTGTTCAACATCGAACTGCAAATCAATTCAAAGTGTTTGCGCACCTGTGGAAAACAAACAAAATATTAATAGATGACATGCGTTAATATAAGAAATAATTCTCACCAGGTGAGATTTGCTAATTTGCTCAAAACTAATATAAAAAAAGAACTTTATTAATTATTTTTAATTGGTGGTCACTTGTTGATTTCTTCAAAGGTGCGCATTTTATAACGAATGGCGTTTTTTATAACTGCTTGTTTCCACTTTGAAATAACAGATAATTATGCGGAATAAATTTATAAAAATAAATTATAGAAACATCACAATTACTAATAATTCATGTATAACTCGAAAATTGTCGCACACTTACGGCTTATTGCGGTGAATTGTGTAGCGATTAGGGTTTCTGTTTTCCCGCCTTTTTCCGGTTCCCGGTTCCCGGTACCAAAATGGCCGGCACTCTCGGGACTAAAAAAGGGAGGCGACGAAAAATGGCTAAAGATGGCCGTTTTTAACCATTTTTCATGATAAAAATGGCTATTCCTCGTGATAAAAATGGCTATTTTTCATTATAAAAATGGCTATTTTTCATGATAAAATGGCTATTTTTCATGATAAAAATGGCTATTTTTCATGATAAAAATGGCTATTTCTCGTGATAAAAATGGCTATTTTTCATTATAAAAATGGCTATTTTTCATGATAAAAATGGCTATTTTTCATGATAAAAATGGCTATTTTTCATTATAAAAATGGCTATTTTTCATGATAAAAATGGCTATTTTTCATGATAAAAATGGCTATTTTTCATGATAAAAATGGCTATTTTTCATCAAAAATGGCCACATTTAGCCATTTTTCAAGGCAATAATGGTCGTTTATTGTCAAAAATGGCCGTTTTAAGCAGTTTTCGTCAAAAATGGCAGTTTTAAGCAGTTTTCGTCAAAAATGGCCGTTTTAAGCAGTTTTCGTCAAAAATGGCCGTTTTAAGCAGTTTTCGTCAAAAATGGCCGTTCTCCTCAAAAGCAGCCATTTAAAGCCATTTTAGTCCTTTTTTATGGTAAAAATGGCCATTTTCCGTGAAAATGTCCAGACATCCTCAAAAATGGCCATTTTTATTCAAAAATGGCCATTTTTATTCAAAAATAGCCATTTTTAGCCATTTCTAATGGTAAAACTGGCTGTTTTTCGTCATAAATGGCCATTTTCATCATTGAAACGTAACAAAATGTAACGTTTCAATGACAAAAATGACGTTTTACTGTTTTAGCAACGAATTTTTGACGGAACCGGTTTTTCTCAAATCTCCCGGTTCCCGGTACCGAAATTTCTCACCGGGTTTCCCGGGAAACCAGTACCCCTGTCTCCCGGTACCGAAACCCTAAAAACAAGCCGTGTTGATGTAATTGAAATTTGACGTCGCGACATCAAAAATCGGTCAGTTCAAAACGGAAAGCACAACAAGAGAATTCAGTTGGACGTCGTAGAGGTTCCCGATTCATGCAAGTTGACCAAAGATACTCCTCACGTTGTTTTTTTTTGTCATACAAATTTTCCATCTAATCAAAGAAAGAAAATTATACCATTAAAATTTTACATAAATCATAAATCATAAAAATTAAAATTATTTAAAATTATTGAATTGGAGGAAAAATCGATCCGAATTGTAGTTGAATCGTTGATCGTCTCTGAAAATTAAATGTTCAGATTTTTAATAACATCTTAATAATTTGTAACAAGGTTTTTCTCCACTCATCTGATTGAATCCGTCATTTGGACTTAAAAGATTTGTTTCTGGTTGCATCAATTCGAAAACGGTCCAAAGTCAGTGCTTGTTTCTGTAAAAATGGAAGTCATTTAATTAGTTGCATTTTAAATATTTAATTAGGACACTAAAGCGTTTCTTACCGTTATTTCCTTTTATGTTGCTGTTAATTTAAGTAGTTTGTTCCGATTCTAGTGTTGTTTGTAGTTCACATGACAGTTTCCCGTTCATTTGTCTTTGTAGCCTGAAAAGGCATTTAAAAGAGGTGTAAATTGAGTAAGGGATTTCAATTACGATCTTATTAAAATTAAAAGCACCAGGGATTCACTTTCTGTTGGCGTCTTTGAGCTGTGTTGTCGTTTGGAGTCGATTTCTACCTCATGTCGGGTTCAAGGAAAGGACGCGGTTATCACACTGACGATCGGGAGTGAGTTCGGTCCTCACACTCATGATGTAGAGCTAAAATGTATAATTTCAATTCAATGTTATGTTTAGTTATTAAATGAATATTGATTCTTACCTTTTTAGTCATTTGTTTGGTGTGAGAGGTCATGTTCAAGCTATTTTGAGTCGGTATTAGTTTTTCCCGAGTGTCAGGTCCGCCATTTTGTACTGCTGCTGTCCTGAATGTATGAGATGGTTTGACTAAATTATAGATGAAATTATAGTAAATTACAAATGATTTGTATTGATATTAAAATGTTATTCTCAATATTAGCCATGTAACTTATGCTGTTGAGGTGTTGATATTATTGATTACATGTTAGCGGGATGCAGCCATTTGATTGGTTGATAATTTTAAGGGTATGTGTTGTATTAAATATTACAATAATTTAAGTTAGGGATGTGTTTCCAGAACTGTTTTTTTTTATAATTAGTGTACTTCTTTGCAATTTAGATCGTTATATTGTCAATTTACCATTTTACGTGAAATGTTAAGACACATGCTACGGTAGCTCACAAGAACTGTTTGTATTTACGATGTCTCGTCCTACGGAAGAACGTGTGCCTTTGTATTTCGGCACTTGGAATTAAGCTCGCTTCGATGTTACGATTAAGTTGTGTTCCTTCTACGTTCGAGTTGTCGTTCAATAAGAATAATTTAATTCTCAATGAATAAACGTGTTGTAACGAGATCGATCTCCAATAAGCAATTAAAGAAATCCCATCTTTTAACCATTCCTTCACCTTATTTGGATGTAGAAATTTTAACACTCCATTTTCCTTCATTAGGCCCAATTAAAAAACAAGGCCATTTCAGATCAACCTATCTTTTATACATCAATTGTCTTTTTATTTTTTTATCTTTGTTTTCATTCTACATCCAGGGTCAGAGTTAATTTTTTTCCCTCACCCCTCGACCAATCAACACAGTTGTTCAGGTCGAAAAGTAGGATCCAGGGAAAAATTTTAAAAGAAATCCAAAATCCGCCACCAAAATCACCAATCCACAATATACTGTATAATAAAAAACAACCAAGACCCAAAACCCCGTACACAAAACACTGAATCCAAAACTTAATATACAAAGTGCAAAATACCAAAACACGAAATGGATATTCAACATAAAGCAAGGTACAGAGTTACACAACCTAAACAATTTGCACACAATTATGATATTCAACTCCAAATATTTGAGCCTTCAACTCAGGATGTTGGACTGTTGTAGAAAACATTTAACCTATAAACAACTTGTATGGAAAAATAAACAGTCAATGTACACTTTTATTCAACAACTAGTTTGAGTGTAGACTACCATCAAACACTATCATGCATTCTACGAATGTGATTGATGTTATTTTGACAACAGTTTTATGTGAAGCACTTCCACCACCAAAAGATTTTATTATCCATTAAGCAAGGTTAGTTTTTAAACTTCTCTTATTTAAAAAAAATAATGTAAATAATAATATTTTATCATTAAAAGACTTTCAGCAAAACAAATCAGCAATCAAAATGTTTAAAATTTGGAAATTTGTGGAAGTGTGGTATTTTATTAATTTTCATTTTCATTGCAGTATGTGTTGTTTATAAATTATAATACCTACAAATATACTAATGGTACTGTTTTTTTTCTTTTGTTATGATTATTATTTTTATTAATAAATGCATTTTAATAGTCTTCCAAAATTATCATATGTGACCAGCTGTTCACTCAGCCTGTGTCACTTCACTGCGACACACGGCGCTTCCAAGCTCTCGCGCACCTCGTGTTTCTCGTGCGCGACCTGGCGCGGTCCCCCGCACCAGGTGGAGCTGTCGGTCGTTGGCTCCGGCCAATTGGGAACCGGAAGTGCCCTTTCCGGAAGTGGTGGGCCCCGCAGTAGCCCGACAGTTGATTCTTGACCAGCATGGCGAACGGTCGCTTTCCGACCTTCTTCGCAATGCCGATCATAGTTGAGACCCGAAGGACCGACGCAGCAATGCTGTCGCCGGTCGGGACCTGAGCGTCCAACACGCCGTGTTCGCCGCACGTTTCTAAAGAACGTTGCGACGACGCGGCACAAACTGCGATAACCGATCTCACGTGTCATGGCGATCTACCGATTGCCGTGCCACGTGGTCGAATCAGGAATAGCGGCAAAACCGCTATTACATTTGGGAAATACACCTTGAGACACCATATCATACCCCTAGACAACAATAAAGTAATAACCAAAACCTAAACTTGTGTCTTTCGTGTATTTCGTGGATTTAATCATCGTGTGTGTTGCGTCCAGCGCCTCGTGGTCCTCCCCAGACCACGTGGCGTCCGTCCGAACACTCACACATATTCCATCATTTAATGTTTCATCGACTAATGTTTCATCGACTAGAAGTATCACCAATTCCACAAAACGAAAAATTTCAATAAACTCTGAACAATGAGGAGCACGACTTGCAGGTGCTTGTTAGACATTACCATTTCACGACTTGCAGGTGCTTGTTAGACATTACCATTTCACTGTTTCACTATTTCACTATTTCCGAGCATTCATACCTCTCGACTGACACCATCCACCACGACCGTGGAGTCCAAGTGAAAAGCCACTCCCTATTCTTGCGTGGATTTATTAGGTAAACATCAGAATAATTTGTATTTTAAGAATGTAATCACAATTACGGCTACTTCGAGATTCGTGACAAGGTAAGTTTCATTGATTAATCCTCCCCACCCCAACCAAGAATCAATTTTGATTCTGGAAAGTGTTTTTTTTATTTTTTTTTTAATTAAAAAAAATGTTTTTCTTTCTAATTTTTTTTGTATTTTGCTTTTTTATCATTTAAAACTTTTAAAAACAAGCAGGGATTTGTAATGCAGGGAAGCATTACATATTAGACTTCTAAACCCTGTCTCTCTGTCCCTAAATAAAACACCAAAATAAAAGAAAATAAAGTAAATAAATACAAAATAAAATTTTTGGCCAAAATAAAGCAACAACAAACATTATTAAGAATGTTGTAAACAACACATGGCAACCATTGGCTGATTCGGGGGCCAAAAAATTTTCCAGTTAAAGTCCACAGAAGTTCTGTGGAAATTAGGACATTTCGGCTGCATTTGAGTACTCAAACGCGGCCGAAATGTCCTGAAGTTTGCGTCCAAAATAACTTCGAAGCAATTTCACACACTCGGCCGCAGAAATTAGGACATTTCGGCCGCGTTTGAGTACTCGAATGCAACCGAGTGTCTAAATTCTGGAGGACTGAAAATCAAGAAAACTTAATTAGATGTTCGTTAGAATTCGCGTACACGAACGTACGGGTGACACAACACATACGTCTAATTTGGTGTAAATTTCCCCTTCGGTCGCCGATCGTAATGCTACTTTTTTTCGACCAAATAAAAAAAAAATATATACAGGCTGGTGCAGATTTCGATTTGGAATCGAATGAGCATAGTTTCAAAATTTATAAACCTAGTTTTGATATAGAAAATAGTATTTTACATATCGCGACGAAGATTTCATGGATCACGGGATCCGCCAGGTGCCGCTAGTACAATATTACAACTTCCGGTGCAGGACGGAAGTAGTATTATTAGACGGCTAAAAGTGCATTAAAACCGGTTTATTAATTCAACCGGAGGTCCGAGAAATCTGAAAATACCTTACAATACTAATATAAGTATGCTGAATTTAATGCCGTTGTCCGTTTGGCTCTAGCTGCTATAGTTTTTGCGGAATCGTTGACGACGGACGGACGGACGGACGGACAGACAGACAGAACCGTTTCATGAGACTTTCTAAACATCAGGTTTAGAAGTCTAAAAGTATGAAGACTAATAATTTAAATTTTTTTTTTTGCTAATAACTTTGATTATGGGCTAAAAACACAATTTTTAGGTCGAAAGTGTCATTTTCTGGTCCAAACTATTATTTATTTTAACTAAAACCATCTATTTTTTTCTAAAACAACCGATATTTTAACTAAAACCATCGATTTTTCGTTACGTCCCTAGGATGAACTGGTGCATGGCCGCCGATACCGTACCGTTCGTGTGTCGCTTAACCTGTATGACAAATATAATATTTTGTTACTATTAACTCTAATGTAATCACTACATCCAAAAATACCAAAATAACTGAAATTAAATGTCAAATAACCGAATGCATTTGGACACTTACATGCGTCCATGTGCTGTGGCGGCCATCTTTTTTGGGGTAAAAAATGACCCGGGTTGGGTGAGGAGGGATTTTTTTTAGGTTGGGGCTGCTAAGGTTAACGGTAAAAACATGTTTTTTTTCCTCAAAACTTTTTGCTACAAATATAGATAGGTTTCGTTTTTACAAGTGCATTTTCAAGTTAGTAGCGTTTGGCGTGTATATTTTTCTGTGGGGAATTTTACGAAATGAAATTCTTCTTGAGTGTGATCGAAGTCGTACTTCGCACTCATCTAAAAAAAAAAAAATTCTGGTTGAAACTCAGACTTTTTATTTTTATTAAAAAAATATACTTGTATACAAGTATCTTGAAACATTAATAATCAAGCATCTGTTTGAAGAATCTGCTGTTTTTATTTTTCTCAATACTTCAATGATTTTGTTATTAATTTCAATCAAACTTTGAAAAAAAAATATTTAATTTTACTTTCTCGGTATCAGTTGTTTTTAAATAATTGAGCAAAATTCATAGGAAGATTAGTCATTAGTACTAAGGGGGTTTGTTTAGCACCACAGGAAGTGGATTTTGATAGCACTAAAACGTGGCATCCGGTGGTATAAATTGTCTCAGTCATGACCACTTACTGGGTGCTATAGATTTTTCCCACCAAAACCAGTGTGCTATAAATTTCTCTGCTATAAATTCATCGCTGAATTTCTACTATTAATCCATCGCTGAATTGAAAGCAATTTTATCTATTTTTAAATCTATCAATTTATCAATTTTATCTATCTGATGTGTAAAGTTTTTGAACGGAAGTGTCTTTGAATGTAAATGGTTGAAATGGAAGTGTGGGAGTGGTTAAAAAAAGAGAAATGTTAATGTTTTTATTTCATTTCTGTATTTTGAAGAGTAAAGAACGTTTTTTGATGAATATGGAATGACAAAATTTAATTTCTCAAGTTTGATGGATGTTGCAGTCAGAAAATGAGGCTTTTTCACTTGAATTAAAAACACACTTGAAACCACATTTTTTTTACTATTTTGTTTACATAAATTAAAAAGCAAGTTTTCTTGTCATTTACTTCCTGGTTTTGCCTGATATTTCCCTTTTTTTTAACTCTTCCGTTACTTGTCTCAAAGGTTAAAAGGAAGCAGTTCTGTGAAAAAACTAAAAGTAAGTTTCCTCTCACTTACAATAACATGCAAATACGTTGCTTAAACTTTTTTATTTGTTGACAAACATTTTTCTTTTGAAATAGTTTTTTGGAAATTTGGATACTTTCCAGTCTTTTAAAATGTGTTAAAATGTCTGAAACTTTCATCAACTAACTTTATATTTAAAATGCATGAAATAAAATAAAATTTGCTTTTTTTTCCAATGTTTTTCTAACACTTGGTGAACTTTTTTTCTCTCACTTCCGTCTTTACGGTTAAAAGTTCCTGAAATGTCAAAAACATTTCCAAGAACTGCTGTGACATTTCAAAATGTGAAATGTCAACTAATTTTCTGTTTATGGAAATTTTTGCTATAAAAAGACACTGCATTTCCGTTGTCTTCACTCCCGTTTCCTCGTTGTGAAAAAACAGACACCCGAAAGGCTTCTTTGAATTGTAAGTAACACTGTCTGTTTGCAAATGGCTTTATTTTTCTTTTAATTTACCAACTATTTTACTGTTTGTACATCTGTTTTACTGAAGTATTTCCTTTTTAATTTAAGCTAAAACATGACTTCTAATTCCCAGCCTCATTCTTACATCATAAACGATGATTTGTACGCAACAGTAAACGAGTACAAAGGTAGAATTTTGATGCACGTTTGCCATTATCAAAGCTCACCTTTCAACCAAGCGTTAATCTCCACTGTTTCCGGACTTGCATATAACGAGGACTGTTGGGATTCGTTTGTGAAGGCCTGGCCCGTGATCGTTCCTAAATTTAACGTTTGCTGTCGCGCTGTTGGATTTGACGAACAAATAGTTCGTTTTGGCATAATAGTTTTGGCGAGAACTATTTCGCAAAAAATTTCAACAGTGACTATCTCCAACCGTCACCTTGCGTTTTGCACGAGAGGTTGGCTGAAACAATTTGTGTATTTATTATTTTAGAGTTGTAAAAAAATTTTAATCAATAATATATTTCAGTTTGATGAACTATCAAGACTTTGGAACCACCTTTGCTTACTACTCTCATTTCAAACAAAACCAAAGGGGAAATGAACATCATCCGCAAACCAAACACAGTTATTCTGTGCCACATTTTTTCCTTCTGACAACTATTGTGATTTGTTTTTCGCTCCATTAATTTCTCCTTTATTCACCCATCCCAGTCCACACCCTAGTAGCCATGTCAACAGACTGGATGCTGACCCTTAATTCTCTCGAATGCAACCTGCTGGGGTCAGGAACCAGATGAAAACTGATCAATCAGGTACTTATATGGACCATCAACTTATATAGACTGTCTAATCACCGCTGATTTGAAAACAGTAAACTATAGCCAACTACAAAAGGCCTTCATGAGGTCCGGTGGTGAAGTTATCACCTTACAGTTTCTGCCTGGCCGACAACAAAACCGATCTGAGAGGGAGTGTTAAACGTGGAGACAGGCCCCTACGTAACAACTTAGAGCTACTCAGCCACACCCAGAGAGGGAAGATCACAGCAGTAGCTAGACGACTCCAAATGAAGACCACATCAGGGAGTTACCCAGGGAGGAGACGACAGCATTCCAATCCATATCGAGAGAGAAACACACCTTAGCTGACTAGACATCGTACCCTTATAACAACTATTTGTTATCCAGTGTTTTACATTTCTTGAATTATTGTTTTTTTCTAAATCGGCAGTTGGTTTTCTTTCGGGATTTTGGGGGATATTCCTTGATGTTGGGTAAATTGAACTGGCTGTAGACAAGCCTGACAATTGTTGTTATAATTGTACATTTTAGGGTTTTTTTTGGAGAATTTATTAAAGATGTCTTTAGGGTACTACCATGCCATGCCTCATGTCTGTCTCACACACACACCTCCTGTGCTCTGAGGGAGACTAATTATTCATATAAAATTCGAATGAAACATTCAGCGCCAGCGCGGGCACGACAATTTGTCTGCCCAGGCAAAAATGGCGTCTGGAACATCATCACGAGAGCAAGGCCGCATTCAATGTTTTTAATTTTTGATTCAGGACAAGGTCGACAAAATTCCTCCATTCTAAAGTCACACCAGAAAATTAAACCTCTTCAAAAACATCTACAACAAAATTCAGGCTTTCTTTGTGGTTGGTTCATAACTGTTTTCTCTTCTTTTCAGAGCCCCAACGATCGCTAGAGAACGTTTTCCCGCGACCGCAGCAGTGATCATTCCATCACCGATTGGCCGTAAATCAGATAGGTGTTTTTCTGAAAATTAGTTTGGTTGAAATTTCATATTAAAAACCCATCTTCTTTATTTTCTAGTACCAACCAAAATCCAACATGACTGACAACAAGGAGTGGAGCACGCAGCATTCCAGAGTCATCTTTTTTCCCTCTTTTCACTTCTGTGCGGCATCATCAGATATGTTTTATTAATTTGTTTTAACGCTTTGAATTAATTTAAAAAGCCATCCCCTTAGTTTTGCAGAATTGTTTCAACTCTCCGGTGATCAACAGCCAATCCCGTCGGCCATTCAGGGCTCAAACCCCACAAATCATCTAAAGATTTTTCAAAATTTGCTGGTAAGTTATATTTTTTCCTTTTTGTTTTATTTTTAAACCCATTTCAACCTGTTGACCTGCTACACATTCCTAACTAATTGTTCTTCTCCTCCGGCTCACCCCTCACACCTCTGCCCATCCCTCTTCTCCTCTTGTTTCTTGTCTCCCACCACAATTTATTGCCTGTTGTGTTACCCCTCGCCCCCTGGATTTGGCAATGTAAGCAGTTTGTATTTCTGCCCATTGTCTTTTCATCTCCCATTTCACCTTGTTTTTTCCTGTTTAATTTCTTGCTACCCATACTCCAGTTCTTATTTATAGTGGGGGTCCAAAATTCATTTCCCATGTTGCTATATATGCTGTATTAATTTTTGTCTTTTCATTTTCAGTTCACACCCAGCCATGGCGATGTCGGCTCTGAATCCCGCATTCGAGGAGATGGAGCTTTAAGAACTTGGAACAGCAAAAACCGCAACCACCATAAAAACGGCCGCGCCACGTTGGACGCTAGAACGCCAACGGTTTGATAGAATCGTCCGCTCCAAAACCGACGTGGGGCCGCGCTTCTCAGGGCCGGTAACGCCCCGAGCGATTTTCAAGGCGACCACGAGCGGGGTGACGGTCTATCCGTCAACACGGCCCGTCTCACCCCTTGTGACATCAGAGCAGCGCCGGCGTAAGCTCGACTCGCCGCCGCCTCCGGCCGAGTCCCCTGCGGCCCCAGCTCCAGCCGAAGTGTTAGTTAACCTGGAGTGCGGGGAGATCCTCCCGGATCCCGAGGGAGCGTCAGCTGAGGGAGCGTCAACCGAGGGAGCGTCAACCGAAGCCACACCCGCAAATCACCGGGGGCGGTTTTGCCCCACAACTGTAAGTACTGAATTCCAATTTTTTTCGTTTTACTTTCTTTGATTCTATTTTATTTCCCTTCTTTTTTCTTTTTATTTTCTCTTTATTTTCTCTTCTTTTTAATTCGTTTTATTTTCCATCTTTCTTTTATTCCCTCTTTTCTTTCTTTTCTTTTATTTTATTCTCGCCTATTTTCGATTATTTTCTCCCACCTTCCTTTATTCTGTTTTAATTTCGTCTATTCTCTTTTATCTTTGTTTATTTTGTTTTAATCTCGTCTATTCTTTTCTATTTTTGTTTATTCTTGTTTTAATCTTGTTTATTCTCTTTTTATTTTACTTATCTGCGTTTATTCGGTTTTAATTTCGTTTATTCTCTTCTACTTTTTCCTCCCTCATTACGTTTTTATTTCCTTTTATTTTTTCCTCTTTCTTATTTTCGTTTATTTACTTTTTGTTCTTCTTTTATTTTATCTTATTCTTTTTATTTTTCTTTTTCATTCTCAGATTGGTAAACTTGTCATCAAGTGGGCTGCTCAATTGGCCTGGCTGGCCGCCGGGGCCATCCTTGCGGTTTCACTATTGCGTCTGTACTCGTTTCTGTCCACTCCCACGGCTCCCGTGGCGGGGGTGTCGACCGCGGGCTTCATTCCAGCTGGCCTGCCACCAGCAACCAGCTCCAGTCCGACCATCACTTCCTCGATCACAATTCCTCCGCCCTTTTTGGCCCCGCCTCTTGTCACCTCTGTGACCCCATCGACGACCTCAGCTCCCATGAGTACATGGGTTGAAATAAGTCGAAACACTTGTTAAAATGTGCAGGAGCTCGCATCGTGCGACTGCCATCTTTTAATTGGTAAGAAAACATGTGACAAATACACTGTTAAAGGCTAACTGCCTCTTAATCAATACAGAAGTTTTAAAGAGTACAAATTAATGTTTCCAGTACATTGATTTGTCCTGTACCGGACGGACGCCCGATCTTTGAAGCATATAAAGCTGAGGCACAGCATCTCATTCTCGAGGAGGCCAAAATCAAGAACAGAGTGGCCAAAGCTAAACTCTTAGGACAGCGTACAAGTCAATACGGCCCGAGGATCGATCTCCCGCCACCACCAACGGATTATGAGGAAAAAATTTATCCCGAAAAGATGATGGAGGCATTTTCACTTTGGCCAACCTTCCTCCAGTGTATTCCAGAGAAAATACTGTATCAATCAAAAGTACCACCACACGTGGTGGTCCGAGCTCGAGAAATGATAGCTCTCGGTGCTTTGATCCCTGGAACTACCTCTTGGGTTCATGACACGGTCGTCGATCTCCATTTGGGAATGTTACAACAGCGCTACCCCTTGGCATACATATTCCCGACGGCAACGATTCATATGCTAATGAAAAGTGAGACAAGACCTGACACTTGGCGGTGGTACCGCGATCAAGTTGATCAACGACAGAAAGAACACAAGATCTGGTTCTTCCCGATACCGGCACCTGAGCATTGGATCATTTATGTGTTGGATAAAACTCGATCACCACCGGAAGTAGGATTCTATGATTCATCAGGGAAGCCGAATAATGCTCATGAACAGTGGTGGAGCAACATAAAGCTCAACTTGATTGCTACAGGTGTTCTAATTCCGACTTACGAACCGTGGAAACCACCACAAGCTGCCCAACTAGATGGAGATTCGTGCGTGATCCTCCACTTTGCGAGACGCTACATGGTGGATGAAGCTTGCGGAAGGAGCAGAGTTGCAAGCACGAATGCTTTATGAGATACACCATGGATGTTTCAAGCCATTTGCAGAGATTTAGAACGTTTAGAGATTGAAGATGTATAATTGATATTATGAAGGAACTGATAATTGTACTTTAATTGGTTGATGAATTTTTGAGTATTATCATTTGTAATAAAAGACTAAAAGGGAGCGAACATTCACTTACAATGTCCGATTTCTAAAGAGAATTGTCTTCATTCGAAATTTGAATTTTAGAGCCTAAAATTAAGCAAAAAATGAGTTGCTACGTGAACTAAGTTGCTAAATTTAGTCAATAGATGACGTTGCCGGATGACGTTGTCATTGCCTCGTCCTCGGGCGATTGAATTAGATAAACGGGGGTAACAGGAGCTTTCCTGTTAAGTAAGACCACCCATATTTGACAGTTCTCTCTAGAGTTTCAACAAGGTATGAGCTATGATCCCTTAGCTCACAAGTCAGATAGGTCCTGATGCCAACCCGATTGTGGTATGGCTGAGGGAAACCATCCATTAGATTTCATTATTACGGTACATCTTATCATAAGTGTCTATTGAATTTATTATTTGTATTTAGAGTTATTTGAATTATTGAGTTAAATATACATTCGAATAGTTAACACTGTCCGGTTTGAATAAAGCCAAGTTAAGTTTAAATTTAAAATCAAAGATTCTTTCTTCCCTCTCATTCACACAGCTTATGTGGGTAGTCCCTTGAGGACCTAAACCCCATGTAATAATATGATTGGTAATCACGGTTTGGACATGTACTAACTGCGGAAGAGAGGGTTAATGATTTTCTTTTATTTCACTCTGGTTATACAGGTGGCCAAGCCATTTCCAGGGTCAACAGGATGCTGATTGAAGCGAATTGGCTATTCCTCGGGGTTTTAATTGGAAGTTGGATCAGGGGAGTTTAGTGATTCCATTGAGATCCAGCTGCTATTGGATGGAAGTAAGGGGGCAGTACTTGTTGGTACCAATAGTTTGGCTAACTCAACAGTGATCAAGACGAGAAAACCATTCGGATTCCTCCTTATTAGCGATGCCCGTTTTAGCAATCTCATTTTATTGAAAATGAGATCACTTTTCCGCATTCGAGGACACGTTTTAGCAACGCTACGTTATAGCGATTGCTACATTTTAGGTTAGGTTAGGTTAGGTTAGATCACATAAAAAAATTCCATCCATAAACTCATAAACAGATATTTTGTTAATTTTATATTGTGTTGTTTTAGCAAGCAAGAATGCGGTTAGCGGTATAGGTTCTTTGCAGTGAAAATGCTTATTACTGCAAACACACGGCGAAATCAGACCTACCTTGACACAACTCTACAAGAATTTTTCCCAAATCCAAATAAAAACAAAAAAAATTCTAAAAAAAAAAAAAAATTATTTTTAAAAAAGATTTTTTTTTTGCTTTATTTCATAAATTAACTTTTACATTAATTTTAGACAGTCGATTGAACTCGTAATAAACATAAAATTTCAGGGTGTATTCAAAGCTATGTTAAACTATCACAAACACACAGTGGAGGAGTTAATTTCCAACTTTTTGAACATAGTAATAAATACTATGAATTCAATACCGTTCAGTGACCTGTTTTTGTTAGAAAAACAGGAAATATGTTATTATCCTGCGATTTTAAAATTAGATAAAATTGTAAACAAAAATAAATGTGTAACCGGATAGCAATTTAAAATCAGTACATGGAAATTTTATAATCAAGGCTCTTAAAAAAAGGTGTGCATTTCGCACTTTAACACATTTACATATAAAACCAGTAAAAAAGAAAAACACATGTGGGAAAAATGTACAAATTGAGCCGGTAATAAAGGCAATAAAGAATTGTGTTCTTTCAGACTTTATAAAAATTTCATTGCAAAACAATAAGGTTTTATTAACATCTTGTCTTTTTTTACAGTACGTGAACTGAATGACCAATATCAGATGATGATTATGATCATGCAATTATAGAGGATATAGAGAAAAATGATTGAGTGCCGGTGCTAATTAGAAGAAGAATACCACATTGGCATCACACATAAAGCAGAGCTGTCATGCAATCGAGGTTGGAATGGACTTTTGACCTGAAAGAGAACTACTGTGAGTTGTGGGAGGAAAAGTGAGGAGGCGGGCACCGATCCAACAAGCTAGACTGAGAACACGAAAAAAGACACTCCTGTTCAGGAAGAGCTTAGTGCTAGTTGTTTAATCCCTCACGAGTTGGTTATTTGCAAGCTGAACTAGGTCTCACGGTCGGTTGGAAGTAAACCGCAACTATCTGTATAAAGCCTGCAGGGAGTCTAGTAGCTGACCAACACACTGCAGTTTCCCAGTTGATAGCTGTTCCGTTTTGGAAAGAAGTGCCAAGCTTGGAGGCAGCCCAGCCACAAACAAAGGGAGAAAGCAGCAGTGGCCAGATAGCTCAAAACCACAACAAAGACTGCCCAGCAAGGGGCAGCTAACATTCCAACTAGCATCACAGGTATGCCTTGAACTGACTAGAAGAAATCTCCCCATCCATAATAGGTTGTAACGATTGTTTTATTAAGTGTATTTTGCTTTTTGATTATTCTGTTTCCTCATTTGGCGATTTGGTTTTCGAAAGGATCTTTTTGGATTTCCATGGTGTTGGGTGGATTGAGTGCTTTAAGACTTACTTATGGAAATTGAAGAATCTCTCTATCCACAAGTGAATACTCCCATCCCCTACTGGAAGTTGATGAAGGAAATCTAAGCAATGATCCTCCATGCTGGGTCTACGATCATTCCCCCACGATCAGTCAACAAATTGATCTTCAAACATTACATGATGCAGCAAGTCAGATTGATGAACCAGCGGCAGTTGCTGTTTTCCACTACCAACCAGATTTAAACCAAGCGGGAACAAGCAGCATCATCAATCCCCCATCTTTGTAAAGTGCATCTCCTATGACATTAGTGCAGCAAATTGGAGGTGGACAGAAAGAACTTTCGTGTGAGTACTGTCATAATATTTATTCATGTAATTCCACTTTAAAAAGGCATATTCTTCATTCTCATACTCTTTCAAAAAGCACATTCATGTGACCAATTTGATCAAATGTTTTCAAGCGCAAAAATTACATGCTGTGACATGTTAAAAAAATTCACAATTGCAGCAAAGACACATTTCCTTGCAATGTTTGCAATAAGACTTTCTCTTTAAAAAATAATTTCCTCAAACACATGCAAGTTCCACATCCACAACCACTACCCTGCGATGATCCATGTGTGGAGGCATTAGAGGGATAAGTCAACACATGCAATTCCCAGAAATAAACTTTTTAGATTTAACTGGACTTTCATTCCCAATGACTATTCAACAAATCCTTAAGTTTGAAACCATGAATTCAATTAGTGTTCATGTGTGTTGGTTTTGAAAAAGAAGTCTTTCCCCTATGCATTAGCAAATTGGAACAAATTCCTGTTGTTCAGACACTTTCTAACGTCCTCGGTTATTTATTTATTTATTTTTATTTATTTATTATTTATTTATAATTTATTTTATTTTATTTTATTTATTTTATACATAGGACCCTAAGGGGGCCTTTTACCCTCCTTAGGGAGCCTTTTGTTACCCTAAGGGGGGCTTTTTGCCCCCCCAATAGGGCCTAAAAGGAGGTACTATAGGATGTATATAAAGAGGGTGGGTCTATTTGATCTTTAATTTTTTTTTACATTTTTTGTAAAAAAATTAATTCTCAAAAAAATTATTGTCATTTGCATTCACATTTTTATTAAATGTGAGTAGTTTAGTTGGGTATTTGAAGAGTTGTTGGATTCAATTGCTAGCTTAAATATTCATTAAAGTGTCTGTTTTTTCTCAAACCCAAGCAGAGAAATTAATTTCTCAATTTTTATTTTATTACATCCAAACAAGATTTTATTTCACTGCTAAGAATTTGAGAAAAAAAAGATGCTACAAAAAAATAAAGTAATAAGGAAATTGCTAAATTATTAATTCAATTGTATTATAAATAAGCAATTTTTTTTGTATCTCATCTTCAAATCACCCATAACAAAAACAAATGTTTTTAAATAATTATAAAACCAATTTATTTGTTTTCTTTCCTTATGACAATTGACAATTCAATTGACAAGCAACGTTTTGTTTAACAATTCCATATAGCATGACACTGACAAGTAACGGCTCGTTTACCAGTTCCATATAGTTAATCACTCAGCACTTTCTTCCTTGAAATTATTAGTATGTTGAACTTTCAATTTGTCATTTCATTTCATTTCATTATATTGCTTTACTTCCCGTATCCTGTAAACACATAATGACTAGCTGTGTTTATATTTGCTCTTAACGAATGAATGACGAGTAGTAACTATATATACCTGTACAGCCAACGTTTTGAGCTCATAATATAATCAGAAGAAGTCGTCTATAGTCACAACATACATATACAACACTGAGGTAAATTATTTTTTTTTTATCAAAAACACTAGCACATTAAAACGCTAGTGGTTTGGGTTGTTTTTTTCGATCGAACATTCTTTGATTGATTTACGGTCACATTAACAGCGCTATGTTTTGTTTGAGTTAATTTATCTTTTTTTTTAATCATGACAAGACAGGTTAATACTAGACGTGATTACTTTACTTCCTAATTGCTAAGTTTGTGTTGTTGTTTGAACATGTTCTCATTTCATAATAAGTTAATAATCAGATTATTTTTAGTAGCGAGATCACACTCTCCAGGGTGTACCAGCCTATTACTACGTTTACATGCACCGAATTATTCCAGTGGTGGATAATTCGACTGTATAATTTGAGTGGTGAATAATTCGAGTTGTGTTTACATGCCAAAAATAATCCGTGATTACTTTCGGATTTTGACCAATGGGGAAGTGCCGGGCGGATCGCGCATGCGCAATAAAAATAATCCGAGTGAACTCGAATTAAACAACCCTCTGCAAGGGATTATTCACCCCTCGAATAATCCTCGAATAATCCGGTTGACCCCGTTTACATGCCAGTTGTGCACATGGAATATTTCGACTCACTCGAAATATTCCATGCATGTAAACATGGTATATGAGGCGAAGGGTAGCACCTGTCTTCCCGCCTCGAGACCACACCAACCCAGGGTCATGCCAGCCTTTCTGTGTGACACGATCTCACATTACATGCAGCAGCCAACCAGCTACCCGGCTTGATTAATTGTCTTCCTTGTGTATAATATTTTTTTTATAAATTTTTTCCTGTAGATTTCTTAATTGTATATCGTTTACAGTGATTTTTATTTCTTTTTGAATACTTTTTCAAATCTAATTATTTCGTATATCCAAATGCCTCTTTCCAAATGCCTCTTTCCAAATATAACAAACACTTTAATCAACACTTTCGATCAAAAATATGGCTTTACAAATTGTAAATGTTCCAAACGTTAATGTGAAAATGTGAGCTTTTAAATCAAATCAAATAAATCAAATCAAACAAATCAAATCAAATAACATTTTTTTCAAAGTCATGTAATTAATTAAATATTTACAAAAATTCTTTCTACTGGGTGGCCCACATAGAAGCGGCCCAACAATCCGAGGAGGGTTCCCAGGGTGTCTCCAAAAAATGTATGTTTAGTTCAATTAAACATTTATTGATCATTAGTTGTGTTTAGTTTCGTTTAATTAACGTTTCTAGTGCAGTTTTTCTTCCGCTCTTTCATTTGGTGTTTAGTTTTTGACAATCCGAATCTGCATTCTAAAGATAATTGCGATTTTAATCAATTTTTTTCCCAGTTTGCCCGGTTTGATCGCACTAGTCATTCATGAATTTCAGATTGTGGTACCTTTTGAATTTTTTTCAGCGAGATTTTGCAAGACTTTGTGCAAATTTGCTAGTGTTTTAGACATTTTCCTAGATTTTGTACAATTTGGCTAGATTTTGTACAATTTTGATAGGTTTGTGTGATTTTGTGTGATTTTGTACAATTTTGTTATATTTTGAGAGAGTTTATCTAAAGTATGGTGGTGTGGTACGAGATGCAGTACTTTTTGAAAGCACTGTGTATCAGAACCAGTACCGCTGAAGAAATTACCTAAATCTGAAATTCGGGTATGACTAGTCCAATCACATTTAGTAAATTGAGACAAGAATTGATTTAAAACCCAAATATCTCGAGAATGATCGGATCGTCAAAAACTAAACACCAAATGAAAGAGCGGAAAAAACTGCACCAGAAATGTTAATGAAACAACACTTCCCGCCACTAATGATTAATATATATTTAATTTAAGCATACATACATTTGGGGCGACACCCATGCATTGTCGGGCCGCTTTTATGTGGGCCACCCGATACTAACAGTGTGTCATCCCCAATTATCCTTATCTTTCAACAATAAGTGATTCATATTCTAATTAGTTTACAGTTTTCAAAGATCTTATAAGCTTTTTATGGTCAATTTAAAGAAAATTTTCTCATTTATTCAATTTCAACCTATATTTCTCCAAAATTCTACTTTTTAGTTTTAAATTTTAATATCAAATCTATCAAATTTCTTACTTTAAATTCAATTTTTTTTTCCAATTTTAATCCAAATTTTTTCAATTTTTCTATTTTAGTTTAGACTTTCAACTTTTAAGCCTAATTCTTACAATATTGGGATTTTAACTCAAATTTTAAAGCTAATATCGGGAAAAAGCACATCTCCACCACTTTGTTAACGTAATTTGATTTTTTTAAGTATTTAAACAACGTAAGATTTATGTTTGTTAGGATTTTAGGAATGGCTCTTTAGTTTGTTAAATTCCTATTATCTTTATTTAACGAGACGGATATTTCTATCCAGAATTGTCTGAAATAATTCAATTACAAAGTTTTAACAAATTCAAAGTCAGACTGTTATCACAGTCTGCAATTATTAAATTCAAGCTTAATTCAGTTGTAATTACATGAGTTTGATTTATCAAATGAATTTACACTTACACAATAAATTAAACAATCAATTAATCTTATATTACCAAAGTAAAATTCAATGTTAGTTAAGGAGAGCAAGGGCCATGCCTTAAATAGGCCGAATCCAAGCTCTCTTAGTACTCGTAAGGTTTCAAGTTGATCCTTTAAGTTTGAGATCCCAGAGAGAACTGATTTGAGTTGGTGCTTTCACCTTCTGTTCCCCCTATTTGGTGAGTTAACTGATCTGATGACATCATCAGATCAGTTAACTGCAAAGTTATTGTTAAAACTTACACATTTGAAATTTACAAACTGTAAAATTGTTTGTGTTTATTGTAAATTATCTTTTTAATTTTGTAAAGTAATTGATTGAAAAGCCAAAAACCAAAAATTAAAATGTACATTAACTTTTCAGCAATTAAAAGATATTTAAAGCCATTTTTTTTTCCAGTGTAAAAAGTAAATTTATTTTCTGATTTTAAAAAAGAGATCCGTTTTATAAATTCATACGGTTTTAGTATGAGTTTTTACCGACTCGAGAGCGCTCAAACTTTTTTAACTTTTTTAACACGAAGTTTTGAGTGTAAACATCAATAATTCGATACAGTCACTGTGAATCGTCAGGGACACGGGCAGATTTCCTGCTCAACTTCGACGGGAATAGTGAACCACATATGCCGTGTGTGATGGCCTGTTCTCGGCGTCGGTGCACTTTGTTTCTGCGCACTTGGCGAAATGTTTTAACGCGCCAAGTTCGCGAAAACAAGTGCGCCGACGCCGAAGACTACGGTGGCCTGGTAAGGCTAAATAAATAAAAAAAAATTGAAAATTTTGAAAAGCCGTGGCCCCATTTGACAGATTTTGACACCAGATGGGGGAGGGGAGTGTTAATAATATCTAGGACGATCAGTAGTTGATTGTCCTAGGTAATATCTTCTGTTCAACACGTGCTGTTTGTTATTTCGTTGTCTTTGTAATGGATTGGAAAAGTTATGACTTAGAGAAAAACTGTCTGTACTATCTGGTTAGGGGTGGTTACTAGAATGCAAAAGTTTCAGCCACAGTCTGTGAAGGTGTGTGTGAGATATTTTCGTTTTGTATTGTACCTGTTGTCTTGCCTTGCAAGTGTATGGTGCATAAACAATCCTGTTTTTATTCAACCAACGAATTGTGTTTGGGCGCCGTTTTTAAATACAATTTTATCATACGCGTTGAACCGAAGATATTACTACACCCAGGAGGGCTCTCCAAAATTTTTCAATTTCTTGAAAAAAATCTACATGACACAGGAGGGCCATCGGACTACCGGTAGGATGACCAAATTCACTTAAATTTTTAAAAATGAAAAAATTTAGAATTTTTTTTGAAAAGCCGTTGCTCTGGAGGGCCATCGACCCAGAAGGGCTATCCAAAAATTTTCAATTTCTCGAACAAAATCCACGTGTCCAGGAAGGCCATTGGGTCAGGAGAGCCAAATTCACATTAAATGTGACCTCTCAATTTTGCGACGGGATGGAGATCGCTATTGAGTGCTTATTAATGAATTATTAAAAACAAAATTTTGCGGTGGACGCGGTAGAAGCGTTATTTAGGGTAACTTACAATTGTATTTCGAAGCGCGCAAAATCGGGTCGCGTTCGCGGAAAATTGAGAAGCGCGGCATATGTGCACCCTCATAAATATGAATATGTTTTCAGTCTAATGGCTTCAATGAGGGATCGATTTAACCATCGACAAGTAACTTGGACTGACCCCCGTATGCCCCGCTTGTTGTCTGTGGAAGGGGCCGATAGTGAGAGACGTCGCCCGCTGACCATGTCGGGTAGAGTATCCATTCTTCGAACGCCCGCTAGATGCCGAGGTGCTCTTCGCTACACCACTCCCTCCTTCGCCGAACAAGGAGATGCGACCCACGAGTCCTCAATGATTTCAGTGATACATCAGTTGCCCGTGTGGAGATACGACCAACCTAATACGTTCCAAACATGGATGGAACGTGCTCGCTGTGCCGTGCGCCCCCTCTGCATGTTCCTACATGACATCAGTCTCAAAATTTTGCATGCTGTAAACACATACGAAGATATTTTCGAGTATGTCACAGTCATTTTGGATGCCCAACAGGCTGTTCTTGAGTTTGAGAGATTACATCCTTTCTTTCACTTGCGCTGTGATGTGTGGGACGAAGCAGTGACACGTCTCCAGCGCGCTCACTTGCCATTGACCACATTATGGAGTGATTTGGTGATTGGTGGTTATGCCAAAGAACCACATCATTACCTGGGCTCGTATAACGCATACGAGCAGATGCGTGGCAGACCAATTTTTTCTGGATTAGATGTACAGCCACCCCAAGGACTAAGGGAGAAAGATTTTGACAAAGGGCCGCAGGCTTTACTGCCAGGCGATGCGATTCGACCTACCATCTTGGAGACCATCCGCCTCCAAGCCGAAACTGCCGTCACCGACGGAAACCAACGAGGAGCCGTGGGAGGAATCCCGAGTTCGGATTTAACTCCCACATCGCCTTCACCACTGTCCTTACCCGTGATCTCGCTTTCATCACCGTCCTTATCGGCGACTTCACCTTTATCACCGTCCTTACCGGCGGCCCCACCTTCATCACCGTCCTTACCGGCGGCCCCGTCCAGGGACGAAGACATTGTTTACCTCAATGAACCCTGGCGAAATCGAGCCCGCCCCAACGCGCAAGAAGTCTTGCTTCATAGTCCGGAGCGAAAAAGCCTTTTTGATGAGCCCTTTTTCAAAAAGGGCTCATCATTTCTTTTAAAAAACCGCGCTCGTCCTGAGCAAAGGCGATTGCAAGTACCTTCTGAAAAAGAAAATTTTTTTGTTTGTGTTTTTATGTTGGTTGTAAAGTAAATATACAACAATCTGTATCGTCTGTGAACAGCTTTCTTCCTAGAAACACTTCAATTACCGTAACCGTGTATTCACACACCATTTTCTCGACACCATCTTGACGAACAATTCTCTTTCACAACAACGGATAAGGATCTCTACAATGTGTTATTTTTTCAATTCAAACTGTGTAACCCGGAGTAAGTTAATTTGTAAAAAAATTTGCAATAAGAATTATATTTTCTGTTATTCATCATTACAATAAGTTTAATATTTTTTCCTGTTAGGCTTAGAACTTGTACATTGCTATTATATTTCGTTAATATATATATATTATAAACTACTTGAATACGAATAAACTACTTGAATACGAATAAACTACTTGAATACGAATAAACTACTTGAATACGAATAAACTACTTGAATACGAATAAACTACTTGAATACGAATAAACTACTTGAATACGAATAAACTACTTGAATACGAATAAACTACTTGAATACGAATAAACTACTTGAATACGAATAAACTACTTGAATACGAATAAACTACTTGAATACGAATAAACTACTTGAATACGAATAAACTACTTGAATACGAATAAACTACTTGAATACGAATAAACTACTTGAATACGAATAAACTACTTGAATACGAATAAACTACTTGAATACGAATAAACTACTTGAATACGGAAATATCACACCCTCAGTGAGAAATATCACACTCTCGACGCATTTCCACTCCTTTTGCCTGTGGAACAGACATTGACTTTGACAATGAGCGGTATATACATATATATATAATATATATATATATGTATATATATATTCTTTTGGGCGAAATATTTGTTGTAATTCTAACATTTTAACTTGATAATTGGGATTGTCAGTGTTCAGTTGATCTTTAACCATTTTAATTATTTTAAGGGTTTAAATTTTTTACAAAAAAAAACTTTTTTCTTTTTTTAATAAAGACATTTCTATTTAAAAATTTAAATTTTGAGTGCAATAAACGAACATAGATATTTCCATTTCCATTTAACAATACATAATAATATTTTTTTACAATTATTACTAAAAAAATTTCATGCCCTACCCCTTTAATTTTTTAAATTTAAGTTAATTAAATTTTACCATGTCTATGATTTTTCCTGTAACCAACTACCCTCCCAGGGAGAAACAAAACTCGAAACTTGAAATGATAAGCGCACATCCTCCAACTCAAAAAAATGTGAAAATAATGTCATTCAAACTAACAGAAAACAGAATCGATGGAATTGGCTGTTACTAACAAACACACTGAAAAGACAAATAGAATTTTAAGTGAACCAGAAAATCCTGATCTGGAAATTGATAAGAGTTGCAGCTTCATCAAAGAAGGAAACAATACGTGCATTGTTAAGCATGAAGCAATACGTTAAAAAGAAGCGTAGAAGCGTAGAAGGGAGATAGCAGAGGAGGCAAGAAAAACAATGGTTACAAACAAGGCAGTCTTTGACAGGAAACGGAAACAAAAACAGAAGGAGGAAGAAATACCGGCAGTCAAAATCAACTGTGATATCCCACCTAGTTGCTGTAACACACAGATGGGCACCCAAATAGATACACAACTTGTTAAAGAAGTAATGATGTAGGTATTTAACATTTAACAACGAACGAAATCCATTCCTAAAAAATATTTTTTTTATTTTCAGGGAGATGAAGAACCTGTCGGGAGCCCAACTCCAGGTTTTGATCAAACGTAACCAGAGTTATTTGCAGGATATTACCAAGGGAGGGGTGAGTTTACATTTCTATTTATTTTTATTACATTTTATTGCGTTTTTATTAAACTAATGTAAAGGAATTATACTTTTTGTACACAATTTTCCTTATTTTTTTACATTAAACATCCCGACATTTACACTAAATTTCTGAATCCACCTGTAAGCGTTGCTGCATGTAATAGCGCATGAAATTGCACAAAATTACATGTTGCATCAGTCAACGCGCATTGGTGATGCAAAATAGTTCACATGCATCACATATAACGAAGCAGCTTTGGCGTGCTAACGCCTGCATGTGAACTAGGCTTTAGTACTCGCTCAATTTGCATTAGTGTTCTATTTATTTGTACACTATTCCTCATTTTACAATTTTTTTCATTATTTGTACACTATTCCCTTGTTTCTCTTATTTATACACTAAAAAAACTAAATTTTACACGACCCGCTTTGTTTCTTCTTAACCTAGCCTAACCTAAACCAGTCCTTGGTGTATATGATTTTTTTAGTGTAGAAATAAGGAAAAATAATGTTGAACTAGTCTTAAGGACATTTTTTTAACAAAAATTTCAGCGGGGTTGTAATCGACATCGAGATTACTGCAACGGTAATGCAAGCACAAGAAAAAACATGATAATGCACGATGTGTCTATTGAGATGTTCACCGACAATCAAGCCACTTTCGTAATGATCGAATTAGTGTCGATGTTTAGTCAGCTCTGGCGTACGGTAATTTAATATATAATTTATCATGTGCAGAAATTGTCATTCTTGTTTTATTTTAGAAACGTAATTATGTTCTTGATGTAATACTACCAGAGGCGTTAATAAAAATTCTAATGGACCATAAAGGTTTAAGTTACTGTGCAGCGGAAGAAATAACGTTTCAAGGAAGATTCCTACATTAGGAATCATCTTCATGGGTAAGAAGGTTTTTAGCAGTTACAGTAGGAATTCCTCCTAATTTATGAGATAAATTTCATCTTTAACAAAATTTGTAAATTTAATTTACAATACATTTAATCAAATTAAATTAAATTTTTCTTGCAGTGACTATTCCTTGCCGTCCACCTCCTGTTTCTGGCCATCATCCCTTGATAATATTTTAATTGTTTTTGAGTAATAACGTGGTCATTCTGCATTTTAACGTCATGTCGGTGTTAGTGAAGACGAATTTGTTTTTAAATTTGTGCCCAACATGATTAAAAAAACATATTAGATGTCCAAGATGATGTAAAAATTTAGCCTAAATTTTATAAATATTTGCAAAAAAATGTAGTATTCTTCAGATTATCAATAAAACTTAAATTTCAGGCCCTAATTTTAACATACTTATTCATCTAGGCTTTAATAAAATTGCTTTTTCACCAGCCATGTTTTGCTCTATACCGGCTATAGACTTCGACTTTTTGAGCGAGATTTAAAAAACATGATAAACACATGCCCAATGGCAAGCAAGGCTATGGAGAATGCGCTTTATTGATTTCTAAAATAAATTCGATTTATTTTAATATTTTACAATTATGTTTATAGAAAAACATTTCACAAAATGAAAATGTTGTAGAAATAAATTTACCTTTCAGATAAAAAGCCAGTGTAGGCCAGATTGTTTACAGATACTTCGTACATCGTACCTCATCTAAACATCCTTCTTTCTCAAGTAAAAACTGAAAAAAAATAAACCAAATTCAGATAACGCAATCCAAGTTTTAAACACAACCCACTATTTATATTATCTTCATCTGCTAGTGCAAGAAATTTACTTCTGACATTATCCAAAATTGGATTTCCTATATTCGAATGATAATTTAGCACCTCTGCAGCCATTTTTGCCGATTTTGTAAACGCAGTATTTGTCACAGCTAATTTTGCAAAAGTGGTATTGTCAACTAAAACTGATCTAATATCAGCTAGCTGCCGGCGTGGAGATGTCAGGGCTAGAGATGTCATCGTATCAGCAAACAGATGCCATAGGTAATCAAATAACATTTCAAAAAAATAATTGTTCAATCTATAGATTTATCAAATAGCTACAAAATTTAGTTTCAATTACCTAAAATTGCATTTCTGAGAAATTTGTGTCTGATATAACAACCAGTCTCTAATATATTACTGTAGTGTGGAGGATAAGTTATTGCTAGAATGAGAAAGAATTTATCTCGAAACACGTAGCAAATTTCATTTTCAAAATTACTCAATCTCATTAATTGTTCATCAGGTATACATTTCTCTGGATTGATTAAAGCGTCCTTTATCACATTCGTGTTTGTCGCGCCAGGCTGAATACCAAGTCTTAACTACGAAACGGAATAAATGTAACAACATGATTGTAGAAAAAACAGAAACTTGAACATTTGTAAAATTAAGTAAGAATTGCAAACAAATCCAAAACTCATTAAACAAATCAAAACTTAAACAGGAAAAACAGATCTACATAACTTAGAATTAAAAACAACCGCCTTAACAAATCGGCCAATCACGAAGCTTGAATTGTTTAATATAAAAGCGACCTTCATTAGACATCTTTAGATTGCTGACTCATTCCGCAAACTTAACGATTTTTCAAAACAAGCGATCTGAATATCCTGAGAACAACAAGAACTCAAATATTACACAAGAGAAAGCGTAATTAATTAAATTAAGATTGACTCTAATCCATACGTGAGATATAGCATTCGATTCACCATCTCCAGACAAATCATTTTACCAGCAAAGTACACGCAAACAACATACGTCATCCATCCAACCATCTTCCCTGCAACAAAAATGCAATCTTCCAAAACCGGCTATGATAGAAACAGGTGAAGTCAATGACCTACTTCCTTTTACAACTCTTTTATTCAGACAGTAAAATAATTTAATACACTTCCCATCAACAAATGGCCTTGCTTCGGGCCATTTCCTCCTTCCCCTCTCTAAATTCCTCCTTGAGAATGAAATCAAGAATTGCATATGAAATGCGTATTCACATAAACCTAACCTAACCTAAACACCCCCATTCTCCTGCCCTCGAACCACTTCCTCATTTTGCCCTTTTATGATTCTTGAGCAGAAATCATGGATTGCCCATTTATCGCGTGATCCTGCTGAGCACTTCTTACAACAACAAATTACTACCAATATCTTAGATATAAAGTATTGTATTCCTTATACGTGTATAATAATGGGAGATAATAATGACGAAACACATTGGTCTTCTGATACACAAGAAGATGAAACGGGTGAATTAAAGAAGCAGCAAAAGCGTTCCCCGACCCCTAGTTCTCACAGACCAAACAAAAAAACCAAAGCTGCAGATTGATTTTAAAAGTAGCTATAAAATTTTAAGCCTATGTGCCTATTGCCCATGTGGTCCAACTAGGTTTCAGGGGGTAGTTGGCAACTACCCCCTGAAACACACAGCAGAATACACTACAGGTTACCATACAGATACAGGATATCATATGGGTATACACTACAGGATACCATATAGGCACAGGATATAACATAAGTGCATGATATAACATAGGTGCATGATATACCATATGAATATACACTATAGGATACTATTTAAGCACATACTATAGGATGTACCATGATGTTTTGTTCTAAAATATTACAATACACCCCATAGGTTATTACTATAAGAATACCCTGTAATATTTTTTCATATGGGAGGGATATGAAATCAGTCTTTTACCACACTGAAATTTAGGAAGGAGATCGACATAAAATCACCTTTTTGACGAAGATGGCTTATGTGAGCTGGGATGCTGCCAGATGCCAATAGGGTTGTGTACGTTGCCATTAAAATTTAAAGAGGTGATGGACTAACTCTGTCGGGGTATTGGGAATACGGCGCCTTATTTGGACGATACCGGATGTAGACCCTAGGGATCGTGGGCTGCCATCAGAAGTTCATTCGGGATTATGCTACCAAGTCGAAAATTTTACAGCTAGTGACAACCAATTCGCCCAGTTTTGTTTGGGCGCCGAAAAATGATGGAATGGACGACCAATTGAAGCAAGAGTTGTTGACCAGTAAATAGTTGGGCCACTTTAAGCAATTGTGCCTGTGGACACGAGTCGTCAAGGGTTGGGGGCGTCACTTTAATAGGTGCAGCGGAAAGGACGCACTCTCGAGGGCGGTGGAGGGCGGTACAGTGGACAAGATAACAATGTGGGCGGCAATTCTAATCAAAAACGCCAGGTCGGGTCAGTACCAAGAACGGGTATAAGTTGCACATCGTGTGGTTATCCCACGAGAGATGGTAAAGGAGTTGATGGACAGGGCGCAAACAAACTAACAATTCCACCGTGTTGAAAACGGCCGAGCATATTGTGAAGCAACATTGGTGGCCTGGGTTCACCGAGGACAAGAATTACAGATAGAGGGAGAAATCAGTAAACAACGTCACTAATTGGTAATTGCTGCACTCCTATATTGGATACAGGCTAATCATATCATTACTATGGTAATTGCTGTACTCCTATATCGGTTACAGGCTAATGATACCATTACTATGGTAATTGCTGTACTTCAACATTGGATACAGGCTAATCATACCATTACTATGGTAATTGCTGTACTTCAACATTGGATACAGGCTAATCATACCATTACTATGGTAATTGCTGTACTTCAACATTGGATACAGGCTAATCATACCAAAATTCTCTCCAACTGGAAGGACAACTGGCACGTATTGATGGGGAAAATGTAAAAAAAACAATGGGCAGAAATCAAACGGAAATGTGAAATACCAAAATGCTCTCCAACAATAAGAACAACTGGCACGTAGTGATGGGAAAAATGTAAAAAAACAATGGGCAGAAATCAAACGGAAATGTGAAATACCAAAATGCTCTCCAACAAGAAGAACAACTGGCACGTAGTGATGGGGAAAATGGAAAAAACAATGGGCAGAAATCAAACGGAAATGCAAAATACCAAAATCCCAATGCCAGAGCTCTGTTTTGGCTAAGCTAGACTTTGGACAAAACCAACTAGCTTTCCCAGGGGTGACCACGAGGAGGTACAGAGTTGGACTTTACACCCCCAAATTCAAAACACAAAATTCGAGTCATTTTTAATCTCGTCGTTCTCAAATTACTCGCCGTTTTTGTCCCACGACAAGAATAAAAATGACTAAAAGTGAATAATTAATTGAATACATAGATAATTCAATTAATTATTCATGTATTCAATTAATTATTTATAAAAATTCATGAATAATTAATTAAACACATAAATATTACCAAAAAAACAACCTTCCCGCCTGGTAGCACGTTCCATATGGAGACAAAGAACTCCGTACAAATAGCGATGGTTGGACCTGAAAAACAGACAAAAATACCTAAATAAACATCTAAAAATATTGTCTTACTCACGATGTACACTAATTTCACTCTTTTACGCATATTTTACCCATCCTTGCCTGTTATTTGCTCATCAAAAATTAATCGCTGACTAGCGCTGTTATGCCACGTCATCAACTGCTCTGTACCGATGGTTGCACCTAAAAAACAGACAAAAAAACCTAAAAAACAGACAAAAAAAACCTAAATAAACATCTACAAATGTTATCTCACTCACGATGTACATCGATTATACTCTTTTTCGCATACTTTACCCATCCTCGCCTCTTATTTGCACATTAAAAATCAATCGGTTACGAGCGCTTTCATGCCACGTCCTCAACTGCTCCGAATCGATGCTGAATGACGCGGATGCGCTTCGGGCATCACACCAGGAAAGACCGATGCTTCAACAGTCTGAAAATCCCAACACGGCTTCGAATCTAACTTCGTTAGACACTGTTGACCCATTAGTCACTTCTGGGCGCACCTGTTGCAAAGAGCAGATGACATCATAGCCGTCTTATCCTGTGTTTTGTTTAAGGTTTATTTTTGTATTTTAGGTCAAGAATAAACCAGTTTTTTGTAAACATTTTTACTTATACATTACAGTTGTCGCTCGTCCTTCCACTCGTAGACACGGCTAACAATTGGTCACGTGACTTGTTTGGAAATAATAAATACCGTATTTCAAATTTGTGACGCACGAAGAAGTCACAAAACATTTTAAAAAGCATTTAAATATTCAACAATACACCTCGTAATTAAAAACAAAATGTTCTTTAAACTTTTTTTTAAATCCCGGTTTCCCTAAAACCCGGACGATCAGCACCAAAATGGCTGCGTTGTATAACTGCCAGTTTACTCGTACTTATTCCGCTCGCAGAAGCAGACACGCCGCAAACTGCACTTACGACGACATTCAAACTTGATTAACTGTTGAGCGTCACCACTGCAACTCTGTCATGCATTTGTTAATTTCCTGTAAATAGCGTTAAATTGGTTTGAACGTTCTTCTTCTGTCTTGTAGCATTTGTCTAAACGATTCGTTAGCTTATAAATAGAGTTTTTCTGGGTTTTCGTATATGTTTGTTATTTCTTTACACTTTTTTCTTGCCTAAATAAAATTATTCTTAATAAAATTAAATTAATTCCTTCTATTTTCTAATATTAAACTTTTTCATAACTTGTTGAACTTAAGTTTAATTTCTTATTCAAAATATTACATCAGAAAGTTTGGAAATCTCCTCATCCAACAACGACCAATTAAAACTGCTCGAACTCGTGCTGGTACTGGATCCTGGGGTAGCCTTCAAATTCAAACACGATGTAACAGATGGATTTTTTTTAAAAGAAATAGATAAATCAACTCAAACAAAACATCCTATTGCTATTACCGCACTCTCAAGCTAAAATAATAAAAAAAATTCGATCTAACATATTAATTTTCTGGTAACAAAGGCTCGATTTGCCATCGTAGACAAATCAAACATTTCATCTGTCACTTTATAAGTAGGAGCCAATGCCGGTGTGCTAATATATAGCAATGGGCGATGAACCTCATCCAAAACCTAAAAAATAAAAGGTAAAAATAAGACTTAATCGTTGGATTAATTAATTTGACGATTTTTCATTTATAGTAAAAGGACTGTTGCTTTTTGTTGGAGAAGTAAGTGGAAAATCGTCAAATTAATTAATCTATTAATAAACCACAGTGTGTTTCCTCTGTATGTTTACCAAATGCCATTTGAAGTAAAGAGAGTATCGTATATGCATAAATTCAGCAATATCTAACACTCGAGCTGCAGGATGTTTACGACAAACAGATTCTCTTCGCGGCACTTGCGTTCTTATAGCTTGGAATCTTCTCAGTATAGTCGACCAAACTCGATAAAAAGACGAGTTCAACATCGAACTGCAATACAAAGCAATTTGAACGCACCTGTGGAAAACAAACAAGATATTAATAGATGACATGCGTTAATATAAGAAATACGGAGTAATTCTTACCAGGTAAGATTTGCTAATTTGCTCAAAACTAATATAAAAATGGCCACTTTTAGCCATTTTTCATGGCAACAATGGCCGTTTTATGTCAAAAATGGACGTTTCAAGCCGTTTTTCGTGGTAAAAATGGCCGTTTTCGTCAAAAACAGCCCTTTTAAGCCATTTTTATGCTAAAAATGGCCATTTTTAGCCATTTTTAATGGTAATAATGGCAATTTTCGTTAAAAGCAGCCATTTTTAGCAATTTTTCATGCTAAAAATGGCCATTTTTAGGCGTTTTTAGCCGTTTTTAGCCATTTTTAATGGTAAAAATGTAACGTTTTCAATGACGAAAATAACGTTTCAGCAACGTTTTCAACGGAACAAGTTATTTTTTAAATTTCCCGGTTCCCGGTTCCGCGATTTCTCAACCGGGTTTCTCGGGAAATCGGTACCCCGGTTTCCCGGTACCGAAACCCTAATAGCGATCGAGGTGTTACGCTGGGACAAATGTTGTGGAAGCTTAGCTTCCTTAGCTTTCTTGAGGTAAAAAAAACAAGCCGTGTTGATGTAATTGAAATTCGACGTCCCAACATCAAAATTCGGTCAGTTCAAAACGGAAAGCACAACAGGAGAATTCAGTTGGACGTCGTAGAGGTTCCCGATTCATGCAAGTTGACCAAAGATACTCCTCACGTTGTTTTTTTTTGTCATACAAATTTTCCATCTAATCAAAGAAAGAAAATTATACCATTAAAATTTTACATAAATCATAAATCATAAAAATTAAAATTATTTAAAATTATTGAATTGGAGGAAAAATCGATCCGAATTGTAGTTGAATCGTTGATCGTCTCTGAAAATTAAATGTTCAGATTTTTAATAACATCTTAATAATTTGTAACAAGGTTTTTCTCCACTCATCTGATTGAATCCGTCATTTGGACTTAAAAGATTTGTTTCTGGTTGCATCAATTCGAAAACGGTCCAAAGTCAGTGCTTGTTTCTGTAAAAATGGAAGTCATTTAATTAGTTGCATTTTAAATATTTAATTAGGACACTAAAGCGTTTCTTACCGTTATTTCCTTTTATGTTGCTGTTAATTTAAGTAGTTTGTTCCGATTCTAGTGTTGTTTGTAGTTCACATGACAGTTTCCCGTTCATTTGTCTTTGTAGCCTGAAAAGGCATTTAAAAGAGGTGTAAATTGAGTAAGGGATTTCAATTACGATCTTATTAAAATTAAAAGCACCAGGGATTCACTTTCTGTTGGCGTCTTTGAGCTGTGTTGTCGTTTGGAGTCGATTTCTACCTCATGTCGGGTTCAAGGAAAGGACGCGGTTATCACACTGACGATCGGGAGTGAGTTCGGTCCTCACACTCATGATGTAGAGCTAAAATGTATAATTTCAATTCAATGTTATGTTTAGTTATTAAATGAATATTGATTCTTACCTTTTTAGTCATTTGTTTGGTGTGAGAGGTCATGTTCAAGCTATTTTGAGTCGGTATTAGTTTTTCCCGAGTGTCAGGTCCGCCATTTTGTACTGCTGCTGTCCTGAATGTATGAGATGGTTTGACTAAATTATAGATGAAATTATAGTAAATTACAAATGATTTGTATTGATATTAAAATGTTATTCTCAATATTAGCCATGTAACTTATGCTGTTGAGGTGTTGATATTATTGATTACATGTTAGCGGGATGCAGCCATTTGATTGGTTGATAATTTTAAGGGTATGTGTTGTATTAAATATTACAATAATTTAAGTTAGGGATGTGTTTCCAGAACTGTTTTTTTTTATAATTAGTGTACTTCTTTGCAATTTAGATCGTTATATTGTCAATTTACCATTTTACGTGAAATGTTAAGACACATGCTACGGTAGCTCACAAGAACTGTTTGTATTTACGATGTCTCGTCCTACGGAAGAACGTGTGCCTTTGTATTTCGGCACTTGGAATTAAGCTCGCTTCGATGTTACGATTAAGTTGTGTTCCTTCTACGTTCGAGTTGTCGTTCAATAAGAATAATTTAATTCTCAATGAATAAACGTGTTGTAACGAGATCGATCTCCAATAAGCAATTAAAGAAATCCCATCTTTTAACCATTCCTTCACCTTATTTGGATGTAGAAATTTTAACACTCCATTTTCCTTCATTAGGCCCAATTAAAAAACAAGGCCATTTCAGATCAACCTATCTTTTATACATCAATTGTCTTTTTATTTTTTTATCTTTGTTTTCATTCTACATCCAGGGTCAGAGTTAATTTTTTTCCCTCACCCCTCGACCAATCAACACAGTTGTTCAGGTCGAAAAGTAGGATCCAGGGAAAAATTTTAAAAGAAATCCAAAATCCGCCACCAAAATCACCAATCCACAATATACTGTATAATAAAAAACAACCAAGACCCAAAACCCCGTACACAAAACACTGAATCCAAAACTTAATATACAAAGTGCAAAATACCAAAACACGAAATGGATATTCAACATAAAGCAAGGTACAGAGTTACACAACCTAAACAATTTGCACACAATTATGATATTCAACTCCAAATATTTGAGCCTTCAACTCAGGATGTTGGACTGTTGTAGAAAACATTTAACCTATAAACAACTTGTATGGAAAAATAAACAGTCAATGTACACTTTTATTCAACAACTAGTTTGAGTGTAGACTACCATCAAACACTATCATGCATTCTACGAATGTGATTGATGTTATTTTGACAACAGTTTTATGTGAAGCACTTCCACCACCAAAAGATTTTATTATCCATTAAGCAAGGTTAGTTTTTAAACTTCTCTTATTTAAAAAAAATAATGTAAATAATAATATTTTATCATTAAAAGACTTTCAGCAAAACAAATCAGCAATCAAAATGTTTAAAATTTGGAAATTTGTGGAAGTGTGGTATTTTATTAATTTTCATTTTCATTGCAGTATGTGTTGTTTATAAATTATAATACCTACAAATATACTAATGGTACTGTTTTTTTTCTTTTGTTATGATTATTATTTTTATTAATAAATGCATTTTAATAGTCTTCCAAAATTATCATATGTGACCAGCTGTTCACTCAGCCTGTGTCACTTCACTGCGACACACGGCGCTTCCAAGCTCTCGCGCACCTCGTGTTTCTCGTGCGCGACCTGGCGCGGTCCCCCGCACCAGGTGGAGCTGTCGGTCGTTGGCTCCGGCCAATTGGGAACCGGAAGTGCCCTTTCCGGAAGTGGTGGGCCCCGCAGTAGCCCGACAGTTGATTCTTGACCAGCATGGCGAACGGTCGCTTTCCGACCTTCTTCGCAATGCCGATCATAGTTGAGACCCGAAGGACCGACGCAGCAATGCTGTCGCCGGTCGGGACCTGAGCGTCCAACACGCCGTGTTCGCCGCACGTTTCTAAAGAACGTTGCGACGACGCGGCACAAACTGCGATAACCGATCTCACGTGTCATGGCGATCTACCGATTGCCGTGCCACGTGGTCGAATCAGGAATAGCGGCAAAACCGCTATTACATTTGGGAAATACACCTTGAGACACCATATCATACCCCTAGACAACAATAAAGTAATAACCAAAACCTAAACTTGTGTCTTTCGTGTATTTCGTGGATTTAATCATCGTGTGTGTTGCGTCCAGCGCCTCGTGGTCCTCCCCAGACCACGTGGCGTCCGTCCGAACACTCACACATATTCCATCATTTAATGTTTCATCGACTAATGTTTCATCGACTAGAAGTATCACCAATTCCACAAAACGAAAAATTTCAATAAACTCTGAACAATGAGGAGCACGACTTGCAGGTGCTTGTTAGACATTACCATTTCACGACTTGCAGGTGCTTGTTAGACATTACCATTTCACTGTTTCACTATTTCACTATTTCCGAGCATTCATACCTCTCGACTGACACCATCCACCACGACCGTGGAGTCCAAGTGAAAAGCCACTCCCTATTCTTGCGTGGATTTATTAGGTAAACATCAGAATAATTTGTATTTTAAGAATGTAATCACAATTACGGCTACTTCGAGATTCGTGACAAGGTAAGTTTCATTGATTAATCCTCCCCACCCCAACCAAGAATCAATTTTGATTCTGGAAAGTGTTTTTTTTATTTTTTTTTTAATTAAAAAAAATGTTTTTCTTTCTAATTTTTTTTGTATTTTGCTTTTTTATCATTTAAAACTTTTAAAAACAAGCAGGGATTTGTAATGCAGGGAAGCATTACATATTAGACTTCTAAACCCTGTCTCTCTGTCCCTAAATAAAACACCAAAATAAAAGAAAATAAAGTAAATAAATACAAAATAAAATTTTTGGCCAAAATAAAGCAACAACAAACATTATTAAGAATGTTGTAAACAACACATGGCAACCATTGGCTGATTCGGGGGCCAAAAAATTTTCCAGTTAAAGTCCACAGAAGTTCTGTGGAAATTAGGACATTTCGGCTGCATTTGAGTACTCAAACGCGGCCGAAATGTCCTGAAGTTTGCGTCCAAAATAACTTCGAAGCAATTTCACACACTCGGCCGCAGAAATTAGGACATTTCGGCCGCGTTTGAGTACTCGAATGCAACCGAGTGTCTAAATTCTGGAGGACTGAAAATCAAGAAAACTTAATTAGATGTTCGTTAGAATTCGCGTACACGAACGTACGGGTGACACAACACATACGTCTAATTTGGTGTAAATTTCCCCTTCGGTCGCCGATCGTAATGCTACTTTTTTTCGACCAAATAAAAAAAAAATATATACAGGCTGGTGCAGATTTCGATTTGGAATCGAATGAGCATAGTTTCAAAATTTATAAACCTAGTTTTGATATAGAAAATAGTATTTTACATATCGCGACGAAGATTTCATGGATCACGGGATCCGCCAGGTGCCGCTAGTACAATATTACAACTTCCGGTGCAGGACGGAAGTAGTATTATTAGACGGCTAAAAGTGCATTAAAACCGGTTTATTAATTCAACCGGAGGTCCGAGAAATCTGAAAATACCTTACAATACTAATATAAGTATGCTGAATTTAATGCCGTTGTCCGTTTGGCTCTAGCTGCTATAGTTTTTGCGGAATCGTTGACGACGGACGGACGGACGGACGGACAGACAGACAGAACCGTTTCATGAGACTTTCTAAACATCAGGTTTAGAAGTCTAAAAGTATGAAGACTAATAATTTAAATTTTTTTTTTTGCTAATAACTTTGATTATGGGCTAAAAACACAATTTTTAGGTCGAAAGTGTCATTTTCTGGTCCAAACTATTATTTATTTTAACTAAAACCATCTATTTTTTTCTAAAACAACCGATATTTTAACTAAAACCATCGATTTTTCGTTACGTCCCTAGGATGAACTGGTGCATGGCCGCCGATACCGTACCGTTCGTGTGTCGCTTAACCTGTATGACAAATATAATATTTTGTTACTATTAACTCTAATGTAATCACTACATCCAAAAATACCAAAATAACTGAAATTAAATGTCAAATAACCGAATGCATTTGGACACTTACATGCGTCCATGTGCTGTGGCGGCCATCTTTTTTGGGGTAAAAAATGACCCGGGTTGGGTGAGGAGGGATTTTTTTTAGGTTGGGGCTGCTAAGGTTAACGGTAAAAACATGTTTTTTTTCCTCAAAACTTTTTGCTACAAATATAGATAGGTTTCGTTTTTACAAGTGCATTTTCAAGTTAGTAGCGTTTGGCGTGTATATTTTTCTGTGGGGAATTTTACGAAATGAAATTCTTCTTGAGTGTGATCGAAGTCGTACTTCGCACTCATCTAAAAAAAAAAAAATTCTGGTTGAAACTCAGACTTTTTATTTTTATTAAAAAAATATACTTGTATACAAGTATCTTGAAACATTAATAATCAAGCATCTGTTTGAAGAATCTGCTGTTTTTATTTTTCTCAATACTTCAATGATTTTGTTATTAATTTCAATCAAACTTTGAAAAAAAAATATTTAATTTTACTTTCTCGGTATCAGTTGTTTTTAAATAATTGAGCAAAATTCATAGGAAGATTAGTCATTAGTACTAAGGGGGTTTGTTTAGCACCACAGGAAGTGGATTTTGATAGCACTAAAACGTGGCATCCGGTGGTATAAATTGTCTCAGTCATGACCACTTACTGGGTGCTATAGATTTTTCCCACCAAAACCAGTGTGCTATAAATTTCTCTGCTATAAATTCATCGCTGAATTTCTACTATTAATCCATCGCTGAATTGAAAGCAATTTTATCTATTTTTAAATCTATCAATTTATCAATTTTATCTATCTGATGTGTAAAGTTTTTGAACGGAAGTGTCTTTGAATGTAAATGGTTGAAATGGAAGTGTGGGAGTGGTTAAAAAAAGAGAAATGTTAATGTTTTTATTTCATTTCTGTATTTTGAAGAGTAAAGAACGTTTTTTGATGAATATGGAATGACAAAATTTAATTTCTCAAGTTTGATGGATGTTGCAGTCAGAAAATGAGGCTTTTTCACTTGAATTAAAAACACACTTGAAACCACATTTTTTTTACTATTTTGTTTACATAAATTAAAAAGCAAGTTTTCTTGTCATTTACTTCCTGGTTTTGCCTGATATTTCCCTTTTTTTTAACTCTTCCGTTACTTGTCTCAAAGGTTAAAAGGAAGCAGTTCTGTGAAAAAACTAAAAGTAAGTTTCCTCTCACTTACAATAACATGCAAATACGTTGCTTAAACTTTTTTATTTGTTGACAAACATTTTTCTTTTGAAATAGTTTTTTGGAAATTTGGATACTTTCCAGTCTTTTAAAATGTGTTAAAATGTCTGAAACTTTCATCAACTAACTTTATATTTAAAATGCATGAAATAAAATAAAATTTGCTTTTTTTTCCAATGTTTTTCTAACACTTGGTGAACTTTTTTTCTCTCACTTCCGTCTTTACGGTTAAAAGTTCCTGAAATGTCAAAAACATTTCCAAGAACTGCTGTGACATTTCAAAATGTGAAATGTCAACTAATTTTCTGTTTATGGAAATTTTTGCTATAAAAAGACACTGCATTTCCGTTGTCTTCACTCCCGTTTCCTCGTTGTGAAAAAACAGACACCCGAAAGGCTTCTTTGAATTGTAAGTAACACTGTCTGTTTGCAAATGGCTTTATTTTTCTTTTAATTTACCAACTATTTTACTGTTTGTACATCTGTTTTACTGAAGTATTTCCTTTTTAATTTAAGCTAAAACATGACTTCTAATTCCCAGCCTCATTCTTACATCATAAACGATGATTTGTACGCAACAGTAAACGAGTACAAAGGTAGAATTTTGATGCACGTTTGCCATTATCAAAGCTCACCTTTCAACCAAGCGTTAATCTCCACTGTTTCCGGACTTGCATATAACGAGGACTGTTGGGATTCGTTTGTGAAGGCCTGGCCCGTGATCGTTCCTAAATTTAACGTTTGCTGTCGCGCTGTTGGATCTGACGAACAAATAGTTCGTTTTGGCATAATAGTTTTGGCGAGAACTATTTCGCAAAAAATTTCAACAGTGACTATCTCCAACCGTCACCTTGCGTTTTGCACGAGAGGTTGGCTGAAACAATTTGTGTATTTATTATTTTAGAGTTGTAAAAAAATTTTAATCAATAATATATTTCAGTTTGATGAACTATCAAGACTTTGGAACCACCTTTGCTTACTACTCTCATTTCAAACAAAACCAAAGGGGAAATGAACATCATCCGCAAACCAAACACAGTTATTCTGTGCCACATTTTTTCCTTCTGACAACTATTGTGATTTGTTTTTCGCTCCATTAATTTCTCCTTTATTCACCCATCCCAGTCCACACCCTAGTAGCCATGTCAACAGACTGGATGCTGACCCTTAATTCTCTCGAATGCAACCTGCTGGGGTCAGGAACCAGATGAAAACTGATCAATCAGGTACTTATATGGACCATCAACTTATATAGACTGTCTAATCACCGCTGGTTTGAAAACAGTAAACTATAGCCAACTACAAAAGGCCTTCATGAGGTCCGGTGGTGAAGTTATCACCTTACAGTTTCTGCCTGGCCGACAACAAAACCGATCTGAGAGGGAGTGTTAAACGTGGAGACAGGCCCCTACGTAACAACTTAGAGCTACTCAGCCACACCCAGAGAGGGAAGATCACAGCAGTAGCTAGACGACTCCAAATGAAGACCACATCAGGGAGTTACCCAGGGAGGAGACGACAGCATTCCAATCCATATCGAGAGAGAAACACACCTTAGCTGACTAGACATCGTACCCTTATAACAACTATTTGTTATCCAGTGTTTTACATTTCTTGAATTATTGTTTTTTTCTAAATCGGCAGTTGGTTTTCTTTCGGGATTTTGGGGGATATTCCTTGATGTTGGGTAAATTGAACTGGCTGTAGACAAGCCTGACAATTGTTGTTATAATTGTACATTTTAGGGTTTTTTTTGGAGAATTTATTAAAGATGTCTTTAGGGTACTACCATGCCATGCCTCATGTCTGTCTCACACACACACCTCCTGTGCTCTGAGGGAGACTAATTATTCATATAAAATTCGAATGAAACATTCAGCGCCAGCGCGGGCACGACAATTTGTCTGCCCAGGCAAAAATGGCGTCTGGAACATCATCACGAGAGCAAGGCCGCATTCAATGTTTTTAATTTTTGATTCAGGACAAGGTCGACAAAATTCCTCCATTCTAAAGTCACACCAGAAAATTAAACCTCTTCAAAAACATCTACAACAAAATTCAGGCTTTCTTTGTGGTTGGTTCATAACTGTTTTCTCTTCTTTTCAGAGCCCCAACGATCGCTAGAGAACGTTTTCCCGCGACCGCAGCAGTGATCATTCCATCACCGATTGGCCGTAAATCAGATAGGTGTTTTTCTGAAAATTAGTTTGGTTGAAATTTCATATTAAAAACCCGTCTTCTTTATTTTCTAGTACCAACCAAAATCCAACATGACTGACAACAAGCAGTGGAGCACGCAGCATTCCAGAGTCATCTTTTTTCCCTCTTTTCACTTCTGTGCGGCATCATCAGATATGTTTTATTAATTTGTTTTAACGCTTTGAATTAATTTAAAAAGCCATCCCCTTAATTTTGCAGAATTGTTTCAACTCTCCGGTGATCAACAGCCAATCCCGTCGGCCATTCAGGGCTCAAACCCCACGAATCATCTAAAGATTTTTCAAAATTTGCTGGTAAGTTATATTTTTTCCTTTTTGTTTTATTTTTAAACCCATTTCAACCTGTTGACCTGCTACACATTCCTAACTAATTGTTCTTCTCCTCCGGCTCACCCCTCACCCCTCTGCCCATCCCTCTTCTCCTCTTGTTTCTTGTCTCCCACCACAATTTATTGCCTGTTGTGTTACCCCTCGCCCCCTGGATTTGGCAATGTAAGCAGTTTGTATTTCTGCCCATTGTCTTTTCATCTCCCATTTCACCTTGTTTTTTCCTGTTTAATTTCTTGCTACCCATACTCCAGTTCTTATTTATAGTGGGGGTCCAAAATTCATTTCCCATGTTGCTATATATGCTGTATTAATTTTTGTCTTTTCATTTTCAGTTCACACCCAGCCATGGCGATGTCGGCTCTGAATCCCGCATTCGAGGAGATGGAGCTTTAAGAACTTGGAACAGCAAAAACCGCAACCACCATAAAAACGGCCGCGCCACGTTGGACGCTAGAACGCCAACGGTTTGATAGAATCGTCCGCTCCAAAACCGACGTGGGGCCGCGCTTCTCAGGGCCGGTAACGCCCCGAGCGATTTTCAAGGCGACCACGAGCGGGGTGACGGTCTATCCGTCAACACGGCCCGTCTCACCCCTTGTGACATCAGAGCAGCGCCGGCGTAAGCTCGACTCGCCGCCGCCTCCGGCCGAGTCCCCTGCGGCCCCAGCTCCAGCCGAAGTGTTAGTTAACCTGGAGTGCGGGGAGATCCTCCCGGATCCCGAGGGAGCGTCAGCTGAGGGAGCGTCAACCGAGGGAGCGTCAACCGAAGCCACACCCGCAAATCACCGGGGGCGGTTTTGCCCCACAACTGTAAGTACTGAATTCCAATTTTTTTCGTTTTACTTTCTTTGATTCTATTTTATTTCCCTTCTTTTTTCTTTTTATTTTCTCTTTATTTTCTCTTCTTTTTAATTCGTTTTATTTTCCATCTTTCTTTTATTCCCTCTTTTCTTTCTTTTCTTTTATTTTATTCTCGCCTATTTTCGATTATTTTCTCCCACCTTCCTTTATTCTGTTTTAATTTCGTCTATTCTCTTTTATCTTTGTTTATTTTGTTTTAATCTCGTCTATTCTTTTCTATTTTTGTTTATTCTTGTTTTAATCTTGTTTATTCTCTTTTTATTTTACTTATCTGCGTTTATTCGGTTTTAATTTCGTTTATTCTCTTCTACTTTTTCCTCCCTCATTACGTTTTTATTTCCTTTTATTTTTTCCTCTTTCTTATTTTCGTTTATTTACTTTTTGTTCTTCTTTTATTTTATCTTATTCTTTTTATTTTTCTTTTTCATTCTCAGATTGGTAAACTTGTCATCAAGTGGGCTGCTCAATTGGCCTGGCTGGCCGCCGGGGCCATCCTTGCGGTTTCACTATTGCGTCTGTACTCGTTTCTGTCCACTCCCGCGGCTCCCGTGGCGGGGGTGTCGACCGCGGGCTTCATTCCAGCTGGCCTGCCACCAGCAACCAGCTCCAGTCCGACCATCACTTCCTCGATCACAATTCCTCCGCCCTTTTTGGCCCCGCCTCTTGTCACCTCTGTGACCCCATCGACGACCTCAGCTCCCATGAGTACATGGGTTGAAATAAGTCGAAACACTTGTTAAAATGTGCAGGAGCTCGCATCGTGCGACTGCCATCTTTTAATTGGTAAGAAAACATGTGACAAATACACTGTTAAAGGCTAACTGCCTCTTAATCAATACAGAAGTTTTAAAGAGTACAAATTAATGTTTCCAGTACATTGATTTGTCCTGTACCGGACGGACGCCCGATCTTTGAAGCATATAAAGCTGAGGCACAGCATCTCATTCTCGAGGAGGCCAAAATCAAGAACAGAGTGGCCAAAGCTAAACTCTTAGGACAGCGTACAAGTCAATACGGCCCGAGGATCGATCTCCCGCCACCACCAACGGATTATGAGGAAAAAATTTATCCCGAAAAGATGATGGAGGCATTTTCACTTTGGCCAACCTTCCTCCAGTGTATTCCAGAGAAAATACTGTATCAATCAAAAGTACCACCACACGTGGTGGTCCGAGCTCGAGAAATGATAGCTCTCGGTGCTTTGATCCCTGGAACTACCTCTTGGGTTCATGACACGGTCGTCGATCTCCATTTGGGAATGTTACAACAGCGCTACCCCTTGGCATACATATTCCCGACGGCAACGATTCATATGCTAATGAAAAGTGAGACAAGACCTGACACTTGGCGGTGGTACCGCGATCAAGTTGATCAACGACAGAAAGAACACAAGATCTGGTTCTTCCCGATACCGGCACCTGAGCATTGGATCATTTATGTGTTGGATAAAACTCGATCACCACCGGAAGTAGGATTCTATGATTCATCAGGGAAGCCGAATAATGCTCATGAACAGTGGTGGAGCAACATAAAGCTCAACTTGATTGCTACAGGTGTTCTAATTCCGACTTACGAACCGTGGAAACCACCACAAGCTGCCCAACTAGATGGAGATTCGTGCGTGATCCTCCACTTTGCGAGACGCTACATGGTGGATGAAGCTTGCGGAAGGAGCAGAGTTGCAAGCACGAATGCTTTATGAGATACACCATGGATGTTTCAAGCCATTTGCAGAGATTTAGAACGTTTAGAGATTGAAGATGTATAATTGATATTATGAAGGAACTGATAATTGTACTTTAATTGGTTGATGAATTTTTGAGTATTATCATTTGTAATAAAAGACTAAAAGGGAGCGAACATTCACTTACAATGTCCGATTTCTAAAGAGAATTGTCTTCATTCGAAATTTGAATTTTAGAGCCTAAAATTAAGCAAAAAATGAGTTGCTACGTGAACTAAGTTGCTAAATTTAGTCAATAGATGACGTTGCCGGATGACGTTGTCATTGCCTCGTCCTCGGGCGATTGAATTAGATAAACGGGGGTAACAGGAGCTTTCCTGTTAAGTAAGACCACCCATATTTGACAGTTCTCTCTAGAGTTTCAACAAGGTATGAGCTATGATCCCTTAGCTCACAAGTCAGATAGGTCCTGATGCCAACCCGATTGTGGTATGGCTGAGGGAAACCATCCATTAGATTTCATTATTACGGTACATCTTATCATAAGTGTCTATTGAATTTATTATTTGTATTTAGAGTTATTTGAATTATTGAGTTAAATATACATTCGAATAGTTAACACTGTCCGGTTTGAATAAAGCCAAGTTAAGTTTAAATTTAAAATCAAAGATTCTTTCTTCCCTCTCATTCACACAGCTTATGTGGGTAGTCCCTTGAGGACCTAAACCCCATGTAATAATATGATTGGTAATCACGGTTTGGACATGTACTAACTGCGGAAGAGAGGGTTAATGATTTTCTTTTATTTCACTCTGGTTATACAGGTGGCCAAGCCATTTCCAGGGTCAACAGGATGCTGATTGAAGCGAATTGGCTATTCCTCGGGGTTTTAATTGGAAGTTGGATCAGGGGAGTTTAGTGATTCCATTGAGATCCAGCTGCTATTGGATGGAAGTAAGGGGGCAGTACTTGTTGGTACCAATAGTTTGGCTAACTCAACAGTGATCAAGACGAGAAAACCATTCGGATTCCTCCTTATTAGCGATGCCCGTTTTAGCAATCTCATTTTATTGAAAATGAGATCACTTTTCCGCATTCGAGGACACGTTTTAGCAACGCTACGTTATAGCGATTGCTACATTTTAGGTTAGGTTAGGTTAGGTTAGATCACATAAAAAAATTCCATCCATAAACTCATAAACAGATATTTTGTTAATTTTATATTGTGTTGTTTTAGCAAGCAAGAATGCGGTTAGCGGTATAGGTTCTTTGCAGTGAAAATGCTTATTACTGCAAACACACGGCGAAATCAGACCTACCTTGACACAACTCTACAAGAATTTTTCCCAAATCCAAATAAAAACAAAAAAAATTCTAAAAAAAAAAAAAAATTATTTTTAAAAAAGATTTTTTTTTTGCTTTATTTCATAAATTAACTTTTACATTAATTTTAGACAGTCGATTGAACTCGTAATAAACATAAAATTTCAGGGTGTATTCAAAGCTATGTTAAACTATCACAAACACACAGTGGAGGAGTTAATTTCCAACTTTTTGAACATAGTAATAAATACTATGAATTCAATACCGTTCAGTGACCTGTTTTTGTTAGAAAAACAGGAAATATGTTATTATCCTGCGATTTTAAAATTAGATAAAATTGTAAACAAAAATAAATGTGTAACCGGATAGCAATTTAAAATCAGTACATGGAAATTTTATAATCAAGGCTCTTAAAAAAAGGTGTGCATTTCGCACTTTAACACATTTACATATAAAACCAGTAAAAAAGAAAAACACATGTGGGAAAAATGTACAAATTGAGCCGGTAATAAAGGCAATAAAGAATTGTGTTCTTTCAGACTTTATAAAAATTTCATTGCAAAACAATAAGGTTTTATTAACATCTTGTCTTTTTTTACAGTACGTGAACTGAATGACCAATATCAGATGATGATTATGATCATGCAATTATAGAGGATATAGAGAAAAATGATTGAGTGCCGGTGCTAATTAGAAGAAGAATACCACATTGGCATCACACATAAAGCAGAGCTGTCATGCAATCGAGGTTGGAATGGACTTTTGACCTGAAAGAGAACTACTGTGAGTTGTGGGAGGAAAAGTGAGGAGGCGGGCACCGATCCAACAAGCTAGACTGAGAACACGAAAAAAGACACTCCTGTTCAGGAAGAGCTTAGTGCTAGTTGTTTAATCCCTCACGAGTTGGTTATTTGCAAGCTGAACTAGGTCTCACGGTCGGTTGGAAGTAAACCGCAACTATCTGTATAAAGCCTGCAGGGAGTCTAGTAGCTGACCAACACACTGCAGTTTCCCAGTTGATAGCTGTTCCGTTTTGGAAAGAAGTGCCAAGCTTGGAGGCAGCCCAGCCACAAACAAAGGGAGAAAGCAGCAGTGGCCAGATAGCTCAAAACCACAACAAAGACTGCCCAGCAAGGGGCAGCTAACATTCCAACTAGCATCACAGGTATGCCTTGAACTGACTAGAAGAAATCTCCCCATCCATAATAGGTTGTAACGATTGTTTTATTAAGTGTATTTTGCTTTTTGATTATTCTGTTTCCTCATTTGGCGATTTGGTTTTCGAAAGGATCTTTTTGGATTTCCATGGTGTTGGGTGGATTGAGTGCTTTAAGACTTACTTATGGAAATTGAAGAATCTCTCTATCCACAAGTGAATACTCCCATCCCCTACTGGAAGTTGATGAAGGAAATCTAAGCAATGATCCTCCATGCTGGGTCTACGATCATTCCCCCACGATCAGTCAACAAATTGATCTTCAAACATTACATGATGCAGCAAGTCAGATTGATGAACCAGCGGCAGTTGCTGTTTTCCACTACCAACCAGATTTAAACCAAGCGGGAACAAGCAGCATCATCAATCCCCCATCTTTGTAAAGTGCATCTCCTATGACATTAGTGCAGCAAATTGGAGGTGGACAGAAAGAACTTTCGTGTGAGTACTGTCATAATATTTATTCATGTAATTCCACTTTAAAAAGGCATATTCTTCATTCTCATACTCTTTCAAAAAGCACATTCATGTGACCAATTTGATCAAATGTTTTCAAGCGCAAAAATTACATGCTGTGACATGTTAAAAAAATTCACAATTGCAGCAAAGACACATTTCCTTGCAATGTTTGCAATAAGACTTTCTCTTTAAAAAATAATTTCCTCAAACACATGCAAGTTCCACATCCACAACCACTACCCTGCGATGATCCATGTGTGGAGGCATTAGAGGGATAAGTCAACACATGCAATTCCCAGAAATAAACTTTTTAGATTTAACTGGACTTTCATTCCCAATGACTATTCAACAAATCCTTAAGTTTGAAACCATGAATTCAATTAGTGTTCATGTGTGTTGGTTTTGAAAAAGAAGTCTTTCCCCTATGCATTAGCAAATTGGAACAAATTCCTGTTGTTCAGACACTTTCTAACGTCCTCGGTTATTTATTTATTTATTTTTATTTATTTATTATTTATTTATAATTTATTTTATTTTATTTTATTTATTTTATACATAGGACCCTAAGGGGGCCTTTTACCCTCCTTAGGGAGCCTTTTGTTACCCTAAGGGGGGCTTTTTGCCCCCCCAATAGGGCCTAAAAGGAGGTACTATAGGATGTATATAAAGAGGGTGGGTCTATTTGATCTTTAATTTTTTTTTACATTTTTTGTAAAAAAATTAATTCTCAAAAAAATTATTGTCATTTGCATTCACATTTTTATTAAATGTGAGTAGTTTAGTTGGGTATTTGAAGAGTTGTTGGATTCAATTGCTAGCTTAAATATTCATTAAAGTGTCTGTTTTTTCTCAAACCCAAGCAGAGAAATTAATTTCTCAATTTTTATTTTATTACATCCAAACAAGATTTTATTTCACTGCTAAGAATTTGAGAAAAAAAAGATGCTACAAAAAAATAAAGTAATAAGGAAATTGCTAAATTATTAATTCAATTGTATTATAAATAAGCAATTTTTTTTGTATCTCATCTTCAAATCACCCATAACAAAAACAAATGTTTTTAAATAATTATAAAACCAATTTATTTGTTTTCTTTCCTTATGACAATTGACAATTCAATTGACAAGCAACGTTTTGTTTAACAATTCCATATAGCATGACACTGACAAGTAACGGCTCGTTTACCAGTTCCATATAGTTAATCACTCAGCACTTTCTTCCTTGAAATTATTAGTATGTTGAACTTTCAATTTGTCATTTCATTTCATTTCATTATATTGCTTTACTTCCCGTATCCTGTAAACACATAATGACTAGCTGTGTTTATATTTGCTCTTAACGAATGAATGACGAGTAGTAACTATATATACCTGTACAGCCAACGTTTTGAGCTCATAATATAATCAGAAGAAGTCGTCTATAGTCACAACATACATATACAACACTGAGGTAAATTATTTTTTTTTTATCAAAAACACTAGCACATTAAAACGCTAGTGGTTTGGGTTGTTTTTTTCGATCGAACATTCTTTGATTGATTTACGGTCACATTAACAGCGCTATGTTTTGTTTGAGTTAATTTATCTTTTTTTTTAATCATGACAAGACAGGTTAATACTAGACGTGATTACTTTACTTCCTAATTGCTAAGTTTGTGTTGTTGTTTGAACATGTTCTCATTTCATAATAAGTTAATAATCAGATTATTTTTAGTAGCGAGATCACACTCTCCAGGGTGTACCAGCCTATTACTACGTTTACATGCACCGAATTATTCCAGTGGTGGATAATTCGACTGTATAATTTGAGTGGTGAATAATTCGAGTTGTGTTTACATGCCAAAAATAATCCGTGATTACTTTCGGATTTTGACCAATGGGGAAGTGCCGGGCGGATCGCGCATGCGCAATAAAAATAATCCGAGTGAACTCGAATTAAACAACCCTCTGCAAGGGATTATTCACCCCTCGAATAATCCTCGAATAATCCGGTTGACCCCGTTTACATGCCAGTTGTGCACATGGAATATTTCGACTCACTCGAAATATTCCATGCATGTAAACATGGTATATGAGGCGAAGGGTAGCACCTGTCTTCCCGCCTCGAGACCACACCAACCCAGGGTCATGCCAGCCTTTCTGTGTGACACGATCTCACATTACATGCAGCAGCCAACCAGCTACCCGGCTTGATTAATTGTCTTCCTTGTGTATAATATTTTTTTTATAAATTTTTTCCTGTAGATTTCTTAATTGTATATCGTTTACAGTGATTTTTATTTCTTTTTGAATACTTTTTCAAATCTAATTATTTCGTATATCCAAATGCCTCTTTCCAAATGCCTCTTTCCAAATATAACAAACACTTTAATCAACACTTTCGATCAAAAATATGGCTTTACAAATTGTAAATGTTCCAAACGTTAATGTGAAAATGTGAGCTTTTAAATCAAATCAAATAAATCAAATCAAACAAATCAAATCAAATAACATTTTTTTCAAAGTCATGTAATTAATTAAATATTTACAAAAATTCTTTCTACTGGGTGGCCCACATAGAAGCGGCCCAACAATCCGAGGAGGGTTCCCAGGGTGTCTCCAAAAAATGTATGTTTAGTTCAATTAAACATTTATTGATCATTAGTTGTGTTTAGTTTCGTTTAATTAACGTTTCTAGTGCAGTTTTTCTTCCGCTCTTTCATTTGGTGTTTAGTTTTTGACAATCCGAATCTGCATTCTAAAGATAATTGCGATTTTAATCAATTTTTTTCCCAGTTTGCCCGGTTTGATCGCACTAGTCATTCATGAATTTCAGATTGTGGTACCTTTTGAATTTTTTTCAGCGAGATTTTGCAAGACTTTGTGCAAATTTGCTAGTGTTTTAGACATTTTCCTAGATTTTGTACAATTTGGCTAGATTTTGTACAATTTTGATAGGTTTGTGTGATTTTGTGTGATTTTGTACAATTTTGTTATATTTTGAGAGAGTTTATCTAAAGTATGGTGGTGTGGTACGAGATGCAGTACTTTTTGAAAGCACTGTGTATCAGAACCAGTACCGCTGAAGAAATTACCTAAATCTGAAATTCGGGTATGACTAGTCCAATCACATTTAGTAAATTGAGACAAGAATTGATTTAAAACCCAAATATCTCGAGAATGATCGGATCGTCAAAAACTAAACACCAAATGAAAGAGCGGAAAAAACTGCACCAGAAATGTTAATGAAACAACACTTCCCGCCACTAATGATTAATATATATTTAATTTAAGCATACATACATTTGGGGCGACACCCATGCATTGTCGGGCCGCTTTTATGTGGGCCACCCGATACTAACAGTGTGTCATCCCCAATTATCCTTATCTTTCAACAATAAGTGATTCATATTCTAATTAGTTTACAGTTTTCAAAGATCTTATAAGCTTTTTATGGTCAATTTAAAGAAAATTTTCTCATTTATTCAATTTCAACCTATATTTCTCCAAAATTCTACTTTTTAGTTTTAAATTTTAATATCAAATCTATCAAATTTCTTACTTTAAATTCAATTTTTTTTTCCAATTTTAATCCAAATTTTTTCAATTTTTCTATTTTAGTTTAGACTTTCAACTTTTAAGCCTAATTCTTACAATATTGGGATTTTAACTCAAATTTTAAAGCTAATATCGGGAAAAAGCACATCTCCACCACTTTGTTAACGTGATTTGATTTTTTTAAGTATTTAAACAACGTAAGATTTATGTTTGTTAGGATTTTAGGAATGGCTCTTTAGTTTGTTAAATTCCTATTATCTTTATTTAACGAGACGGATATTTCTATCCAGAATTGTCTGAAATAATTCAATTACAAAGTTTTAACAAATTCAAAGTCAGACTGTTATCACAGTCTGCAATTATTAAATTCAAGCTTAATTCAGTTGTAATTACATGAGTTTGATTTATCAAATGAATTTACACTTACACAATAAATTAAACAATCAATTAATCTTATATTACCAAAGTAAAATTCAATGTTAGTTAAGGAGAGCAAGGGCCATGCCTTAAATAGGCCGAATCCAAGCTCTCTTAGTACTCGTAAGGTTTCAAGTTGATCCTTTAAGTTTGAGATCCCAGAGAGAACTGATTTGAGTTGGTGCTTTCACCTTCTGTTCCCCCTATTTGGTGAGTTAACTGATCTGATGACATCATCAGATCAGTTAACTGCAAAGTTATTGTTAAAACTTACACATTTGAAATTTACAAACTGTAAAATTGTTTGTGTTTATTGTAAATTATCTTTTTAATTTTGTAAAGTAATTGATTGAAAAGCCAAAAACCAAAAATTAAAATGTACATTAACTTTTCAGCAATTAAAAGATATTTAAAGCCATTTTTTTTTCCAGTGTAAAAAGTAAATTTATTTTCTGATTTTAAAAAAGAGATCCGTTTTATAAATTCATACGGTTTTAGTATGAGTTTTTACCGACTCGAGAGCGCTCAAACTTTTTTAACTTTTTTAACACGAAGTTTTGAGTGTAAACATCAATAATTCGATACAGTCACTGTGAATCGTCAGGGACACGGGCAGATTTCCTGCTCAACTTCGACGGGAATAGTGAACCACATATGCCGTGTGTGATGGCCTGTTCTCGGCGTCGGTGCACTTTGTTTCTGCGCACTTGGCGAAATGTTTTAACGCGCCAAGTTCGCGAAAACAAGTGCGCCGACGCCGAAGACTACGGTGGCCTGGTAAGGCTAAATAAATAAAAAAAAATTGAAAATTTTGAAAAGCCGTGGCCCCTGGGCCATTGACCCATTTGACAGATTTTGACACCAGATGGGGGAGAGGAGTGTTAATAATATCTAGGACGATCAGTAGTTGATTGTCCTAGGTAATATCTTCTGTTCAACACGTGCTGTTTGTTATTTCGTTGTCTTTGTAATGGATTGGAAAAGTTGTGACTTAGAGAAAAACTGTCTGTACTATCTGGTTAGGGGTGGTTACTAGAATGCAAAAGTTTCAGCCACAGTCTGTGAAGGTGTGTGTGAGATATTTTCGTTTTGTATTGTACCTGTTGTCTTGCCTTGCAAGTGTATGGTGCATAAACAATCCTGTTTTTATTCAACCAACGAATTGTGTTTGGGCGCCGTTTTTAAATACAATTTTATCATACGCGTTGAACCGAAGATATTACTACACCCAGGAGGGCTCTCCAAAATTTTTCAATTTCTTGAAAAAAATCTACATGACACAGGAGGGCCATCGGACTACCGGTAGGATGACCAAATTCACTTAAATTTTTAAAAATGAAAAAATTTAGAATTTTTTTTGAAAAGCCGTTGCTCTGGAGGGCCATCGACCCAGAAGGGCTATCCAAAAATTTTCAATTTCTCGAACAAAATCCACGTGTCCAGGAAGGCCATTGGGTCAGGAGGGCCAAATTCACATTAAATGTGACCTCTCAATTTTGCGACGGGATGGAGATCGCTATTGAGTGCTTATTAATGAATTATTAAAAACAAAATTTTGCGGTGGACGCGGTAGAAGCGTTATTTAGGGTAACTTACAATTGTATTTCGAAGCGCGCAAAATCGGGTCGCGTTCGCGGAAAATTGAGAAGCGCGGCATATGTGCACCCTCATAAATATGAATATGTTTTCAGTCTAATGGCTTCAATGAGGGATCGATTTAACCATCGACAAGTAACTTGGACTGACCCCCGTATGCCCCGCTTGTTGTCTGTGGAAGGGGCCGATAGTGAGAGACGTCGCCCGCTGACCATGTCGGGTAGAGTATCCATTCTTCGAACGCCCGCTAGATGCCGAGGTGCTCTTCGCTACACCACTCCCTCCTTCGCCGAACAAGGAGATGCGACCCACGAGTCCTCAATGATTTCAGTGATACATCAGTTGCCCGTGTGGGGATACGACCAACCTAATACGTTCCAAACATGGATGGAACGTGCTCGCTGTGCCGTGCGCCCCCTCTGCATGTTCCTACATGACATCAGTCTCAAAATTTTGCATGCTGTAAACACATACGAAGATATTTTCGAGTATGTCACAGTCATTTTGGATGCCCAACAGGCTGTTCTTGAGTTTGAGAGATTACATCCTTTCTTTCACTTGCGCTGTGATGTGTGGGACGAAGCAGTGACACGTCTCCAGCGCGCTCACTTGCCATTGACCACATTATGGAGTGATTTGGTGATTGGTGGTTATGCCAAAGAACCACATCATTACCTGGGCTCGTATAACGCATACGAGCAGATGCGTGGCAGACCAATTTTTTCTGGATTAGATGTACAGCCACCCCAAGGACTAAGGGAGAAAGATTTTGACAAAGGGCCGCAGGCTTTACTGCCAGGCGATGCGATTCGACCTACCATCTTGGAGACCATCCGCCTCCAAGCCGAAACTGCCGTCACCGACGGAAACCAACGAGGAGCCGTGGGAGGAATCCCGAGTTCGGATTTAACTCCCACATCGCCTTCACCACTGTCCTTACCCGTGATCTCGCTTTCATCACCGTCCTTATCGGCGACTTCACCTTTATCACCGTCCTTACCGGCGGCCCCACCTTCATCACCGTCCTTACCGGCGGCCCCGTCCAGGGACGAAGACATTGTTTACCTCAATGAACCCTGGCGAAATCGAGCCCGCCCCAACGCGCAAGAAGTCTTGCTTCATAGTCCGGAGCGAAAAAGGGCTCATCATTTCTTTTAAAAAACCGCGCTCGTCCTGAGCAAAGGCGATTGCAAGTACCTTCTGAAAAAGAAAATTTTTTTGTTTGTGTTTTTATGTTGGTTGTAAAGTAAATATACAACAATCTGTATCGTCTGTAAACAGCTTTCTTCCTAGAAACACTTCAATTACCGTAACCGTGTATTCACACACCATTTTCTCGACACCATCTTGACGAACAATTCTCTTTCACAACAACGGATAAGGATCTCTACAATGTGTTATTTTTTCAATTCAAACTGTGTAACCCGGAGTAAGTTAATTTGTAAAAAAATTTGCAATAAGAATTATATTTTCTGTTATTCATCATTACAATAAGTTTAATATTTTTTCCTGTTAGGCTTAGAACTTGTACATTGCTATTATATTTCGTTAATATATATATATTATAAACTACTTGAATACGAATAAACTACTTGAATACGAATAAACTACTTGAATACGAATAAACTACTTGAATACGAATAAACTACTTGAATACGAATAAACTACTTGAATACGAATAAACTACTTGAATACGAATAAACTACTTGAATACGAATAAACTACTTGAATACGAATAAACTACTTGAATACGAATAAACTACTTGAATACGAATAAACTACTTGAATACGAATAAACTACTTGAATACGAATAAACTACTTGAATACGAATAAACTACTTGAATACGAATAAACTACTTGAATACGAATAAACTACTTGAATACGAATAAACTACTTGAATACGGAAATATCACACCCTCAGTGAGAAATATCACACTCTCGACGCATTTCCACTCCTTTTGCCTGTGGAACAGACATTGACTTTGACAATGAGCGGTATATACATATATATATAATATATATATATATGTATATATATATTCTTTTGGGCGAAATATTTGTTGTAATTCTAACATTTTAACTTGATAATTGGGATTGTCAGTGTTCAGTTGATCTTTAACCATTTTAATTATTTTAAGGGTTTAAATTTTTTACAAAAAAAAACTTTTTTCTTTTTTTAATAAAGACATTTCTATTTAAAAATTTAAATTTTGAGTGCAATAAACGAACATAGATATTTCCATTTCCATTTAACAATACATAATAATATTTTTTTACAATTATTACTAAAAAAATTTCATGCCCTACCCCTTTAATTTTTTAAATTTAAGTTAATTAAATTTTACCATGTCTATGATTTTTCCTGTAACCAACTACCCTCCCAGGGAGAAACAAAACTCGAAACTTGAAATGATAAGCGCACATCCTCCAACTCAAAAAAATGTGAAAATAATGTCATTCAAACTAACAGAAAACAGAATCGATGGAATTGGCTGTTACTAACAAACACACTGAAAAGACAAATAGAATTTTAAGTGAACCAGAAAATCCTGATCTGGAAATTGATAAGAGTTGCAGCTTCATCAAAGAAGGAAACAATACGTGCATTGTTAAGCATGAAGCAATACGTTAAAAAGAAGCGTAGAAGCGTAGAAGGGAGATAGCAGAGGAGGCAAGAAAAACAATGGTTACAAACAAGGCAGTCTTTGACAGGAAACGGAAACAAAAACAGAAGGAGGAAGAAATACCGGCAGTCAAAATCAACTGTGATATCCCACCTAGTTGCTGTAACACACAGATGGGCACCCAAATAGATACACAACTTGTTAAAGAAGTAATGATGTAGGTATTTAACATTTAACAACGAACGAAATCCATTCCTAAAAAATATTTTTTTTATTTTCAGGGAGATGAAGAACCTGTCGGGAGCCCAACTCCAGGTTTTGATCAAACGTAACCAGAGTTATTTGCAGGATATTACCAAGGGAGGGGTGAGTTTACATTTCTATTTATTTTTATTACATTTTATTGCGTTTTTATTAAACTAATGTAAAGGAATTATACTTTTTGTACACAATTTTCCTTATTTTTTTACATTAAACATCCCGACATTTACACTAAATTTCTGAATCCACCTGTAAGCGTTGCTGCATGTAATAGCGCATGAAATTGCACAAAATTACATGTTGCATCAGTCAACGCGCATTGGTGATGCAAAATAGTTCACATGCATCACATATAACGAAGCAGCTTTGGCGTGCTAACGCCTGCATGTGAACTAGGCTTTAGTACTCGCTCAATTTGCATTAGTGTTCTATTTATTTGTACACTATTCCTCATTTTACAATTTTTTTCATTATTTGTACACTATTCCCTTGTTTCTCTTATTTATACACTAAAAAAACTAAATTTTACACGACCCGCTTTGTTTCTTCTTAACCTAGCCTAACCTAAACCAGTCCTTGGTGTATATGATTTTTTTAGTGTAGAAATAAGGAAAAATAATGTTGAACTAGTCTTAAGGACATTTTTTTAACAAAAATTTCAGCGGGGTTGTAATCGACATCGAGATTACTGCAACGGTAATGCAAGCACAAGAAAAAACATGATAATGCACGATGTGTCTATTGAGATGTTCACCGACAATCAAGCCACTTTCGTAATGATCGAATTAGTGTCGATGTTTAGTCAGCTCTGGCGTACGGTAATTTAATATATAATTTATCATGTGCAGAAATTGTCATTCTTGTTTTATTTTAGAAACGTAATTATGTTCTTGATGTAATACTACCAGAGGCGTTAATAAAAATTCTAATGGACCATAAAGGTTTAAGTTACTGTGCAGCGGAAGAAATAACGTTTCAAGGAAGATTCCTACATTAGGAATCATCTTCATGGGTAAGAAGGTTTTTAGCAGTTACAGTAGGAATTCCTCCTAATTTATGAGATAAATTTCATCTTTAACAAAATTTGTAAATTTAATTTACAATACATTTAATCAAATTAAATTAAATTTTTCTTGCAGTGACTATTCCTTGCCGTCCACCTCCTGTTTCTGGCCATCATCCCTTGATAATATTTTAATTGTTTTTGAGTAATAACGTGGTCATTCTGCATTTTAACGTCATGTCGGTGTTAGTGAAGACGAATTTGTTTTTAAATTTGTGCCCAACATGATTAAAAAAACATATTAGATGTCCAAGATGATGTAAAAATTTAGCCTAAATTTTATAAATATTTGCAAAAAAATGTAGTATTCTTCAGATTATCAATAAAACTTAAATTTCAGGCCCTAATTTTAACATACTTATTCATCTAGGCTTTAATAAAATTGCTTTTTCACCAGCCATGTTTTGCTCTATACCGGCTATAGACTTCGACTTTTTGAGCGAGATTTAAAAAACATGATAAACACATGCCCAATGGCAAGCAAGGCTATGGAGAATGCGCTTTATTGATTTCTAAAATAAATTCGATTTATTTTAATATTTTACAATTATGTTTATAGAAAAACATTTCACAAAATGAAAATGTTGTAGAAATAAATTTACCTTTCAGATAAAAAGCCAGTGTAGGCCAGATTGTTTACAGATACTTCGTACATCGTACCTCATCTAAACATCCTTCTTTCTCAAGTAAAAACTGAAAAAAAATAAACCAAATTCAGATAACGCAATCCAAGTTTTAAACACAACCCACTATTTATATTATCTTCATCTGCTAGTGCAAGAAATTTACTTCTGACATTATCCAAAATTGGATTTCCTATATTCGAATGATAATTTAGCACCTCTGCAGCCATTTTTGCCGATTTTGTAAACGCAGTATTTGTCACAGCTAATTTTGCAAAAGTGGTATTGTCAACTAAAACTGATCTAATATCAGCTAGCTGCCGGCGTGGAGATGTCAGGGCTAGAGATGTCATCGTATCAGCAAACAGATGCCATAGGTAATCAAATAACATTTCAAAAAAATAATTGTTCAATCTATAGATTTATCAAATAGCTACAAAATTTAGTTTCAATTACCTAAAATTGCATTTCTGAGAAATTTGTGTCTGATATAACAACCAGTCTCTAATATATTACTGTAGTGTGGAGGATAAGTTATTGCTAGAATGAGAAAGAATTTATCTCGAAACACGTAGCAAATTTCATTTTCAAAATTACTCAATCTCATTAATTGTTCATCAGGTATACATTTCTCTGGATTGATTAAAGCGTCCTTTATCACATTCGTGTTTGTCGCGCCAGGCTGAATACCAAGTCTTAACTACGAAACGGAATAAATGTAACAACATGATTGTAGAAAAAACAGAAACTTGAACATTTGTAAAATTAAGTAAGAATTGCAAACAAATCCAAAACTCATTAAACAAATCAAAACTTAAACAGGAAAAACAGATCTACATAACTTAGAATTAAAAACAACCGCCTTAACAAATCGGCCAATCACGAAGCTTGAATTGTTTAATATAAAAGCGACCTTCATTAGACATCTTTAGATTGCTGACTCATTCCGCAAACTTAACGATTTTTCAAAACAAGCGATCTGAATATCCTGAGAACAACAAGAACTCAAATATTACACAAGAGAAAGCGTAATTAATTAAATTAAGATTGACTCTAATCCATACGTGAGATATAGCATTCGATTCACCATCTCCAGACAAATCATTTTACCAGCAAAGTACACGCAAACAACATACGTCATCCATCCAACCATCTTCCCTGCAACAAAAATGCAATCTTCCAAAACCGGCTATGATAGAAACAGGTGAAGTCAATGACCTACTTCCTTTTACAACTCTTTTATTCAGACAGTAAAATAATTTAATACACTTCCCATCAACAAATGGCCTTGCTTCGGGCCATTTCCTCCTTCCCCTCTCTAAATTCCTCCTTGAGAATGAAATCAAGAATTGCATATGAAATGCGTATTCACATAAACCTAACCTAACCTAAACACCCCCATTCTCCTGCCCTCGAACCACTTCCTCATTTTGCCCTTTTATGATTCTTGAGCAGAAATCATGGATTGCCCATTTATCGCGTGATCCTGCTGAGCACTTCTTACAACAACAAATTACTACCAATATCTTAGATATAAAGTATTGTATTCCTTATACGTGTATAATAATGGGAGATAATAATGACGAAACACATTGGTCTTCTGATACACAAGAAGATGAAACGGGTGAATTAAAGAAGCAGCAAAAGCGTTCCCCGACCCCTAGTTCTCACAGACCAAACAAAAAAACCAAAGCTGCAGATTGATTTTAAAAGTAGCTATAAAATTTTAAGCCTATGTGCCTATTGCCCATGTGGTCCAACTAGGTTTCAGGGGGTAGTTGGCAACTACCCCCTGAAACACACAGCAGAATACACTACAGGTTACCATACAGATACAGGATATCATATGGGTATACACTACAGGATACCATATAGGCACAGGATATAACATAAGTGCATGATATAACATAGGTGCATGATATACCATATGAATATACACTATAGGATACTATTTAAGCACATACTATAGGATGTACCATGATGTTTTGTTCTAAAATATTACAATACACCCCATAGGTTATTACTATAAGAATACCCTGTAATATTTTTTCATATGGGAGGGATATGAAATCAGTCTTTTACCACACTGAAATTTAGGAAGGAGATCGACATAAAATCACCTTTTTGACGAAGATGGCTTATGTGAGCTGGGATGCTGCCAGATGCCAATAGGGTTGTGTACGTTGCCATTAAAATTTAAAGAGGTGATGGACTAACTCTGTCGGGGTATTGGGAATACGGCGCCTTATTTGGACGATACCGGATGTAGACCCTAGGGATCGTGGGCTGCCATCAGAAGTTCATTCGGGATTATGCTACCAAGTCGAAAATTTTACAGCTAGTGACAACCAATTCGCCCAGTTTTGTTTGGGCGCCGAAAAATGATGGAATGGACGACCAATTGAAGCAAGAGTTGTTGACCAGTAAATAGTTGGGCCACTTTAAGCAATTGTGCCTGTGGACACGAGTCGTCAAGGGTTGGGGGCGTCACTTTAATAGGTGCAGCGGAAAGGACGCACTCTCGAGGGCGGTGGAGGGCGGTACAGTGGACAAGATAACAATGTGGGCGGCAATTCTAATCAAAAACGCCAGGTCGGGTCAGCAACAAGAACGGGTATAAGTTGCACATCGTGTGGTTATCCCACGAGAGATGGTAAAGGAGTTGATGGACAGGGCGCAAACAAACTAACAATTCCACCGTGTTGAAAACGGCCGAGCATATTGTGAAGCAACATTGGTGGCCTGGGTTCACCGAGGACAAGAATTACAGATAGAGGGAGAAATCAGTAAACAACGTCACTAATTGGTAATTGCTGCACTCCTATATTGGATACAGGCTAATCATATCATTACTATGGTAATTGCTGTACTCCTATATCGGTTACAGGCTAATGATACCATTACTATGGTAATTGCTGTACTTCAACATTGGATACAGGCTAATCATACCATTACTATGGTAATTGCTGTACTTCAACATTGGATACAGGCTAATCATACCAAAATTCTCTCCAACTGGAAGGACAACTGGCACGTATTGATGGGGAAAATGTAAAAAAAACAATGGACAGAAATCAAACGGAAATGTGAAATACCAAAATGCTCTCCAACAAGAAGAACAACTGGCACGTAGTGATGGGGAAAATGTAAAAAAACAATGGGCAGAAATCAAACGGAAATGTGAAATACCAAAATGCTCTCCAACAAGAAGAACAACTGGCACGTAGTGATGGGGAAAATGTAAAAAAACAATGGGCAGAAATCAAACGGAAATGTGAAATACCAAAATGCTCTCCAACAAGAAGAACAACTGGCACGTAGTGATGGGGAAAATGTAAAAAAACAATGGGCAGAAATCAAACGGAAATGTGAAATACCAAAATGCTCTCCAACAAGAAGAACAACTGGCACGTAGTGATGGGGAAAATGTAAAAAAACAATGGGCAGAAATCAAACGGAAATGCAAAATACCAAAATCCCAATGCCAGAGCTCTGTTTTGGCTAAGCTAGACTTTGGACAAAACCAACTAGCTTTCCCAGGGGTGACCACGAGGAGGTACAGAGTTGGACTTTACACCCCCAAATTCAAAACACAAAATTCGAGTCATTTTTAATCTCGTCGTTCTCAAATTACTCGCCGTTTTTGTCCCACGACAAGAATAAAAATGACTAAAAGTGAATAATTAATTGAATACATAGATAATTCAATTAATTATTCATGTATTCAATTAATTATTTATAAAAATTCATGAATAATTAATTAAACACATAAATATTACCAAAAAAACAACCTTCCCGCCTGGTAGCACGTTCCATATGGAGACAAAGAACTCCGTACAAATAGCGATGGTTGGACCTGAAAAACAGACAAAAATACCTAAATAAACATCTAAAAATATTGTCTCACTCACGATGTACACTAATTTCACTCTTTTACGCATATTTTACCCATCCTTGCCTGTTATTTGCTCATCAAAAATTAATCGCTGACTAGCGCTGTTATGCCACGTCATCAACTGCTCTGTACCGATGGTTGCACCTAAAAAACAGACAAAAAAACCTAAAAAACAGACAAAAAAAACCTAAATAAACATCTACAAATGTTATCTCACTCACGATGTACATCGATTATACTCTTTTTCGCATACTTTACCCATCCTCGCCTCTTATTTGCACATTAAAAATCAATCGGTTACGAGCGCTTTCATGCCACGTCCTCAACTGCTCCGAATCGATGCTGAATGACGCGGATGCGCTTCGGGCATCACACCAGGAAAGACCGATGCTTCAACAGTCTGAAAATCCCAACACGGCTTCGAATTTAACTTCGTTAGACACTGTTGAACCATTAGTCACTTCTGAGCGCACCTGTTGCAAAGAGCAGATGACATCATAGCCGTCTTATCCTGTGTTTTGTTTAAGGTTTATTTTTGTATTTTAGGTCAAGAATAAACCAGTTTTTTGTAAACATTTTTACTGATACATTACAGTTGTCGCTCGTCCTTCCACTCGTAGACACGGCTAACAATTGGTCACGTGACTTGTTTTGAAATAATAAATACCGTATTTCAAATTTGTGACGCACGAAGAAGTCACAAAACATTTTAAAAAGCATTTAAATATTCAACAATACACCTCGTAATTAAAAACAAAATGTTCTTTAAACTTTTTTTTAAATCCCGGTTTCCCTAAAACCCGGACGATCAGCACCAAAATGGCTGCGTTGTATAACTGCCAGTTTACTCGTACTTATTCCGCTCGCAGAAGCAGACACGCCGCATACTGCACTTACGACGACATTCAAACTTGATTAACTGTTGAGCGTCACCACTGCAACTCTGTCATGCATTTGTTAATTTCCTGTAAATAGCGTTAAATTGGTTTGAACGTTCTTCTTCTGTCTTGTAGCATTTGTCTAAACGATTCGTTAGCTTATAAATAGAGTTTTTCTGGGTTTTCGTATATGTTTGTTATTTCTTTACACTTTTTTCTTGCCTAAATAAAATTATTCTTAATAAAATTAAATTAATTCCTTCTATTTTCTAATATTAAACTTTTTCATAACTTGTTGAACTTAAGTTTAATTTCTTATTCAAAATATTACATCAGAAAGTTTGGAAATCTCCTCATCCAACAACGACCAATTAAAACTGCTCGAACTCGTGCTGGTACTGGATCCTGGGGTAGCCTTCAAATTCAAACACGATGTAACAGATGGATTTTTTTTAAAAGAAATAGATAAATCAACTCAAACAAAACATCCTATTGCTATTACCGCACTCTCAAGCTAAAATAATAAAAAAAATTCGATCTAACATATTAATTTTCTGGTAACAAAGGCTCGATTTGCCATCGTAGACAAATCAAACATTTCATCTGTCACTTTATAAGTAGGAGCCAATGCCGGTGTGCTAATATATAGCAATGGGCGATGAACCTCATCCAAAACCTAAAAAATAAAAGGTAAAAATAAGACTTAATCGTTGGATTAATTAATTTGACGATTTTTCATTTATAGTAAAAGGACTGTTGCTTTTTGTTGGAGAAGTAAGTGGAAAATCGTCAAATTAATTAATCTATTAATAAACCACAGTGTGTTTCCTCTGTATGTTTACCAAATGCCATTTGAAGTAAAGAGAGTATCGTATATGCATAAATTCAGCAATATCTAACACTCGAGCTGCAGGATGTTTACGACAAACAGATTCTCTTCGCGGCACTTGCGTTCTTATAGCTTGGAATCTTCTCAGTATAGTCGACCAAACTCGATAAAAAGACGAGTTCAACATCGAACTGCAATACAAAGCAATTTGAACGCACCTGTGGAAAACAAACAAGATATTAATAGATGACATGCGTTAATATAAGAAATACGGAGTAATTCTTACCAGGTAAGATTTGCTAATTTGCTCAAAACTAATATAAAAATGGCCACTTTTAGCCATTTTTCATGGCAACAATGGCCGTTTTATGTCAAAAATGGACGTTTCAAGCCGTTTTTCGTGGTAAAAATGGCCGTTTTCGTCAAAAACAGCCCTTTTAAGCCATTTTTATGCTAAAAATGGCCATTTTTAGCCATTTTTAATGGTAATAATGGCAATTTTCGTTAAAAGCAGCCATTTTTAGCAATTTTTCATGCTAAAAATGGCCATTTTTAGGCGTTTTTAGCCGTTTTTAGCCATTTTTAATGGTAAAAATGTAACGTTTTCAATGACGAAAATAACGTTTCAGCAACGTTTTCAACGGAACAAGTTATTTTTTAAATTTCCCGGTTCCCGGTTCCGCGATTTCTCAACCGGGTTTCTCGGGAAATCGGTACCCCGGTTTCCCGGTACCGAAACCCTAATAGCGATCGAGGTGTTACGCTGGGACAAATGTTGTGGAAGCTTAGCTTCCTTAGCTTTCTTGAGGTAAAAAAAACAAGCCGTGTTGATGTAATTGAAATTCGACGTCCCAACATCAAAATTCGGTCAGTTCAAAACGGAAAGCACAACAGGAGAATTCAGTTGGACGTCGTAGAGGTTCCCGATTCATGCAAGTTGACCAAAGATACTCCTCACGTTGTTTTTTTTTGTCATACAAATTTTCCATCTAATCAAAGAAAGAAAATTATACCATTAAAATTTTACATAAATCATAAATCATAAAAATTAAAATTATTTAAAATTATTGAATTGGAGGAAAAATCGATCCGAATTGTAGTTGAATCGTTGATCGTCTCTGAAAATTAAATGTTCAGATTTTTAATAACATCTTAATAATTTGTAACAAGGTTTTTCTCCACTCATCTGATTGAATCCGTCATTTGGACTTAAAAGATTTGTTTCTGGTTGCATCAATTCGAAAACGGTCCAAAGTCAGTGCTTGTTTCTGTAAAAATGGAAGTCATTTAATTAGTTGCATTTTAAATATTTAATTAGGACACTAAAGCGTTTCTTACCGTTATTTCCTTTTATGTTGCTGTTAATTTAAGTAGTTTGTTCCGATTCTAGTGTTGTTTGTAGTTCACATGACAGTTTCCCGTTCATTTGTCTTTGTAGCCTGAAAAGGCATTTAAAAGAGGTGTAAATTGAGTAAGGGATTTCAATTACGATCTTATTAAAATTAAAAGCACCAGGGATTCACTTTCTGTTGGCGTCTTTGAGCTGTGTTGTCGTTTGGAGTCGATTTCTACCTCATGTCGGGTTCAAGGAAAGGACGCGGTTATCACACTGACGATCGGGAGTGAGTTCGGTCCTCACACTCATGATGTAGAGCTAAAATGTATAATTTCAATTCAATGTTATGTTTAGTTATTAAATGAATATTGATTCTTACCTTTTTAGTCATTTGTTTGGTGTGAGAGGTCATGTTCAAGCTATTTTGAGTCGGTATTAGTTTTTCCCGAGTGGCAGGTCCGCCATTTTGTACTGCTGCGGTCCTGAATGTATGAGATGGTTTGACTAAATTATAGATGAAATTATAGTAAATTACAAATGATTTGTATTGATATTAAAATGTTATTTTCAATATTAGTCATGTAACTTATGCTGTTGAGGTGTTGATATTATTGATTACATGTTAGCGGGATGCAGCCATTTGATTGGTTGATAATTTTAAGGGTTAATTTCATTATGGGTATGTGTTGTATTAAATATTACAATAGTTTAAGTTAGGGATGTGTTTCTAGAACTGTTTTTTTGATAATTAGTGTACTTCTTTGCAATTTAGATCGTTATATTGTCAATTTACCATTTTACGTTAAATGTTAAGACACATGCTACGGTAGCTCACAAGAACTGCTTGTATTTACGATGTCTCGTCCTACGGAAGAACGTGTGCCTTTCTATTTCCAAGGTCGACCTTGTCTATTTCGACACTAGGAATTAAGCTCGCTCCGATGTTGTCCAGTTCTCTCTTGCTGTTACGATTAAGTTGTGTTCCTTCTATGTTCGAGTTGTCGTTCAATAAGAATAATTTAATTCTCAATGAATAAACGTGTTGTAACGAAATCGACCTCCAATAAGCAATTAAAGAAATCCCATCCTTTAACCATTCCTTCACTTTATTTGGATGTAGAAATTTTAACACTCCATTTTCCTTCATTAGGCCCAATTAAAAAACAAGGCCACTTAAAATAAATCCAAAATCCGCCACCAAAATCACCAATCCACAATATACAATAAAAAACAACCAAGACCCAAAACCCGTACACAAAACACTGAATCCAAAACGTAATATACAAAGTGCAAAATACCAAAATACGAAATGGATATTCAACATAAAGCAAGGTGCAGAGTTACACAACTCCACACTTAAAAACCACCGTCACTAGAACGGCCAGACCGGTCATTTTGACCGGAACAGCTGTTTAAACAGCTGCAGCAATAAACCCAATGGGTTTACGGTGCTGCTAATTTGTGACTTTAGCTGATTTATGATGCTTTATGTCATAAATCATCCAAAGTTGAATTTTTCTTAAGAAATAATAAAAAAAAAGTGAATTGACCTAGAACGGCCGAAACCGGTTAAAATGACCGGTTGAAATCACCTGAACAATACGTGCACCAAACTGCACTAAACGTGCACCAAACGTGCACCAAACGTGCACAATATGTGCATACAACGTTTTGGCTACAAACTGATTCAGTAACACGCGAAACTTGCGAAGAAAATACCAAAACAAAAATTGATGGCTTTTATAAAATCTGATAAAATTAAAAACGGAAATTTAATTTTATCAGGTTTTATAATAACCATCAATTTTTGTTTTGGTATTTTCTTCGCATATTTTGCGTGTTATTGAATCAATTTGATGCCAAAACGTTGTTTACACGTATTGTGCACGTATTGTAAAAGTATTTTGCACATTTGGTGCACGTACTGTTCACGTTATTGCAACCGGTCATTTTAACCGGTTTCGGCCGTTCTAGGTAGGCCGAAATTCCGGCCGTTCTAGTGTTAAAGATCGAAAATTTAAGAATTCTACAATCCAAAATTCAGAGATTCATAAATACAAGATTTCGAAAATTTAACAATACAAAATTTCCAAAATTTTAAGATACAAAATTCAAAAATTCAAAAATGCCACCGCCTTCACTGCCCAAAGACTCACCGCCCTCGGAACAAGGAACCGCCTTGGCAGCTCAGCTGACGCCTTATCAAAGGCTAAGATCGCTCTACCTGTTTTGCTCCATCACCGGAGAAATGAAGACAAAAAGGTAAAAAGTTACTCCGTATTAAATATTGTGGTGACCTGTAAGGGCACCAGGTGGATTTAGAGTGTTTTTTACGCAATCTTATCGTGTTTGTTTTGAAAATGTGTTAAAATATATAGAGGACAAGCAAATTGTGGCAACTACAAGAGACAACCAAAACAGTTTTTCTAAAAATATTTAAACATTGTAGCTAAAAAGAATAAATATAATCATGTGTTTTATTTCTCATAAAAAATGGTTTCTTTATTTACTCTTTAAGTTCTCTTTATTTGGCATTTAATTGAGTCATCAGAGCCAGCTGCATGGATTACTATGACAACCAGCCCTGGGAGTTTGCACAGGATGTGCATCCTGGTCCCTATAAGGAGTTGGGATGAAAGGATGCTGGGAGAAATCCCATCAAACAGCAGTTCAAGTCTCCTTTCAAACCAAACCAGTCCTGTCAGAAATTGCTCCAGTGTTTTCAACCAAGTAATTATTTGATTTAGGATTCATTTGTACCAAAGAGAAATTTGGATTCACCTTGCTGTCAGGGAAAAGCAGCTAGGTTTTGTCTTGCCAGAAGAGATTCTTTGGATAGGCCTTTTCTTGCTCAAACAGCCAGTTTGAGTTGAGAGAATTTTGAGAAGTAGAACGCCATCTGTTGTGACCCGACTGGACCGGGGTCAACGAAGAGTTTCTCTCGTGACCTCGTTTCGGGTGTAAGGGGAGCCGCAAGCGCGTCTCCCTTCCCTCAGTGCATTGACATCTAGTCAATGGACAGGCGTCTGCCCTGAGGGAGTGGGGATGGCTCGTCCACCCCACCATTGGGTGATTCCGGTCACCTGTCAACCCCGCTTTGTGCAAAGGAATGTGCCTTGCACTGAGCGGGCAGAACCAACACAACCATCAAACGAGAAACACACGTAAAACCCGTCGTCCTACAAGATCAGGCCCAAGTAAATATACTGGGATTGACCAAGGACAAAGGACAATTTACCGTGAGTACGTTTGGTCAGTGTCAAACTCCGCAGAGTAACCTGCGAGATAAGATTACCACACTATTTTAGCACACCAGCTAGAAATAGTAAAAACCACTCCAGTTTAGCGAGTTGTGCAGACAAACGGTCGCACAAGCCTAAACTGCAGTAAAACCACGACGAGCGTTCCCGCCGCTGTGTGACCGCCGGGAGCCAGAAGAGTCCGCCGCTGTGTGATCGCCGGACACCACACAAAAACCTAGACAACAGACCGAAGTAAGCCTTTTAACTAAGCATTCACTCGCGCCCGACCAGCGTGAGCCCGAAGGACCAGCCAGAGACGAGCCGAGGACGCCATATTGCCACGCCGGCCCAAGACGACACCACGTTGCCACAACGAGGACGCCATCTTGGACACGACCGAGACAACAGACGACCTCGCCGATTCCAGCCAGCTTTCATCATACCTTTACCTTTCCATTTCCCTTCACCCATTCCGATTTACCTTTTACCTACCTTTTATATATATATATATATAAGATATATCTGTACATTGTCCCACAGAATAAATCTATATTATATTTTACCTTTTATATCTGTGTAATCATTTCTTTGGGTAAACCGCTTGAGCAAAGCGGTAGTGAGTTAGTCGAATTAAGTAATCAACCCACGAGTTAGCGACGGTTAGAGTTGAGCGCGACACGTGGGGGCCTGTCCGGGATCAAGTCGAATAACTGATTCTAACCTGTGATTACATCATACCCAAAGCAAGAAATGGCAGATAATACCCGAGTAACAGATTCCGACTCCGACGCAAACAAGAGAGCCGGCAGTCGTAAAGGCGCCGACTATCACTTGCGATCTGGAGGTCCCTTACCCAAAGCCTCAGCGCACGAAGCGAGGCAAAAACGGCGTAAGCCTAAACCCGATCGTAGAAGCGCATCCGAGGCATCGCACCCGTCTCGCACCGAGACGAGGCAGCGATTGGACGAGACAGAGCGGGGTGAAGAGCAATCTCACTCCAAACTGCCGCGTTCTAACCGTGACGGCGAGACGAGCGGAAACGAGGTTTTATCCCGTAACCAATCGCCTCGTCTAACGCACGACACCGAGGTGGGCAGTCCGAAAGCAGCGTCTCCGATACAAAAGACGGCCTCAAATACGACCGCTAATTCGGCACTAAACACGCCAATTACGCAAAGCCGCCCAGCTTCGGTCAGGTCCGAAGGACACAAGTCCAACTCATCCTCTGTCAAGCGTGTTTCGAGCCAGCCTTACAGCGTCTCGGGCACCTTGATTGATGCGATGCAATTGGCACAGGCGGAAGGAGTGAGATACACCCTTCCGACGGGGAAAATTACCGTGTACGAAACGTTACAGATCGTACGTGCAGCTTTAAAAGCGCACAGTGTATCCCCACAAATCACCATTGTTGAAGGTGCACACGCTCAACAATTGGTTGATTCCGCTCAATTTGAAGCGGATGCAGAGAACGAGGCTCGTCAAGCCATTCGCGAGAGACGGAGGAAGCTGGCGGAAAGAGAAGCGCAAGCTCTCGAGTACGGCAGAACCCAGCCCAATCCGACTACTCCCGAGGAGGTAGAAATAGTTGACCGAGCCCTGAGAGCACATCGATATGCTTTCCACTCGCAACAAGAAGCAGAGCGAGCATTTATGGCCAGATTGCGACGAGATGACCCGAAATCCGTCCGCAAACCAGAGGTCAGTTCATCCGAGCTGTCCGACGAGAGCCTAGAGGGAGACCCAAAGCGCACGCCGAAGGCCAAACCCAAACCCCAGCCGGAGAGAGCAACACCAGCTACTCCGCGCAAGAGAGATGCGTCGGCCAGAGAACAACAAACTCGGCCCCGCATGCAAGCTCTCGATTCAGCCACAAATAATGCGATAACGCGATTAATCAACGCTAATAATGCTAGGCGAAATGAAGAGCAAGCTCTCACAAGCCAACAGCATGATAATCCACAAGGGACTGAGTGGCAACAACCAGTGCCCATCCTTAAAGACGACGAGTCGTCAAGGAGACAATCGCATGATCGCACCTCTTCGCGAGAAGAAGGCAAACGCGATGAAAGACCGAAATATTTTCACTACGGAAATAGTGATTCGTCGTCAGATGGACTGGAGTCAAATGCACCCAGTCATCACGATTCGGAGAGAGGTTCCGGAGAAAGACGAAGGGAAAGAGAACGCGATGAACGCAGAGAAAGGGAACGTGACGACCGTCGTAGGGGCCGGAAAGAGTCAAACTCTTCACGGCGCAACCCGCCACGCCGCTCACCGTCTCCCGACCCCAGCTCCGACCCCTCATCCAACGACGACAGACGAAAGGAAAAATCAAGTAATCGCCGGAAGAGATCCAACTCTCCGCGCGATAGAGAGAAACGACGTCGATCGGAAAATAGCGACCACCGACGGGAGGAGTTTCAGGACCTTCCCCGACAAAGCGCGTTTACCGATTCGACGGGTCGGCAGTATACGATGGGAGAGCTTGGAAGAGCCCTACTCGGCTCGTTAAAAGCCGAGGGAATTGATCTGAGCAAACGAAACGATCGTAATCGTAGCACTGGTGACCGCGTAAAGAAAAAATACGCTGTCTCCCGACGTGACACCATGAGTGTTACCGGGAATATTAGGTGGCAATTTTATATTCAGAACCGTTTCGACGGGTCATGGAAAGCGGGAGATCGCTTCCTTGACGAAGTAATTCGAATTAAGACTGCCACTAAAGCCACCGTAGGAGACATGCTCACCCACGGTATTGTCGAGCTAATGACAGGCTCGGCACGTGAGTGGTACCAAGGATTGAAAGGCGTCAATTGGGACGACTTTTTAATGAGATTCGACCTGCGCTACGGCGAGACACCCGAAGAGGTGAGCCGAAAGATGCGAGGTCTTCGCCAGATGCCTGGTGAAACCATAATGGATTACGACATTCGCGCCAGATTGTTGTTCGAAAAGGCCCCGATGGAATTTCACGCCACGGGATTCAACCTTTTCTTTCTCGGCGGTTTGTCGGAATACTCGCAAAGGGTGCTACTTGAAGAAAGGGCACCGACAGGAGGTAGCTACGAGGAGATGAGCGCCTTCCTGTTCGAGAACACGATAGATATCGAGAAGAGATATTATTCCGCTTTACCAGAAGCGGAGAAAGCAGCGACCGCAAAACGTCTCAAGTTGAGTGCGGAAAGATATGGGGCGACAGATAAGATTATGCGCCCTACTGAATATCTTAGCGGTATAATGGAGCTGGCAGAAGCTAGCGTTGGTTTGCAAATAAAAAATAAACTGACATCCCCGCTGCCTTCCAACCCTTTGGCCGCCCCTAAAAAGGCACCGACAGCGTCAGCCATGCAAGCGACACTGGAGGAGGTCAAGGAGGGGGAGGAAGCCGAACAAAATGTCGGAAAATCAGACGAAAAAGAAGAAAAAGACGATTATTCGACGGACGAAGAAATACGAAGCTATCGCGATACCTTATCAACGGGTTGCGATGAGGAAGGACCGCTAGTACATCTCATCCATCGAGATAGAGCGGTAGAAGAATTTCGCGCCAGGTTAAAACCAAATGCCGGTCGAATTCCGAAGTATTTTCGGAAAAATTACACGCCACCGTCGAAAGCAGACCCTGAAAAGAAAAAATCGACTGAAGCCCCAAGAGACAAATCAAATATTCGCTGTTTCAAGTGTAACCAACCGGGCCACTACTCCAATGAGTGCCCAAGAACAGCGAAAGAAGACGCTAAGTTTGACGCGATAATGAAGCAGATGGCAGAGATTAAACTCGCCATGGCAAAAAACGAGTCAAAAAACGAGTCAGCGCAGGCGGCGAAGAAATAATTTCTCGACCGTCTGCGCCATTCATGAAGAAAAAGGGGTTTAACAAAGGGTTCGATAAGCCGCCACCAGTCAAAGAAATGGGTAGTGACATAGCTAACGCCCAAATTCAAGACAGGGCCAACAACGCTTTGCAGGTAATTACCGCAAACGCTGAGGCTGAGGCGGAAGAACCGAACCTACTGCTTGAAGAATTACCTCAAGTAGTCGAAGACACAGAAGAATTTCGTGTTTTCATGTGCAACGTGGCGGTCGAATACACCAACCGCCTATGTATGTTGCCCATGACAATAGAACGTGAAAAAATTATGGGACTACTAGACTCGGGAGCAGATCGCTCGTTCGTTTCCGAAGACATAGTAGCATCATTGGGTCTCACCGATAAGATAAAAGGCGTTAATAAAAATATACGTCTAAAAACCGCCAACGGAATGGCGCGTCCAAAAGGAGTTATATTATTGACCATGGAGTGGCTCGGAGGAGTAGAACAGCACCCTTTCCTGGTCCTGCCCACATGCGACAGAATTTTTCTGTTGGGCTTAGACCTCATGGCGTCAATGGAAATACAACCCAATCCAATAACGAAATCTTGGAATTATATCAGAAATGATAAGGAAAGACCCGCAATTGTCGTGCCACCAGCTCTTGTAAAAGAAGCGGCCGACAAGACACAGTGGGAGAAAGGCCTAAAGAAATTCGTTCAAGATTACGATTTTAAAGCATTCGTAACAGAATTGCAACGGGACAATGTAGTGGAAACGCTTGTCGCCGACGCCGCTTTAGAATTAAACGAAGCGGCAGCCCTACGAAGGGTCCTACTTAAATATGAGGGGATCCTGTCGAAAAAACCGGGCCGAACGAATAGGGCTATTCACGAAATTAAATTGACGGATAATAAACCTATACGAGTTGCGTATAAGGGAATGAACCCGCAAAAACGTGAAATAGTGCAAAAAATGTGCCAAGAAATGCTAGACAGTGGCATTGTCTCCGAGGCCCAGGGAGAATACGCGACGCGAGTTGTGCTCGTGATGCGCCCGGGCTCGGACCCACGCCTATGCATTGATTACCGCCCATTAAACGCGGTGACAGAAATAGATCCCATACAGATGCCGTCTATCGAATCCATTTTGAGAGAGCTTAGCCCCTTTTCTTGGGTTACGACGATGGATCTGTCGAAGGGATACTGGCAAGTTGAGATGAGGCCAGAGGATAAGTTAAAAACAGCATTTTACTCGCCAATTGGACGGTTGATGTTCAACGTCATGCCATTTGGTTTAGTGAATGCTCCCAGTACCTTTCAGAGACTAATCGAAAGCGTATTGGGTGATATCCTGCATCAGTTTGTGTGGGCATACCTAGATGACATAGTTATTGCCTCTAAAACATTCGAAGAGCACATTGAGCACATCGACCAAGTGCTCACCCGGCTGGCAAAAGCTGGGTTACACGTGCATCCGGGCAAAGGCAAGTTCTGTCGAAAGGAGCTTGCCTTCCTGGGTTATCGCATTGGAGTCAATGGTTTAGCTATTGGCCCCGAAAAAATCGATGCGATTAATCGTTTCCCACCACCCGAGGACGTTAAAGGTGTCCAACGGTTTATGGGAATGATAAACTTCTTCGGCAGGTTGCTACCGGGTCTAGCTGAAGTGGCAGCCCCAGTTACCGACCTCCTGAAGAATGAAAACGAATTTGTATGGTCAAATGAGTGCAACATCGCATTTAATGCAATAAAGAGGATGCTGACGGAAGTCGGCGTAATGCCTCTACCCGACTTAAACCGGCCGTTCATATTACACACGGACGCCAGCAGAGTTGGGTTAGGAGCGGCGTTGCTCCAAACACACGTGCGCGACGGAGTCGAACAAGACCTGCCGTGCATGTTTATAAGTCGCAAACTCCAAGGCGCTGAAAAGAATTACAATGCCACCGAGTTGGAGTGTTTGGCCGTTGTGTGGGCCATAAGGAAATTCAGAGATTATCTCGAATATACCAAATTTGTGGTCCACACAGATCATCAAGCGTTACAATGGCTGATGAAATTAAAAGAGCCAGCCGGTCGACTAGCCAGATGGCAGTTAGAACTGATGGCATGCGACTTGACCATTCAATACAAGCCCGGCAAATATAACGTCGTGGCTGACGCTCTGTCACGGGCACCAGTGTCAGATCCAATCGACGCTGACGATGATGGCGAGGATGACTCCCGCATCATTTATTGCCCTACGAGTTGTCACCGTTGGGATTTAAGGAAGATGAATGAAATTCCCACCGCGTCTCCGGCAGATGTAAAATTCTGTGGATTTTGGACGCGGTTATACCAACCAGCTGCTGACAATTACCCAAATGCAAGGAAGGAATTTAAGCTAGAGCGGAGAATAAATGACCCGCTTCTAAGCGCCTTCCACGCTCATGTCGGCGAGCAGATGCAAAGCAGTCCCCCGACAAGGGAGGAAATAATTGTGCAACAAAAATTAGACAAGAAATGTCAGGACAGAGCTAGATTCGTACTGACAGGAAAATATCCGCCCAATCTAACCAGAAGGCAGAAGCGTCGTTATGCACACGAATCCATAGATTACCTATTGGATGACGGCCTTTTAGTGAAACATCACCCAAATCACCAAGATGACTTGAGTGAATCGGACACCGCAGTAAAGGTAGTAATACCTGCTTCCTTAATCGGTCGCGTGCTGTGGTTGTTACACGGGCACCCGCTTGCGAGCCATGCGGGAGTAAGCAGAACACTCTATCGTGCTACACAGCTTTTTCACTGGACAGGGATGAAAAAAGATATTGCTCTTTTTGTCCACCAATGTCAGCGATGTCAAGCGTGCAAGCCGAGGAGTAAATCACCATTCGAAACTATTTTCTTAGGGCCTTACGCGCCTTTTGATTGTTTAAGTGTCGATGTGATGGGCCCAAAACCCGTTACGGGAAATAAAAATGCGTACATTATCGTTATAATGGACGTGGCAACTCGTTGGCCCGAGTTGTACGCCGTCGCTAGACCTTCAGCAGAGAAAATCGTTGAATGTATCTACGACGTGGCGTTACGTTACGGATTTCCACGTAAAATTATATCCGATAACGGACCCCAATTTATCTCGAAAATTTGGGGTAAGTTTTGTGAGAAATTCGGGATTGTGGCGTCACATACTTCGACCTACAATCCCAGAACAAATCCCGTTGAGCGACTCAACAGGGACATTAAATATGCACTAAGCATATTCACTGACATCCACAATAGGTGGGATGAATACTTGAGGGAGATCGCGTTCAGCATACGAACAACAGTCTCGAGGACGAGAGATTTTTCTCCGGCCTACCTCAACTTCGCCCGAGAGCTACGAGTGCCTTGGGACCCACGAGTGGCAGAGTCGGTAAATGTGGTGGACCCAGAGAAACCACATGAGTATGTATATAAATTGGAGCAAACAATTTCGAGCACATACAAACATATGATGGCGCACATTTTTAACATGCGCGACCGCATTTTACAAGATAAAAGCGGTGGAAAATTTGTGAATTTCGAGAACAATGATTTAGTGTGGAAGGACACACACATCCTCTCAAATGCAGCGAGAGGAATCACCGCCAGCTTGGCCGACAAGAGAGATGGTCCGTATGTGATCATCGGCAAGCATGGCGGTAACGCGTATAAATTACGCAAGCTCGAGGACAACACCGAGCATAAGTCGATACAAGTACGAGAGTTAACTCCGTACATTCCGGAATTCCCGCAAGAAATGTGGGCCAAAGGCCAAGTCAAGTCTAAAACTGACGGCCAAATCGTCGATATGTTCGCTGGCGAGTCGGAAAAAGCACCGCCAAGTGACAACGAGGAGTATTTCGACGCCCCTTCACCTCCGGTAAACGAGATAGTTGAATCCGTTCCGGATCCAATTTTGGTCGGGGGGGAAACAGGAGAAACTCCTGAAACAAACACAAAAAACACGGATAAAAAAGAAAACAATAATGAGGAGGTACAGACACAAAAAACAACAAAAAATATCGTACCTGCCTCGATCCGTAACCTGCGACCAAAAAGAGATAATCCGTTCATAAAAGGCGGAAAGGTCGTAGGAAAGAAGTAAAATAAATTACGAGTCGATGGCGGCACTAAAAATAAATTCTAATCGACCGATAGTGCAAGCCATCACGTTGCGAGACTCGAAGAAAATTCCGCTAAGTCCAACAAAGCGGATATCGGTCGAATTCACGTCACAAGATGGCGTGGAAGCGCGGGACCCGTAGCAAAATTATCGGCACGGGTCGGATACCGCGTGCAAAAGACCCCGTAGCAGCAATCGCGCACGGGAGTGAAAACAAAGGAGACCCGTAGCGTAACATGCGCACGGGTAGGTGCGCACTAGTCTCAAACACCCGGGTTCTGGAGTATATTACCCAGAATCCATCGCGATTACCTCGTGTTCACACGAACTTCCGCTTTTCACAGCTGATCGCTGCATTCGTGCGTGATCCTCGTTTTTAACGTTTTTATCGAGTTTTTTGAGATAGTTTTATCATCCTTTTTTCAATCGTGATTGAGCTTTTTGTGCGCGCTCCTCGCCATGGACGAGGAAGAGAACGACGTGCTGGCCATCGAGCACGAGGACGAGGAAAACTGGGACCGCGATGTAAACCAAGTCCAGCCCGATCAGGTAGAAGTCGGCATCGGCACATGAGAACTAGTTCCGTGCTGCTGAAGAAGAAATTTTGTTGACTAATACCTGACATGAGTGCTTTGCACTCGAAATAGCGTATAATTAATTATTAACCGCGATCGCTCACACGATCGTATTTTTTTTCCTTGTTAATTTGTTTTCGAGGTGCGAGCGCAGACTTCACGTCGCCTCGCGTCTCGAAAATTCCTCATGACTTGAGTCACGAGCGAGACAATGGGCTCGAGCCATAGATAATTTTATGACAAGGGGAGAATATTCTGTAAAAGAATATTTTTTCTCCACAAGTAATTTGACGCATCAAATTGATGCAACTTAACATTCGTACGATGAATTTTTCGGTGTGTTGGATAAATTTAATTTGACTTTAACTTTTTTAAAAATTAGACAAAGTCCGACTTCGGAATAATTCTTTATTAGGTTTATTTATTTAATAACATTTCGACAAGCACATTTATTGTGCGATTTTAGTAATAATTTACACCCGACGAATTCTTTTTACGAATGACTGATAATTATTAATTTAATTATTAGTAAGGTTCTAATTAATGTTAGAATTAATTTGAAGTAAAATCTGATGATAAGAATCCAGATTAAAGGCTCGATTCCGTCTCGCTGTGCGTTTTGGACATGAGACAGATTTTTCACGTGATGACTTCTCTTTTTCTATCCGACGAGGGACAATTCGTCCTACGTTTGCACCGATAGACAGGAATCGGTCTCGACGGACGGCTGCACGTACTGGCAACGTCCCTCGAAACCAACCATTTATCTACGTATTTAAATATTAACTTTTTATTAATTGTTTATTTCTCCATCCTTCCAGATGGCACTACGTAAAACATGGGGACCATTAGACCCCGCTTGCATCACTCGTGGCGGGATATTTCGAGGCGCGCTGCCCGATTTTTACCGACGATGTTTCGGCGAAGACGCCGACCCTTGGCGCCTGCGAATACTACATTCCCGATGCATCGCCCGACGTTGGGTACGAGACTGCACGCTCCTGGATACGTTCCCGGAGGGAATGCGCGAAGGCATCGCCACAGAGTTAGCTCGTGACGATGACCCGAAATCGCCGATTTTCCACCCCGGATTGTCAAGTCAGTACACTGGCAACCCGGCGGAGGAACACGTGCTGCATGCGTGGCGAGCAGCCGAGACAGAAGAGGCCCGTGAGGCCATCTACCAGCATTATAGACAACAGCTGGTGGATACCGCTACGGCAGTGGCCGAGCGCATCCTCCAAAACGAGGGGATGACCGCGGATGATATTCATCTGTGGTTTGAGAGGCTGCGATTGGGAGAGAGTACGCCCCAGTGGAGACCTCGGATGGGAATTTTGACGTCCCAAGCCGAGATGTGGCAGCTCCACTACCTGGGGATTTTGGGGCCCAAGAGCAGCTACCCGCGGAAGCGCAAGCGCTCCAAAGGCGCCGGGGACAGCCAGTCGCGTTCCCCAGCGACAACCAAGAAGCAGCGTGTCGCTCAAAACACGACTGAAGGCAACGAAGCTGGGCCATCCACTAGTACGGTGCGTGACCCTTCGCAGTATTCCCGACCGCGAATTTTCATAAACCGTCAGATTAAAGACGGTAAGGAGTGCAAGGAGGTTTGGATGTCTGGTGACGAAGAGCGAGTCTCTCGTCCCAGCACTTCTAGACGTCCGCTGACTCATCGCGAGCAGCGGAAAAAAGATCGCAAAGAGCGATACTTCGCGAGGTGCGAAGCTCGGGGCCGTCCCATCCCCGAACCCGCCTACGCCTCCAAGAGAGCGGGTCGACGAGGTGGTAGCCAGTCAGGTGAGCGAAACGTCCCAGCGGCAGATACGCGGGACCTTCGCGAGATTCTGACTCAGATGAAGCGGACGAAACTGACACGTTTCGATCCCGCGATGAAACACGCCAGGAAGATGGGTGTTGTCACCGACGGGAAGGTGACCCCACACGAGGTGGCAAGGTGGCTCGCAGACTACATTAATTCGCGACCACGACCCGATGGCATGCCAACCGCCATCGTGCAGCCTTCAGGCTCCGGACAACATCTCCCGGCGCTCCAAGTCGCAATGACTGGAGTGCAGACGACGGAGACGCCACCACCGCCGACGCAGCCAACACCACCGCTGCCGACGCCGACGCTGCCGACCAAGACGCAGCCGCCTCCGAACCTGCCGCCGCCGTCGTTGTTGAATTCGAGCGATCCGCCGGATTTACCCACCGACCGCTCAGTCCCTCTCCCCGTTGGACAGAGCATTGCGCAGGAATGTCGAGCCAATTTGACCGGCATTTACAGGCCGAGCCAACCCCGATCCGGTTCCTCGGCCCTGTTTTTCGAGAGGCGAGACGAAGAAGCGCGACTCGCGAGAGAAGCCGCCAATCCGACTATCTCCGAGCTCTCAGCGTTTCGCTTCGTGATGGAAGACCCAAGAGTCTCCGCGCCCGCCTTGCGAGGTGTGGATCAGGCCCAGCGATATTTCATCGAATGGGCAACGGCGATGATGAGTAAGCTCTCGTGTGCCTTCACTGCGGATTCGGAGCGATCGAATCCAGTGAATCGTCGCAGCCTACAGCTATCATTGACCAAGGTCATGATGCAGCTGCTAACCCCAGCACTCTTCGGAGAAGGGCGTCAGGCGATGGCCGCATGGTCTGTCGTGGACAGAGAGGGTGTACAGGTTCCCCGTGCACTCCTCGCAGAGTGGAGCTCCATTCTGCCCGACCCTGTGTTGACTCGGTACGAGCTAACCAGGGATGTGGTAAACCCCGAATTTGAGGGGTACAAGTTGCGAAGCACGGCGTTTCGTTATACCTCCGCCACCTGGACAGCGGCGCCTACCCAACAACTGCGCGCCTTGACCATCCAGACGGAAGAATCGGCAGAGGATGTAGAAATGGTGATCTCGCCGACGAGCGGAGTTCCGATTCCGCCACCGATGCCTGCGGAGATATCCCCGCAAGGACCCGCCCTGTTCGAAGTGGCGGGTAAACCAAAGCGCTTGCTGTGCCGAACGCCACCCGTCAGGTCCGTCGAGCAAACGAAGCCGACACCGCCCGGGACCTCACCGGCCCGAGCGGCGACAACGACGCAAGCCGCTATTCCCGCGGCCACCCAGAAGCCGAAGCCGGCACCGCCTCCGCCAGACTATTACGGGCGAATCATCGAAGAGTTTCCCCATCTCTCGATGACGACGGCGACCAGGAGGTTTATCCTCGCGCAGCGGGACAAAGGCAAATCAGTCTTCATCTGGCTTCACAACCAGATCCGGAAGACTAGAGACCTCATCTTCCACCAGAGGTTGCTGAGAGCCCACCGTGTGCCAGTGACGCCAGCGGAAGCCAATGCCATCCGGCATACGAACACCGGCTTCTCCGCCTACATCCCGAGCGTTTGGTTACACGAGAGGACGCGTGCCCCGCATGAGCCAGTTGACGGCCATGCATTATGCTTCATTACGGAGCATGAGGACCCCCGAGATCGGTCCTCGGCGTTAGTAGGCGATCTACCCGCGCCACCCGGCACTCAACCGCCTGTCCCTGGAGTGAGTTACGCCCAGGTGACGGACTCAGTGTCGGGTCCCCCAGGAAAGAAGTGATCGCTCAGCCCCACGGTCTGAGCTCGGAGGGGGAAGTGTTGTGACCCGACTGGACCGGGGTCAACGAAGAGTTTCTCTCGTGACCTCGTTTCGGGTGTAAGGGGAGCCGCAAGCGCGTCTCCCTTCCCTCAGTGCATTGACATCTAGTCAATGGACAGGCGTCTGCCCTGAGGGAGTGGGGATGGCTCGTCCACCCCACCATTGGGTGATTCCGGTCACCTGTCAACCCCGCTTTGTGCAAAGGAATGTGCCTTGCACTGAGCGGGCAGAACCAACACAACCATCAAACGAGAAACACACGTAAAACCCGTCGTCCTACAAGATCAGGCCCAAGTAAATATACTGGGATTGACCAAGGACAAAGGACAATTTACCGTGAGTACGTTTGGTCAGTGTCAAACTCCGCAGAGTAACCTGCGAGATAAGATTACCACACTATTTTAGCACACCAGCTAGAAATAGTAAAAACCACTCCAGTTTAGCGAGTTGTGCAGACAAACGGTCGCACAAGCCTAAACTGCAGTAAAACCACGACGAGCGTTCCCGCCGCTGTGTGACCGCCGGGAGCCAGAAGAGTCCGCCGCTGTGTGATCGCCGGACACCACACAAAAACCTAGACAACAGACCGAAGTAAGCCTTTTAACTAAGCATTCACTCGCGCCCGACCAGCGTGAGCCCGAAGGACCAGCCAGAGACGAGCCGAGGACGCCATATTGCCACGCCGGCCCAAGACGACACCACGTTGCCACAACGAGGACGCCATCTTGGACACGACCGAGACAACAGACGACCTCGCCGATTCCAGCCAGCTTTCATCATACCTTTACCTTTCCATTTCCCTTCACCCATTCCGATTTACCTTTTACCTACCTTTTATATATATATATATATAAGATATATCTGTACATTGTCCCACAGAATAAATCTATATTATATTTTACCTTTTATATCTGTGTAATCATTTCTTTGGGTAAACCGCTTGAGCAAAGCGGTAGTGAGTTAGTCGAATTAAGTAATCAACCCACGAGTTAGCGACGGTTAGAGTTGAGCGCGACACATCTTGGTTCACCCAAGAAGGGAGTTTATCTTTGCACTCAAAGCAAGGGAGTTTTAGCCTTGTACTTGAACAAGCGGGCGCTTATCCCTGAGCGTACAATCAGGAAGAAATCGAGTGCTTGCACGAGATTTACTGTGTGCCAGACGAGGACGAAACGCGACATCGCCGCAGCTTACGGAATCGCCAGCGAGGCCCGTATTGCGAGACGTCGCCGGAACGTGACAACGACGACCAGCCGCCTATGGAATTTCTCGCCGCCGAGGAATTTCCCGAATAGCCAGCCATCGTGGAGAAGAGTTTTGCAGAGTCGTAAGTAGAATCGGATTGTGTGTGAAACACGTTTTCTCCGAATATCTCGGTTCTATTTTCGCACCTTGCGAGTGTTGTTTTATCGCCGCTTGCGATAAAAGAAGAAGCACGACGTTGCCAAGCCAGCCACGTCGCGAGAAAAGAAGATTGTTTATTATTTCCATTATTATTAACATTTACATTATTTTAATCGTAGTATTGTGTAATTTAAAGTCATTTGAGTGTATTATTAACCCGATTCACTCCGAATAAACAATTATTTATTTTAACGTAACTAAAGTGTATTTTATTGGTAAGATTAGTTTGAAGAGGAATATTAATATCATTATTAATATTTCTCCTCATTTGTGTATTAATAAGAGTTGTTTGGTTTTAATATTAGAAGAATATTTGAGTTTTGATAAGACCTGTCGTGGCAACCTGTTGCGACCTTATTTGGGCATAAGAGTCGAGGTCACAACAATATGAAAAATAGGATCTATAGTTATTGTTTTATTTATGTATGTGTCGACATTTGTTAGAAGAAAGGTTAAAATTGAACATTAAACCTAAACAATTTACACACAATTATGATATTCAACTCCACATATTTCACCCTTCAACTCAGGATGTTGGACTGTTGTAAAAAACATTTAACCTAAACAACTTGTATGGAAAAATAAACAGTCAATGTACACTTTTATTCAACAACTAGTTTGAGTGTAGACTACCATCAAACACTATCATGCATTCTACTAATGTGATTGATGTTATTTTGACAACAGTTTCATGTGAAGCCCTTCCACCACCAAAAGATTTTATTATCCATTAAGCAAGGTTAGTTTTTAAACTTTTCTTATTTAAAAAAAATAATGTAAATAATAATATTTTATCATTAAATTACTGTCAGCCCAACAAATCAGCAATCAAAATGTTTAAAATTTGGAAATTTGAGGAAATGTGGTGTTTTATTAATTTTCATTTTCATTGCAGTATGTGTTGTTTATAATACCTACAAATCTATTAATGGTACTGTTTTTTTTCTTTTGTTAAGATTTTTATTTTTATTAATAAATGCATTTTAATAGTCTTCCAAAATTATCATATTCCATCATTTAATGTTTCATCGACTAATGTTTCGTCGACTAGAAGTATCACCAATTCCACAAAACGAAAAATTTCAATAAACTCTGAACAAAGAAGAGCCTGACTTGCAGGTGCTTGTTAGACATTAGCATTTCACTGTTTCACTATTTTACTATTTCCGAGCATTCATACCTCTCGACTCACACCATCCACCACGACCGTGGAGTCCAAGTGAAAAGCCACTCCCTGTTCTTGCGTGGATTTATTAGGTAAACATCGGAATAATTTGTATTTTAAGAATGTAATCACAATTATGGCTACTTCGAGATTCGTAAAAAGGTAAGTTTCATTGATTAATCCTCCCCACCCCAACCTAGGATCAATTTTGATTCTGGAAAGTGTTTTTTAATTTTTTTTTTTAATTAAAAAGAATGTTTTTCTTTCTGATTTTTTTGTATTTTGCTTTTTTATCATTTAAAACTATAATTTTTTTTGCTCATAACTTTGATTTTGAGCTAAAAACACAATTTTAAGGTCCAAAGTGTCATTTTCTGATCCAAACTAATATTTATTTTAACTAAAACCATCTGTTACTATTAACTCTAATGTAATCAATACATCTAAAAATATCAAAATAACTGAAAATAGATGTCAAATAAACAGAAAAATAACCGAACGCATTTGGACACTTACATGCATCTATGTGCTTAGTTTTTATTTTTCTCAATACTTCAATGATTTTGTGATTAATTTCAATCAAACTTATTTAAAATATTTAATTTTACTTTCTCGGTATCAGTTGTTTTTAAATAATTGAGCTAAATTCATAGGAAGATTAGTCATTAGTACTAAGGGGGTTTGTTTAGCACCACAGGATGTGGATTTTGATAGCACTAAAACGTGGCATCCGGTGGTATAAATTGTCTCAGTCATGACCACTTCCTGGGTGCTATAGATTTTTCCCACCAAAACCGGTGTGCAATAAATTTCTCTGCTATATTCATCGCTGAATTTCTACTATTAATCCATCGCTGAATTGAAAGCGATGAATTTTATCTATCTGATGTGAAAAGTTTTTGAATGGAAGTGTCTTTGAATGTAAATGGTTGAAATGGAAGTGTGGGTGTAGTTAAAAAAAAGAGAAATGTTAATGTTTTTATTTCATTTCTGTATTTTGAAGAGTAAAGAATGTAAAAACTAGGGTTTTAATAAATGTTTTAATTTGATTAATTAGTGTTGGTATTTTTAGAAATAATTGATTTTTGGGAATTTTGAGGGGAAAAACTTGAGGCTTTGTTGTGTTTTTCCTCGAATGGGTAATTTTCACCAGATGTGGTGACGTTTTCTTTGTATCGGGTCCTTGAACCCCCTTTTTTGTATCGTTTTCCGAGAAGTCATTCTCCATTTTGTATTTAACCTTGTTTTCAAGTGCAAATAAACCAGTACACATTTTACCTTTAATCAGGAGAGTCGTTCTTGCTGAGCGACTGAAAAATCTTTGTATTCACTGAAACTTTGCAAACAAAAAAACCGAACTTTGAACCTGAACCCATTTTATTCACTGGAGACGAATAGATTGAACATTCACTTGTTTTTTTTAACTGGATTTAACATGGTGCCGAAACCCGGGACATTTAATTGAACCGGCCTGAAAATTGTGTAAAAGAAGAAAACGTGAGTGTTGGAAAATATTTTGTGTGAAAAAATGGCTGAAATTTCAGAAATGGACAAACTAAAAAGGAATCGCACAACCACGAGAAATGCGTGCAGCCGGCTCACAAATGCGACGGGCGGACTGCTCGCCGAGGAGCCGGTAGATCTGAAAAAATTGTCCCGCCACAGGGCGCAGCTTCTAGCCAAAAAGGAGATCCTGATGGGGCTAGACGAAAAAATTAGTAGTTTGATCATCGACAACGACGAAGCCGAGGCGGATCAAGAGACGGCCGCCGTATACCAAGAGCGGGTAATCGACCAAATCGAGGACTTAACTCAGCGTGCAAAGGAAATCCGAAGACGGGAGGTGGGTCAAGCTAACAAAGTGACCGCCGTAGCTAACCAGAAAAAGCTTGAAGACGCCATTGCCGCACAGATGCTGATGAATCAGCAGGCCAGTACTGCTCAGATCGCCGCTCAGGTCCAAGTGCATTTGCCGCCGCGGGTGGCCCCAATCATCGCCAATGATGAACAAGACGCAGGAGCAATTAAGTTGCCGATGATCCAGATGCAGAAATACAACGGGGACCCCACCAAATTGTATGATTTCTGGTCTAATTTCGAGATAGGGATCGGGGGCAACAAGAAGCTCACCGCCAAGGCCAAGCTTGTTTATCTAAAGACTTTTTTGGAGGGACCGGCGGCGAGTGTAGTGGCGGCACTAAACCCTACTGACGAAAATTTCGAGACGGCTAAGGCACTCCTAACCAATCGTTTACGTGCAATCGAAAGGGTACCAGCTGTAAAAAAAATAGGGAAACTGGTAGCACTCAGAAAATTGTATGACGAATGTGAGCTTCATGTACGCAGGCTTGAACATTTAGAGATTGATGTTCGAAGCGCTGCTGTGCCCAAAAATGATGGCGGCGGTGCCAGACTTTATAGCGATTGGTTTCGCACAGGGCGACAATGATGATGAAACGGACAGAAAAGCATTCTTAGCATATTTGAACAAACAAATCGGGTTGAGGGAGAGGACGGCTGACGCAAATAATTACGGCAAAGAAACGTGTCAAGAAGACAAAAAATCGGCTCGAAATTCATTTACAAAAAATCCAGAATGGAGCAAGAAGAAAGCCCCTTTGTCATCTATAAATGCATCAACACGAACGAATGCGTTTTTTGCGAAGTCACCGAGCACTTAACCGAAGCCTGCCCACTGCTGCCCCACAAAAAACGAAGAAACTTGATGAGAGCAGGTCGATGCTTTCTATGTTTCGACAAAGGGCACAGAGTTACAAAGTGCACATCTAAAAAGACATGCAAGACGTGTAATCGACGCCATCACACCCAGATCTGCGAGGACGACGACAAGGAGATCAAAGCGACGGCCGTGCTGGGAGCTAATCAAAATGATTTATACTTTCAGGTTTTGATGGTCGATGTCGAGTCGGACGAAAAAAGGAAGACGGTACAATGCTTTTTCGATGGAGGGAGCCACCGGACGTTTATAACTGAAAAGTTGTCGAAAGAATTGAACGCCCAAGAGGTCGGAGAAGCCACGATGAACATTGTGCCTTTTGGTTAACGACAACCGACGCCAACCCAACGCAAACAAGTGCGAGTGACTTTATGCGCAAGACACGGGGAGAGCAGTCGAGTTGAAGTGCAAGCTATCGTGGTGCCGTGGATTACAAGCTCAGTAGTCAAGAAAACAGACGGCAACATACAGATGATGTTAAAAAAAACACGGAATTTAATTGAATGTTGATCAAAACCAAGTCCGACATGGTGAAGTATCAATTTTGGTGGGAACCGACTATTTTTGGCAAATTGTGAGCGGTCGTATTGAAAGACTTGGGCAAGGATTGGTGGGACTAGAAACCATGTTTGGATGGACAATTCACAGTTCAAACAACGAAATTGTTGACAGAGAGAAAAATATGGTTATTCAAGTAAATTTGTCTAAATTTGAAGAAAAATTGGAATTGAAATTGCAGAAATTTTGGGAGCTGGACTGGACACCATTGGAATAATGCACGAGTCCAACACGGGAAAACAAGATGAAGATCTCCAGGCACTTGAGGGTTTCAAACGATCACTAAAATGAAACGGCGTCAGATATGAAGTGCGGCTACCTTGGTTGGTATCGAAGGACGAATTGGACGACAATTACACCATCGCTCTTCGTCGTTTTTGGAATTTAGTCTGTAAATTCAAGAAAGATCCAAGTTTATACGCAAAATATCGAGATGTGATCAAAAGTCCAATCGCTGAGGGAATAGTGGAAGATGTGCCAACCGAAACAACAAAAAATAACTGTTATTATCTCCCACATAGCCCTGTAATACGTGAACAACGAGAAACAACAAAACTGCGTGTCGTTTGTGACGACTCGTCGCATGGAGCGAGAAGCAAATCGGGCCCACTACCATTCGACAGAGTGACTCGCTGCGAACCATTTGCAGTCACTGGAGTAGACTTTGCTAGACCTATCTACATTCGAGGAAGGAAAACCAAAAGATACATTGCGCTTTTTACGTGTGCCAACATAAGAGCGGTCCACCTCGAATTGGTTCCTTCAATGAACACTTCAGATTTCGTTGATGCATTTGAGCACTTCGTCAGCCGTAAAGGACTCCCCAAGACGATCTACAGCGACAATGGAACAACTTTTCATCGAACAGACAAAGAACTAAGTGCCCTATTGAATAACATGAAAGACAATTCATTTCGAGCATATTTAGGCAACAAGGGCATCAAATGGACATTTATTGTAGAGTATGCACCGTGGCAGGGAGGATTCTGGGAGCGAATGGTTAAAACCGTCAAAGCCAGTTTAAAAAAAATTATTGGATCCGCTTCCCTCAATTTCTTCCAATTAAATACACTCCACACTCAAGTCGAAGCCGTCATCAATCGAAGACCAATGACTTAATGTATGATTCGCCCAACGAGCCCGAGGCACTCACCCCAGCACACTTCTTAACTGGAGAAAGAATCACTTCACTTCCGGACGCCAGTTATTTGACCGACTCAAAGACAACTCAGGAGAAGTTTGTAAAGCAGTGGCGTTATCAACAAAAAACTCTTTTTTCGTTTTGGACATGATGGTGTAAAGAATATCTCACCGACTTGAAAAACCAATTTGGCAAAGAGAGTGAAAACATCTTAAAATTAAATGATGTCGTCATTGAGGAAGAACAATTTAAACCACGCCTCCAATGGAAGATGGGTCGTGTTACGAAGGCTCGGGAGGGAAGAGATGGAAAGATTCGCTCCTGCAAATTAATTCTCGCTGACGAAACCAAGTTGAGGTGCCCCATCCAGCGTCTTGTGAACTTGGAAATTCAACCATCAGTTGCGGGGGCAGTGTGAAAACCGAGGGTTTTACTCAAAGATCATTTATTACCTTTTAATTTGTATCAAGTTCATTTTTATAATTTTCTGATTTTGTATTTTCTGGTGTTCATGACAGAGATGATTTCGCGATCAAGAAACGCTTTTGATACCGTCATTGAAGCAATCCGTAGGTCCCATAAGAAGGATAAGGACCGAAGAGCTGGAACCGCAATTGAACGAGATATTCAGCCAGGGGACTTGGCAGATCTGTTCACACCACAAGTGGTGGTGGGAAAAACTAAAAAATTGGCTAGATTAAATCCGGAATTTTTCACAGTTCTGAGAAAGTTGGGAGAACTTAACTTTGAAATACAACATGTTAACAATCCACAGAACCAACAGATTGTTCACTCAGACCGTTTAAAGAGATACATCCCACGAAGAATTTATCCAGGTTTGGATTTTCCGGAAGAAAAGACAACCGGAGGGGAACCGACTGTTCGGCCAGAAAAAGAGTCGACGAGGACGACGAAGAAACCGGAGCTGATGATAGCTGGCAGGAGCCAGTGATTACAACAGACCATCCAGAAATAGGCAAGTCCGAGGCATTGCCAATTGGGACAGACCCAAAGCCAGTAATTCAGCCGGGATTGGGAAAATCTATTCAAACCCCAGCTCAAGCGACACCTAGACGGGAGGGTTTGCGTCCTCGAGAGACGATAAAACCACCCAAGAAGTACGGTTTCAATGAGGACCCCAAACCAGGAAACTTTGGGTTGAAGAAGAAGAAATTGGAAAGAAAACAACGGAGGCCAAAGGAAATGGTGGGAGAACAAATGTCTGAAGGGACACCGGACTACTCAGAAGTCGAGGAACAATCTGACAATGAGTCAGTTGTCTTTTAGAGGTCAGTTTTATCCATGGAAATGGGAACACCGTCCGAGACATCAATACCTTCGGATGATGATGAAAATTAGGATTGCACCGAATATTCGGTTTGTATTCGGTTATTCGGCCTATTCGGCTTAAAAACCGAATATTATGTATTCGGCCGAATATCACTTGTTATTCGGCCGAATACATAATAATGATAAAATTTGAATTATTTGAATTTTTCAGTGTAACCTTTTGCCTTTTACAGGCTGAATACTAATAATTTACACAATGTACAGTGCATTTTCCGAGATAACTTCATATTTTTAGGTCAAATTTGCATTTTTTTTTTTACGAAAAAATTTAATTTTTACTATTAAATTGCAATTATTGCTTAAACATCACAAATTGTTGAATATAAATTCAATATATATTTTAAAAATGAAATTCTTAAGGTAATGATTGCATTTTCCCTGTAAAAATAGCTTTTCAGAGGCAAAAATGCACTTTTTAGGAAAAAATCGCTATTTTTAGGCAAAATTTGCATTTTTTTCAGAAAAAGGACATTTTAAACTTAAAAAACTACATTTTTGGGTAAAAAGAACATTCAGGAACCTAAATACTGGATTTATTAGATAAAAAGTAAATTTTTTCAACTAAAAATGGCTTTTTTTCAACATAAAAAGTTTGTTTTTTTAATATTCGGTTATTCGGCCGAATACCGAATATTCGGCCATGGTATTCGGTTCCGAATATTCGGTATTCGGTTATTCGGCCTCATTGATATTCGGTGCAACCCTAATGAAAATCAGCCACGGAACACACGGTAAGAACTTAATCAAAATGGGACTGAAAAAAGTCAGACCGAAACAGAATTAATGCCACATCCATTGTTACAGGGTTTTTATGACAGCCTGTGTGATGGGAGTTAAGGGAATGTAACTAGGAAAAATGGGGGGGAAACAACCTAAGTCTAGTTATTAGGGATTTGGGTTGTATATCTGTAAATCTAAAAGTTAACTAAAAGGTAAGGGTTAAGGGGAGTAAAAGGCTTGTTTAAGATGAGGGGTGTCAAAAGTTAAGTGAGAGTTAAAGTTTTATTTGGGTTGGATTAAAAGAAAAATTTTAAAATACTTTTTTTTTGGGAGCTGGGGAAAATTGACGGAAACTTTAGGAAAAATTTAAGAGAAATAGAAGAATTCATTGTTAAAAATTCCAAGGGAATTCAAAGGAAACTTAAGGAAATTTCAAATACAACCTAATCTACCCAAAAGATTTGAATTGTCATTTCTAGGGAGAAACAGAAATGTAGGGAGACAATTACTGATTTAGACATTAATTCGAGGAGAGAATTATAGTTATTGGTAGTAGGTAATCGGAATTGTAACGGTTTAATTAATAAAAAGTGGTATTTCTCTGTGGCTAATTGTGAAAGTAATTTTGTAAGGAATTGGAAGGAATGATTTTTTTTTGGGGTGTTGAACTGACGCTACAATCAGGACTGAATCAAGAGAAATTTTAAGTGGGTTAAAATAGGTTAGATTCAACTAGATTAGATTGGAATTGTATTAACTGATAAATTGACAATTATAATGGTAAGTTTGAATTTCAAAATTTAAAGGGGTAGTTAATTATTAAAGTTAAGGATAAAATTAAAGGAGAGTTATAATTCTAGTTAAAAAATTGAAGTTCAAGAATTAAAAAAAGGGTACACTAATTCGGCTATTAATTTGAACTAAGTTGCCAAATTTCGTCAATAGATGGCGTTGGCGGATGATGTTGTAATCGCCTCGTCATCGGGTGATTGAATTAGATAAACGGGGGTAACAAGAGCTTTCCTGTTAAGTAAGACCACCCATATTTGACAGTTCTCTCTAGAGTTTCAACAAGGTATGAGCTATGATCCCTTAGCTCAGATAGGTCCTGATAGATCCCCGGATACTCTGTAGCAGGTACTATTGTGCAGACAGACCGCTTAGTGCGAGAATGAGTGCACAAGAATACAATGGAATGTAAAATGGCAGAGGCAAAGTTTGAAGGGTTTAAGAACACGAAAATCTACTTGAACAGAACAAACTAGGATCCTCAATAAGCGCCCAACCAAAATGGCGTCATTTTGAAGAATGGCTGCAATGCCCAAGGATTTACGCGCTTGGAATCAATGACGTTGTTCGAGGCGGAAACCAACAAAGGGGCTGATCACTTCTAAAAGTGACAAAAAACTTTGACCGGCTATCACTCCCACTTCCGATCGACCATCTGGTGGCCGCGGGACGGTTGGCTTGCCATGGCTTAGCACCGGTCAAAAATACAATACCGCTGGGCCGGAATGGCCGAAGGGCGGAAAAGATGCTAAGTGACCCACTCCAAAAGTTGCGCAGAGTTTCACGACAGGGAAGGCGAAAGATATTTAAACAAGAAAATAGCACAAATAAAACCATTTGCAATGTTGACTCTGGTAGCTCGCACACGGTGTGCGGAAAATCGGTTGAAATCATTGGAAAGCCGTCTGCATTAATGGTCAGCGTTCGTCCACTGCTACACATTGAGTTCGATCGAATGGACCCGTGACGTCATCTCACAACCAGGGGGTGGACTGCAGGAGGTCAAAACTCACAACATGAATTATTTAAATGATAAAAGTCAATCAAAAAACAGAGATAATTTCTCACCTGGAGATTGTCTCGGCTCATGTCAGACCAATTCCTGCGAAGAGATGGGTGGGGGAGGCACTACTTCTAAAAATAATGATAAAGAAAAAAAAAACAAGGGAAGGGATGATTGGAGAGACCCCATTATTCTCCTCAAGGAGATGAGGAGGGGAGAATTCCACAGGGGGTGAGAAAAAGTTGGAGTGAGAACTCTCACCTTAATCAGAAAAATTTGAAAGGAAACACAAAATTTAAAAATTGCCTCACCTGCTTCAGACCTTAAATATCTCAACAGATTAAAGTAAAAAGTTTGGAGGAGTAGGCTGAGGAAAGTAGGGGTTGTCAAAGATAAATCTGTGAGAAAGGGAGGGCCGTGACTCACAAAGAGAGAGGGGTCCGTGGCCTTATAAAAGGGAGACCACATAATAGAGGAGACCACAACACCTCACAAAAAGCAACATGCAGGCACCAGCACATGACTTGAGAGAGCTCGTCGTTGGATCAGGAGGAAGATCAGTGATGGATTAGAACGGGTTCGACTGGGCCCGTGCTGTACGACCGAGAGGTCTTGCTAAATGGCTAGGAAAACGCGCAATGGACTTGACCTTCTATTGGAGAGGACACACGTAACGTCCTTTGATTGAGGGAAAGCAAATCATCGCAATGGTGACGTGGAGAGCCGGCGAAACAGCAGATCAGAGTGACAGTTCGCCTCATCGACATGCCACAGCTCCCACCGGGACTTTCACATAAGGCCTGGAAGGAAGAGAACTTCGAGGTAGAGTTAGCCGCGTTTGCAGAAAGATACGGAGATGAACCTAATTGCGAGCCAAATAACCGAATTATAGTCGGATTTCCTTAACCACGACTTGTCAGTGATCAGCATTCAAAGTGGGAAGTGTAATACTGAAACCAGAAAATATCCAGTAAGAGCATGGAAGCAGCCATTGTTGAGAGCAAGAGACAGCTACGTCCGAGCAGAAGACATCAGCACCGCCTGGCGGGGGATTAGCTCCGAAGAGTTCGGCACGTGGTATCAAATGCATGAGGCACCGATAGCAGAGGGAGGTGACGAAGATTGAGATGATGTTCTAATGATTGAGTAGGATCACGGAGACGACAAACGAAAGGAAACAATATAAGAAGCACATCTAGGCATGGTGATGATAAAATATCAGAATTAGAGGAAATTAAGAATTGTTTTTCATATCTAAAAAAATTTTTTTTGGGGAGAGGAGTAGTTATATTGGCGATAGATTTTAACAAAAAAAAAGATTTTTTTTTATTGGTTAATTGATAAATTATTTTGTATTATTATTATTGTGAAAAATCGGAGAATTTACTAGACAATAAGGGTTCTTTTTCTTATATATTGTATAAAAATGAGCCATAAAAGGTTTATTGATGAAAAAGAACTGTGAGGTGGTTGTAAGAAAAAGAGATAATAAAGGATAATAAAAAGATTTAGGAACTGTGTAGGGTCAATATTAGATAACTGAGGGTCTTGTTTTCAGCATATTTTCAGGCCTTTTGTAACTAAGATAATAGCTACCATTAAAAATTGGTGATGGCATATTACAATGACTATCTGTCCAGGCAATCCTTTTGGTCGGACAGTGGGTGGTTGATTGACCCTAACTTGACTACTGGTTGAGTCATATGGGTTTTTCCTTGCTTTGTGTCATTATAGATTAATATTTTGTATTGAAATTTTCCTTTTGGGTTGATAATGTAAATATGAATTGTATATCAACACTGTGTCAAAACACTGGAGAATTAGTTTTGATTTTTCTCTTCTGGATTATATAAAAATTAATGGAGTAGTCACAGAATTGGATTTAATCTGACAAATTTGGGTTCTGAGGTGATTGCACCATGTTTGAGCATAAATAAATCATTGTTCTAGAAATTTGAAGTTAGTAAACATGGTCCGGATGAGAGCTGCTGAAATCAAATTGGAAAGTTTTCGGGAGTTCGGAATCATATTGTAAAGATGGGAAAATAAATAAACAAATGGCTATGTACTTGGAATTTTGTTTCTGAGAGGAGAGAAAATACTAAAAGAGGAAAAAATGGATGAATGAATAAGGAAATAAATAAACTCTCGGGAACAAGAGAGAAATAAGTGCAGAAGGGACCCGGGGAGAGAAAAGAAACCTGCTCGCTAACAGTTGTCCCTAAGTCTCTCGTTAAAACGTGTCTTTCTTTTGCTTATTTGTAGACTGAGATACGAAGAGGCAGAAACCAAGTAACCATGTGGGCCATCATATTGGTCATGCATTTGATTGGAATAGGAACGGTTGAGCCAGGGACAAACACGACTTCCACAGCTAAGGATGAAGGAGGGAAGGTTGTAACAACCAAAGCTTCAGGTCTAGTTTCAAACAAGAAAGACGAAAATCCCCATAACATGTTGGAAGACAGCAATTTGATCATTTGTCGGTGGGTGATTGATCATTTGAATTGCTCAGAGGAATCCGGTGCCCAGAATATGGCTCGATTGGGAGCTATTTCACAGAAGTACTGCGGAAGTTTTAAATCATTTTGTCAGGACTGGAAATATGATCAAAGGGCGTCATGCCACTGCACTACTGTCCTAGTCGGGGCAATTAAACATTACGAATGCGTGTCGGAGGGACAAGATGAGGAAGAAAGGGTCGAGCTGATTAACCCCCGAATAGTCACTTACCAAACTTGCGCGTTTAGGATACCATCCCCAAATAGCACAAAGAGAAAACCTTTGGCTGTCGTAAGACCGGGGAAAAAATTGCGGATTGAGGAGACTGACGCAATAGGGCTGAGTTTGCCGGATCTAGAAATCTAACTCTACGCAAGGGAGGTTTAGAGTACAGTATTGAGATCAAGTCCACGGGACTTTATGAGCTGCCAACAGAATTTCTCATAAGTCCGGGAAGATTGGTCGTCATACTAGAAAGAACAGACGGTCACTACGAGATTGACTCGTTCCGAATCCCAGACAGTAAATTTTGCAAGAAAATCCTCTGTGTGTGGTGTTGGAGCTTCCTAGAAAACATAGGTTGTCTGCCGCCAAATGTGAGGAATGTTATCTACATGGAAAGGACCATTATAGCAAACAGACTGTTTTTGATCATCATTGTTGAGGAGGAAAAACCAGAGACACCTACAAAAGGCCCACACAAGTGAAATGACCATCCTATAGATTCTACCCGGCCAACAAGTGATCAACCTGAGAGGGGAGTTAAGCATGGACACAGACCCCTACGTAGCAATCAGGAGCCACTCCATCATCCACAAGGAGGGAAGCTCTCAGCAAGGACTAGACGACTCCCAATTCGGCAACACAGCAGGGAGTCGCCCTGAGAGGAGGTGGCAACGTTCCCACCCACAGCAAGAGAGAAGAGAGAGAGAGAGAGAACCACTTCAATCAATCAGATAGTACCCTCAGTGACAGGTTATAAACAATCATTTATTATCTAGCATTTTACATTCTTTCAAAGTTATTATTCTTTCTAAATTGATGGTTGGTACTTCCTTAGGATTTTGGGAGATATTTCTAAGTGTGGTGAAGGGTAAATTGAACAGGCTACAAGTGAGTCTGAAGATTATTATCAAAATTGTATCTTTTGGGGATTTTCTTGGGAAAGTCATTAAAGGTGTTTTTTATGGCCTCTTGTTTGTCTCGTACACACACCTCCCGTGCGCTGAGAATATTAGTTAATCACCCAACTCAATTGGGTAAGGAACCTGAAGAGAAAATAAGGTCAGTGATACATTATCTATTATCAACTTACACAACACGACAGAGTGTGGCAATGGTGGAAATGGACATAAATTAAAACCCCACTAAAGTGACTTGGATTCCCACTAAAAAAAACTAAATCTTACACTGACTGGTTTTTCCACTATCGGTACTTTTATGGCCCACTAATTCAACCAAGCAAACAAAACTATTTTTTCCACTAAAAATATTTTTTTAAACCTAACTTATTTTTCCACTAAAAAAACTTTTCCATCCACTTTTTGAAATGAAGGCCCGGCATCTCGACAGGGAGTCCGAGGTCTTGTTGGGACTGGGTCCCGACACGTGACTAGGACAGAGTAAGAAATTTATGGATAAAAGGATAAATTGACCTTCTCACTGGGGGTGAGGGGGAAGTAAATCTACAAGGCTGTGGTTGGCATGAAGGGAAAGACCATTCACCCTCATGTGAAGTGGCCTTGTTTTTTAATTGTGTCTAATGAAGGGAAAAGATGTGTTGGAATCTTTGCCCCCAAATAAGGGATAGGAAAGAGTTAAAGATGGGATTTGCTTGATTTCTTTGTGCTTTGTTTTGCTTTGTCAATTGATGTGTTTTACATGACTTATCTCAACTTATGGCTTTTGGTGCAGCATGTTGGGCTTGTGTTAAAAAGGTTTTTGGATTCCTGTTTTGAGAAATGTTTTGGTATATTGTCTGAGTATTGTATGTTTTTTCTTGTTACGGGGTTTGCAAGGCTGAAACTCCTGTGTGTGTGCTACAGTCAGACTTGGAATGGCTTCATTAGCCTAGTAACAGACTGAGGCCACAGTGGGGTTGGACTAATTAGACAAGAGCCCCTGGCTAGGGTTAAAGATGAGGAAGTGAGTGACCAATTATGGTGATGTGGACTCTGCTGGAAAGAAAGGGATGAAGACTTAGACTGAATAATCCACTCGTGAGCAGGAGAGCAAAGGATGAAGAGCTGATATTTGTTCTCTCGGTGGCTAAAAGCAGTGAAGGACCGTAGACCACCGTAAACCACTGCACGACGTCCGGTTGAGATTCAACATCCCACCTTTTCCCGGGCCAAGATAGCTCTCAAGAGTTAGTAATGTTGTGGGCCATTAAGTTGATGTCCGCTGGGAGAGGACCATTCCTGAGAATAAAAATAATTTTTGAAAAAAAAATCACAAGTACTAATCCTGAAGAAGGAAAAATAAGATTTAGGGCTTGGGCACAGCACCTGAGATCATTCATTTACATCTGGAAAGGAAAGGAGGTAGAGGCTAATACACGTTTTGCCTTGCCTTGCCTTTTTATATTTAATCCCCCAAAAAAAACACCCCAAAACATCCTCAAACTGTTGCTTGCGATGACATGAATAGAATTAAATTTACAGCTGCGCATCGTTTTCCTCCTTGCATGTCGATGGCACAAGGGAGATCTTTACCTGAGACAATTCTTCAAATGGTCCTACAACCCGGTTTAATGTGTTTTTTTTTCCTATTTATTTTCTTTAAGGAAAAATTTGTACATTTTTTATGCATATTTTTCAATAACGTTTTTATTTTCTATAAGCTGTCATTTTGTTAAAAATATTCTAAGTCCAAATATCAAAAAGGTGAATCGCTGCTAATTTTTTATAGGTTTGGACTTTGAATAAAAAGGGAGATGGAGGGTGAGTATATAGATTTCCCATTTTATTTGAATGTTTTAATAAATATAAAGAAAACAAATTTTAAAGTATATGCTATGTAATTATAATTATAATTTTATGTAGTTGAATAAAACTACATACAATTATAGAGACAATACAAATAAATTTATTTCACTTTAAATATAATACACAAAAATATTAATGTAAATAATAGAAAAATAATACACAAAAATATTACAGTGCTAAGAGGGTCAAAGTCCCCATTCTATGAAGTGAGCCCAGGCTGACCACGTGGTATATAAGTTGTTGTTGTTGTTGTGCTTCCCCATAAGTAAAAACAAAATAAAAATAAAACATTTACATTTCATCAAACATATCATGCAAGCCTTAAACATATCATGCATAATAATGAATTGTAAACTATACAAACAAGAAATTCAGTAAGACATGTGCAATTTATATTTTACTTTGTTAGGGTTAACGAGCAATAGAACAGACCGTGTTTAACGTAAGCTTTGGTCAATGGTTCCGTCGGACATTGCATCCAAAATGGTGCAGATAGACTTCCATTTTCGTTTTTTCTCACAGTAATGTGCATGTCATTAAATTCCCAATAATGTTTCTGTTTAAAAAAATATGTTTTTTCTGTAATAAAAAATATTAGAATCAATTCTAAAAATAAGCATAAACAAACGAAAATAGACGAGAGAATGACGGTAAATAATGCATTTTTCCATTTGTATACTTTTTAATGTTAACTATCGAATAAACCCCATAACTTTTTTAAGAATTAGGCCAAAAGTAGCATTTGTCCTTGTGGAAAAGGCCATGTTTGTAGGATATCCTAATTATTTTTTTTGGATAATTAAATGCGGATGTCTGGCTACGGTAGGCGGATCTGACAGCGGATGCCTGGCTACAGTAGGCGGACCTGACAGCGGATGCCTAGCTACAGTCGGCGGACCTGACAGGTTGAGTTTCGGAAGCGGTTTACATGTTTACGGTCGCTCCAACATGCCACGCTGTGTTGTAGAAGCGGATGGCATGTCTACGGTCGATCCAACATGACGGGTTGAGTTGCAGAAACGGCTGGCATGTCTACGGTCGATCCAACATGACGGGTTGAGTTGCAAAAACGGCTGGCATGTCTACGGTCGATCCAACATGACGGGATGAGTTGCAAAAACGGCTGGCATGTCTACGGTCGATCCAACATGACGGGATGAGTTGCAAAAACGGCTGGCATTTCTACGGTAGTTTCTAGATGACGGGTTGAGTTGAAAAAACGGCTGGCATGTCTACGGTCGTTTCTAGATGACGGGTTGAGTTGAAAAAACGGCTGGCATGTCTACGGTCGATCCAACATGACGGGTTGAGTTGCAAAAACGGCTGGCATGTCTACGGTCGATCCAACATGACGGGTTGAGTTGCAAAAACGGCTGGCATGTCTACGGTCGATCCAACATGACGGGATGAGTTGCAAAAACGGCTGGCATGTCTACGGTCGTTTCTAGATGACGGGTTGAGTTGCAAAAACGGCTGGCATGTCTACGGTAGTTTCTAGATGACGGGTTGAGTTGAAAAAACGGCTGGCATGTCTACGGTCGTTTCTAGATGACGGGTTGAGTTGAAAAAACGGCTGGCATGTCTACGGTCGATCCAACATGACGGGATGAGTTGCAAAAACGGCTGGCATTTCTACGGTAGTTTCTAGATGACGGGTTGAGTTGAAAAAACGGCTGGCATGTCTACGGTCGTTTCTAGATGACGGGTTGAGTTGAAAAAACGGCTGGCATGTCTACGGTAGTTTCTAGATGATGGGTTGAGTTGAAAAAACGGCTGGCATGTCTACGGTCGTTTCTAGATGACGGGTTGAGTTGAAAAAACGGCTGGCATGTCTACGGTCGATCCAACATGACGGGATGAGTTGCAAAAACGGCTGGCATGTCTACGGTCGATCCAACATGGCGGGATGAGTTGAAAAAACGGCTGGCATGTCTACGGTCGTTTCTAGATGACGGGTTGAGTTGAAAAAACGGCTGGCATGTCTACGGTCGATCCAACATGACGGGATGAGTTGCAAAAACGGCTGGCATGTCTACGGTCGATCCAACATGACGGGATGAGTTGAAAAAACGGCTGGCATGTCTACGGTCGTTTCTAGATGACGGGATGAGTTGAAAAAACGGCTGGCATGTCTACGGTAGTTTCTAGATGACGGGTTAAGTTGCAAAAATGGCTGGCATGTCTACGGTCGCTACAGCTTGACGGGTTGGCTTGCAGATACGGCTGGCATGTCTACGGTTCTACCAACATGACGGGTTGAGTTGCAGATACGGCTGGCATGTCTACGGTTCTACCAACATGACGGGTTGAGTTGCAGATACGGCTGGCATGTCTACGAGTTGAGCTGATGGCTTGAGTTATTCAAATCAATGTCCATATTCTCTCTTCTTCTGTATACTGTGAATAATAATAAAAACAAAAAAAAATGAATTATTGCTTTTGTTATTATTAGCTTACTGTAAAGTTTATTTGATGAATATAATACTTTCTTTTCTTCACATACACGCATTACGGTAGGCCAGACTGTCTATTTGGCCATAATGCCATTCCAGGATGATGGATGAAGCGGTTGTCACGTCTACGGTCATTCCAAGACCACGGCTTGGGTTAAGCGGTTGTCACGTTTACGGTGATTTCAAGATCACGGCTTGGGTTAAGCGGTTGTCACGTCTACGGTGATTCTAAAATGATGGCTTGGGTTAAGCGGTTGTCACGTCTACAGTGATTCTAAAATGATGGCTTGGGTTAAGCGGTTGTCACGTCTACGGTGATTCTAAAATGATGGCTTGGGTTAAGCGGTTGTCACGTCTACGGTGATTCTAAAATGATGGCTTGGGTTAAGCGGTTGTCACGTCTACGGTGATTCTAAAATGATGGCTTGGGTTAAGCGGTTGTCACGTCTACGGTGATTCTAAAATGATGGCTTGGGTTAAGCGGTTGTCACGTCTACGGTGATTCTAAAATGATGGCTTGGGTTAAGCGGTTGTCACGTCTACGGTGATTCTAAAATGATGGCTTGGGTTAAGCGGTTGTCACGTCTACGGTGATTCTAAAATGATAGCTTGGGTTAAGCGGTTGTCACGTCTACGGTGATTCTAAAATGATGGCTTGGGTTAAGCGGTTGTCACGTTTACGGTGATTCTAAAATGATGGCTTGGGTTAAGCGGTTGTCACGTCTACGGTGATTCTAAAATGATGGCTTGGGTTAAGCGGTTGTCATGTCTACGGTGATTCTAAAATGATGGCTTGGGTTAAGCGGTTGTCACGTCTACGGTGATTCTAAAATGATGGCTTGGGTTAAGCAGTTGTCACGTCTACGGTGATTCTAAAATGATGGCTTGGGTTAAGCGGTTGTCATGTCTACGGTGATTCTAAAATGATGGCTTGGGTTAAGCGGTTGTCACGTCTACGGTGATTTCAAGATCACGGCTTGGGTTAAGCGGTTGTCACGTCTACGGTGATTTCAAGATCACAGCTTGGGTTAAGCGGTTGTCACGTCTACGGTGATTTCAAGATCACGGCTTGGGTTAAGCGGTTGTCACGTCTACGGTCAATGACAACCTAAGATAAATCACTTACTCATCCAACCAGGTTCATTTTTGACCCCATGTAGAAAAGATTTTCAAAATATGAGTGCAAAAGGTTTTATTCTCCAAGTATTTCATGTTTTTGAAGAAATTTAAGCAATTCGGTATTTGTCGAGAGCAACAAAAACAATTGACATTGCATTCAAAAGTAATGAATAAGCAAATGATATTTGTGAAAAAAAATTTTGGGATTTTTAAATCTATTTATTATCATTTTAATTATTTGTTATGATGTTAAATAAAAATACATAAAATGTCAGAATGAATGATAGTTTTCGAGAAAAAAGAAACACTTTGGAGGTCTAAATTGATCATAGGTTGGGGTGGGGAGGGCTAATGCATGTTTTAGTAAAAGTATTGAACACGACACACATGTTTGCTGGATAATAAGGCAGTAGAATGATATAGATAATGCAGAAAAATTTTGATTTATGTAGTATGTAAAGATTTTTACTTTTGCTTAAACCACCAAGTGTGGGAGTGTGGCACTCCTTCAGGAATATCAATCTCAACATTATCCTCGGGGTTATTCATCGACTTCCGAATAACGTGATCGCACCTTTCGATGGCTGTACCGATGCCGGATTCTTTGAGTGTTCTGCTGACGGTATTCTGATCTTCTGATGGGAAAGCACCAAATATGTCGAGCATAAACTGTAGAGCTGATCGCTGCTTACAAGCCGAATTCAATGAATTATAGCCCCAGCCATCAGACGCGTGGGATACGCACGAATCAATATCTAAACTAGCCTTAGGAATCGAATGTCCAATGGTTATTTTGTCTTCTTCACTGAAATCCACTCGATGCTTACCAATCTCAAAAACCTTATTGAGAATTTGTTGTGTAGTCTCAATTTTTTTATCCATACATGTCTTCATGTCGTGGAATGTACATGCATTTGAAAAGGCAGTTGAAGAACTAACAGCTGAATTTAACAACTGCTTTATACTTGTAATCAACTCGTTGGCTAGTGTTTTCTGGGCGGACATCATTCAATGGACATCAATAGACTAACTTAGATTTTTCAATATGTTGATTATTTTTGTTCTTTTTTTACTCTTATATACTTATTTTTAAAGAAGAATCTAACTAAAGATAAAAATGTCAAATTGTATTCTTTTTGAAAAGATAACTACATAATTTGTCTATTATCAAACTTTACATAATTTAGAATTATTATTTTTAAACTTGTTTTTTGTTTTTTACTGAAAATGTGATATTTTTTATTATTATTTTAGAGCGCGCGAGGCTCGACGGGAACGGTTCGAAAAGCGCTGGTTAATCAGAAAATGACAATAATTGTTTTGAGGTTTTTAAATTTCGTTTTAATAAATTTTTTAAATAGTTGAATTTGTAAATGTTGGTAATTAATTGTTTAAGATTAAGGTTTAATTATATTTTAAAAAAATTAATTAGCTACACAATATTATGTCAGGATCGCATTATATAACTACAACACAAACGACTTTGAAAGCCGTGATTGTACATTCAAAACAATTTTTATAATACTAGAAATATATTATGACTTTGTATAATTTTTATCATCATAAAAATACATAATTAATTAAAAACACTTATTTTAAATTGTGTGGTTAATTAAAATATTTATTTCAATCGTTTTGATTAATTTGGGCATTTATTATGCTATAATAATTACCGTACAGTGCTGCCATAAATTGTAATTTTCTTCTGTATAACCAGATTTAATTGTAAAATTGATAGATTTATTCAAAACGAGCAAAAAGGTTTGGGAAGTGCAGAATTTATCATCGGTTGTTAGGTGACGGTTAAATAACCGTAATACACGCTGAATTTTAATTTTTGTTCAATTTAGACAAAAATTAGCTGTTCGACAAGTGTTTCAACTGTACCGTCACTGTCCATTTCTCCTTAGTCCACTGTTCATTTTCCTCATCCGATGCCAAGTTTTTTTTTCACGAATTGCTTTTAGCTATTTCCGATTTATTCAATTGCATTTTTTTTCTTATTTTCAATTTTCATTTTTTTCCTAATTTTCAAATTTTAAACTTTTTTCTAAATTTCAAATTTCAAATTTCAAATTCCTAGTTATTCAAATTCCTAGTTATTTAAATTCAGTCACGGTTTAAGTTGAAGAAGTTACTTCCATGTCTACGGTCATAGGAAAAATCGAATTTAATTAATTTAATTTTTAATAAATTTAGTAAATTTAATAAACTTAATTATTTCTAAAATGCAAGTATTGATGTATATTCTGTTAACTTGAACTACTAGCAGTAGTGGAATTTAATAATTTTCTAGAAATGGATTTACAATACAAAGTGTTGTGAACATAAACTTTACAAAATTAAATTTTTTTAAAATGAAACATTTAAATGCTTGTGAAATTAATTGTAAAATAGAGAGTTTGCAGGATTCATTTCCCTTATTTTGCCACACGATACAATATTTGAGTGCCATATCGTTAAGCAAAAAGCCTTTATCGTTTTGAACACTAAAATAAAATATAGCGCAGCCAATTCGGTAGTTTATATCATTGTTTTTCTTTCATTTGGTTTTACAAGAATTGTCTCTATTTTTTTCAAAGGAGACTGCTACAGTTTCGGTGATCACGTGACATGTTTAACGTAAGGATAATTTTAAAACAAAAAAAAAAACACCCGCAACCTATTTTTTTTCACTTGTTTTTTTACACTAAATGTAGTGTAAAAAAATATAGGGAAAGTGCCTGCTGCAAACTCTCTATTGATTATAAAAATAAACTTTACATTAACGATTTATTTTTTATCATTTACAAAAAAATTACGTTTGTAAATATTGAAATAAAGTTAAGATATACCACATTTTTTTAAGAATGTAATCAATTTACAGTCTATTAAATAAAATACACAAATAATTAAATTAATATAGAAAACAAATTAGATCAGTCAGTTGCAAGTGTCAACTTTGAGAACTATCTGAAGGTTAGCCCTGGAAATTAAAAAGTAAAGGTTTTTAATAATATTGTTCAGGTTAATTCAAATTCGGTTCACTTATCTGATTGATACTCCGGTCCGTGATCAGATAGACTAGCTGGTTCGGGTCCGAGTTGTGCTCGAAGGTGCTATGATGTGTTTCGGGTCTGAAAGAATATAATTGGATATTAATTGGTTGAGTTAAGTGAATATATTTCGTTATTTTACACTATACTCTGGCCATGTGTAAGTTTGGCCTAACTCCGAGCCTTTTCTCTGATGTAGTGATACAAGAAAATAGATCCAAACACCAGAAGCAAGCATAAACTCTGAACTATTTTCCCTGGTGGCAGCACAGAGCACAGTATAGAGACTGTGGCACAAAGTGAGTAATGAGGCTCGGAGTTAAGCCAAACTTACACATGGCCAGAGTATAGTTATTTCATTTACTTGTTATAAGAAGAAAAACATTCTTGTAGAGTGGCAAACGCAGACTTGATCTCAGACTTAGAAAATTAGCGATGAATTTGTCTTGATTAAATTCGTATACTCGGGTCGGTTCGTTTCTGCGTTAGTCAGTACCTGAAAGAGATAGGAAAGAGTTTAGTAAAAGCCAACTTTTTTGTTTAATTTTATTACCATTGGTGTTTGAAATAAGTCAGGAGATGACCATTAGCGATTAGACACAGGTTCGCGGGCGACGCACGGGCAGTTTCTAGCTCGTCACGCTCTTAGAGTGCTAGCAAAAATTATCTGAATTAATTACACAGGATGATTTGGATGACAGGAATTGTTACTTACTGTTTGTTGTAATAAACAAAAAAAGGAAAGTTATTTGCAAAACATTTTGTTACAAATTCAAAATTAGTTAATTTATTTATTTATAAAATGATTAAGTCCGAACGGAACAAACACTAACGTTGACGAAGAGAATTCCTGGAATTTAATGGCCCGAGACACGACTATTGGTTAATTTAATCACATATACATTTTTTTGCTGCCTAGCGATTAATTAATTAATTTTATTTAATTTTAAATTCAAATATATTATTATTATTATTATTTTACTTTTGTTTATTTTTTTATTTTATTTTATTTTTGTCTTTAAAAGAGAGGAACCAATTTAGATTCATTCTAAGCTTAGAATGAATAGAGACAAAGTCAAGAAATGCGTTGAGTTTTTAAAAGAAAAAAGACAAAATGAAGATTTATCTACGGATTTCAAGTTGAACGTGGGTTTGGATCAACTTTTGAGGAAATGCCGCGAATATAAAGATTTTGACAAGATTATCTCCGTTCCGTATTATCTTCGTAATAGTGCCTTTGATGGTCAATGTCGCGAGTACATTGTCAATTTCGACGAAAGGATTTGTGAAATAGAAGACGTGATGAAAGATGCTGCTCCAAAAATCTGAGCATTGGCAGCGGAAGTTATAGCCGACATGAATGCGTGCAAAGTAAGCATTATGATGCAATTGAAATATCGGCATTCCAAGAAGTTGTCGCATGATAATTTTTGGTACCGGGCTGGGCCGTACGTAATGTTTACAGATGATGTTGACCACATTCTGGATTCGGCTGCGAGAGAACTGGCAATACAAAATGCCGAATATGAAGAAACTCACGACTACTTCTATTTCGTATGTGTAGAGACACTTAAAATTGATTTCAATATTTTAAAACCGAAAGGTGGATGGGGTAAAAATGTCATCTCGTTTCCATTGGTCTCGAATAAAACAGAAGATTCAGATTGAAAGATGATAACTACTCCCTGACTTGTCGGGGTACTCGGCGCTCATCTTGGTTTACCATCTTGTTTTCAGAATTACATGGTAATATAAATGAGCATTTGCTCTGAAATATTTGATTGGGATTGCTCCAAATGAAACAGCAACATTTATTTCAAAAGGATATGGGGCGCAGTTCAGATAGTTTAATAACTACAGAATGTGTTTTTTGTCAAAACTGGAATCAAGTGATGATGTGCTAGTTGATAAAAGTTTTACTGATATTAAAACCTTAGTTGGAAATCAAACTACTATTTGAGTGATGCCACCATTTGCTGGTGGTTCATCACAATTTTCAGAGCAGGAAATGGATCAAACATCCAAAATAGCAAGCGTTAGTTTCCATGTTCAGGGAGTGATCCAAAGAATTAAAATATTTAATATTTTAAATAATAGAATTCCAACTAAATTAATTCCATAAAGGATAAAAAAAATGTTCATTTGTTGTGTAACAAAAAATCTACAACTTATAATTATCAAGGAAAAATCTGTATAACTTTGGCAATTAAAATTAAAATTTTGTCATGTAATTGTAAATTCTGTAATGGTTGAAGTATAAATTTTTATTTAAAATTGTTACAATGTAGATACACAAGTGTCAAAGGTTTTAAAGTAAAATGATTCAAGTTTAGGAATCACTAATGAATTATTGTTTTTCTCCATAGAAATTACAACCAATTTTATTTAAATTAAAATTAACAGTTTGTGTTTAATCAAGAAATTTTAGTGTAATACTATTTCATTGCATAAAAAAAATTTAATTTTATATATGAATAATTTTGACCAAAATTTAATTGTTTTTGATGTGCGTTGATTTCTACATAACTTACCGTGTAATTAAGAGTCGCCTTCAGTAGTGAGTAGGACTGTCAGTGCAGAATTGTGTGCTCTAAGTCAGCCAATAAGAAGTCAGGTACAAAGTCGTAAAGTTCATTCCTGTATTGTGTGCGAAACCTGCAAAATGTCTTTTTTTGAATATGACGGTTCACCTACTATTGTGTTTAATGGACCCCAAATTTTTTTGTCATTTCAACAACAACGAGAAGATGGACGACATCTTTGCCTCCGCCAAAACGGTTTATATAAATCGAGGCTTTTACTTATCTCGTGCTCCGAATGGGTAACTCTGACATCTAAGGAAACGCTAGATCGTGTGGAAGAAGTTTTCAGAAACTTGAGTCCTGATTGCTTAACGTCAGCATCGGCGCTGAGTGGTTTTGACCCGATCTGTATTAAAATCAACGAGGATCTGAATTTGGAAATTGAACTGTTTGTGCCTGCTTTCGAGGGTGCTATAGATCGACTAATGTCTTTGTATTTGAGTCGTGAGATGAAAGACAAGACAAAGACAAGCCCTGACTTTGTTGTTTTTACGTATTTTGAATTTATGGGTTTGAAAATGTTTAACGAATTTGTGGAACGCAAGTGGAAAGTGACAAAATTGTATTGTCAGGAAAAAAGACAATTGTTATCTCTCTTCTAATTAACAATTTGACAGCTAGAAACTTGTTTGTTCATTTCCACATTTCAGCTTAATTATTTGTGTTCCATCTCCTGATCCAAAATGACCCGATGATTCAACAACTTGTGTCTATTTTTATTATTAAAAATAAAATAAAGATATAATAAAAATATAATTTCAGCAGTATTAAACACTTAAAATTCTTTTAAATCAAACACACATAGTATAAAGCTGGAAACTTCGCAATGCATAAGAAATTCAGACAAAATACATTCTAATTCAAATTCTAAATTCAATTTCAAATATTCAAATTGAATTTTAACACGTTCAAGTGTTGGAAGTCAATTTAAAAAATGGTAACATTTAGTATTGTTCAGATAATTTAAAAAATGGTAACATTTAGTATTGTTCAGATAATTTAAAAAATGGTAACATTTAGTATTGTTTAGATAATTTAGTTCAGTACTTAGAATTATTAAAGTTTTCAAAGTGTTTTAAATATTATTTGTCTGTAATATGTGGATAATAATAGATTTAAAAATTGCAAAAAAATTTTTCAAAAAAAATTCCTTTGTTTACTCACTACTTTTGAATGCAATGTCAATTATTTTTGTCGCTATCTTTTGACAAATGCCGAATTGCTGAAATTTCTTCATAAACATGAAATTCTCAGAGAATAAAATCATTTTCACTCATTTGGGAAAAACTTTTTCGGCTTGTGGTTAAAAATGACCCGGGTTGGGTGAGTAAGAAATTTTTTTTAAGTTGGGGCTGCGAGGGTTAAGCAATGTTAAGCTTTAGAAAAGAAATGCAAACTGTTTTTTTATGTATTTGTGAACTTTGCTCTGCAGCAAAGTTCAATTTTACCCCTTAATTACTCTGTATTTGTAGGTTTAGGCCCAGTTTACAACAACTGAGTTGTTTAGCCATTTTTTTTCATCGATTACTTTTTTTTGGGGCGTTTTCCTGGTTGGATAAGTTCTATTTCAGGTTTGGCCTGCTTGCAACCTGCTCCAGCCGTAGGAGAAATGCGTATGTGACAGAAATTTCTAATACAATTTCTGCAGTTGATCACATGGCTGGTATTTATCCTATCACGTATTAGCAAAATTTGATTAACGAATGGCACGAATTAACATTTCCTCAATTGTGACAACATATTTTCATGCGTCCTCTATTTACATTAAGCGAGGCCGTCGCAATTGAGAAAAAGGTTAATTCGTGTCATCAATTAATTAATTTAAAATTAATTTAAAACTTCGAATGTTCACCACGTTTGATTTGGGCGCTAAATAGTAAAACATCATTTGGTTACAAATTTGATTTTGTTTTCGTTTGGTTTACATTATGAGACGTTCGTAGATTATGAGGAATTTTTCTCGGTCTTAGTTTTTCTTTGTTTTTCGCGTCCGCATCGGTCGTCTACAAAAATGATAAAATCAGTTGCACGTCTGATTTAAAGAGAACAGGGCGATGATTCGTCGCGGGCGGGGACAAACGACGACGCCTGCGCCGAGTGGGTCACCGCAGGTCACCGCCGGGGCGAGTCTGTCGACATTGATGATGCTGCGCCAGAAAATCAAACAGAGGCAGAAAAGACAACTGAATAAATCGGAAATAAGCGAAAAAAAACAATTTGTGATGGCGAAAAGTGATGGAAATAGACCAAAAGTGGCTTGTAATTCACATAAAATTAACCGTTTTGGTCTAAAATGGTCTATTTCCTAGAAAAGTCATTTTTACTTTCTTTATCCCAAAATGTAATTTTATGCAAAAAAATTGTGTTGTAGCACCCGACTCGAGGCGTTTAGTAAATAAAAAAAACCATTTTTATTTTTATTTTCGAATTCATTTACAATTCATTTACAATTCTAATAATAAAAAAATAAAAGTTTTGCGGCTTCAATATAGAATTCTATCTGCAAAGGGCTTGATTCTATCAGCTATGTAGAACCAAGGGTAATTTGTGCAGAAGCTATCTAGAATTCTATTTAAAGTCTATTTACGGTCTATCATTCTTAACGTCTATATCGTATCCGGTTGGAATCGAAGCTGACTCTTAATCAGGTAAAATACGGTACACAAACTAAATTAATTGTTAAAAACACAAGTATTTTTATTCTTGAATGCAGTTACTAGAAATTTGATTTCCACCTTGTGGGGCCGCGTACGGCACGGCAACCCTCAGGCGCTCCCTCAGGCGCTTCGAATCGTCGGCGGCCGCATCGTCGACCGGAAAATTCCCTTATATTAAATAATAAATTAAATTAATTAAAAAATTAAATTAATTTGTCAATATTTTACCGTCAGCTTCGATCAAGTGATGTGGACATCTAACGACCAATTTCGAAATGTGATCAGCATGAGTGCACACAAGTGTGGCTCTGACGTACTGTATGTGTTTTCTGGTGGGGTTTGTTGACACACGACCGTAATCAGCCATTTTTTGCCCTCCCCAACAAACAGCTTTTTACACGCCTCTGAATACTAAAATTAAAAGAAAAAATACAGTTTTATATTTATTTCCTTTTTCTAAAGGTATTTAATGACTCACGGTTCACTTTAAAGACTGATATTTTTCCAGGTTGGGGCTCGAATTCTACCGTGAAATTGTACAATCCAGGATAATTAACACTAAAAATAAATTTAAATCCTTCAGGGCAGTTACAATTCAAATGCGGCTCTTAATTATGGAAATACAGTTTATTTATTAAAATCTTTTTTTTTACTTTGAGGGTACGACGCCCTGGTTGGGTACGACCGGTCCAAATGGCACTGATGGTTGGTTCGCATGTATTGTACCTGCATACATAAATCAATTAAATAAATATTTATAGCGTCATCTGTTTATATTTTATCGAATTAAACAAAAATCCAAGTCATTACCTCCACTTGGGACTGCGACTGTCCATTATTCATATAATTCAACTAAAAAAGAAATAATTTTCCAAAAAATCAAATTGTAATGGCTTCCAGTACCTGTAGATTTACCATATTGGGTCTAATACACCTCCGTATCCGTGCAATTTTGCGTGTGCGCGACAAACAAGTCATTGAACTAGAAATGTTACCACAACTGTTGAAGATCGCCAGCGACAAGTTCTCACCCACCTAATTCGACCCACCGACCAATCAGAATGGACGTAAATTTCAAAACATGTCACTGATACATCGCAAGCACCATTCGACCCATTTAAACAAGTTGATACTTGCAAACGATTATTTTTAACCACAAATTATGACATTTTCATATCCGGATTTGTGATGACGTCATTAGAAATAAAAATAATCACTTTTGTGTATGAAAATCAACAAAATCCGTCGTGCGTTGCGGCTAATGATTTGTGGAAATTAAAATTTAGGCAGTTTTCTTTTTTAAAACAAATATTTTGTTTCCTGAATAATAATGGTAAACAAATGTAAAAACATTTTGAATAAAATTTTCATCGCATATTTCAAAAGTATTTTTCAATTAAAATAGAAATGTTTATATAATGAAAATACAAGGCATGCATTTTGATAAGACTTTAAAAAAAATTAGGAAAGCTTTCAGTTTTGATACTGCTGCGATCCAAGTTTTTTCACACTTAATTTCTATTAAATCAAGTGGAAACAGCAGGTGAATGCTTATAAAGACTTACAATCGGCGGCCGTAAATTATCTAGGGTTAATTTAATTAGAAAGAAATAAAGAGACAGTTTTATTAGATAAAAATCACACTTTATATTCTTTATTCGGTTTTATACAATGACTAGTAATGAAAGAAAGTAATACGAAGCGACAATGTCGCGAAATGAATGTAAGAACAATGGAAATGCTTGCAACGACTGTTGCAAGCTAAAAGCGTCAGAAATGGCGCTTAACAACACGAATGTTGTTACGAAGGCAAATGTCCTCGTTAAACGACTCACGAACGATGGTCCTGGCGATGATGGGTCTCGTAAGTCCTTCCGTAACTCGTACGACGGCTCGCTGGCGGTGGTTCACGGTCACGGGCGTCCGACTGGCGTTCGATGGCGGTGGCAACAGTTCGCGCTGCTGCGACGGCGATGGTTCACGTCACTTCGGGAAACTTCTTCTTCTCGATAGCTTAATTTAGCAACGGCTAAATCAAGCTGAATTGCTGGCTTTGTACGTTTCTTGTACAAAGATAGCAGGTGAAACTAATCGTGTCACGGTCCACTGTCAATACGTATTGTCGGAGCAAATATCGCAGTGATGTTGTGGGTTGTGATGTTGTGATTAGAGTCCCGATTGAAGCTAGGGCGCGAGCCCGGCACGCTTCAATATTGCGCAGATAATCTGCGCAATTAGCTGAAACTGATGCAACAAAGGATTATTGCCCAATATTGCACCATAACGGTTAATTACCGTTTTCACCCCAGCTAACCTGAGGTGATATGTGCCTAGGGAAGTTTCCTCCCCTTCGTCACATGATTCGACTTGGCGTGTGCCACAGTCAAATTAATTAGAAGACACAATTAATTTATCTTCTAAGTTGGTGAACTATTTGAGATCACCACACATCCCCCCATTTAAGACGAATCTTACATGGAAAGAAATGAACAAATCCAATTTAAGATTCGTCCATGCTCTGACCCTTCTCAGGCGTTGACGGGCGCATCATGTCCATGGCGTTGTTCCGCGGATCTGATCGCTCGTTAACGATACACAGGTCGCGACCTGCGTTTGGTCCGGAGACCATTCCAGGGTTGACGTGAAGCCAAACCTGGAGGATCCTTGCCGAATTGGCTCGGTTGAAAAACCCCATGGCCGCAAACTCTATCGGATCCATCGGCGCCAATCGCGCCTTCAGGAGCCGGTCATGGAGAACTGACGGTGGGCTCAACACCCGGATGTGGTCTTCGAGCCACATAAACACTTGCCTTGCCAACTTGTGATTGTTGCTCAGCAAGGTTCGGGTATCTGGCGTCAGATAGAAATGCGGATACAACCGCATTAGAGTCTTGAATGCGGACTCTTTCTTCATTGGCTTGACCGTTGACTCCGGCTTGGCTGGCGGCGGCGGCGGACGTGAGTCTTCAGCCCCGACGTCGTCGAATTGGCTCGGCGAGCCAGCAAAAACCAACGCGGGTGCGGAGGTTGGCGAGGGCAAATTCCCTCGTCCTTGGGCTCGACCAGCACCTGGTAGCCAGCGGGGCATAATCACCGCTGGAACTCCGGACGGAGTTTGAGAACTTCGCTTGATCTCCGGCCAAAACGAACATCCAGGCGCTTCTTGAGCCGACTGGAAAGCAGCCAACGATGCGGCCGCTGTGGCGCAGGTAGCGGGAGGCGGAATGCTTCGAGCCCGCTGCGCCGTGGCCTTCGCAAATGACTTACTCGGTCCTCAACCGAACGGCGGCCTCTTCTTCGGTCTCGCCGTTTGCTACGACCTGCTTAGTCAGCTCTGCCAAGATCGTAGGCGGGTCGAGCCTGACGTGATACCACAGCTCGACTTTTTCCTCCGACAGGCCCATTGGAGCGGTCCACAGGTAGGTAATGGCCGCCAACGCCTGTCCTGGCGAAGGAAGAACACCAGGGTACAACACCCTGGTCATCCCCGGAATCAGCTGACGCTGAAAGTCCATCAGACGGGAATCATCAATGGATTTGATTTCGGAGAGTTCTAGCCTTTCAGCTAGTCTCTGCCAATCCTTCTGCGATTCGGTGATCTGGGCGCTTTGGTAGGCGTCCAGCTTCTTGAGCACTTCTTGCTGCGCTCTAATGGGCTGCTGCTCGTAGCAAGTCCATTGTGGTCCGAATGACTCACTGAAAAATGGCCGGAGCTGTAGGCTACTAACTCCAGCCGGCAAGCGAGGAACATATCCATGTTCGGGCAAGCGGCTAGCGTGTCCAGGCACGGGCACGCTAAAGTCGGGAGAGATATCACTGACAACACGACGCATTGCGTATGGAGTGGCGGGGTTGTCCACTTTGTAAGTGGACGCCGTTCGGCCACTGCGTGCGGACGTGAAGGTCGCGTCCGATTCAACGCTCTGGGAGGACGAGGAATAAGACGATTCCGGAGTTCGTCCTCTTCGCGACGGTGGACGATTTGGCGGTACGTCCGTGGTGTAGGGGCGCGATCGCTTCTGCCGTTCCTCTCGATCGCGGCTGGATTCTCGTCGCTGTGGTCCAGTGCTTGATCCAGCGGGAGGGAGTCGTCCCACCCTCAAATCCTCGTCTTGCGGCGCTGGATTGATCGGCGTTGGGGCCGGAATTTCGTCTGCTGGGTAGAACGGAAAAACAAGACGCGCTTGCTCGTCTGCCTCGAGTTGACGAGTCAGTTGTCGATTTTCATCGACCAGGAGCTGCGCGGCGGCAGCTCGGAGCGCTTTTGACGGGAAAAACCCCGGAAAGTCATTAAAGCACCCGGCGAGCGCCAATTGATGGAGCTCGGTTTGTGTGGCGGGAAATTGCGGCTTCCCGTCACGAACGGACTTTCGGTACCGTTGTACGACCTCGCGTTGAGTCGTCTTGAGGTTTTTCCTCAACTGGGTAAGGGCGCCGTAATTAATGCGGCCGCCCTTGATCACCTTTCGGCGATCGTAACGCTCTCGCGGCGTTACTGGCCACTGGTTGTGCAGCAAGTCGGAAGCGACTTGTCCTGGAGCGCTGTCTTCTAAGGTCCAGGTGACTTCATCGACTCCCGGGACGCGAAGTCGGTCGATAAATCGGCCCTTGGCTCCGAGGCCTTGGAGGGAGGCCCCTGAAAACTCGTGACGCAATTTCCACCACGTTATCCGGTCCGTCTTAAGTCTTCGGATCTTTTCGGGCAGCGCCGCCCGAAATATCACGGATGCTGTGTCGGTACGTGATCCGGGAGCGCGTGAGGCGTCTCCCGATCTCTCTCAATCCGTTGTTGGAGCGTTAACTGGACGGCTCCGTTTGCCTCGTCCATCGGCATTTCATCATCTGGATGAAGATTGACTTCGTCGTCCGCCATTCGCTTGCGTTTCCTCGATAGATCGGGAATTCTTTCGTAGTTTGAGAAATCGCTGAAAACTGTGGTTCGATATACTATCCGACGCATCCACTTTGAAAACTCTAGAAAAAGTGGCTAAGTTCGTTGATTGGAAAAACGAACTTGTCTTAGAGACGCTGTATGACGTCATTCATTATAACGCCTTATAGACGTCGTCATCGAATAGCGGACTATTGATGACGTCACGAGTTCGCTCCCGTGATCCTTTTTGGAACTTTCAAAAGGTGAAATCAAAGTTATTTCTCGCCTCGCGGAACGCGGGGTCGCAAATTGTACTTTGATTTCTTCGAAGAACAATCCAGTTTGTTTAGATTGTCATCTGAGTCGTCTTGAGTGTCAGATGAGTTTTCTTTATTTTTTGATGAAGTTTCATCTTCTAAAAATATTTCTTTTTCTAGATTTTCATCGAGAGAAACATTTTCAAGTCGTTTATCGATTTGGGCGACTTCGTCATTTTTTGGTTTCGATATTTCAATCGATTTCTATTCCGTGTCAATAGGAATTTTGGACAATTCTGAGTCATCCAAAGTATTTATGATGTTTTTTGTTTTTTGACCCACTTCTTCCCCTTCCAACCAAATTTCTTGGTTGAACTTAGGAAAATACGGCTGTAATTCGGTGCCGTGGACTGCTGGATAATTTTTATTATCGGCTAGTCGACAAAGTTGAAAGGCGCCACCTTGCAATCTTTTTACAATTACGTATGGCCCCGTTCTCTTCGGAGAAATACCGGCATAAATTTCTTTTGCGGCATTTGAGAGAATATGTGACTCTCTCCAGACTAAATCATTTTGTCTGAAATTATCGAATTTTTTGTCTGATTTTTCAGCATCGACTCGACGCCTTAAATCCAAAACATGAGACATCATATGTTGATATGTCTCCGCGTTAATTGCTTCTAATTTCTGCACATACAAGTGCGGATTTTTTGGGTCAATAACCAAAATTCCGTCGGGAATCCTTGGATCCCACGGAATACGTAATTCTCGGAAAAAATTCAAGAAAGCAGGAGAGTAATCTCTGCCCCTTGTTACAGTCGTTCGAAGACTGAATGCAAATTCGCGTAGATATTCATCCCATTGGTCGTGAATATCTAAATAAATCGAAACCATATATTTAATATCCCTATTTGTTCTTTCCACAGGGTTCGCCTGCGGATGGTATATTGATGTCGTTTTTGGTGACATTCCGAATTTTTTGCAAAATTCTTTATAGACCAGTGATCGAAATTGTGGTCCATTATCACTCATAATTTGTCTTGGAAAACCAAAAGTTATTGATAAGTGATATATGCAATTAGCAACTTTAATTGCGGTCGGATTACACATTGGAAATAATTCCGGCCAATGTGTAGCTATATCAAGTATTACACAAATATGCGTGTTATTCTTTCTAGTCCTTGGCTTTGGACCAGACAAGTCAACGCTGAGGCAGTCAAAAGGTCCGTAAGGTCCCATTTGAGCAGCCTCCATTTCTGTCTTCGATCTAGGCTTGCATGCTTGACATCCTTGGCAATGCTGAATAAAGCGAGTTATGTCGCGTTTCATGCCTTTCCACGTGTACACTCTTCGAGTTCGGTACATAGTTCGTGCTATACCTGGGTGACCAGATAAGGGATGTCCGTGCATCAACCAAATGATTTTATAAATCAATTTCTTGGGTACTACAACTTTGAGTGCCCTACCATCCTCTCCTAATTCATCGGTGGAGGTAGGATGATAATGAAGTAACATATCGTCTTCAATAAGGTAAGTACTTGCTACTCTTTTGAAATGATTTTTGTTTGGAGCATTGTACAGATACTCTGGGTATATTTTATTTACAATAAAATTACGAATTATTTGACAGAATTTATCTTGTTTTTGTGCCTCAATAATGTCGTTCCTCGTTGGAGGATCGCAGTCCAATTGCTTAGCAACTTTGGCTGCAAATGCTTTGATTAAAACATTAGTTGTTGGCAACTCGAATTGTTTAGCCATCATAGTTCTTAACTCGATATCAGGTGTCCCTGATGGATCATGAATTTTGTGACAAAAAGCGACAATATTATTGTCTTCTTCATTTACTATGATTGACTTGGGCAACTCGTTCAGTTTTCCCATTTGCCAACTTCGGCAAGGAGATGGACAATACGACAATAAGTCATCGTTATCACCATCATCTTCTGGGTCGTCAGGTGCACTTACTGGTGCACGAGACAATGCGTCTGCGACAACATTTAATGGCCCTTTCACGTACTGAATTTCGAATGAATACGCCATCAGCTCCATTTGCCAACGAGCTAATCTGCCAGACGGGTCGGCTAACGACATCAACCATTTCAAGGCTTGGTGATCCGTTTGTACAGTAAATGTTGTGTACTCTAAGTATGGGCGAAATTTGCGTAATCCCCATACTACTGCGAGACATTCTAACTCTGTCACAGTATAATTCTTTTCAGCGGGTTGCAAGCTTCTGCTTGCATACACGCATGGCATCTCTACATCTTCGCCATCCACAATCTTCTTTTGTGTGAGGGCTGCGCCCAAACCTTGCCTGCTGGCATCAGTGTGAACAATGAAGGGCGAATATAAATCCGGCATCTTCATTGTTTCAGCGTTCGTAAGCAGATCTTTGATTGCATCGAACGCTGCCTGATGGTGCAATTCCCAGTCGAAATCTGCATCCTTTTTCAAGAGTGGCCGTAGTGGTTCTGCCACTGTGGCCAAATTCTTGATTAGGCGATGGAAGAAATTTACCATGCCTAGAAATCTCTGCAGCTCCTTCAAATTTGTAGGAGCGGGAAATTCAGTGATGGCGGCGACTTTTTTAGGGTCGACGCTGAGTCCATTGACTCCTATTTTGTATCCCAGGAAGATTAATTCCTTTCTACACAAATGAGTTTTTCCAGGGTGGGCATGCAAATTTGCTTCTTGCAGCTTGGCAAAAACTATATCCAAATGTTTGACGTGTTCTTCAAACGATTTGGACACGACGATTATATCGTCCAGGTAAGCCCAGGCGAACTTACGGTAAGCGTCACCTAAAACTTTTTCCATCAACTCTTGGAAAGTGGTAGGCGCGTTTACAAGTCCGAAAGGCATTACTTTAAACATAAGCCTTCCCATTGGACTCCAAAAAGCCGTTTTGACTTTGTCTTCCTCACGAAGCTCTATCTGCCAATATCCCCTGGTCAGATCTATCGTACTAACCCACTCGAATTCACCGATTTCTCGCATGATTTCCTCAATAGTTGGCATTTGAGGGGGGTTGTACTTAGTATGTGTATTGATTGGTCGAAAATCGATACACAGACGCGGGTCATTGCCTGGTCGCATGACTAAGACAGGCCGCATCCCATAATCGCCTTCAGCTTTGACGACTATGTCTTTGTCAATCATATCTTGACAAAGCTGTCTGATAATTTCCCTTTTTTGAGGGTTTATGCTCTTGAAGGGGACGCGGATGGGTTTGTTTGTGTCTAACTCAATTTTGTGTTGGACTAAATGAGTTTTGCCTGGGTTTTTAGAAATGATCTTTTTGTGTTTGATCAACATTTTTTCTAATAATTTCGATTGCTCCAAATTTAAGTTAGCTTCTTCCACTAACTTCTGGATGAAATTCTCTTCATCAATTTTAGTTTGAGTTACACTTGCAGCATAAGCTTTTGCGAAAGTCACAAATGAGGAATCTGGTTCCTCTAATTTTTCAATATATCGGTCTAACAACGCTTGCGGAATGTAAGGTAAATCTGCATCCACAGGTTGCAAGAAATTCCACGACATCGTCTGTGGATTAGGTTGGATTCCTAGTTTATTCATGAAATCGCAACCCAAAAGTACCATTGGATACTTGTTTGGTATCACGATGAACGGATGACGTAATGTGCCATGAGTCCACCGAAATGAAAGATGGATCGTCCCATCTGGAGTGACTTCTTCACTTGCTGTCGTAACTCGAACTCCTGGTCCGATAGGTCGCATGTACTTTTCAAGACCTAATTGATTGATAACGGAAGTCGCAAGGAAGCTCTTATTTGCTCCCGAGTCTAACATTCCAGTTATAACTCCTTTCAACGTTTCTAATTTTAACGTTGGGAGATCTTGGCTGTTGGGAATACCAGCCACTTTGCACTCAAACTTGCGCAATTTAGAAGGCATTGCAATTGGAGGTTCCAATGGCAACTCATCTAATAACTCATTGGTTTCAAGAGTTGTGGCTGCAAATAACTTTATGCATTCCTCAATTCCAGGTGTTTCCGGAACTGAGCTTGGTCTATCTCCTTCTGTCTGAAGATTGGAATTATCTTTTGTCAGGTTTTCGCTGACGATCTCTTTTTCTTGAGATTCTATATTTTTTACATCTTTTGGAAGAATTACTTCATCCAGAATAGTTTCAACTTTTTCCAATAATTTCAGAACTTCATTTTCCGATTCCGATTTCGGAGGGGACGCAGGATCCACTAGACCTGATGGATCTGCGTCTACAAGTTTTTTGCGAATAAATCCATCAAAACTTTTACTGCTTTTTCAAACTCAGCTGGTGTTACTGGTTTGTCTTTCTTGGTAGCAGTGGGGCAATCTCTTTGCCAATGTCCCAACTTTTTACATAAGTTGCAGGGATCGGTAGAAGATGACTTCTTTTTCGTACCTGCTGGTGAAGCAGAACGAGAACGAGTGTCTGAGCGGCGCTCTGGTGATGCTGCAGATGATTTCGAATTCTTTTCTTTATTCACCTTGTCAGTATTGAATGAAACTGTTTTAGGCTTCATTCTTGGCTTCCATTTGCCAGCAACTGAATTATTTTTTGCTAATAATGCAGCTGTTTTGGCCAATAAAGCCAATGTTTCATCTTCTCCTTCTCCCTCTTCTTCAGCTTTTTCAGCGTCAGAGGTTGGACTTTCAGCTCCTGCTACATTTGCACGTAACTTCGGAACAGAATGAGGATTGTTTACCTCTTTTTTAGAAGAATCTTTTTTCGACTTCTTCTCTTCCATTTCATCTAGTATATCTTCATAACTAGGGGGAAGCATCAATTGCAAACCATTGCAGGTTTCATGATTTTTCTCAGCAAGCTTTTTCTCTCGCTGTAAGAAAGCTGACCTTTCAGCGTCAGTCAAGTATGCTTTATACTTTTCTTCAATACGAAGTTGATTGACTTCCATGAATTCATTTAATTCTGAGAATTTCCCAGGGTCTGGTGCGTTAGACATCATTAGAATATTTTTCGAATATTCGTTGAGACCAGCACGAAACTGATCGTCGGCAGTTGCATCGGTTACTTCATGAGGCACCCTGCCAAGCAGATTCTCTGCCCTAAGCATGTACGAATGTAAGCTTTCGCCTTTTCGTTGCTTTAAGCTTCTCCAAAGCATTTTGATGTCTTCGCTCAATTCGCCAAACTTAAACATAAATTTGGTAACGAAGTCATCCCACTTCGTGAAGTTTCGACGACGAAACCATTCTTTGACGTCTACGACTAGCATTTTTGGTACTAGATGATCTAGAGCGCTTTCACAACCGAAATTGTGCTCTTTGCCTAATTCAAACACTTCTAGTAAGAAATTGGACCCTGCTCGCCAGGATCCATTATAGGCACGAGGGATTACTCGATCCCATCGAATAAATCTATCATCATTCACTCTATGAGTCCACTTGTCGGATGTGAACTCGCTGATTTTTTGCAAAATGACTTTATCTCTTCTGTCCTTTTGCTGATTGCCGACATTCTGTCGTAGAAGTTGGTCAATCTCAGCTTTCGTGTAAAAAGCTTGGTTCGGGCTTCTGCCACGCGTTCTATGACGCGAGCGCCCTCTCACACTTGGGTGTGAGGAGTCAGTATCTGACGCTGACTCGTGATTCGTAAAATTTGGCGGCGGATCGGGGTCAGGAAGATCGTTGTCGTTTGGCGGACGACGATCTCCATCTGGTGGTCCCCTTCTACCATGATTGCCATTTGAATTGTGGCCGCCTGAGTGGCCACCGCCATGTCCATGTGGGTCGTCCCCTCCAGGCGGATCTCCGTCTGGTGGACCTCCACGATATCTTGGTCCGTCTCGAATGTCTTCGGGACATCCACGTTTGGACGAGCCATCTCGCGGATTATCATGTGCTCGGCCATGATCACGTGATTCCTCACGCTGTTTGTTCTTGTCAGCCAACATTCCGAGTAATCGGTCACTGTTGCTAAAGAACTGGTCCGTATTCTGCGAAGCCTTCGGCGGATGATATTCGGTCGGGTCCGGTTGTCGTTTTCGCTTCTTGCGACCATGACGGCTGCCACGGCTGCTACGACTACTTCGCGAGTCATCACTATCGGTCCAACTGGACTGGCGACTGAGCTTCGACTCAGTTGAATTCAAATTAATCAACGAAGGTGATTTTGGAGCACCTTTTTGCAAAACTGGGTTTGGTTTTGCAAACATCGAATCACTTGAGGTAGCTTGCACACGTTGCACAACTTCCTCGAATTCTTCCTGTGCTTTTAATAAATCGGCACGAAGAATTTCGTTTTCACGAGCTTGGGCTGCTAAGTCGGCACGCAATAATTGCTCTGCAGTGCTCAGACTTCTAGCATTTTGACCAGCGTCAATTACTGACCGCTGTTGAGCGAGAAATAATTCATTCTCTCGCTGAGCTAATCTCTTAGCTCTGGCTGCCTGTTCTACTGAACATTGATCTAGCTGTTGAGAAGAAGGGTTAACTTGCTTCTGTTTAGCTTGTGAATTTAATTCGGCAGTCATGAGATTGGAATTTGCAATTCTCAAATTCTCATTAGCAGTCTCTAAATCTTTCTGGGCTTGATTTAGCTGCTGTTGCATCTTTTGATGCTCTTCGTCAGTTATTAGCCATGAAGCCTTTTCCTGCTCGAAATTTAGCAACTGCACGTGATCGTGTGCGCGTTGTCGCTTGAGTTCTGCATTTTGCTGTTGTAACTCAGCATGTTGCCTCTCGAACTCGATTTGTAAGCTAGTCTTGAGCGTTTCGACTGCTTTTTGGCTATGTTTTTCAACCATTGCCTGGTGGAGTTCTTCCACTGTCATCTCATCGATGACTTCCACTCCGGCGAGCCTAGCTTGCTGTGACGGTGTCGACCACAACTTCCTAGCTTTACTAGTACCGGGTATAAGTCGCATAAACAGTGAATAATAACGAGATAAATACAAGACTAGAATAGTTATCAATACATGACAGTTTATTGTTTAGCAAACAATATAAATGCAACTAAATTATACATAAGACTAATGCCGACATTTGGCCAGTTAAAAATACAATTAAACTATACAAAGAATTGGCTAATTGAATAGCCCTAAAATAATAACATTACGTGTCCTGGATTCGGGAATGGTTTGATCACCACTCGACCGGGTTTACAGATGTCATCGGGGCCGGTCTGGCTGCGTCCTCGAGTCCGGGATGGCTTCGTGATCCTCGTGGCTTCTGTCGGTGTTTGTTAAGCGTAACTGGGTTCGTGTAATGCTTCGCTGGGTTGATAGATCAGTTGATCCGAGAGGTGCGGTTGACTCATGTGCACCGCCACAACTTTGGGAGGATATTGGTTTAAGTAAATGGATTCATTTACTTATCAATATTCCGACTTCGAATTATATTTAATTCGAGATGTTGTGATTTCATTTAAATGTTCCGCTTTAACAATTGTTGCCAAATTGTTGTTACATTGGGCTCAATGTAATGTAACTAAGTCTTCTTGACTTAATTGTTTAACTTGTATCCAAGTTAATATTGTTCTGTTGATAAAGTAATAATGATTAGTACTTCCCGTCGCAATCACGCAGTTGCCATCGATAAACACGCCTTGCCATGCAGAACTGTATCAAGCGTCTCCGGCGTAGCAGCACGGTCGTCCATCGAGTGGTTGACGGCACCACATACACCGGGGGTTATAGCTCGCGGCTCCGCACAGCAGTTTAGCCCTTCGTGGTACTAATGACAAGCTGACTGCTTTGGCTCCGCTCATCATGGGAATTAGTTTACCAAACACTTGGTGCTACTCGTGGTTACTGTCAAACAGACTGCTTTGGCACCAACAGGCGATGGAACCAACTCCCAATAATAATTGGCGCTACTTGCGGTTACAGAATGCTTTCGTACCGCAAATGACCATTCTGTCCTGCCAGGAGGATACTGAATTGCATAGAAGCAAGTTCTCCTCGGCGAGACCGTTGATTGAACATTAGAATCCAACTTAAAACCTTCAATCGGTTAAATGTATTGTTCGGCAGAACAATGCGCGGTTTCAAGCGATTAAACCATCAACAAGAAACCAAATAACTCATACTAAATACCGTACGAAACATATACCAAATACCGTATAAAAACATATACGAAATACCGTATAAAATGCCGTATAAATACATATACCGAATGCCTTGAAGACAAGAACCAAGAGTTAACTTATAACTAAGAACTGTGACTGTGTGTGTGAACTGACCGATTGCGTGACTGACTGACTGAAGAGTTTCTGACTATTGTCTCCGTGATTGGACTGTCCAGGGAATATATACCGGTACTGGATTAAGGGATTTGATCACTTATCCAATTGGAACATGGGTTCCAGGAATCCCGCCAATCCTGTGATACCGGAAGTGGATACGGAGGAGCACAAACGGATTATGCAAATTACTTGGCACAACCGGAACTGGATACCCAGGACCGGAAATGGATTCCACCAATCAAATCGATCGGTTGATCGATTGATCACCAAATGTTCTGTCCCGCAGAAACGGATGTTAAACTGTATTTAACCATCAATAGACATTAATATATCTTTATATTAATGTTCACAAAGCTTCGTTTTTACTCTAATAAATATAGGTTTATATTTATTTACACAATCTTTATTCATATTCATATTTACCGCTAAATCGCGATCGCGCCACCTAGTGACAACATTGCGCATTGACAAGTGCGGTTTTAGCAGACGAATCTTCGTGATTCGGCCGGAATACTTTGATATCAAGTAGGAATGATTATTAATACTAATTAATACATCATCTTTTACCATTGAAACCTCCTAAATAGCTTTATTTAGGAATTATATCTGTTTTACACAGAATACTGTAAAAATACCGTCATAATGACACAACAGCGCTTTTCCTGGGAAAAATAGGCATTTATAGCCATTGTAAACCGTCACATTGCTCGCGAAGTGCGTCTATCATTGTGACACGCACCGGAGAAGAAGAAACCTCCGAGTCGGGCGGTTCTCTACCTTGCAGCAGCAAAGGTGAGGAGTGCATCGAATGTTCGGCACTGGATGATTGAACTTGTGTTGACGCATTCAAATCATCTTTATGTTGCTTGGAATAGCCGCTTCCAGTCGGAATATTCAAATTCGACTGGCCGTTAAACGGTTGCGACGTTTGTTCTTCCAAACACGGCGTGCTGTCGTTCACGCTCACAGTTTGATCCATGGCTTCAAACTGTTCTTCAATCGCTGGAACTTCAGGATCCACGACTTGTAATTCGATCGCCAATCGTTTCTTCGCTGGCCTCCCTCTTGGTCTCTTTTCACTTGGTGTCGCCATTTTTCAATGAAGACAGAGAAAGGAAAGATAAGAAAGACAAGCAAGATAAAAATGGCGGGTAAAATTTTAACTGACAAAAATTTATACAATTGAAATATGATCCCGGACGGGCCCCCACGTGCTGCGATCCGGGTTTTTTCACACTTAATTTCTATTAAATCAAGTGGAAACCGCAGGTGAATGCTTATAAAGACTTACAATCGGCGGCCGTAAATTATCTAGGGTTAATTTAATTAGAAAGAAATAAAGAGACAGTTTTATTAGATAAAAATCACACTTTATATTCTTTATTCGGTTTTATACAATGACTAGTAATGAAAGAAAGTAATACGAAGCGACAATGTCGCGAAATGAATGTAAGAACAATGGAAATGCTTGCAACGACTGTTGCAAGCTAAAAGCGTCAGAAATGGCGCTTAACAACACGAATGTTGTTACGAAGGCAAATGTCCTCGTTAAACGACTCACGAACGATGGTCCTGGCGACGATGGGTCTCGTAAGTCCTTCCGTAACTCGTACGACGGCTCGCTGGCGGTGGTTCACGGTCACGGGCGTCCGACTGGCGTTCGATGGCGGTGGCAACAGTTCGCGATGCTGCGACGGCGATGGTTCACGTCACTCCGGGAAACTCCTTCTTCTCGATAGCTTAATTTAGCAACGGCTAAATCAAGCTGAATTGCTGGCTTTGTACGTTTCTTGTACAAAGATAGCAGGTGAAACTAATCGTGTCACGGTCCACTGTCAATACGTATTGTCGGAGCAAATATCGCAGTGATGTTGTGGGTTGTGATGTTGTGATTAGAGTCCCGATTGAAGCTAGGGCGCGAGCCCGGCACGCTTCAATATTGCGCAGATAATCTGCGCAATTAGCTGAAACTGATGCAACAAAGGATTATTGCCCAATATTGCACCATAACGGTTAATTACCGTTTTCACCCCAGCTAACCTGAGGTGATATGTGCCTAGGGAAGTTTCCTCCCCTTCGTCACATGATTCGACTTGGTGTGTGCCACAGTCAAATTAATTAGAAGACACAATTAATTTATCTTCTAAGTTGGTGAACTATTTGAGATCACCACAATACGTAACAAAACCTAGAATAAATAATATTGGGGGACCTAAATGCAAAAATGCAAAAATCCGCGCTGATTGAACGACCTAGGTTTGAGCGGTGTAGTCGCTGAGACACGCGCCTGTTCGTTGTTATACGCCACAAAAAAAGGCCTACCGTTGTTTTCCCTTTACTTATTATTAGCTTTAACACGGATGTTCTCCCATGCAATCTTGAGAACCGGTTGTTTGTTATTATCGTTCGATTAAACTCGTGTTTTTGTTCTCAGATGAGCGTTTTCTTAGGCTGAGTTTCGGCGAAACTAGCGGATGAGTGAAGTGAGGTCTACTACTGCGTACTACTGTGTATCATTTTATCGACAGTTTGTAGGAAACACGAGAGAGGGAGCACCCCGCTGGAGCTGTCCTTGACCGATAAACTTCGGTTAAACCCCAAAGTAGGCTTCTGATGCAGTTTTTGGTCGACTTTCCAATTAACATGATAAAATTAAGTACGGAGTATTAAATAGAATTAAAAAGGAAATATACCCTGATTTACAGCAAATGTAAACAAACAGGAGCGTCACCTGGCGGAACCAGTATCATTAAATTCGTCCTTGCCACGTAACGAAAAAAAACAAGTTTGGACCAAAATAACATTTTGGATTTTTAAAAATGACATTTGGACCAAAAAAATGATAGTTCAGACTAAAAAAAATGACATTTTGGACCAAACATAAAAAAAAACATTCATTCGATAGAGAAAAAAAACATTTTCTGGGGTCAAATTTGAGCCTAGGTTGGGGCAGGGAGGATTAATAAAAATATAAATCTTTAAAAACTTAACACGAGTCCGGCTTTTTTTTTTTACGATGAAATAAACGAGATTTTGATCTTTAATCGAGAAAAAAGATTGATTTTTGGACCTTGTTTTTGGGAATTTAATTATGAATTAGGGATAGATTGATTACTTCTTGAAAAAGAATTCAGAAGCACGTGGCCGGGTGACAATGAATAAACCATCTATCTAACAGAAGAAATAATTTAATTTATGAAGATTGTTTTAGTATCCTGTCCTTTTCCCTTCATATAATGAAAAAATATTTACCAAAATTTCGAAATTTATCATTTTATAATGTATTAACTAAGCCCAATCAATTCCCAGAGTTTACTTCTTTGGTTTCTTATCTAAATTGATGAATCATAACATTGCATTCAAAAACTAATAACTTGATGAGATATTTATCGATTCATTCATGTATTATGAACTTCTTGGAATTAATTAATTAATTAATTAATAATTACTACAAAAGAGTATATAATCATGCTGCTAGGACAGCACTTTGACAACACCACTAATGGCTATACATGTTCTTGTATTCACCACAGTTTTTTTACTGAGTATTCTTCTTGCAGATGCAGAACCCAAAGCAGAACCCAAAACATGGGAACGTATGTACAGTATTTATTCATTTATTCGGGATAAAGGGCAGTCCATAAATTACGTAACGCAAATTTTGGCCATTTTAGACCCTCCCCCTCCTTAACATGGCCCTAACAAATTCCCAAACCCACACCCCCCTAATTACATAATAAAACAGAAATTACCCTCATCCAAAAATTTTCAAAAGTCAATCTCAAAAACGCGTATATTTTAAATTTTTAAACATTTAAAATTTTTTTTCATGGACTATAACATTATTGTACTTTTATATTTTAGATCCGGCTGTAAATCCCCCTCTCCCACCGCCCCCGCAGACGACGCCACCGCCACTATCTCAGGCACTTTATCCACATCCACAGAATGTGGAATGGGAAAGTCTGTTCCAGTTACCCCGTCTTCCTAATGAAATGCTGCAGATACTCCGTGTTCCCGAAGAAAAGATGGAATATCAATGATTCACGCAAGCATGGGATCGATTCCAACATCCCATTCAAATATACATGCGGGAGTCCATGCATTTTCAGAATAATGTGAATCAATTCGATAAGGCTGTGCAGGAATATCATCACGAAATGAACCAATTTCAGCCGTATGGATACGAGCTGACGATGAGTAGATACCAGCAGAATTTAGGTATTTACTACCACGGGGCAAATCGATACCAGCAAGCGCTGGGTGAATATATGCAAGAGCTGTTTCTATTCCTCCATGAGGTGTGTCGATACTGGTGGATTAAGATACCATCTAGTCAGCCGATTACGTGGCCAACTCCGACGATGAAGCCGCGACCTGCGGCGCCAACTCCGACGATGAAGCCACAGCCACAACCGCCACCAAAGCTACAGTTGCCACCATTGTCTGCATATAATATATAAAATGAAATAAAAATGGCAAACTTTGGTATATGGTTGGTTACTGATATTTTTATTTTTTATTTCAATTTTTACTGATGGCTTCTGTTAATAATACATAGTTTTACAGAAACATCTGCAAATTTGCAAAGTTTGAATAAAATATTTTTGTATCTGTTGACACCAAATCAAATCAATTTTTTTTACAAACAAAACATCCATCGAAATTAGACTATAAAAGCAATGCATAAAAAAAGGAGAACCTCAGACTGCCTGCGTCAGATCTTTGTACCCCAATGTGGCCAAGTATTCAGGTCGTCAAGTTCGATCGATACAAGAGACATGTGGATTGGGCTAAGATTTGAGAGATTTGAGTTAGTTTGGACAAGCATGTGGCCAGGAATAAAGCTCATCTTTCGTTTTGAGTTTTGCATTTTTTTGTTGAGTTTAGATTTTTTTTAATTTAATTTCATTTAGAACAATTACTGATGATAAGCAAACAAAGGAATTTTGTGAAAATTTTTTTTTGCGATTTTTAAATCTATTATTTTTTTATTGTTTGTTATGATGTTAAATGAAAATACATGAAATTTCAGAATAAAAATCCCAAAAGTTTTCGAGAAAAAAATAAAAACACTTTTGGAGGTCAAAATTGACCCTAGGTTGGGGTGGGGAGGGTTAAGGCATAAAAGTGGCAAAATCTCGACACAACAAACAATTACTCCACGCTGCTTGCAACAGTTCTGCCACCTGACTCCATCTGTGAAGCAAATGCATATGTGACACAATTTTCTAATACAATTTTTCCAGTATGTCACGTGGCTGCTTTGGGGCCTCTCACGAATTAGGAGAGATTTGATTTGAAATAAAAGCATTTTCTCAATTCCAACGACTTTTCGTGCGTCCTCTATTTACATTAAGCGAGGTCTCTATTATTTACATTAAGCGAGGTCTCTCTACTTACATTAAACGAGGTCGTCGCAATTGAGAAAATGTTTTTACTTACAGTATTATTTGTTAATCAAAAACAGTTTACATGCGCTTAAGATTGCTTAAAACAATAAAAACTAAATAATAAATGTAATTTAATAAAGTAAAATAAAAGTTTATTATGCAATTTCTTAAAAGCAAATAAATTCATTAAAGGCAAATATTAATAAAAACACTTTGAAAACTTTAATTAACCCTCGCAGCCCCAACCTAAAAAAAATCCCTTACTCTCCCAACACGGGTCATTTTTGACCCCAAGCCAAAAAAATTTTTCAAAAAATGAGTGAAAATGATTTTATTCTCTGAGTATTTCATGTTGATGAAGAAATTTAAGCAATTTAGTATTTGTCAAAAGAGCGCGACAAACATAATTGACATTGTATTCAAAAGTAGTGAGATAAAAACTAGAACGTTTTTACATTTTTCAATTCAATTCAATTCAATTGAATTGTAAACATACAATTGTAACATACCCGAATAAAACGCTGGAATCCAAAACGCTGGCATAAAAAACGCTAAATTTTTTGTTTATTTCAGTCATTACATTAATTAATTAAAAACGCCAAAATTAAAAACGCTTAAAAAGAAAATTAAAAAAACGCTAAAAATGAAAACACCAGCAGTATAAAAGGGTATTAAGAAGGTATGTCATGTTGGTTCATTATTCAAGTAATAATCTGCTTTAGGATGAATTTTTTTTATTTTTAAATTTCAGTCGGTACAAACAATATCGGCATTTCTTTTGTTTATATACAAATCAAAATAATTAAAAAAAAAAATTAAAAATTAAAATTTTTTTTTAAGTGTTGCTTATAAAATATTACTTTTTTGGATATGAATAAATCACCTTAGTCTTCTTGCTTCACGCTCGGACTCTAGTAAGGTGAGAATATCTCCTTCACGCACTGGTCCTTTCACATTTCTGATAATCGACCTATTAGTTTCATCCAAAAATTCAATTGGCTGCAGCTGTGTCCACACTTGCAAATCTCAATCGGTTATATTTTTTAGGAAATGTTGGTGTCAGTTTACTTAAAAATTGAAGCTAAACAGAATTTTTAAAATTTCTTTAATTAACCTACATTCAAAATGTTGTATCGCACCGGTGAGAAAAATTATTTAGAGAAATTACCATATATTTTCTTGTGATGGTGTTCTCCTCAGCAAAAATTAGCCAAAAAAATGCTCAATCATAGACACCTTTTCTACGATCATGCTAGGAACGCTGAAAGTTGAGATGTGATACAATTTTACCATGATGTTTTGACACCCATGTCACATGATTTGTTTAACCAATCTGGAATTAGCTCTTTTGAGACAGCCAGTTGGGAATTAGAAGTTTCTGAACCAGCCAATTAGCGCTTTTAAAGCTTTCATATCTCTGAAGTAGATTTTTTTCAAAAGAATATACTGTTTCAAATTGGCAGCTGTTTTGATTTGCAAAGATTTTCAACTTCCTTGTGGACTATCTTTTTTTAAAAAAAGATAATACGAAATGTTGCTTATTTTTTATTTATAGTTTTGTGCTTATCAAATTTTTTCAGCCGTAAGAACCTATTTTCAAACTCACAATTTAATTAAGTGTGACACTTAATTAAAAATAATGTCAACCTCATGATTTTTGCAAATCTTGTTTATTCACCAAAACCATTATGGCTATTAAAAATTTCTACATTTCACTCGACAAAAAAATTAAATTCTATAAATAAACAATAATAATTAAAAAGGAAAGACATAATCATGTTGCAGTTGCAAATCTCAATCGGTTATTTTTTTTTAGGAAATGGAGGTGTCATGATTTAAAACACTAACAACGTGAATAAAACTCGTACTTCTACACAAATGACATGTTTCAAGCAATAAAAAGCAATTACAATCTAATAACATAAACTAAATCACAGAGCGGAAAAGCTGTTTTACATAAAACCAAAGTGATGTGATTTCAGACTTAAACTAGAATTTTTATGCTCTGAAAAAGAAAGAATGTTTAGTTAGTCAATTCTGTGTTTGCGTGATTTTCTTTTGCTTTACATTTAAACTTTGTTTAATATATTTTCTGTTATAGCCTTCAGGCTTTTATGCAATGAGAATACTTGTTTGCAAGAACGTGCGAAGGTTGTAAAGAGTTTCTTCATTTGTCTCAATATAGAAAATTAAAAAAAAGGTGAATTGAAATCTATGAATTAACAAATTAAATATTTTATTAACTTTGCATGGAAAAATCCAATTCAATGGAGCACACATTTAATTGGCCTCATTTTGTTCAAAATAAACAGCTGCATTCTAATTTAAAAAGTGAACAAATAACAGCTAATTGTACATCTTCATATTCATCTCAAAGTGGCAAACTCTAATATATAGCTCAAAATTATTTCACTTCTTCGGAACTTTTCCAAAGCAGAACATGACTGACAATTCTCAACACACGTGCATCTTAACCGATGCCCAGCTTTGCCAGAGCGATAATGATACATCCAATAACCCAGGCGAAATCGAAGATATTGATCGTGAGTTACATTTTTTTGGTTTATGGCAAGAACATTTTCAATTCAATCCATACCGAATTACAACGTCAGACGTTGACTCCATTATTGAAGAACTTTGGGTTGACATGAACCAAGACTCACGACAAATCTGCAAGTCCGAGGATGAAGAATTCTACTCCCCGCAGACTCCTGTAATTACAATTCCTAATGCTGAACAACTGACCAGTACAACAGGCAGCCAACAGGGTGAACATTTCTACTCCCCACCGTCGACGCAGACTCCCGTAATTACGATTCCTAATGCTGAAAAACTGACCAGTACAACAGGCAGTCAACAGGATGAACCAACACCACTCAATCACAGAGTAGCCATTCAGGTGTGTGTAGAACCTGACGTCCCGAGGACCTTATTGAACGACCGCTAGAGATAAATTGCGCTAAAACGTTTCTACAGGGCGAATCAATTTGCTTCCTCACCCTAACAACTTTAACATTGTCGTGTATTTATATATATATATATTTTATATATCTTACTTACGTTCACAACCAATGTGATTATTCATGTTTTCTAAATTAAAATATAAGTAAATGTGGTGTAAAATTTGTATTTAGTTGAATTAAAATTGGGATAGTTTAGGCTTACAGGACATCTCATTATTTCTGTCTTCTCATTTTTTTCCAGTGAATTAGAAAAATAAAAAGTCCTTTAACGGTATCATTCATAAAAAAAAAATATTAATTTATTGCAGGTTCACAATCAGTTTGCATCAGAAGAATTCACGTTATTTTGACAACTGCTGGTTATTTATTCTTTTTATTAATTAGTTCGCAACCTGAAAAATGTAAATTTATTTAAAAAAAGCTGACAACAAATCCAGAAAATGGAAATTTAAAAGATCAAAGTCAAGCAAGTGGGTGGAGTTATCCTACTTCCTCTTTTACTATTATGTATAAACAAACTTTCTATCTCATAAAAAGCAGAATGAACTTAAATAAATATGAAGATGGTTTATTCCAACTAAGGCAAGCTCTAAATTTTATTTCAATACATTGCAATAAAATTTGTGAGCATATTTATTTTCTCAGATGTCAATGACCTATATTCAGAGTAATCGTTTTGACCCATCTGAACCGCTGCGAATTAAGAGTTTTTGATTAACCAATAGAAAATAAACAGTGCTGAGAAAATAGTATTTTGAAAATGATATTTCTTTTTGTATTTTGAAAATACTTTTAGGAAGTGTCCTAACTGAGGATTAGCTTGGTTGCCTCAATAGTTTTAGGTTACAAAGCTGTGTTACAAAGCTGAGTAGACTAACATTTCAAACGTTTTTTTCTCAAAACGTATTTTCCTCTTTTTCGTTCTCCCCTCTGGCTTCACCTCAATACTTGTTCGTTTGTTTACTTAATTAGTGTTAAAATTCTCCGCTGGTGACGCCACCTCTCGGTCGCGTTTCATTCCTCCTCCTCATGGCAGAGTTTACAAATGACGTCATGATGACGTCACACCTGTTCGAAAACGAAGCTAAGGGTATAAACAAACACAAACAACGCTGCGATTTTAATTTTAGCAAAAAAACATTCATTTAATTGCAAACAATTTTAATTTTGACGAAAAAACATCCAATTATTGATTAAGAAACATTTATTTTTATTTCATTTTATTTTTATTTTTATTTCGTAAAAAACAAAGAATAATGTTTATTTTTGTTCAAACAAACGTTGATATCTTTTGGTCATTTTTTTGACGTCATTTGTTGTCAAAACATGTTTATTTTTAGCAAAATAAAACCTTCTTTTCAGAGCAAAAAGATTCTATTTTCTGACAAAAATTTTGGAATGAATCGTGTTTCCTAAGATTTAATTATATGCGTTTTGAAATGCGCCGCAATTTTAATTTTAGCAAAAAAAAAACATTCATTTAATTGCAAACAATTTTAATTTTGGCGAAAAAAACATCCAATTATTGATTAAAGAAACATTTATTTTTATTTTGTTTTCTTTTTATTTTTATTTCGTAAAAAACAAAGAATAATGTTTATTTTTGTTCAAACAAACGTTGATATCTTTTGGTCATTTTTTGACGTTTTTTAGAAGGTGGCGCGTACCAAGGCTAACTTCCTTGTAATTTCATATTTTCTAAATTAAAATTTAAGTAAATAAACTTTCCAAATGATTAACTCACTCAAAGGGGGATATTTTACAATCTTCACAGTTTCATGTTTAATCATGTTTAAACCGGTCCGTGATTGTTTTAGATTAGAGTTAAATCCCATTAATTTTAGTTATAGTTAGTTATAGTGACAACTCCATCCAGTGCCTGAAAAAAACATCAAAATATCTATTCCGGCAATCACAGAACCGTGAAGCTTTCAGGACTGGCGAGAGTCAGTCTGCCTTCATTGGCCTGCTGGATACATGTAAAGGAAACGACGAAGCCATCAAAATAAATCAGCTTTTGAAGAAATACCAAAACGAGGCGCTTGCGTTTGATTCCAAGTTGATCGAGCAGAGTGGAGCGTTTCAAGCACCCCAATATGCTGACATTCTTGTCGCCTTCTCTACGGCTGAGGGTAATTTAAATTTTGGATTTTTAGATTGTTTTACTCTTTTTTTTCTATTATAGATTATTTTTATATCCTGTATCATGTTGTGATGGGTGTGCGTGACGTGGATTTATTGAATATTTTGGCCATCGTGAATTCACGGACGTTCAGAAAGGAAGATCGAATCTCTTGTTTCCGTTCCTCATATACAAAATGTATTTCTTGTTTACAATCCACACTCACAAAATTTGTTTATTTTTGCAATAATTGCCACTTGTATAATCATAAATAACTTTTGCAGTTAGTCACAGTATACTAAACACAACTGAAAAGTCATAAACAAATGCTGTTTCAATACAGTAATTACTATTAATTGATTAAATATATTTTAAATTTTTTCTTAAATATTTAAAAGCAGTGCCGTTACTTTCCAAATTTAAACAAACATTTTTTAAAAGGACAATTAAATAAAATTCACTTTTCAAATCTAACGTTTGTTGTAAAATTGTTGTTATTGTGATGCTTCCATTTAATTTTCTTTATCATCTGACTAGTATTGCACATACGTCAGGTTTTAAATATGTTATTCAAGATGTGTGCGTGTTAAAACAACTTATATAATCGATTTCCTCTTCAATTTTTCGTTTCCATGATGCGCAGTTCGCAGCTCATTCGGTCAGCGCATGCGCAGCTCTCAGCTCACTCGGTCAGCGCATGCGCAGTTCGCAGCTCATTCGGTCAGCGCATGCGCAGTTCGCAGCTCATTCGGTCAGCGCATGCGCAGTTCGCAGCTCATTCGGTCAGCGCATGCGCAGTTCTCAGCTCACTCGGTCAGCGCATGCGCAGCTCGCAACTCATTCGGTCAGCGCATGCGCAGCTCGCAACTCATTCGGTCAGCGCATGCGCAGCTCTCAGCTCTTTGGCTTAGCGCATGATGCGCAGCTCGCAACTCATTCGGTCAGCGCATGCGCAGCTCTTAGCTCTTTGGCTTAGCGCATGATGCGCAGCTCGCAACTCATTCGGTCAGCGCATACGCAGCTCTCAGCTCATTCGGTCAGCGCATGCGCAGCTCGCAGCTCATGCACAGCTCGCAGCTCATTGGCACAGCGCATGCGCAGCTCATTGTGTGGCGCCTGACACAAAATACTGTACTGCGTCTCAAATAAGAGACCCCCCCTATGTGTTTTTCTTCACTGATACAAAAACTCCTCGGTTTTGGGACATTTAGATCGAAGTAACATGATAAAATACCAGGTAACGTTTCGGTAGCGTTTGGCCGTAAGGCCTGGCCAAAAGCCGCTGGGTGAGAAATATAGCATTAATTTCGTGCATAAAACGGGTATATTTAATGTCTCGTTCCCCTGCCAAAACGACCGGAAGACACCCACGAGTGAGCGCTAGAGAAATAGCCACACTCCAACATGGCAGACCCGAGAAGCAACGATCGTTCCGAAGGACGACATCACCCGACCTGACAAACACCGAAACGAAAACCACAGTTTCGACAATCCCCTGTAGGCTGTCTAGCAGGCCAGTAATTGATTAAAACACACACCAATCGACTCGAAACACTCTGTTAACGGCAATTTCTCAGACCGCCAGAACCAAGCGATCGATGAACCACTCACAATCGCGAATGCGCCAAAGACGTTCCAAACAGGACCAACGCACCAGGTACGAAAATGAAATAACTAAGCAGATCCGAAACGTTATCACAGCATTTGCAACACATTCCTATTTTTAAGGGAGCCGAGACCCGCCCGGACTCGGAGTCAACAACCTAGTCAGATACGTAAATTCAAAACCTTGTGGCGAATGAATTAAATTAAAAATCTGATGTTTGCTCATATTCTAGGGAAATTCATGAACCACTTTCTCACGTATGCGACGCTCATGATGGCGCCGCTCTGGGATTATAGCAAGCTATTAAAATTATTGACGGAAAATTACTGACTTCTGTGTTTTACAGCGTCTGGACTAATTTTCCGCACTCCAGTTGCGCTTACAACAAGCTTAAAGAATTATTTTCCCACCCGAAAAATTTAATAAGAAACAGAAAAGAAACATAAACAACAATTAAAATAAATTCACTCACCATGCGCCTGTCATAATGGCGCTGTCATGCTGGTGAACTATGGGTCGTGCACACAGCAACGGAAGACAGCATGTAGCTGCCAAGAGTAGGAACCCCATTTGAGTAAGACCACCCATATTTGACAGTCTCTCTAGAGTTTCAACAAGGTATGAGCTGTGATCCCTTAGCTCAGATAGGTCCTGATGCCAACCCGATTGTGGTATAGCTGAGGGAAACCATCTATTAGATTTCATTATTACATCTTATCATAAGTGTCTATTGAATTTATTATTTGTATTTAGAGTTATTTGAATTATTGAGTTAAAGATACATTCGAATAGTTAACACTGTCTGGTTTGAATAAAGCCAAGTTAAGTTTAAATTAAAAATCATAGACTCTTTCTTCCTTCTCATTCACACAGCTTATGTGGATAGTCCCTTGAGAACCTAAACCCCATGTAATAATATGGTTGGTAATCACGGTTTGGACGTGTACTAATGGCGGAAAAGAGGGTTAATGGTTTTCTTTTATTTCACTCTCGTTATACAGGTGGCCAAGCCATTTCCAGGGTCAACAGGATGCTGATTGAGACGAATTGGCTATTCCTCGGGGTTTTAATTGAAAGTTGGATCAGGGGAGTTTACTGATTCCATTGAGGTCCAGCTGACATTGGATGGAAGTTCGGGGCGGTACTTGTTGGTACCAATAGTTCTGCAAACTCAACAGTGACCAAGACGAGAAAACCATTGGCCCGGGGGCACTGATCATATGCCAATGGCTTATTGATCGGTCCGCATGCATGGAGGACCATGGAGGAAATGGTTATTTACATAAAAGGAAAAAATGCAAGAGTATTAAAGTAGATGATTTTGATTTACATCTTTAGATGGATTGCTGCCCATTGTAAACTTTGCATTTTGCTACCACTGTAAAAGCTGGTAATTTCTCTATCGTTTCAGCTGGTAATTTCTTAGCTTTAGCACTGACACAAAATAACAAACTTATTAGATAAAAAAGAATTTGTGCATTGGTTAACAGAAGTTCTGAAATTATCAATTCCACCTTCTAAGATTATCGATTGCTTTGGAAGTGAGGAAAGCAGCTTTCTCACAGACAATTCCCAAACCCCCGTCGATTTTAAATCAACAGCAACTAGAGGCAATTTCCATAAAGCTGGCTCCTGAACTTCATGGACTCAGTCAAGAGAAACAAGCGAGTTTCATGTCGTACGTGTACGACAGTACTGGAATATTAGAAGTTGTCAATGATCAGAACGAAATCGATGAGCACAAAGCATTTATAAATAGTACTGTTCACTCTGTCATATGCGACATCGCGAAAAAGAACAAGTTAATTTATTATACTTAGTATATTTATTATATATAGTGCCGGAGCTAATTAGAAGAAGAATACCATATTGGCATCACACACCTCGAGCAGCCAGAATTTAACCTCGAGCACCTCGAGCAGCCAGAATTTAACCTCGAGCAGCCAGAATTTAACCTCGAGCAGCCAGAATTTAACCTCGAGCAGCCAGAATTTAACCTACATAAAGCAGAGCTGTCATAGAATCGAGGTTGGAATGAACTTTTGACCTGAAAGAGAACTACTGTGAGTTGTGGGAGGAAAAGTGAGGAGGCGGGCACCGATCCAACAAGCTAGACTGAGAACACGAAAAAAGACACTCCTGTTCAGGGAGAGCTTAGTGCTAGTTGTTTAATCCCTCACGAGTTGGTTATTTGCAAGCTGAACTAGGCCTCACAGTTGGTTGGAAGTAAACCGCAACCATCTGTATAAAGCCTGCAGTGAGTCTAGTAGCTGACCAACACACTGCAGTTTCCCAGTTGTTCCGTTTTGGAAAGATGTGCCAAGCTTGGAGGCAGCCCAGCCATAAACAAAGGGAGAAAGCAGCAGTGGCCAGATAGCTCAAAACCACAACAAAGACTGCCCAGCAAGGGGCAGCTAACATTCCAACTCGCATCACAGATGTGCCTTGAACTGACTAGAAGAAATCTCCCCATCGATAATAGGTTGTAACGATTGTTTTATTAAGTGTATTTTGCTTTTTGATTATTCTGTGTTTCCTCATTTGGCAATTTGGTTTTCGAAGAGATCTTTTCGGATTTCCATGTTGTTGGGTGGATTGAGTGCTTTAAGATCTTACTGATGGAAATTGAAGAATCTCTCTTTCCACAAATGAATACTCCCATTCTCCTAGTGGAAGTTGATGAAGGAAATCTAAGCAATGATCCTCCATGCTGGGTCTACGATCATTCCCCCACCATCAGTCAACAAATTGATCTTCAAACATTTCATGATTGCAGCAAGTCAGATTGATGAACCAGCGGCAGTTCCTGTTTTCCAATACCAACCAGATTTAAACCAAGCGGGAACAAACAGCATCATCAATTCCCCATCTTTGTAAAGTGCATCTCTTACGACATTAGTGCAGCAAATTGGAGGTGGACAGAAAGAACTTTCGTGTGAGTACTGTCATAAAATTTATTCATGTAATTCCACTTTAAAAAGGCATGTTCTTCATTTTCATACTCTTTCAAAAAGCACATTCATGTGTCCAATTTGATCAAATGTTTTCAAGCGCAAAGATTACATGCTGATTACATGTTAAAAAAATACACAATTGCAGCAAGGACACATTTCCTTGCAATGTTTGCAATAAGACTTTCTCTAAAAAATAATTTCCTCAAACACATGCAAGTTCCACATCCACAACCACTACCCTGCGATGATCCATGTGTGGAGGCATTAGAGGGAAACGTCAACACATATAAAATTCTCGGAAATAAACTCTTTAGATTTATAACTGGACTTTCATTCCCAATGACTATTTAACAAATCCCTAAGTTTGAAACTATGAATTCAATTAGTGTTCATGTGTTTGGTTTTGAAAAAGAAGTCTTTCCCCTATGCATTAGCAAATTGGAACAAATTCCTGTTGTTTCATAACTTAAAAAATTATGATTTACATTTATTAATGCAAGAAATTGGAAAGTATAAGGATCGTGAAATAAGCTGTATACCAACCAACATGCAACGATACATTACTTTTTCACTTGGGAACTTTCGATTTCTTGATAGTCTGCAATTTATGAATGCTTCTTTAGATTCATTGGTTAGTAATTTATTCAAAAGTGATCCTAACCAATTCCAAATAATGAAACAGCATTTCCATCTTGATCAAATCGGATTGTTATTGAAAAAAGGCATTTTGCCATACCAGTACATGGACTCTTGGATAAAATTTAAAGACGTCCAACTGCATTTTACAGTATTTTAAGTGAGCAAAGTGCATCCGCAACTGATTATAATCACGCAAAGATTGTTTGAGAAAAATTCATGATCCAAAATCTCGGTGATTATCAGAATCTGTATGTTTTGCTTCTAGCGGACGTCTTTGAAAATTTTCGCTTGATTCGTTTAGAGACTTATAAGTTAGATTGGTGATGCGTACTACTCGCGTACTACTCGCGTACTACTCGCGAGATTGGTTGGCGCAACATGCAAATTCGCACCAAGCAATCTCGCCGGAACAGCACAAGATCAACAACCGCAACGTCGCACTTCCTGATCTGTGCGGTATCAGACTCCATGTTTTAGTAAGATCTAGCAACATTTGTTTTCTTATTTTTTAACTTTTGATAAGAAAAAGGTATAAATTAAAAGAATGTTGATTCGATTTCATATCAACATGGAACAGTGGAGAAATCATCCACTTCCTCCGATGCAACAAATTCATCCATCAGATAGTTCTGAAGACTCTACAGATGAAATTGAAAGTATGCAAGATAAATTGCAAGGGGTTGCTATGACCGTTCTTGACCTTTCTAGGTAGGTGAAAATTCCGGCCCTTCTCGTCTTAAACAAGTTTGTAATCATTCAAAATGTATGCCAGAGATAACAAATTCATTTATGAATCAATTCAAAAAAATCTTAACCGCCCAATAGCTATGGTACTTCTTTGAAGAACCATGCTCGTTAGTGTCCAAGCTTGGTGTTGCAGAGATATGTGCAGGGTCTAGCAATTCTTTAGTTCAATAAAAAAAAAGTCGAAATTTTTATTAACTTGTATCCAGATTCGGAGATTCTGACAGGATTCGAAAGCCCAGATCCGGAGATTGTTACACTGCGCTAATAATTCATTTTGCTGTTACTCAATTTAGCTGTAGGTACGTAATCACGCACAAAGTTCTTTCAGCACCAGCCAGGTGAATATAAAAATTTCTGAAAATTTCAAAATATTGATACAATAGAGCGTCGGTTATCCAAACTTATTATGGAGACATAAGTGTTCATAGAACCGATTTGTTTGTGTAATCGGTCATCATTAGGTTTATATATACGTACTGTACTATATATGAAGTAAAAAAAAAAAAAAAGCCATTTTCCAACGCCAACGACAAGAAACAACGTTACAGTAATCGAATAAATAATTATGTGCAATTTTCTTGAAAATATTTGTTGTTTCATTGAATATTCTCCTCTATTATAGAATTAATTAGCTTAAAGTCGAATTATCGTAAGTCCCGGTGAGGCATTTGTAGTTATTAAGTTTTTAGTTTTATTTAAGTTTAATTTAACTAAATTCGAGATTACAACAGCAGAAGAGAAGGTTATTACTATAAGAATACCCAATAATATTCTTTCATATGGGTCAGGGATATACAATCAGCCTTTTACCACATTGAAATTGAGGAAGGGATCGCCTTTTCGACGCCGACGAACCGAGAGTTGTTGGCCAGTGGACGGTTGGGCCACTTTCAACAATAATTGGTAATTGCTGTACTCCTATATTGGTTACAGGCTAATCATACCACGTTTCTCTCCAACTGGAAGGACAACTGTCACGAAGTGATGGTAAAAATGAAAAAAACAATAAATGAGTAAAATTAGAAAAGGGCAACAATACTGGCAACAGATAATGTGCAGTTGCAGCTCGAGTGCAATATGCAATTGACACATTGCAAAATGGAGAGAACAGAGACTGTTGACCACCACCAAACTACACGTAATATCGAACGTCAAACTGGAAAGCAACTCAGAAAAATTCGGAGCGACAACGGGGGAGAATTCATTGTCGGGACTTTGAGCGCATGGTTCAAGGAACATGGGATTGACCACCAACTGACCACGCCATTCTCACCTGCAAGCAACGGGGTCGCGGAGCGCCATAACCGAACAATCATAGAAATAACGAGAACGATGCTGTGCGACGCGCAACTACCACTCCAATTTTGGGCCGAATGTGCCGTGACGGCAGCACACATACGTAATTCGTGTGCATCCAAAACACACGGGAAAACAGCGTCGGAAATTTGGGACGAGCGAAAACCAACCGTGAAGTATTTGAAACGATACGGATGTATTGCGTACACACTCATACGAGAAGCCCATCGCTCGAAGTTAGAGTCGAAAGCACAGAAAGGAATTTTCGTGGGTTACTCCCAAACCCGAAAAGCATATCGTATCTACAATCCGAACACAAGGAAGATAAACGAGGAGCGAAACGTGAGATTTGTAGAACACGAATTGGGAGATGGGAGCACCACTACTGACCGAGGCGCCACCTAGAGACGAAAATGACCCAGTCATCCGAATTGAGACCAAGCGAATGATTGTGAACGAGGCGGCCAAGAGGGGAATAGACCTAAACATGTACGACGTGAAATGCGCCTATTTCCATGGAGATTTGGAGGAAGAAACCTACATGGTACAGCCGGATGGAGCGAACGATGGGACCGACGGAGTATGCAGGCTACTCAAGAGCATTTACGGGTTGAAACAGTCGGGCAGATGATGTTGGTATGAAAAGCTGGATCAAGTATTGACTAACATTAAATTTGAAAAAACCCCCGACGATCCGTGCCTACACATCGTACGAAATAATGTCGAATATTTACTTTTGGGCATGTACGTGGATAAGATGACACAGGAATATTAAGAAACTAGAGGGTAATAATAATTAATTCTGACTAACAGAAATTTACCATCACCAAGTCCCAGCTGTTCAGCCTCAGAGTCTGGTAAAAATCACATAAAATACGTACTCATGAGGCTAATTTTATGTATTATTTAAATAGAATATCTAAGAAAAAGACGAAACAATGACAATAAAGTATTGGAGTATATTATTACAAAACATGAACGAGAATGTGAACTCAGAAAACAAGAATTGGAACAGCAGGAACGACTGAGACAACGAGAACTAGATCTCAAAGAACGTCGACTAGAACTGGATGAAAAAAAGACTTGAGACAAACCGAGTAGAAAGGGTCAAGCTCATGGAATTATTGATGCAAAAGTTCCCACGATAAATTTAAAATTAACAAATATCATATAAAAAAAATGTCGCGACGCAACACCTTCAATAATTGTAAGTTATGCAATTCTAGGATTCTCCAATCTAAAATACCACATGTTAAATTATACTGGAAAGAAACCTTACAACTGAAAGTGTGTGCCTCAACTTTTAAAATCAAATGTGGGGAAAAGCCAGTAGGGAAATTCGTTTTGAAATGAGTCTCCAATCTCCATGAAGGATGATGAGTCTATTTTATCCCATGAACTATTATGAGTCTGTTTTACCCCAATATGAGTCTATTTTACCGCATATAATATGTATAGTGTATATTATACGCCAGTAGAGGGGATGCATTGAAAAAATTCCTATACTATAAGAATGCCCTATAATATTCTTTCATATGGGTCAGGGATATACAATCAGCCTTTTACCACATAGAAATTGAGGAAGGGGATCGACATAAAATCGCCTTTTCGACGCCGACGAACCAATTGAAGCGAGAGTTGTTGGCCAGCGGACGGTTGGGCCACTTTAAACAATAATTGGTAATTGCTGTACTCCAACATTGGATACAGGCTAATCATACCATTACTATTCGAATGGTAATTGCTGCACTCCTATATTGGTTACAGGCTAATCATACCATTACTATTCAAATGGTAATTGCTGTACTTTTATATTGGTTACAGGCTAATCATACCATTACTATTCAAATGGTAATTGCTGTACTCCTATATTGGTTACAGCAGGGGTTCCCAAACTTTTTAGCATCGCGCCCCACTTTTTAAGCAAGGTGATCTTCTGCGCCCCACTTCATCTATCACTGCATTAATTTTTTTTTAAAAATAAACTACTAAAAAGGAAAAAAAGAAATTTTTATATAATTTTGCATAAACTTTGTATTATTTTATACATAATTTTATATAATTTTGCATAAAATTTTACAAAAGTTTGCAAAAAAAGATTGTCTTAGTTAGCCGGGTGTAATGGATGCGCCCCACCAATAATCAGCTCGCGCCCCACCAGTGAGGCGCGCCTCACCGTTTGAGAAACGCTGGGTTACAGGCTAATCATACCAAGTTTCTCTCCAACTGGAAGGACAACTGTCACTGAGTGATTGTAAAAATGGAAAAAACAATGGACAAATCAAACAAAAATGCGAAATTCTAAAATCCCAATGCCAGAGCTCTGTTTTGGCTTAGCTAGACTTTCCCAGGGGTGACCACGAGGAGGCACAGAGTTGGACTTTACACCCCCAAATTCAAAACATAAAATCTAATCTAAAAAGATTTATAAAAAATAAAATCCGAGTCATTTTTATTCTCGTCGTTTTCAATTTCCTCCCCGTTTTTGTTCCACGACAAAAATAAAAATGACTAATTAATTGAATACATACATAATTCAATTAATAACTAATATATAAAAATAAAAAATAAAATAAAAATAAAAATAATGACTTCCACCAGTCATTTGTAGGTTTGAATATTGAATTGAACGCATACATAATAAATTATTTATAAATATTCATAAATAATTAATTGAACGCATAAATATACCTACAAACAACCTTCCCGCCCCTTGTAGCTCATCCCATATGGAGACAAAGACCTCCGTAGAAATAGCGATGGTTGGACCTGAAAAAAAGTCGTAAATACCTAAATAACCATCTGCAAATATTGTCGCACTCACATGTACATATATTACACTCTTTTAACCATCCTTGCCTGTTATTTGCGCATCAAAAATGAATCGCTGGCGAGCGCTCTCACATGCCACGTCCTCAATTGCTCCGTAGCGATGGTTGTACCTGAAAAACAGACCAAAAAAACCTGAAAAACAGACAAAAAAACTATATAGACATCTACAAATATTGTCGCACTCACGATGTACATCGATTATACTCTTTTACGCATATTTTACCCATCCTTGCCTGTTATTTGTGCAGTAAAAACTGAATCGCTGACGAGCGCTCTCATGCCACGTTCTCAACTGATCCGAAACGATGCTCAATGACGTGGCCGGCTCCCGATGGTGAAACATATTTATTACGTTTAAAAGCCGGTTTGGATAGAAATTCCTTCATTTAAATTCGAAAGAAACAATAATTTCTTCTCGATTTGTTCCGCTTTATGGCTTATCGTTTTCATATGAGACAAGTCGAGCCCCGATAAGACGCTTTTCTTTTCAAGAAGCGCGCTGATTGGTCCGATTTCGAATCCCGCCATTATTTCACTTCAGCTTTAATGATTTATCATTCCCCCGATTGATATGTTATTTTTAAGGAATTAAAGGTTTAAGTTCGTCAATCTCGGTTTACATTTGTTGTTTCAAGTTGTATAAAGAATTTATGTATGTATATATCGTGTTCTTTGTATTTTTAGTTAAGTTTAGACATTTTATTTTGAATCTGACGAACGTTTTCATCCTTTTCGGGATGAACAGGCACAATAGGCACAAGGATCTTGTTCATGATGTGATGCAATGTGGGAATATATCATTTACAATTTTTAACTCGAGCTCAAAATGAAAAATTTCCACAAAACAAAAAATTTAACAAACCGGAATGCCACTTGAAAATTATTTTAAAAAATAATTCGTTTAATCACAAAATCACAAAAAAAGATTTTCCATAATTTCACGGTAGATTTCGAGGCCTGCTTTTAACATAAAGATTTTTGCTTCAACATCCACACAGATCATTTGGGCCGTGTGAAGCATTCGTTCGCCTCTCGAATAGCCCGTGTTTGAAACTGATCGCGTTTTCGCCGGAATTACAGAGATGTGAACAAATTCGTCGTGTTCCGCAAGAAAAATGCAAATTTTACCTAAAAATGTGCGTAAATAATGTCGTACCTTACGTTATCCCCCACCCCCCTCGTTGTTTGGTAGAGTAGCGTATTCGTTTCAATGTTATAAATCACAAAAATTAAAATAAAATAACAAAAAAGTAGCAAAATTCACATAAACTCACAAAAATTCACATCAAATCCCATAAAATCAAAAAATTCACTTAAAACCGCAAAAATTCACATTAAATTACAAAAATTCACATTAAATTTGTGACCAGCTGCCCCTGCGCACGGGTCGCTGCACTGCAACGGCAATGCACTTGGCGCAGCTCCAGCGCCTCTCGTATCTCGCGCAGCCTGTTGCGGTCCTCCGCAACCAGGTGGAGCTGCGGGCCTTTGGTCAAGCAGGATCGGGCCCCGGAAGTCGCCCTTCCGGAAGTGGTTGGCCCCTTAGGACAAGAGAGTTGTTCAGCAACCAGCAAGGGGAACGGTCGCATCGCGACCGCCTCCGAAACTGGCTGCAAAGATAACCCGAACTATCGGCGTGGCGACGTTGTCGCCCGCCGGGACCTGAGCGTCCAGTTGCGCCACGTCCGCCGGACGTTATCCGTAACTTCGGCGACGTGGCCCAAAAGAGATAACCGACCTCGTGTGTCATGGCGGCTGATGGCCGCCGTGCCACGCGGTCTGATTAGGGGCGGTTCGAAGGAACCGCCGCCTTGGGAAATACACTATGGGACACTACAATCATACCCCTAGACATCTAATAAAGCCATAACTAAACTATATTGTGTCTCCGTGTATTTCGTGGTTAGTTTTATCGTGTGTGTTGCGTCCAGCGCCTCCGTGGCTCTCCCCCGACCACGTGGCGTCCGTCCGAACACTCACAAATTACAAAAATTCACATTAAATTACAAAAATTCACATTAAATTACAAAAATTCACATTAAATTACAAAAATTCACATTAAATTACAAAAATTCACATTAAATTACAAAAATTCACATTAAATTACAAAAATTCACATTAAATTACAAAAATTCACATTAAATTACAAAAATTCACATTAAATTACAAAAATTCACATTAAATTACAAAAATTCACATTAAATTACAAAAATTCACATTAAATTACAAAAATTCACATTAAATTACAAAAATTCACATTAAATTACAAAAATTCACATTAAATTACAAAAATTCACATTAAATTACAAAAATTCACATTAAATTACAAAAATTCACATTAAATTACTAAAATTCACATTAAATTACAAAAATTCACATTAAATTACAAAAATTCACATAAAATAAAAAAAAATTACATAAAATCTCAAAAAGAAGCAGGGATTTGTAATGCAGGGAAGCATTACATATTAGACTTCTAAACCCTGTCTCTCTGTCCCTAAATAAAACACCAAAATAAAAGAAAATAAAGTAAATAAATACAAAATAAAATTTTTGGCCAAAATAAAGCAACAACAAACATTATTAAGAATGTTGAAAACAACACATGGCAACCATTGGCTGATTCGGGGGCCAAAAAATTTTCCAGTTAAAGTCCACAGAAGTTCTGTGGAAATTAGGACATTTCGGCTGCATTTGAGTACTCAAACGCGGCCGAAATGTCCTGAAGTTTCCGTCCAAAATAACTTCGAAGCAATTTCACACACTCGGCCGCAGAAATTAGGACATTTCGGCCGCGTTTGAGTACTCGAATGCGACCGAGTGTCTAAATTCTGGAGGACTGAAAATCAAGAAAACTTAATTAGATGTTCGTTAGAATTCGCGTACACGAACGTACGGGTGACACAACACATACGTCTAATTTGGTGGAAATTTCCCCTTCGGTCGCCGATCGTAATGCTACTTTTTTTCGACCAAATAAAAAAAAATATATACAGGCTGGTGCAGATTTCGATTTGGAATCGAATGAGCCTAGTTTCAAAATTTATAAACCTAGTTTTGATATACTAGTAGAAAATAGTATTTTACATATCGCGACGAAGATTTCATGGATCACAGGATCCGCCAGGTGCCGCTAGTACAATATTACAACTTCCGGTGCAGGACGGAAGTAGTATTATTAGACGGCTAAAAGTGCATTAAAACCGGTTTATTAATTCAACCGGAGGTCCGAGAAATCTGAAAATACCTTACAATACTAATATAAGTATGCTGAATTTAATGCCGTTGTCCGTTTGGCTCTAGCTGCTATAGTTTTTGTGGAATCGTTGACGACAGACGGACAGACAGACATGACCGTTTCATGAGACTTTCTAAACATCAGGTTTAGAAGTCTAAAATCTCTAAAATTGTCAAAAAATTTCAAAAATTCACATAATATCTAAAAAAATCTCAAAAATTGTCAAAAAATCTCAAAATCTCAAAAATTGTTAAAAATCTCAAAATCTCAAAAATTCTCAAAAGTTGTCAAGAAAATTGATTTTGTTCTGGTTTTACTAACTTTTACCGGTCATCCCGGAGTTATAAAAACTGTTGTCGATACCGACCAAATGCGGCGCATTTTTTCATTTCTCTCGGTTGTGTGGAAGTTTGTAATTATTGTTAGGTTTGTTTGTGTTGGTTTTTTACTTCCATCAACCCAGCGATTAAGGTGCAATCCTTAATTTCTGGCTCAAAGAAATTTAAAGGCATAAGGAAGAGGTTCGAGGTTGGGAGAATGAGGTTGATTAATCAGCTGATGTTTCTTTATTGAGCGGGTTGTGGTGACCCAGTTGGTGGTTATCCCTCCAACGGATACCATCTACCTGAGTCACCATGAAAGAGAAGTCGTTCCCCTCGTGTTGGCTCTGCCTTCTCCCCCTGGGAAGCGCCTGCCCCGAGAGGAGTGAGGTGGCCGGTAGCGAGCCCCCATTGGCTGAGCCTGGCCCCTCACAATGACCTATAAAAGGTGGAGTTTCCCGCCTAAAGTCAGAACTTACACTAACGACACCAAGAACACACAGCACCTAGCTCACCGTCAGGCCAACTTCAAGTACAAGTTAGGATTGATCGAGGATCGCTGAGTAAAGTGCAACTGTAACTCACGAATTTACCTGAGAGCTATTTCCGCGAAAGCGAGTGAATAGCCTTTGTGAATTCACATCAAATAATCGCCCCACGGTTATTCCACCACCGAAGTGTCCGAGAGCCCTGTAAGGAACCCCAGTTCCTGGTCAGAGCCTTGAGACGCTAAAAGTAAGAAGTAACCCCTAGACAACAGGCACAGATAGAAGACTCAAAAAAGCATCCCACCGCGTCCGTGAACGACGAATCCGTGACGAATTAACGACAACTCGAGACGCCACTATTGTTCTGCCGACCACGCGGAACCAGGGACGCCATCTTGAGAAATCCTTTGTTCGACTCTGACCAAGTCGACTCTAGAATATTACTGAGTGTATTTTAAGGCCTTCAAGCCTATTGAATAAAACCTTTTGTTCATTTATTACATACATTTAGTATTCATTTGAGTATTTGCATAAACAGATCACAGGTAAAGTATTACACGTTAGTGTTAGTATTAAAATATCAATTTTCTTTTTATGTTCTTACCATATTATTATACTTAAGGGTTTAATCAGATTTTAAAGAAGTGTCTTTAAATTTAAGTGGGGGAATGTGAGATTCGCATTTTTTGTCATTTTTCTTTTATAAAATTTTCCTAATAGTTGTTAGTAATAGTATCCTAGGAGTGTTAGATTCTTTTTGTCATATGAATATTGCTTACTTGTTAGTCATAGTATAGTGTATCTTGCATGTGTTTGTGTCACAACGCCGTCCCACTCCAAGATGGCTGACCAAACAACAAAGATATTACCCCCACAGATTCCTTGCCCAACTGAATGGACGTTGTCGTACTAGCCCAATTAGGTCCGGAAGTGTAATTTTAGAAATAAAACTATGACTTAGAATAACACAAACAATTATTTATTTTAATCCCTGATACCCCTAAAGGACTACACAAAATCTATGTCCAAACTAATAATCACTACACAAAATAATATTCCAAAACCCCATACATAACGGATATGCAAAAAATCCCATGTAATCAAGTTTATCATCAATAACTCCCCCAAAAGTGAACCCACACCAGAATAGCACTGGTAATCCCGTAATTTAACTCTCGAACTTAGGTCCCCAAAACATCAATAACTAACACCAAAATTAACAATGAAGTCAACCCACACAGTTGAGTAGCATCAATGATCAAAAGAAGAAAGAATAATACAACTTCAGTACAACCTGATTACGGGCGATTACAGCCGTGTCTCACAGCACTTGTCAAACGGCTTCCAACGGTGGTAACTCAGCTGAGGTGATCAAAGTGGAGGCAAGGCTGGATTTCAACCGGACTTTGAGCAGTGATCTACGGTGGTCTACGGTGTCCTCCCAGGTCTTCTAGCCGCCGTGAAAACAAAGTCAAACTTAACCCTTTGCTCTCCTGCTCACGAGTGAATTGTTTAGTTTTTAGGCTTCACCCCATTCGTTCCAGCACTATCCACCCTACAAACGGGTCACTAACTTCCTCGTCACCCCTGTCTAGCCAAGGGCTCTCATCCAATTAGTTTACGGCCTTACTCTCATTTTAAGCTAATACAGCCATTACCATTCAACCTGAGACACGTGCAGTTTTCAACCTTGCACAATCCGACTGCACAAACTTACACACCAATACACAGATAGTAAACAAAACACTTGCCACAAATACATAGATAGTAGGCAATATGTTTGTCAAAAATATGTAGACAGTAGGCAATATACTTGTCAAACACTAATCCTCTCCAAACTTATTTTAATCCGTTGTAAATATTTCTCAACCCCTTCCTTCACCTTGATGAGAAGCACGATTGAAGAACCCATTCCTTTTTTTCTCTCTCTTCATTAACTCCCATTAAACTGTTGTGTTCTTATTCGTGATGGTGAAAATGATTGTTGGATGAAGCAAGGAAGATGCGTGTCAAGCGGCCATATTTGCATAAGGGAATTTTATTAAGTCAAAAGTTAACACAGGTGGCGCTGCGCAAAGGTAGCGTCACAAATCAACAGGAAATGACAATTACAGAATGGAGTACAGACACTCCAACATCCCCTCAATTGTGAGGCGGAAGAAGAGCAATTTTAACATTGTAGTCAATCGACTTGTAATAATGAAGAATGTAATAAAATGAGAATACACAATCAATTGAACACTGAGTAATGACAAAACCGACACTCAATTACACACGAAAGTTCTACGCATCGGGAAAGCCATAAAACTTTGTCTGGGTCCTAGCTCGTGTTGGTCGTGGGCTGCGCGGTGGTTGCTGTGGAGGCGGAGGCGCAGTCGGAGGACGCAGAGGTGAGCGTGGGACGTGAGCTGCAACATTTGGTTGCACGATTGCAGGTCCGGGAGTCGGTGGTGGCGGAGTCGTGGTCAACGAAGTAGGAAAATTAAAAGGAGGTTCCTGGAAGTTCTCCTCCCCCATTGGAATTGGCTTGCCAATAACCAATCGCTTGCGAATCTGGTCGATATGGCGAGACCACACTACCGTAGTAGCGACTTCCACCTTGTACGTCGTGGACGAAATTTTCTCCAAAATGATCGCCGGAACCCACTTCTCGCCGTGGCGATAGTCGCGCACGAAAACTGGATCCCCTGCCTCAAAGTTCCTGGCGGTGTCCGCAACTATGATGTCCGGGAGCAGGCGAGGATTGAGGAGGTGAAGTCGAGAGCGCAGCTGGCGCTGTGTGAAAACTTCAGCCGGTGACTTCCGCAGTGTCGCATGTGGCGTCGAGCGATACGAAAACAGGAACTGCAAAAGGGCTTCGATAAGCGAAAAATTGAGTTTGATTAATTTGTCCATTTGGTTTTTAAACGTCTTGACGAATCCCTCAACCGCGCCATTTGTTGCTGGGTGGTACGGCGGAGAAAACGTGTGGCGGACGCCATTTTCCGCCAAAAACTGCTGGAACTCGGACGTGGTGAATTGTGGCCCGTTATCCGAGTGGACGTGGATCGGCAGGCCGTGCTGGCAGAACCACTCCTTCAACACTGCGACGGTTGCTGCAGCTGTTGTTGTTGACATGGCGCGAATCTCGCACCATTTCGATTTCGCATCGATGGCTACCGTCTTAACCCGAATAGTGCAGGATGGTGTTGTATTCGAATATAACACCATGGTGTTATATTTCAGCAAAAAGTAGCAACTTAAATTTTTCGATCCAACGTCGTAGTAAAAACGTTTTTAGATCAAATGTCGTAGAAACGTAACGTTTCTTGGACTACAAACTAGGGAAATTCCCTAAATACAGACAACAAACTAAGGAAATTCCATAAATACAGACAACAAACTAGTGAAATTCCCAAAGTATAGACAACAAACTAGAGGAATTTCCTATACACAGACAACAAACTAGAGGAATTTCCTATACAGACAACAAACTAGAGGAATTTCCTATACACAGACAACAAACTAGAGGAATTTCCTAATTACAGACAAATCTGAATTCGAATCTGAATTCAGATATAACACCATCGTGTTGTATTCGAATACAACACGATGGTGTTATATTCGAATTTTTTCAAGGTTTTTTTTTAAAAAACTCGAATACAACACCATCCTGCACTATTCGGGTTAAGACGGTAGCAGGAACATCTTGTTGTGGAATGGTCCGGCGAAATCGATGTGGATCCTACCCCAAACCTCGTTTGGTATTGTCCAGCGAATGTCTGAAGTGCGTGGAGGATCTGGGAGTGCCCGTTGGCAAGCATCACATAGGCGCACGGTGCGCTCTACGTCGGCGTCGATTCCCGGCCACCAGACCGTGGCGCGCGCAAGTGACTTTGTGCGCACAATGCCGTAGTGACCTGCATGCAACTCCGCTAGAATTGCAGCGCGCAGGCCGACCGGAACCACGAGTCTGTCGAATAAAAACAAATAATTATTAAAAACCGAAAAGGAATCGCGATGCTTGTAGAAGGGAGCTGTCTCAGGCGAATGCTGTTGCCATCCTGTGCGTGTGCATTCGAGCACAGTCTGCAACAATGCGTCGTTTTCGTAAGTAGCTTGCAGAGAAGCCGCCGAGACTGGAAATTGATGTAACGATGACGAGAAGATTTCAATTGCGCCGATTTCGAGGTCTTCTGTCGCGTCGACGAGTGGCTGCGGGTTTCTCGAGAGTCCGTCAGCAATAGCGTTATCCGAAGCGGGAACATGCAAAATTTCGTAGTCGTACGCCGACAGGAAGACGGCCCAGCGATGAAGGCGCGCAGCCACGACTTGGTTGCACCCTTTCTTGTCGCCGAAGATGGAGACCAACGGCTTGTGGTCCGTTCGAAGCAGAAATCGTCGACCAAACAAATAGTGGTGGAATTTTCGAATTCCATACACTATTGAACACTGAGTAATGACAAAACCGACACTCAATTACACACGAAAGTTCTACGCATCGGGAAAGCCATAAAACTTTGTCTGGGTCCTAGCTCGTGTTGGTCGTGGGCTGCGCGGTGGTTGCTGTGGAGGCGGAGGCGCAGTCGGAGGACGCAGAGGTGAGCGTGGGACGTGAGCTGCAACATTTGGTTGCACGATTGCAGGTCCGGGAGTCGGTGGTGGCGGAGTCGTGGTCAACGAAGTAGGAAAATTAAAAGGAGGTTCCTGGAAGTTCTCCTCCCCCATTGGAATTGGCTTGCCAATAACCAATCGCTTGCGAATCTGGTCGATATGGCGAGACCACACTACCGTAGTAGCGACTTCCACCTTGTACGTCGTGGACGAAATTTTCTCCAAAATGATCGCCGGAACCCACTTCTCGCCGTGGCGATAGTCGCGCACGAAAACTGGATCCCCTGCCTCAAAGTTCCTGGCGGTGTCCGCAACTATGATGTCCGGGAGCAGGCGAGGATTGAGGAGGTGAAGTCGAGAGCGCAGCTGGCGCTGTGTGAAAACTTCAGCCGGTGACTTCCGCAGTGTCGCATGTGGCGTCGAGCGATACGAAAACAGGAACTGCAAAAGGGCTTCGATAAGCGAAAAATTGAGTTTGATTAATTTGTCCATTTGGTTTTTAAACGTCTTGACGAATCCCTCAACCGCGCCATTTGTTGCTGGGTGGTACGGCGGAGAAAACGTGTGGCGGACGCCATTTTCCGCCAAAAACTGCTGGAACTCGGACGTGGTGAATTGTGGCCCGTTATCCGAGTGGACGTGGATCGGCAGGCCGTGCTGGCAGAACCACTCCTTCAACACTGCGACGGTTGCTGCAGCTGTTGTTGTTGACATGGCGCGAATCTCGCACCATTTCGATTTCGCATCGATGGCTACCGTCTTAACCCGAATAGTGCAGGATGGTGTTGTATTCGAATATAACACCATGGTGTTATATTTCAGCAAAAAGTAGCAACTTAAATTTTTCGATCCAACGTCGTAGTAAAAACGTTTTTAGATCAAATGTCGTAGAAACGTAACGTTTCTTGGACTACAAACTAGGGAAATTCCCTAAATACAGACAACAAACTAAGGAAATTCCATAAATACAGACAACAAACTAGTGAAATTCCCAAAGTATAGACAACAAACTAGAGGAATTTCCTATACACAGACAACAAACTAGAGGAATTTCCTATACAGACAACAAACTAGAGGAATTTCCTATACACAGACAACAAACTAGAGGAATTTCCTAATTACAGACAAATCTGAATTCGAATCTGAATTCAGATATAACACCATCGTGTTGTATTCGAATACAACACGATGGTGTTATATTCGAATTTTTTCAAGGTTTTTTTTTAAAAAACTCGAATACAACACCATCCTGCACTATTCGGGTTAAGACGGTAGCAGGAACATCTTGTTGTGGAATGGTCCGGCGAAATCGATGTGGATCCTACCCCAAACCTCGTTTGGTATTGTCCAGCGAATGTCTGAAGTGCGTGGAGGATCTGGGAGTGCCCGTTGGCAAGCATCACATAGGCGCACGGTGCGCTCTACGTCGGCGTCGATTCCCGGCCACCAGACCGTGGCGCGCGCAAGTGACTTTGTGCGCACAATGCCGTAGTGACCTGCATGCAACTCCGCTAGAATTGCAGCGCGCAGGCCGACCGGAACCACGAGTCTGTCGAATAAAAACAAATAATTATTAAAAACCGAAAAGGAATCGCGATGCTTGTAGAAGGGAGCTGTCTCAGGCGAATGCTGTTGCCATCCTGTGCGTGTGCATTCGAGCACAGTCTGCAACAATGCGTCGTTTTCGTAAGTAGCTTGCAGAGAAGCCGCCGAGACTGGAAATTGATGTAACGATGACGAGAAGATTTCAATTGCGCCGATTTCGAGGTCTTCTGTCGCGTCGACGAGTGGCTGCGGGTTTCTCGAGAGTCCGTCAGCAATAGCGTTATCCGAAGCGGGAACATGCAAAATTTCGTAGTCGTACGCCGACAGGAAGACGGCCCAGCGATGAAGGCGCGCAGCCACGACTTGGTTGCACCCTTTCTTGTCGCCGAAGATGGAGACCAACGGCTTGTGGTCCGTTCGAAGCAGAAATCGTCGACCAAACAAATAGTGGTGGAATTTTCGAATTCCATACACTATTGAACACTGAGTAATGACAAAACCGACACTCAATTACACACGAAAGTTCTACGCATCGGGAAAGCCATAAAACTTTGTCTGGGTCCTAGCTCGTGTTGGTCGTGGGCTGCGCGGTGGTTGCTGTGGAGGCGGAGGCGCAGTCGGAGGACGCAGAGGTGAGCGTGGGACGTGAGCTGCAACATTTGGTTGCACGATTGCAGGTCCGGGAGTCGGTGGTGGCGGAGTCGTGGTCAACGAAGTAGGAAAATTAAAAGGAGGTTCCTGGAAGTTCTCCTCCCCCATTGGAATTGGCTTGCCAATAACCAATCGCTTGCGAATCTGGTCGATATGGCGAGACCACACTACCGTAGTAGCGACTTCCACCTTGTACGTCGTGGACGAAATTTTCTCCAAAATGATCGCCGGAACCCACTTCTCGCCGTGGCGATAGTCGCGCACGAAAACTGGATCCCCTGCCTCAAAGTTCCTGGCGGTGTCCGCAACTATGATGTCCGGGAGCAGGCGAGGATTGAGGAGGTGAAGTCGAGAGCGCAGCTGGCGCTGTGTGAAAACTTCAGCCGGTGACTTCCGCAGTGTCGCATGTGGCGTCGAGCGATACGAAAACAGGAACTGCAAAAGGGCTTCGATAAGCGAAAAATTGAGTTTGATTAATTTGTCCATTTGGTTTTTAAACGTCTTGACGAATCCCTCAACCGCGCCATTTGTTGCTGGGTGGTACGGCGGAGAAAACGTGTGGCGGACGCCATTTTCCGCCAAAAACTGCTGGAACTCGGACGTGGTGAATTGTGGCCCGTTATCCGAGTGGACGTGGATCGGCAGGCCGTGCTGGCAGAACCACTCCTTCAACACTGCGACGGTTGCTGCAGCTGTTGTTGTTGACATGGCGCGAATCTCGCACCATTTCGATTTCGCATCGATGGCTACCGTCTTAACCCGAATAGTGCAGGATGGTGTTGTATTCGAATATAACACCATGGTGTTATATTTCAGCAAAAAGTAGCAACTTAAATTTTTCGATCCAACGTCGTAGTAAAAACGTTTTTAGATCAAATGTCGTAGAAACGTAACGTTTCTTGGACTACAAACTAGGGAAATTCCCTAAATACAGACAACAAACTAAGGAAATTCCATAAATACAGACAACAAACTAGTGAAATTCCCAAAGTATAGACAACAAACTAGAGGAATTTCCTATACACAGACAACAAACTAGAGGAATTTCCTATACAGACAACAAACTAGAGGAATTTCCTATACACAGACAACAAACTAGAGGAATTTCCTAATTACAGACAAATCTGAATTCGAATCTGAATTCAGATATAACACCATCGTGTTGTATTCGAATACAACACGATGGTGTTATATTCGAATTTTTTCAAGGTTTTTTTTTAAAAAACTCGAATACAACACCATCCTGCACTATTCGGGTTAAGACGGTAGCAGGAACATCTTGTTGTGGAATGGTCCGGCGAAATCGATGTGGATCCTACCCCAAACCTCGTTTGGTATTGTCCAGCGAATGTCTGAAGTGCGTGGAGGATCTGGGAGTGCCCGTTGGCAAGCATCACATAGGCGCACGGTGCGCTCTACGTCGGCGTCGATTCCCGGCCACCAGACCGTGGCGCGCGCAAGTGACTTTGTGCGCACAATGCCGTAGTGACCTGCATGCAACTCCGCTAGAATTGCAGCGCGCAGGCCGACCGGAACCACGAGTCTGTCGAATAAAAACAAATAATTATTAAAAACCGAAAAGGAATCGCGATGCTTGTAGAAGGGAGCTGTCTCAGGCGAATGCTGTTGCCATCCTGTGCGTGTGCATTCGAGCACAGTCTGCAACAATGCGTCGTTTTCGTAAGTAGCTTGCAGAGAAGCCGCCGAGACTGGAAATTGATGTAACGATGACGAGAAGATTTCAATTGCGCCGATTTCGAGGTCTTCTGTCGCGTCGACGAGTGGCTGCGGGTTTCTCGAGAGTCCGTCAGCAATAGCGTTATCCGAAGCGGGAACATGCAAAATTTCGTAGTCGTACGCCGACAGGAAGACGGCCCAGCGATGAAGGCGCGCAGCCACGACTTGGTTGCACCCTTTCTTGTCGCCGAAGATGGAGACCAACGGCTTGTGGTCCGTTCGAAGCAGAAATCGTCGACCAAACAAATAGTGGTGGAATTTTCGAATTCCATACACTATTGCGTATCCTTCGCGCTCGATTTGCGCGTAGTTGCGCTGGGCAGCTGACAGGAGCGATGATGCGAAGGCGATTGGGTGGTGCACGCCGGCGTTGTCGACGTGCGAGAGGAAAGCGCCCACTCCGACGGGAGATGCGTCGACCGTGAGGTACACGGGCTTCTTCTGGTCGTAGTGGGTGAGAGCTGACTCCGTTGACACCGAATTTCGCACACACTGCCATGCTGCTTCGTGCTGCTTGTCCCACGTCCATTTGGCGCCGTCACGAGTGAGACTATAAAGAGGTTCAAGAGTTGTTGATAAATTAGCAACGAAACGGCCGTAGTAGTTCACAAGGCCGATGAACGATTTTAGCGAAGTGACATCCGTTGGACGCGAGGAGTTACGAAGGGGGGCCAATTTGGAATTAATCGGCGAAATTCCTTGCTTCGAAATTCTTAAACCCAAAAATTCAACCGATGGTTGCAAAAACTTGCACTTGGATTCGTTGAGCGTGAGTCCGTTCGCGTCGAAAGTAGCAAAGAGGTTGTCGAGATTTTGAAGGTGCACGTCGTTGGTTGGCCCGGTGACAGCTGAGTCGTCGATGTAAGGTTGTGTGTTCCCCACATCAGCCAATAAACCGTCCATCGTGCGCTGGAAAAGAGCCGGAGCTGTGGATATACCATAAAATAATCGATTAACGCGAAAAAGTCCGATGTGCGTATTTATGGTGCAAACGTCCTTGCTCTTGTCGTCCAACTCCAATTGATTGTAGGCGTGGTTCATGTCGAGGGTCGAATAAGTTTCGCCACCCGACAATTTATTCGCCACGTCCGCAAACAACGGCAGCGGATACGAACAAGGCAACACAGCTTTATTCACGGTGCGGTTGTAGCACCCCGCGATCTTCATGGTCCCGTCAGTCTTCCGCACGTGCATGATAGGCGTTGCCCATCGTGATGAAGCCACGGGAGTAATGATGCCAAGGTCCTGCAGACGACGCAACTCGAGCTCGAGGTCGGGCTTAATCGCCAACGGAACCGGATAGGCTTTCAAAAAAATCGGTGAAAAGTTCTGGTCAACGTCGATACTCACGGTGGCCGTAGAAAGTCGGCCAATCTCGTTCCTGAACACGTGTTTGTGCTTCGAGAGGATCGTTTTGAGCGATGACAGCGATTGTGCGCTCACGGAGCCGTGTGGAGCAGTCGACGTCGATGGGGCAGCAATATCGGGTTGCGTTGGAGCGGCTGGTTTGGCAGGCGGCGGAGCGCGTGTCGCACGATTGCGTAACTTGTCGTCGGCCATGGGCGTGGGCACAGCACCTGCAACGGGCTTGAGGGCGTACACGACAGCACCCATGTGTTCCTTGGTGGATTGCAGCAGGCCAAACGCATCGAGCCAGTCGCGGCCTAACAGCGGTATGGCGCCTTTCGAGGCGATGCAGAGCGACAAGCAGTAAAGTTTCTCGTTGTAGTAAACTGGAACCTCGCACACGCCGTCCACGGGCAGGAGCCCGTCGTATGAAGACATCTGGATGTGTAATGGCTGTAATGGAAATTCTTTGAAATATCGATTATACAGTTTGCGAGAAATAAACATTGCGCCAGCGCCGGTGTCGATTTGCATTCCAAGTTTGGTGTTTGCAATCAAAAGTTCCAAAACTAGCGGCTTGGTGTGGCGTATGTTGACAGCATTCACAGTCGGCGTGGACACGCTGGTAGTTGGCTCAATCGCGTAGAAAGTGAGCTGTTGCGGCATCGGTTCAATCGCGTGATTTGGCATCGAAGTCGTCGTCGCTTTTCTGCATACCGTCTTGAGATGTCCGTCGAGGCCGCAGTTGTGGCACTTGGCGTGCCGCCACTTACAGTCGGATCGTCGGTGATCCGTTCCCCCACACGATGGGCAGCTGTTGGGGTCCCACGCGTGTTTGGCTGGAGTCTGCTTGCCGTGCGATGTGGCGGAGCTCTTCGGGAAGCGTTTTCCACCCGTCTGTCGCTTCGAATTAAATTTCGCCTTGGCGGCGGAGTTATTATTGGAATTGCTGACCTGATGTACTGTTGTTGTGGGTCTTGCAAAGCTCGCAAGGTCGGAACTGGCCAACTCCGCTGCTGATGCTGCGTCGAGGGCTTCGGCGAACGTCATGTCCTTCTTCAAAACGAGCGTTTCCTGCACGTTTCGCAAGTTGAGGCCCCAAATAAATTGGTTTCGCAGCTCGTCGTCCAGCTTGTCTCCGAATTCACAGTATCGTGTCAGCACTTGCAACTCCACGGCGAAATCACCCACCAACTCGTTGGGCGCACGAGTGCGGGAACGGAAGCGCATAACTGCACTTTGCGCGAGCGGCTTTGGTTTCTGGTGCTTCTGCATTAGGGCGACCACCTCGGCGTACTTCATCATGGTCGGATCCTTCGGCCTGGCTAGATCCGTGATCCGTTTGAACGTCGCCATTCCTACGCAGGCGAGCAGGAAATTGACTTTGTCCGCGTCGGCGTCCACTTTGTTTACTGCGAAGACGCATTTCATCTGCGAAATATACGTCTCCCAGTCGTCACTGGGATCGTACTTGTCCGGTGTGCCGACGTTTGGCATCGTGGAAAGCACAAAGTTGAGGAAGCGCAACAAAAGACAAAAAACGGAGGAACTAGGCCTACTTTTGGGTCCGCGAGGTCCGCGTGGTCAGCAAAAGTTCGAAAAAGTCGCTATTTTTGCACGAAAAAGTTCACAATAAAGAATGTGGATTCTTGTTTTACCATCTCGTCGCCAATTGTTGTGTTCTTATTCGTGATGGTGAAAATGATTGTTGAATGAAGCAAGGAAGATGCGTGTCAAGCAGCCATATTTGCATAAGTGAATTTTATTAAGTCAAAAGTTAACACAGGTGGCGCTGCGCAAAGGTAGCGTCACAAATCAACAGGAAATGACAATTACAGAATGGAGTACAGACACTCCATAAACAACAAGGCCACCTCACATGAAAGTGAACGACCTTGCCCCCTCATTCCAATTACGGCCTCAGCCATCTGCTTCCCCCTCACCCCTAGTGCTCTGAAATAAAACAAGATAAGTGCCTTTACTTCTACATATTAATTCCTTTTCATTTTCCCCAAAATCAATATCAATTAGCATTTCTATCCCTTTACACATTTATTGTCATTTTATGTCTTCTATTGTTACTCATAGGTTTTACCTCAAACACCCGGGAAAAACAATTCATGGAATTAAACATGGCCTCATTCAATCACCCCACAACAACAGGACTGGTGAACATACCATATCTGGGTCAGATCAGTTATATGGTCAGTTATATGGTCTTCAATATCTGCTGCCTCTTTGTCCGAAATGAAAAAAATGTTGCGTTTGCAACATTTTGCAATCAGTTCAAAATGTAACATAGTGCGCCCAGTCAGTAGCGCCACCCATCGGTAGTTATTAAAGACGCTCAAATCGCAAAAAACGCGCTCATCATTAGAGAATGACAACCCCAGAACGATGTTTTGGTCGAAATAAGCTTATCTCCGGCCCAGACCCAAACCACCCGGTTGGAGACCGAAAAAAAAGGTTTGTTCCTTCCGACTCCAACTCTCCCGACTCCAACTCTCCCGACTCCGTCAGTCAGGTTGGTTCCTCTCCCTAAGCCGCGCCTTTCAGTCTCCTCAGTCTCGGGGTCCTCCGCGGTGGGGCCCTCCTCGGTCTCGGGGCCCTCCTCGATCTCGGGGTCCTCCTCGGTCTCGGGGCCCTCCTCGGAGACTGATACAATCACGCCCCACCCTGTGACAATATTAGACCAACAGCAGAAGATTCTATGGCAAACAACGGAGTTTACAATGCTCGACTTAGGATCCAAAGTGGAAGGTTTGTTCCTCCCAACTCCAACTCTCTCGACGACTCCATCAGTCAGGTTGGTTCCTCTTTCTGTCTCCTCAGTCTAGGGGTCCCCCGGGCCCTCCTTGGTCTCCTCAGTCCCGAGGCCTCAGAATCAGGTTGTGTGCCCAGTCTCGATTCTCCGTATGCCGTCCATACACGACAGATCACCATCCCCTATATCTCAAACGTCAGCTGCCTTGTCATCATCTGCCTTGTCGTCATCATCGGCATCTGGCTTTGCGGTGGTGTTACTATGGTGTTATATTCGAATACAACACCATGGTGTTATATTCGGGGGAAGACGGTAGCCTGGGGAAGGAGAGAGCAGAGTGGTGTGGCGGGGGAGAGACTGAGAGAGGACTGCGAGAGGACGGCCTGTTCAGGGACCGGTCCCTGACCAGTCTTCCTAGGCAAGAGCTACGACCAGAGAAGGAACAAGATGTGTCCCAGGCTATCGTGACTCAGCCGCCATTCACCACATGGACGCTAAGTAGTATGGCGTCGCCCATACTGCATCCTTCATGGCTGCGTGGAAGTGAGCAAGCTTCACGACATGAATGTTATGTTGAATGTTATGTTGAATGTTTAATATCTAGTCAATTATGTATAACGTTTATCAATAATTCCTATTATCATTGTATTTCATTAAGAGTTTGTTCCAGTCCGAATAAATTAATATAAGTTGTTTTGAGAAATATCATTAGTCATTATTTCTCATTCTTTTCATATTTATAGTTTTAGAAATTAAGCTAAGAATTAGTAGATGTAAGATAAGTCCTGTCGCGGCATCAACGTTAAGGAATATTTTCAGTTTGCTAACGAGAATATTCTGGCTCGTTACATGTAGAGCGCTTTGGGGACGTGTGCCCGACTCACAACAGGAGGAGAAAAACAACTACTCCCCCAGGCAGGTTCCCATGGAAATCATAACAATTTCGGATGAGGATGTACCGTCCAGTTCAGAGGCAGCCTCTCAGTCACCACTCAGTCGCAGTGTAGGAGTACAGACCTCTGCGGAATTTGTCGTCCCTAAGTGCATGATAGAAGAACTAACAGCTGCAATTGACAAATTGACAACGACACTCAAATGTTTTTCCTCACCCTAACAACAACCTTCGCATATTCATATATTCTTACATTTTTAAATATTTTTTGTTAACTTTGATGTTGCAGAAAATTAAAAAACTAATTCTGACTGATTATAGTGTTTGGTGTATTTGGTTTTCAATAAAAAGGAAGTTTTTAAGGTTTTATTTAAAGATAAAAAACAGATTTGCATGGCGAATGCCATTATTTGGATATACAACGTGTATTTTGATGTTTAGTGCACGCGTAATTAGCGCTACTTGTTTGGATGCGAATGTAATTGTAATGTCAAATTTACAATAACTATTTTCCATTAATTTCCGCCATTTTTCTTTGTATTGAATAATCATTTCAAAGTAAAAATTTAACCCTTTTCCACAAAACAAACACAATTTTGTAGTTTTCCTAACGCAAATTAGACTCTATAGTTTCAAGAGATGGTTTTTATAAACCCAAAATTAAAACAATTTTCCAAAAAATGGAGCCGAAACTCAACAATTTTCAAATACTTTTTCATCTTACTTGAAATCCTTGAAATCTCATTAAATCTTCAAAGATTTCAAAATCTTGTACGAGATTTTTGCTATTGACTACCCCTCCTTGGTCATCTTACACAATAAGCTTAAAATATATTTGCACACACTTTAAGCAGAAGTCCCCCCCTCCCGCTAGCTTTAAGCAAAATTCCAAAGCAGAAATTTGAGATGTTTCAAAGATTACAGATTAATTTTTTCACGTGAAACGACATCCGAGGCAAAGTTGTTATCTAATTAAGATTTTTAAAAAGATAAAATTGGAATGTGCAAATGTGTAAAGGCCGCAGTTGCAACATTTAATTAAGAAGTATTTATGCGTGCCTAGTTTATCTTGTCGTTTCCTTTACATTTGGAGATATAAATAAGCGATAACAGCCAATGGGAATCCAAGGCTGCTTGTATCTCTCTGCTCATGTTCATTGTTTTCCTTGACCAACTTAGACTAGCTTGTAAGCCACACCGAGGTTGGAGTTGTGTAAGTAATTTTTTTATTTATGTAACGGATCTAGAAAATCTGCGTTTCACCAGACGTGAAAAAAAATCTCTTCTGTTTACTTGAAGTTGTTTTAAGTTTATCTATCATCTATCAGAAAGATGTCATTGAATCTCAATAGATTTTTGTGCAACCTGGTAGGCAAACTCAAAACGGCTAACAGCATTCAAAATCAAATTTGAATTCTAATTTATAATAGTCTAAATTTGTGAAACTTATTGGAAGCCCAAGAGTACAAGTACTTGTATGTACTTAAGTATTATACTGGGTGGCCCACATAAAATGGGCCCGACAATGCAGAGATTGTCTCAAAAATTTATACACACACACAAAATTAATTTATGATATTGGCAGAATCAGATGTGTCAGTTCCAGTTGCACAGCTGCTTTGAACTGTTTTCAGGGAAATTTTAGTTTTATATTTGGAATATGAGGGGGGAATGGTGTCATTTTTTTCTTTGCTTTTAGATAGAAGCAAACCAGGAAGAAGGATATCAGAGATTAAATTGTTTTGTTGTTTGTTGTTTTAAATTGTTTTCATAGAAATTTTAGTTTTATGTTTGAAATATGAGGAGGAAATGGTGTTATTTTTTTATTGCTTTAAAATTAAACCAAAACACAAATTTTTTAAATTTGTTTTAATTAGCCTACATTAAAAATGTTGTATCGCATCAGGTGATTGTGTGAAAAACTGCATACAGAAAAAAAACAAACGAGAGAAATTCTGACCGCCTGTTGCTAAAAAACCAAGACACATGGTGGTTCTATCACCTCACTGCTCCAGTTGTTTATAGATGGCACCCATGGGAGTCCGAACTCTGAGTTGTTCGAGTGCTGGAGGTCCATCTTGTTGGATCCTCCCACGACGCGACAAGTCCTTGTCATGGGTGAACGTTCGGCCAAATCGGCCATTCGACTTTGACGCGAACGGGACCTCCGCAAAATCGCTTATGCAAAGAAGGTGGAATCTATGAGTGCGCAGAATGTAACTTTTACAACAACATTAGGACTTCAGCAGATGCTCCATTTGGTTCCTTGAAGGTAGCAACCACTGAATTGTTTACATATTTAACTTTAATTTAATTTTTACAGATCATTCGCATCCGTAAAACCGCAGACAAACTACACCCAGATGTCGTCACTCATCTTCATCCCTATGTGTGGCGACAAGCACTCCCGGATGAATACAAAGATCCAAACCTCCTCACATGTCGTCGTGGACTGCTCGCCATCGTTTTTCTAAGGCAATTAAAAAGCCGATGGGGGACCAAGTTACGGCTCCCTTATCGAATCGAAAGATTCAATCACAGTGTCACTTTTCGTCGCCTGAAATAAGTCTTTCAGGACGACCTTTTAGTTTGTTTGACGTGCATACCAATATTTATAAGTATTTCTAAAAACTTGTTCTCATCCATTTTTCTTGAAATATACATGTAAGTTATATTGATAATTTTATCACATGTAATCACCTAACACCATGTATTAAATTGTCATGTTCTTTTTAAATTTGAAAACCTCGTCTTGCTGTAATTAACCAATTTTCAATTGTATAAGTTAATTGGGGGGAAGTGTTGTGACTTCAAATGTCCACCTAAATTTGGGTAAAAATTTCCAAGCGATCGAGTCGCATTGGCGGCCGCTACCTTTCTGTGGACCGCGCCAATGGGGCTCCGACGCTCGCCGTTATTTAATTGACCTTAATCTTATGATATTGGCAGAATCAGATGATCTAAGAGCACATATAGCGTATGAAATCAAAACATAACAATTTGGAACCATTTTTTAAAGAAAGAGTTTAGTAAAATTCTGTGTTTGTGATTGTAATCAATTAAGCCAATGGAGGGAGCTGCTGTTGCTTCCCAGCAGAATGAAAACAGATTCATATGGAATCTGTGATGTCATCCAGTCTCAACAGTTTTTTATGCCTCTGGTTTATATCTCTACGTTTGACTGCAGTCATGAACTTAATATATCTTTAACTGGACAAATGCTCTTGATAAAACTTTTGGAAATGTGTGTAATTGTATTTTAAGGCACTATTTTAAGACACTATTTTAAGACACTATTTTAAGACACTATTTTAAGACACTATTTTAAGGCATTATTTTAAGGTGCTATTTGAAGGGCACTATTTGTGATCCCCCTTACTGTATTTGTATTGTATTGTATTGTATTGAACTATTGCAATGCGTGTAAATGACGTCATTCACCTAGCGGCGAGTTGCCGACTCGCCGGGCGGAGATGTGCCAAAGTCAGTCTCACGGTGAGACTGACTTTGGCACATCTCCGCCCGGCGAGTCGGCATTGGTGAGACTCTCACCAAATGACTTCATTTACATTTATTAGTTGGACAAACCAAATCAGAGCGAGGTACAAAGATTACAGAGGGAACTCGTATCTGGACTGCAGCGACTCGAAAACTAAAACAGATAAGTAAAAAATATTTTCATTAGAAACAATTTTCAAAATTCTTTTTTAATAAGCATTTTTCATTTGTGCCTCTCTGTGGCTTGTTTTGCCTGCTCCTAATAGCCATTTTTATTTATTATCGAGTACTTCTTTTTGGGATGTTTGCCAGGTTGATAAGTTTCATTTCAGTTCTTTAATTATTAAAAATAAAAAAGACAGATGTGAAAGCTTTAAAAGCGCTAATTGGCTGGTTCATAAACTGCTAATTCCCAACTGGCTGTCTCGAAAGAGCTAATTGCAGATTGGTTAACTAATCATGTGACATAGGTGCCAAAAAATACTGATAAAATTGTGTCACATCTCAACTTTCAGCGTTTGTAGTATGATCGCAGAAAAAAGTGTCTATGTTTGAGCATTTACCGTACCGTTATTTTTTTGGCTAATTTTTGCTGAGGAGAACACCAACACAAGAACATGAAAATTCTCTAATAATTTTTCTCACCCGGTACGATACAACAACAACATTTTTAATGTAGGTTAATTAAAGAAATTTAAAGAATTCTGTTTAGCTTCAATTTTAAAGTAAAATGACCTCCATTTCCTGTCATAATTTAATATTAAATTGAAAACTAAAACAGATAAGTAAAAAATATTTTCATTAGAAACAATTTTCAAAATTCTTTTTTAATAAGCATTTTTCAGATATTGCATAATAAACTTTTATTGTACTTTATTAAAATTACATTTAATTAGTTTTTATTGTTTTAAGCAATGTTAAGCTTTAGAAATGCATGTAAACTGTTTTTTTTATGTATTTGTGAACTTTGCTCTGCAGCAAAGTTAAGTTTTGCCCCTTAACTACTTTGTATAAATAGTTGTGAGTTTTTAGGCCCAGTTTACAACAATTGATTTGTTTAACTATTTTTTTTATAATTGATTACTTCTGTTTGGGTGTTTTTCCTGATTAGATAAGCTTTATTTCAGGTTTGGTTCTGCCACCTGACTCCAGCTGTGGACTGCTCGCCATCGTTTTTCTAAGGCAATTAAAAAGCGATGGGGCACCAAGTTACACGGCTCCCTTATCGAATCGAAAGATTCGGTCACAGTGTCACTTGTTTCCGTCAAGATACACACACCTTTCCACACACTAGAAATTAAGTAGATTCGTCTGATCAATTAGACAAGGAACCTGAGTAAATTGATGACCGTACACCTAAGATTGAAAAGTAGGTCACCTGACATCATTTGGCGAGCTTGACAGAATTTGTTAGAATAGATTTAAGGCAAATTAAGCCGAGGTGAGAATTTAGAAAAGGTGTGGATGAACAGAAATTTTGAAGAAGATAAGACTTGGGATTTGTGGGTGTTGGTTTCAGTGAAAAGTTGGTATAGCCCAAGTGAGAATTTGCTTTTGAAGATCGGTTGGTCTTGTGGTTTGGGTCATTAAATTTAAAAAAAATAGTAGTGGCTACTGCAGTGCATCGAATGTGGCGTGGTCTTAGTGTATTGGATTTTTCAGTGCAATAGTCGTGAGGCGTGGATAAACAGGCTGCATCGGTTGATCTGTGTTGGAACCAATTCATTTGGTTAGTATTTTTTTTTAAATTTTTGGTGCTTATTTTTAGCATATTTGTTTAGCATATTCATTTCGTTCTTGTGTAGCTTTGAAAGTTGGCGCCGCAGTTCGCAGATCTGTCACCGGGAAGAGTATCTAAACTTGAAGATTTGCGGTTAGTATAAGTTACTTCTTCATATTTACCCGAGGGGAAATTGAAAGTATGCAAGATATATTGCATCATTTAAGATTATTGAACATTAATAATCAACATAGACGTCATGCTTTAAATGTTCAAAGGCGGGAGCAATGACATCAATAACAAATTGAAAGAAATTATCAATAAATTGGAGAAGAGCAACAACAAATGGGACAACAATTGCTCGATTAAGTCACGATACAAAAATTGATGATGAAGTTGGAAGCGAAGACAGCGAAGACGGAAGTGGCCAATCATATGACTGCAAAAAGTGTGGAAAAGTCTACAAGGCCGAACCACATGAAGAAATTCATCCCCATTCGTCTCAACAGCCAGCAATAGACATCATCATGATCTGTGCCTTTTTAAGAATGACGAAATACACCAACGTTGTCAAACAAAGATAAGATGAAAAAGAAGGTAAAACATAACCTAGCTAAAAACTAGATGATCTCAGGCAAAATTACGGATATCCACCGATCGGCCAAAACTGGCTAAATCGAGGTCATAATAGTTACCTGAGCCGTAACAGTACTACATTGACTTGAGCGAGTTCCAATCAATCTTGGACACATTTAAGGATGCTCAAACTCAAACCGCAACATTTACAGAAAAGACGTGGGAGTGCAGGTTGAGTCCACCGAGGATATTATCACAAATGAAAACATTGAATTACTATTTAAAGTAAAAGCGGTGATTGAGAGGTTGTTTTCCTGTTACCGCGATAAACCCGTTTTTATGATGAATTTATAATTTATTTATTATATTATTTTTTTATCAGTACAAAACGGAATTTTTTTGCTATTTCATATTACATCTCAAATAACAACAAAGTTTCTTCTCTTTTATTAACGACGAAAGTATAAGAAGAGTATAGTTATAAGCTAATAGTGAGTTTGCGGTTGCCAATTGTTCCTTATAATTATGAGTTACAAGCTCATAATTATAAAATTGGACTTATAACATAACGTAACTCCTCAATTTTTACACTATTTTGTAAAATAAGGGAGCCAATCAGATCGCTTAACACTATTTTAAGCTCCTCCCACTATTGCAAATGGCGCTGATGGTGCTAATAGAAATTCAAAATGGCTGCCTGACCTGTTTCAACAATCAGCCTCAATCACAATTTCTTTCTGCCATCGAAGGATAGAAACAACTAAAATCATTCCAGGTAAGCAAATAAATGAACTGGAAGACAATTTCATGTCTGAAAACTGTCAAATTAGTAAAACTACAGATTTTCATTTTCTTTTGCATATGGATTTGTTCTACCATTACATGCAAGAGATTTGTACTGTTCACATGGTATTTATAAGTATAATTTATAAAATGTTTATTGTACCGCAAGTGCCTATTTCAAGAAGGAATTATAATTATAATTATGAGCTTGTAACTCATAATTATAAGGAACAATTGGCAACCGCAAACTCACTATTGTCCACTTCTCTTCTTAATGGGAATTTAAGCCGGTGTAAAGAACCGACATCATCTGCAACATGTTTCGTATTTTGGAACATGATGGAAATCGAATTCGACAAAACATTTGTATCTGTTTTTATTCGTTTATCTTTCTATTATCGTCTGTGCAACGTTATGCCGGGCTGGGCACGGTACAGTTCCGGTGTGTATAATTTGTATTATGTCTATTGTATTTGCCATGTGTGGCAGAATAATTTTAATTTAAGGATGTATGACAGAATAATTGTATTTTAAGGCACTGTTTGAAAGCTCTATTTGTGTATTATGATTTTTTAAATTATTGTATTTGTATACTCTATTACACTTCTCTCGGATGTGGAGATAGCTACAAATACCCTTTTCCCAATATCCCTTTCCCCGTGTCTTCCGACACTTTCTCTGACGATGACGATTTGGATTATGATTTGGAATTAGCAATAGCGGCGCTTGATCCTCCAAATATCGAACTACTTGATCTGCCAGGCTTTCGGCTTTACCACATCAGTGCTGCCGAACTGTCTCAAACTTTTCCTCCCGGCGGGAAAGAAAAATCACTCAAACTCTTTATAATTTCCCCACTAATTATCTTTCTCCCCGATCACGCAGTGCTCTTGATGTTGAGTCCTATCTGCGCGAGTGGTTCACCTTGACTGACGATGTTGCCGACTAATTGTCCTGCCATCCAAACACCGTGTTTTCAACCGAAATAAACCCGCCTCCATGCGGTAATTCACTCCACAAAAAACAAAACAAAAAAAATTGTCAATTATTTTTCTGTCCAAACAAAACACTCGCAATATTAAAACTTTATACAAACTAAAATTAAACTACCATCATTCTATTCATGTCTAGACGTCCAATTCCCGTAAGAATTTCAAAACCTGACACAACCTTAAGTCTAAAACTGCATTTTTTTTGGCCTGCAAATGCATTTTTTTGTTTGAAAATGCCCTCTTTGTATACCACAATACAACTAATACAACAGGTTAATTGACCACCCACAATACATAATAGACTTATCTGTTCGCCATTGTGGCAAAAATTGGAATTAATCATTTCAATTTCAGCAGCAAGTAGGACGCGACAATTTTTATGGCCACAATTGTACATGGTACACCAAAAGTACTTCAATCACCTTCAATGAATTATCCATCACCACTTTATAAGCCGGTGGACTGCTCGCCATCGTTTTTCTAAGGCAATTAAAAAGCTATGGGGCACCAAGTTATGGCTCCCTTATCGAATCGAAAGATTCGGTCACAGTGTCACTTGTGTCCGTCAAGACGCACACACCTTTCCACACACTAGAAAATAAGTAGATTTGTCTGATTAATTAGACAATGAACCTGAGTAAATAAATGACCGTACACGTAAGGTTGAAAAGTAGGTCACCTGACATTTGGCGAGCTTGACAGAATTTGTTAGAATAGATTTGAGGCAAATTAAGCCTAAGTGAGAATTTAGAAATAGTGTGAAATCAGGTTAATTTCTGGTGTGAGGCCGATGAAGCGAAACTCCTAGAGTTCTTGGCGAAGTTGAAGGGTTTGCACCGTTTTGCCAGCAAGGCTCAGGTTTCCGCTGAAGCGCAGCGGATTCGGCTCAGGATACGCAAGAAGTTTTTGAAAGCTCGATGAGCGGCGGCGAGGAGGCAGCTGTTGGCTGAAGCTAACGAAGCATCCTTGCCGGCATATCTCGCGCCCCATGCGCCCGATTCTGACAGCGTAAGGGGCAATGGCTCACTCATGAATGAGCCGGTCTCTAATGATGAGCGCGTTTGTTGCATTGATTTGATCGTATTTATAACGATGGGCTCATGGCTTTTAATTATTCTTGAGCAGAAATGATGGATTGCCCATTTACTGCTTGAGCCAATTGAGTAATTCTTTCAACAGCAAAAACTAACAAATTTTGTTACATTTGTTACATTTACAACATTTTTTTATGTTGTTACATTGGGTAACAACATCATGTTGGTCATGTTGCGGGATTTTTTTTTGGTCAAGTTGGTCATGTTAGTGTATGTTAGTGTATGTTAGTACATAAACAAACATAAACTAACAAATGTTGTTACATTTTGAACTGATTGCAAACACAACATTTTTTTTTTCATTTCAGACAAAGAGGCAGCAGATATCGAAGACCATATTCCTGATCTCACCCAGATATGTCTAACCCAGATATGGTATTTTCACCAGTTCCTGTGTTCGATGTTTTTTTTCAGGCCTGTCTAGTAAGGCTTGTGCGGTATTTTTTTAAGTAATACCCGCAAATACCGCAAATTCAATAAAAATTCAACAATGCAATAAAAATTCAAAAAAATGCAATCAAATTTATTTAAAAAATTGAGTTTGGTTTTAAAACCCATTTAGAGACCATTTCATCAGTTATTTTATTTATGATAATTTGCAACTATATTAAAAATATATCAATGCCGATAGAAAAATATATGATAGAAAAATAGGGGAACGATTTTTTTGGTCATTTTAAGTCTTATCAGCAGGTTTTTGGCACTTTTCAATTTTGGCCATGTTAGCCTTTGAGTGATGCAGACAACGTTGTCAAAGAGAAAGCTTTGACAACGGTGTGGGAGGAGACGGGTTGGGTGAAGGAGGAGACGCTTTCATTTTCCCATTCCGCTGCTTTCATTTCCCCATTCCAGCGAGGATTTTAACTAGATGCACAAGGCATCCAGCTAGGAGCAAAGCAAAGCAAAGCAAAGCGGCTTTGCTTTGCTAAGGAGATTAGTCTCCATTCTCCTGACGGCACAGAGTGACCCTCCAACCCCTAATTAGTTCTTTAATTCCTTCAGCTTTAGCTTTAGCTTTTCTTTGCTTTTGCATGTTGTCTTGTCGATGCCTTTTGTCAGTTTTATTTTTATTTTATTTTATTTTATTGTTTCATTATTTTTAGAAAAATTCCAGAGATAACCGAACGTTGGTGCCTCACCAACCGCCTTCGCCTTTCCTCGTTCACCAAGTTCAACAACCACTTCACCCGTGGAACGGGAACGTTCACGTTCACCAACCACCGCCTCAGCCTCAGCCTCAGTCGTGGAACTGTTAACCAATCGCCTCAGCCTCAGCCTCAGCCGTGGAACTGGAACGTTCGCCAACCGCCAAACGACACCACCACCAACCTACACCACCACAACCAACCGCAACTGCAACTGCAACCGCCAATGTCTGGGTCAGGGATCATGATCTGGCAGATGTCATGGAGGACAGGCACTCAGCCGCTTCGGTCGAGACCATCCCCCAGAACATCAAAATTTCTCTTGCCCAGGCCCAAACCGCCGGGTCCGAAAAGGAAGGTTTGTTAGTTTGAAAATACTATTTTACTTTGTTATTTTCAAAAAACTTTTACAAAGTAGGCAAACACTTAAAATTTAGCGTTTCAGTTGAGTGTTTAGAATATTAACGCATAAATTGACCCAAGAAAAAAAACCCATCTCAAATAATGTCGTGTCTCCATTTGAATATTTTTATATGCACCCAGATGGCGACACTCATCCCCAGCGAAAGAGGTTGTTCTTTTGCACAGAATGTCAGTGACCGAACATCATTTAAGGACCCCTGCCCATAGAGTGAGACCATTGGGTCTGACCCATAGTTTTGACTGATCTCTGAGCGTTCGGCCACACAGATATGGCAGATGGTTGGCCGGAAAAGCGGAAAGTCTGATGGTGGACTGGCACGCCAGTGCTGTTAGACCCCTTGTCCAGGACAAACGACTTATTGCACTGGTGGCGGTCAGATTGGCCAAGCCAGGCAGTTCAGAGCACAAGGTGCGGCTGCTAGATGCCCCGGCGGTTCCATCAGGGGTGACTCAAGCACAATGGCAGGAAACAGAGTTTGAGGACGAATTGACGGCATTTGCTGAGCGGTACCCCTAAACTTTGGTGCCCTGCCCTGTTAACTGGGCCTAGTTTATCTTCAAAACACGTCTCCTAGGAAAGCATGCTTTCAGGCTTGAATCTTGATTGGTACATTAATCCAACTTATTGGAAGACGAGATGAAATCGTTTGAAGTTTTTAACTTTGCTCATTTCATTGAAACGTTACTCCAAAGGAACAAGCATACTCTCGTCCGGACGTTACCAGACGTTACAGGAAAACAAATGTAAGTACAAATGTACGTTACCAGACACAACGCGGAATGAGTATCCACTCCACTTTGGTCGCTAAAGAGGCAATACTTGGCGCGGCCACAAGTGTTGTGCATCAAGTGGCCGAATTCGTGAAAGAAAAGGTTTCAACCTAAATCTAAAGAATTTAGCCTAACTTAACGTACATTTTAGCGATTGATAGTTTCAGCGATAGTATCGACAGGCACGTATTTCAGCAACTTATATTTTTTTTTAGAATTTTAAGACAGCGATTTTATTTGCATTAGTTGACGAAAACAAAAAATTCTTAGAAGTTTGTGTGGGAATTTGGTGGGACTCGTGGGTTTTTCCTATCTGCACAACCAATGCATCCACACTTGATTTTTGGTGCAAAAACCGTACACGAACAATTCAGAAATCGAAAAGTTGGTGTAAAAAATTAGGAAAAATTAGGAAAAATAAAAAACCTAAAGCTGTGCTTTTGATGGACAGTTATCCATAATAAAAACTCAACTTTTCGGTTTCGGCTAAACGACAATTCCAACTACAAAAATTTGATTTTTAGGACAAAAATTTGATTTTTAGGACAAAAATTTGATTTTTAGGACAAAAATTTGATTATTTAGGACAAAAATTTGATTTTTAGGACGAAAAGTTAATTCTTTTGAACAAAAATTTGATTATTTAGGACAAAAATTTGATTTTTAGGACGAAAAGTTAATTCTTTTGAACTAAAATTTGATTTTTAGGACAAAAAATTTATTATTTTGGACGCGGGCGGCGCCTTTTATTTGCAGAAATTTCAAAAATAACATAATCCTTCAAAAAATTATATTCGGGATATTCCGTCTCATCGTCCCCGACATCAGACACATTATGCATCCCTACAAACACAAAACCATTATCACAACTTAATCTTTCGATTTAAACCGAATAAATACTTGGCGTCAACACAAATTCGTGCAAGAAATCGACCCAATCCTCATATCGGTCGTGATGTCCGGCGCCACAAAAGACGACTCGATCGACTCTAATAACGTGTTGGTTAAAGGAAGCTTCGATCGGGTCCGACATGCAATTGTTTCCGATAAAACAAACAGCCAATCAGGGCTTATTATTGTAATGCTGTACTTAACCTATGTATTTCATTGAATAACATGCATAACTTCCCCTATTTAATCCCTTCGTTAATCCCCCATTGTTTCGATTCCTGGAAACTGTTTGTGGTTATGTGTCCATATCATAATTAAAACAACACTGATTTGCAGAATCCGACTTATACAAATAATGGAAAATCAAGACGAATGCCCCACCACCGAATGCCCCACCAGCACACCGACAGACCAGAAGCGACCACCACCATACAGACCGGTTGTAATTGTGCCTTTACTCAAGTGAATACGCTTTAACTGTTATTGTCATTTCATTTGGTGGATTTGGGTTTTCTAGGGTTTTCAGGGTGATGGCAAATTGGTGAAATTATGAAACCGGGAACATTGTTATTTAGCTTGTATTGAATACATTCTTGAATTTATGAGCAAAATTTTAACACCAAACAAAACCTTTTTATATCTGGGCACACGTGGGCTAAAAATTCTTTTTCCCACAGCACAACTCAACTGGGATGAGAAAAACCTCCGAAAACAACTTGAAAAAACATAGAAATAACGGTAGAAATATTTAACATAGAATACTGCATAAACTGGCAATATACAGGGTGAACAAAAAGTCTGTATCTTTTCTTAATATTTCTGAAAGTGCTGACAATGCATCTAATCTAATGATGGCAAAGTACTAAAGTTGGGTGGGGCAATCTTTTGGTGACCCGAAATTTGACCTTGGGATGTTCCTTCAAGGTCATTTGAAAATTATCTCGGAAACCGTTAGAGATAGACAGAAATTTCCAATTGTAAACTTGTAGAGCAACATTTGTTTAGTCTAAAAATGACTAATCTTCAAATCTTTTGTAGTAAATGTTTTTAAGAAAATTGCAATTTTCTAAAGTAGACACAAGTCAAAGAAAAAATGCCCCAAATTGAAAAAGTGTCAAAAACGTTCTAATTAGACGTAAAATGACCCAAAAAATCGATTCCCCTGGTTGGAATTTGCATATCTGGCACCGTTGCAGAGACATGGGCAGAAAACTGAATTTTTGAAAAGAAAAAGTTATGAAAAAATTCAGTTTTCTGCCCATATCTCTGCAACGGTGCCAGATATGCAAATTCCAACCAAGAGAATCAATTTTTTGGGCCATTTTACGTCTAATCAGCACGTTTTTGGCACTTTTTCAATTTTGGCCATGTTGAGCCTTTGACTTGTGTCTACTTTGAAAATTGCAATTTCCTTAAAATTTTTTAGTACAAAAGATTTGAGGATTAGTCATTTTTAGACTAAATGAATGTTGCTCTACAAGTTTGCAATTGGAAATTTCTGTCTATCTCTAACGGTATCCGAGATAATTTTCAAATGACCTTGAAGGAACATCCCAAGGTCAAATTTTGGGTCACCAAAAGATTGCCCCACCCAACTTTAGTACTTTGCCATCATTAGATTAGATGCATTGTCAGCACTTTCAGAAATATTACGTAAAGATACAGACTTTTTGTTCACCCTGTATATCAAATCCGTAGCCGAGCTACCAAAACATCGCCTCAAAAATCGTCAGTTTTAAACATTAAAACACCGCAAACGACATGACCGAAGAATCCACCAACATCAACGTCACATTTGACTTCGACTGTGCACCACGCAACAAGAAATTCACCGGGCAAAGAATCATATAAACAACATTTGGCCGGCGCAATGCACTTGAAAAAAGCTCATCAAAATTTCAACGAGTGATACGGATTTGACGTTTCCTTATTGCTGTTTTGTTTGCAACAAGAAGTTTACGAGTGAAAAACCATATTGGCAGCACTTGGAGAGCAAGTCGCATGCTAGGAAAGGTAATATGGACGTAAGTGACATCAGGCAAAAACAAACAATTAATAATAATTACAGATAAAGAGAGAAATCATTCAAACAACGTCAATAATTGGTAATGGCTGCACTCCTATATTGAGATACAGGCTAATCATACCAATACTATTCAAATGGTAATGGCTGCACTCCTAAATTGAGATACAGGCTAATCATACCATCACTATTGAAAAATGGAAAAAACAATGGGCAGAAATCAAACGGAAATGCGAAATACCAAAATCCCAATGCCAGAGCTCTGTTTTGGCTTAGCTAGACTTTGGACGAAACCAACTAGCTTTCCCAGGGGTGACCACGAGGAGGTACAGAGTTGGACTTTACACCCCTAAATTAAAAAAAAAAATAAATAAAACCAAAAAAAATTTTCAAAAATAAAATTAGAGTCATTTTTAATCTCGTCGTTCTCAAATTACTCACCGTTTTTGTCCCACGACAAGAATAAAAATGACTAATTAATTGAATACATACATAATTCAATTAATTATTAATTAATATGACTTACAAACAACCTTCCCGCCCCTTGCGGCAAATTCCATATGGAGACCAGGCGCACCTTTACCATTGGGCTAACTGGGCTGCAGCCGGGCACTGGGGCTGATGGGCACAGAAGGCCGCTGGGCACAGAAAAGTGCTGGGCAAGGGGCGCCTGAGTTTTAGTAGCCCAGGGCGCTGAAAAGTGTAAAGACGGCCTTGATGGAGACAAAGAACTCCCGGTTGGACCTGAAAAACAGACAAAAATACCTAAATAAACATCTACAAATATTGTCGCACTCACGATATACATCGATTCCACTCTTTTACGCATACTTTACCCATCCTTGACCGTTATTTATATATTTAAATCAATCGCTTACCAGCGCTCTCATGCCACGCCCTTAACTGCTCCGTAGCGATGGTTGGACCAGAAAAACTCGCAAAAACCTACAAAACCGACAAAAAACCTAAATAAACATCTACAAATGTTGTCGCACTCACGATATACATCGATTCCACTCTTTTACGATCAATCGCTGACGAGCGCGCTCTTACCACGTCCTCAACTGCTCTGGAGTGATGCTCAATGACCCTCAATGACCAGCTCACTGACGTGGATGAGCTTCGGGCTGTCTCTCGCACATTCCATCGCACCAGGAAAGACCGATTCTTCAACAGTCTGATAATCCAAACACGGCTTCGAATTTATTTTCGCTAGACACTGTTGAACCATTAGTCACTTCTGGACGCACCTGCAGCAAAGGGGAGATTACATCACAACTTGACCTCAATCGGAGAATTGTAAAAATTTTAATTTTTCGTTAGAAGTTTTTTTTTGTATTTTTGGCCAAGAATAAATCAGTTTTTTGCAAACATTTTGATCGATACAGTTGTGTCTTGTCTTTACACACAGCACAGCCCATAGAATATTCTATAGACTGTGCATACGGCAAATAATTAATCACGTGACTTGTTTTGAAATAATAAATACCGTATTTCAAATTTGTGGCGCACGAAGAAGTCACAAATCATTTTAAAAAACATTTAAATAATCGACAATAAACCCTGTAGTTAAAAACAAAATTTTCTTCAAATTTTTTTAAAATCCCGGTTTCCCTAAAACCCGGACGATCACACATCATACATCTGCGCCCAGAACCAAACAATCGATAAACATAAATACCGGTCACACTAGTCACGCGGTGATTGTATCACGGGTTCAAACAAACCCGTGATCAACCACACAAGACAGAAGGACAGAACCAACTTGAAACTCGACATGGCTGCGTTGTACAACTTGTTAGCCTGTTTATTCGTCCTTATTCCGCTCGCAGTAGCAGACACGCCTGCAAACTGCACTTATGACGACATTCAAGGACGATGGATGTTCTACGAAACGGAGAGAAGTCAAAGCTCAAACGAAAATTGCAGCACAATCGGTAAAAATTAAAAAACATTAAAAACAGATCTCTCTGTGAATTTGCGATTAATCAAATGCTCAATTTGTTTGTTAGGCCCGGTCGTGTACAAAACCCAAGTGGAGCTGAAGTTTCCAAACATTGCGGTCGATGATTTGGGAAACATCGGTTTCTGGACGATAATTTACAACCAGGGGTTCGAAGTCGTGATCAATCAAAGGAAATATTTCGCGTTTTCGATGTACAAACAGTCCGGACAAAACGTGACGAATTATTGCGACCAAACGTTCCCCGGCTGGTCGCACGACATTTTGGTGCGCAACTGGGCGTGTTTTGCGGGGAAAAAATTGGGATCATACTCTGCAAAACATAGTGTCCATCAAAAGTAAACAATTCTCAGAAAATGCTTTAAGCCGCATTCGATTGCAAACTTTAGTAGTTTCAGTCAAAAATCTTTTATATCAGCATGCCGGTATCAGTGAAAAGGTTTTTTGTTGTTTGTTTTTAATTATAAGAGCCTGGATGAATAATTATGTTGGTATTTGGGCCAGAAATTTGAGTTTTCTCGATATTCTGAAGGTTATTATTAAAATTTGGGTAAATTTATAGAAATTTAGGCCTATTTCCTACATTTTGGACTTTTAAAAATGTCTTTTTCAATGGCATGCTGGCTTAAAGCGGGGTAATTGTGTTCGATTAATAATTTTTGTACTTTTTTTTAGTTCTCAGATGAATGGCGTGTATAGGACTAATAAGCATTTTATCTATGAGATAAATAATAAGCAGTCGTCGTGGAAGGCCAAAGTCTATTCGCATTATGAGAAATTGTCACATGAGGAGTTGTTGTCGATGAGGGGTGGAAGGAAATCTAAAATTGTCGAGTTAGTTTTGAAAGAAGAGAAACAAAAGAATGAATTATAAATAAATTAAATTTTAATTTTTTTTTTTAGTTTGCCAAAACCTGTTGCAGTTTCGAGGGAGATTGAGAAGCTGACTTCGAGTTTGCCATTGGCTTTTGACTGGAGAAATGTTAGCGGAGTGAATTACGTGTCGCCGATTCGTAATCAGGCCACTTGCGGCAGTTGCTATTCGTTTGCTTCCATGGCCATGCTTGAAGCGCGTTTAAGGATTTATACGAACAACACCAACCAGGTTGTGTTTTCACCGCAAGATGTTGTCAGTTGCAGCGAATATTCTCAAGGTTTGTTTCATAAAAATCGGTGATTTTGTCGTAAAAATCGGTGATTTTGTCGTAAAAATCGGTGATTTTGTCGTAAAAATCGGTGATTTTGTCGTAAAAATCGGTGATTTTGTCGTAAAAATCGGTGATTTTGTCGTAAAAATCGGTGATTTTGTCGAAAAATCGGTGATTTTGTCGTAAAAATCGGTGATTTTGTCGTAAAAATCGGTGATTTTGTCGTAAAAATCGGTGATTTTGTCGTAAAAATCGGTGATTTTGTCGTAAAAATCGGTGATTTTGTCGTAAAAATCGGTGATTTTGTCGTAAAAATCGGTGATTTTGTCGTAAAAATCGGTGATTTTGTCGTAAAAATCGGTGATTTTGTCGTAAAAATCGGTGATTTTGTCGTAAAAATCGGTGATTTTGTCGTAAAAATCGGTGATTTTGTCGTAAAAATCGGTGATTTTGTCGTAAAAATCGGTGATTTTGTCGTAAAAATCGGTGATTTTGTCGTAAAAATCGGTGATTTTGTCGTAAAAATCGGTGATTTTGTCGTAAAAATCGGTGATTTTGTCGTAAAAATCGGTGATTTTGTCGTAAAAATCGGTGATTTTGTCGTAAAAATCGGTGATTTTGTCGTAAAAATCGGTGATTTTGTCGTAAAAATCGGTGATTTTGTCGAAAAATCGGTGATTTTGTCGTAAAAATCGGTGATTTTGTCGTAAAAATCGGTGATTTTGTCGTAAAAATCACGAATTTTTCGTAAAAATAGGCTCCTATAGGAGCCCGGCGCCAATTTAAATCTTTACGGTACTATAAATCGTGGAAAATTGAATTTTGTTTTTGTTTTATAGGTTGTGAAGGTGGATTTCCTTATTTGATTGCTGGTAAATACGCGCAAGACTTCGGTGTCATTCCTGAAGAGTGTTTTCCCTACAGCGGCCGTGATGGAAAATGCTCTGAAAAACAATGCGCTCGCACATACGTGTCCGAATACAATTACGTGGGTGGATTTTACGGAGGGTGAGTTTTATTTTTAAAAAGTTGTTTGCAGACCGGCTAGATTCATTGAAATGATAATTTTATTTTTCAGATGCAATGAAGCATTGATGCGATATGCTCTTGTGAATAATGGACCGGTTGCGGTTGGCTTTCAGGTGTATCCTGACTTTATGACATATTCGTCAGGGATTTATCATCACACTGGTCTTCTAGAAAAGTTTAACCCTTTCGAGGTATGATTGCAACCACTGCATATTTACACATGAAAGTGCATATTTACACATTAAAATGAATTTTGGTTTTTTCACATTAAAATGCATTTTGGTTTTTTCACATTAATATGCATTTTGGTTTTTTCACATTAAAATGCATTTTAATTTTTTCACATTAAAATGCATTTTGGTTTTTTCACATTAAAATGCATTTTGGTTTTTTCACATGAAAATGCATTTTGGTTTTTTCACATTAAAATGCATTTTGGTTTTTTCACATTAAAATGCATTTTGGTTTTTTCACATGAAAATGCATTTTGGTTTTTTCACATGAAAATGCATTTTGGTTTTTTCACATGAAAATGCATTTTGGTTTTTTCACATGAAAATGCATTTTGGTTTTTTCACATTAAAATGCATTTTGGTTTTTTCACATTAAAATGCATTTTGGTTTTTTCACATTAAAATGCATTTTGGTTTTTTCACATTAAAATGCATTTTGGTTTTTTCACATTAAAATGCATTTTGATTTTTTTTCACATTAAAATGCATTTTGGTTTTTTCACATTAAAATGCATTTTGGTTTTTTCACATTAAAATGCATTTATTTTTTGTATGAAATGCCATTTTTCTCATTTGAAAATACAGTCGAAACTCTTTATAACGAATCGCGTTATAACAAATTATCGATATAACGAACACCTAAAAATGGCTGGTTCGGTTGGCTGGCCGTAGAACACCGTGTTAAAATATTTCGATATAACGAATCGATTTTTTGGGTCACTTGCGATTCGTTATAAAGAGTTTCGACCGGTTTTGACTGTATTGCAATCACAAGACATGGCACAGACTCGTGTTTGCAATTTACACATTTTTAATAATTTGGATTAATTCTTTGTGTTACAGTTGACAAATCACGCCGTATTGGTGGTTGGTTACGGCGAGGAAAACGGCGAGCTTTATTGGATCGTAAAGAATTCGTGGGGCACTGGCTGGGGCGAAAAGGGTTTCTTCCGCATCAGACGTGGCAGCGACGAATGCAGTATTGAAAGTTTGGGAATGGAAGCCGTCCCCATTCCTTGAAAACATCAATTTACTACTACTTAAAACCCAAACGAACATTAATCCTGTGATTTTCTATAAGCAAGTGTAATTATGCAAATTTAAAAATTTATGTACGCATATTTTAATGACTGAAAACACGAACTTTAATTAAAATAAAAAAAAAATTCAGTTTCACAACATGACAAAAACAAGATTTTCTCATTTAATTTAAAACAAATAAAATAAAATAAATAAAATAATGGATAACGACAATTGACAACGTGTATTAAGCCTGGTCATTGTTAAGTATTTGCTTGTCAGTTTAATCGCCATTAACATGCCTATAACATTGTATTTCATGGCTGCTAGTGCGCCTTGTCGCTCAGTTTTGATGCTAGCTCACAATCTAAAATTGGATGTAAACATCGCCTACATAGATTTGATGGCCGGGGATCAGCTCAAACCAGAATTTACATCGGTAAGCATTGTTCGTATGAAGTAAACATAAAATAAATTTCTGCTAAATTCAACAAGATGAACCCTCAACATACAATTCCGACCATCAACGACGACGGCTTTATTTTGTGGGAAAGGTACGCTATGTAATCCACCGTCGCCATTTTGAATTTTAAGTATTATTTCTCTCTAGCCGTGCAATCCTCTGTTATTTCGCCAATAAATACGGAAAAGAAGACTCGCTGTACCCGAAAGATCCGGAGAAAAGGGCGTTGGTTGATCGTATGTTGTATTTCGATATGGGCACATTGTACCGCGCGTTTGCCGATTATGTGGTAAGTCACTAAGTAGGCCTAATTGTCAATTTTTAATGGTCGATAAAGCGGTGTAATAATTTGATTTTCGTACAACTGTATAAAGCAGTATCCGCAAATTTTACTCAAGGCTGTGGCCAGTCCGGAGAAAGAGGACAAAATGATCGAATCTTTGAGTCATTTAAACACGTACTTGGAAAAGAGTATTCATGTGGCGTCCGATTTCTTGACCATTGCGGATTTTGCGATTTTTGCGACACTGGTTACGTTTCAAGTTAAGTTTTTTTTTTGGTTTGCCATTTTTTTTTTATAAATTCGGATTTTTTGGGGGGGCGGTATATTTTACAGGCGATTAATTTCGATTTTACTAAGTTTTATAATATCTCCAGATGGATGGACTTGATGAAAACCGAATTGCCTTATTACAGCGAAGTAAACCAGAAAGGAATTGATGATTTTCGGCAGTGGTATTTAGTCACTAGACCATAATTACAACCGAATTGTATATTTTTCATTTGATTTCAATTTTATAAAAGAAGGAAAAGAAAAATTTAAAAAAAAACACAAAAGTTTTCTTTTTGCATCACGACTAAATTTATCTGAAAGCTACCCCTTGATACTTCCCCACAATGGCCAGGGGAGGACCATGAGGAGTTTGGACACCATTCACGATAAGAAACAATAGAAGAAACGCACAGTTTTGGATTGTATAATCTTTATTGCAGTTGCCTAGGTCGCTGGGCAGGGCTGGACTGGGAACAAATTTATTGCCGGGAAATCTGGGTGTCCGGGCCACAATTAATGAAGTCGGGACAGGTCACAGCGGCCACGGGCCACCGGGAAACTCCCGGTAGCCCGCCGGGCCAGTCCAGCCATCGTCACCGTCTTTCTAGCGCTCTCACAACCAGTCAGCCTGGGACTGGAGCTCGAACTGTCTCCAAGATGGCGGTCAAGCCACAAAGAGACCTTGCTTAATCCTCTGTCCTGATTGGCTGTAATCAGAATGCAGCTGAGGATCCTTTTCTCGATGTTGCCAGTGCCGAGTGGCGGCGGCCAGTTGGTTTATATCAATAATTTTGAGGGAAAAAAACTTAATTTTAATAGTTTCTGGTTAAACAAATGATGCTCTACAACTTTACAATTGACATTTTTCAGATTGCATTGTTAATTTTTGAGTTACAATGTGAAAAACCATGACGCATTGTTGAAAATACAAATTTTTCTTGCTTAATGAATTGCCCATCCTCTGTTTACTCTAGATTCGTGAACACAATCTGTGATTACTACTTAGTTGCAGAAATATTCGACTGCAAGTGCAAACACTTAATCGAAACACGCGATATGTCCGTATTTTAACCGAAGTATGATATCTTCAAGACCAAGCAATTTTTGTGCGGCCTGATGGTGTGTGACCAGCTGCCCCTGCGCACGGGTCGCTGCACTGCAACGGCAATGCACTTGGCGCAGCTCCAGCGCCTCTCGTATCTCGCGCAGCCTGTTGCGGTCCTCCGCAACCAGGTGGAGCTGCGGGCCTTTGGTCAAGCAGGATCAGGCCCCGGAAGTCGCCCTTCCGGAAGTGGTTGGTCCCCGTAGGGACAAGAGAGTTGTTGATCAACCAGCAAGGCGAACGGTCGCATCGCGACCGCCTCCGAAACTGGCTGCAAAGATAACCCGAACTATCGGCGTGGCGACGTTGTCGCCCGCCGGGACCTGAGCGTCCAGTTGCGCCACGTCCGCCGGACGTTAACCGTAACTTCGGCGGCGTGGCCCAAAACCGATTACCGACCTCGTGTGTCATGGCGGCCGATGGCCGCCGTGCCACGCGGTCTGATTAGGGACGGTTCGAAGGAACCGCCGCCTTGGGAAATACACTATGGGACACTACAATCATACCCCTAGACATCTAATAAAGCCATAACTAAAACTATATTGTGTCTCCGTGTATTTCGTGGTTTGTTTTATCGTGTGTGTTGCGTCCAGCGCCTCCGTGGCTCTCCCCCGACCACGTGGCGTCCGTCCGAACACTCACAATTGTGGGCCCGTCCAGGATTTTGAATTCTCTTGCGAATACTATTCTAATTTACTGATTGTGCGAAGCACAATATTAAATGAATTTTTTCTTTCAACTAGAGGGGGAAATTTCCTTGGTCATGATTGTGACAGGGGGTCAGCAGGCGAAACGGCCGCTAATCGCTGACCATTGGACCCTGATCAGACAAAAATTGGTGGCTTTGCATGTCCAGCTTGCCTGGGTACTGGCAAGCCGGGACTTACACTAGCCACACTTTCCAACGGTCTTCTATTCCTTTCTAGCTTAGCCTAAAAAACTGAGTGGTTGGGAGGGGAATATAATTCCAAACCTTCTTTATTATTTTTATTTCTTGGTGCGCAGCCCAAGTAAAAGTAATGGGACAGTCTGCAGCGTATTCAAACTCGATTCGTGGAGGAGGCGCGCTGGTGGCCACCAGCAAACCAAATCCCACGGGGGAGAAGCGGTCATATTCCAGGTGCCACGCTGCAATCACTGGTTCCATTATGGGCCGGGCGAGGAGGCGATGTTGAACTGAGCTTTGAGTGACACCAAATTTCTTGTAGGACGTTTAGTCGCTTGGATGCAGGTTGCTAGCTTAGTGGTCGCTGGCGCGGGAACAGTCACGTGCGGTGAGTTGGCGTGTAGTTGGACCCGAGTAGCAGCGAAGTGTCCGCACACATGGGAAGACTGCCTTGATTTTTGTTGCGACTCATAATTTATGGGTTGCGTTGTGGCTGCTCAAGGCGCTCATCCGGGTTCACATCGGTCATAATCCTACCCTGTCCCGTGTACTGGTTGGTAGGCAACTGCAAGTTAACGTATTTAACCCAAGAGTTGCTGAAATTGGGACACGGACAGCAGGGAGAGCTGCCGGAGGTACGGGGATACCGATGGTGAAGTGCTCAAATGGTACAGAGAGTTCGTTAGGGCGTAGGAACGATATCTGTGCGTTCAGGTAGCTACCAACTTTGAAAAAAGATTGGGAATCTAGCCTGTAACTTTTGTTTCTGAATTTTATTCACTCTTGCTTGATTTCTGGGCTACTGCAGTTTGTTAAAGGACTGTGCTCGAACCACAGTCTGGAGCAATCTCTGTAATTTGGAAATTAGTTGTTTTTACATCTTTTTCATTTTTTACTTTTTCTCTAAACTTCCCTATCTATGATTTTCATGGTTTTCTTGGGACTCCACACCTGACAGCGGTAATAATCACCTCAAATGCCGGGTTGTATACAGCGTCAAATGGAGGGCGATATGGCTTCACAATGGCGGCTGAAGGGTGGGACCCAAGGCGACTAGGGACAGAAGATGCATTTCCTTTTTACTTTAAGTGCAACTGACTGTTCCACAAAAAACACCATTTCATTGGGATGAACAGACATCTCAGTGTAGGCACGTTTCTGTCGAAAGGCAGCCTCGTGCAGACTGGAATGAGTCTCCGAAAGGGGTGAGCGGGCGCGTTTGTTGGTCTCTTGGGGCAGAAGAAGAGATTGCAACAATATCCCCGTAGTGTAAATATCTGCAAAAAACCTTCTGCTAAAAATTGGAACTTTTTGAGTGTCTTTTAGATTAAAAAACACCCAGTATTTTGTAATTTTTTATTTTTTATTTTCTTATCTTTCTTCCTCTGTTTCTTCTTGCGAGGCATCAAGAATCGGTTTGTCTGCGCGCTAGCGCGGTTTGATTTTGTTATTTGTTGCCAACAATGATAAAATTAACTGGTTTGAAAATTTCGAAGTTCTACAGACATGATTTCGTGCTTTTTTAGAAAAGCACAAAAGTCATGTTTTTGTGGAATCAGACCATTTTGATCTGGTTCAGAACTTCTAGTTCCAAACAAATTTCTATTTGCTTTCAAAAAATGTTGTTTCTCTTCAGAAATGGAGAAAATTCGACATTTATATTGGTCAAAGTTTTATTTTTTGTCAAAAAATCAAGATGGCGACCTGAAAACAATAGAAAAACATGTGGAAATCTCGGAATTTTCGAGAATGATTGGAATTTTAAATTTTGACATTTTCTTGGAACTCTGGGAAATCAATTCCATGAATTAATTTAATTTTTCTACCAATGGGAAACCAGGGGGGGGAAGTGACATCACTAATCCCTCTCCCAAGAATGGCTACTTGAGCCTAATCTCCTGTCTCCTCATTGGTCGTGACTTAATTCCACTTGTTCACCTTGCAAGCTGCGGTCCTGCTTTTGGTCACATTGTGTCAATGCCAGCGACCAGAACTGGTAAGACCACGTGGGACTCTCCTGCACCTAATTCTTTCACACCCGCAACGGATTCAGATTTGAACGACTCGGATAACAATTCGATTGCTTCTTCAAACGACAATATGTCAGTCCCTAAAGTTAAATTGTTGGATCAAGCGATGCTTGAAACGACTTGCAACGTCTTTAATCTAGTTATCGATGATATGACAACCTACGAAGTGTGGGAAGACACGCTTCTGAAAGTAGCCGATCACTTGGTGGAACTCCAAGACAAATCGGATAGCACTATGCGTCAATTAACGCAAACGCGCACGGAATTCGGTGATATTAGCGACCGGTTAACTCATGCTTTGCAGGAGTTAGACTCTGCGAAATTATCGAATGAAAGCTTGTTGAAGATGATAGCTAGTCAAAAAGCTATCGTTGACAGCGTGGTGGCGGCTGGACAATCGAATTTGAGAGCACAATCTGCAATCTCAAACACGATTTCTCCCACCGTGACAACACCAAACTCTGGATCCAGCACAGGCTCAACGCCTACGACTGGAAATCCTCTTTTTCTGGCTTGGGGAGAAAAGTTTCTTCACAAAACTGACCAGGCTATGCCTGCTCCCAGGCCAATGGATGAAGTAGAGCTAAGTAAACGAGTCAAATCCATTGGAATTGAAGCGTTTGCAGGGGACAAAACGAAAGCTAAGTCTTTCCTTATTGATTTAAAACGTTCTCTACGCTTTGCTTTGCCCTATCTGAACCAAGTGCTTGCTGAGCATTTGTTTAAGTTTTTCCGAGGAGATGCGGCCACATGGTTCTCTTCTCATGCCAAAACGAATTGGGAGGAATTCGAACATGAATTTATCACCCATTTTCGTCCGAGCGATGCGCTGCTTTTAGCAGAAATTGCTAAAACACAGCAACTGTCTCATGAGTCTGCCACCCAAGTGGTGATAAGACTCGAGAAGTTATACGCTCAATTGACTATTCCTGTGCACGAGAGCCAGCAAATTCAAAAAGTGCTGGCAATTCTGCGCCCAGCGGCCAAGAACATGGTCGCAAATGCCATTAATTTGGAGAACACTTGGGCGTCGCTCAGGAAAGCTTGCATTGCTACGGAGGCCGCGATTATAAATCAGGAAACTGTGACAAATGCAGCAATCATCGAGGCGGCAAAAACAGAAACTGTTACGCCAATTCAAAAATCCAACCAGCAAATGGTAACAATACCAAATGCTGCGGGTGGAGATAAACCGAAATTTGTTCCGTTTGGATTGAGAAATCCAAACAATAGAACACTGTTCCCTGCGCCTAAAAATGCTGCGATAGCAGCAACAAAGGCCGCAGAAGGCAACGAGAAGGCGCTAGTCCCGAGCAATAGGCTCAAAGACTATGCGACCAAACCAAGAGTTGGCGGTTGCTGGGGCTGCGGTGGCGCACACTTTGAAAGGGATTGCCCCCTTAAAGTGGAAGCCGCTAAAGCAGCAATGGAAACAATCGCCGCTGCCCAACACAGCATGATGCAGGCTATGCTTGCAGCCAATGAATTTGGTGGCTGGCCTGACATGGCGGGAAACGAGGAGTCGCAGTCGACAGAAACCCCCGAGTAACTGACGACTGCGCTCTCACTATTGTGTTGATTCCAATGGAAGAAGACATGGAGGATGCGCTATTTGATGACATTTCATCCACAGAGCCAGATCCTCGCGTGGTTTTTTCCACAGAACCTGAAATCGACCATGTAAACGTTGCATTGAAGACAGGAAAGAGTATTACTCCCCTGCCTTACTTCAAAGCAACACTAAACGGTTTAAAGGTCACCGCTCTGATGGATTCTGGGGCAACCCACAGGTACATCAGCGGGGGAATGCTTAAAAAGCTAAACCTCTTGCACTTTATGACTCCATTTTTAGAAAATCGAGTTGTATACACTGGCGATAGGCCAACACGTCCAATCGGGACAATCACGCTGTCACTCAAGTGGCGGGGTGGCGAAATCCCTGTGACATTTACTGTTCTTCCATCAGCTTCCAAATTTATATTATTAGGTTGCTCTTGGATTATCGAAAATAGGATTGTTCTCAATCTAACAGATCGAGAATATTTCTTTCTTGATTTTCCACATGACACATTTCCTTTCGACGACCCACCATCGCCTGAAGAACTTGGAAATGCAATAATGGATCGATGGGATGCTTTGGTTGCAGAATCAAAGTCACCTTCTGTCTCCACGGCTGATTTGAGCCAGAGACTGTTAGCAAAAAGCAATTTGTCACCAAGGCAGAGATCTCAAATCTTAACTCTTGTAGAAAAATACAGACATGTGTTTAGTGACAAAGCTGGCTGCCACCCCACGTTGGAACATCCAATTCCGACTGGAGATGCGCCTTCATTTCGATGCAAAGACCGACCAATGAATCCCAAGAAAGCTGAGATTTATCGCGAATTGGTTGCCGAATTGCTGAGAGATGGTTGGGCCGAACCTTGCGAGGGGAGTTATAAAAATCCCCCCGTGATTGTTGCAAAGAAAGACGGAGGGTACCGCCTCTGTATTGACTTTCGCTGGCTAAATAAAATCACAATTAAGGACGTCTATCAGATGCCCTCAATTTCTATGATTTTGGCCTGTTTAGGTGGAAAAAAGTTCTTTTCTACTTTGGATTTAACTAAAGGTTATTACCAAATAAAACTTAAATCAAGTGACAAGAAGAAAACTGCTTTTTCTACTTCTGATGGAACATACCAATTTACTCGTATGCCCTTCGGACTGTGCAATGCACCCAGTGCATTTCAAAGAATGATGGATCAAGTTCTTGGAACTGCACAACACAAGTGGGCACTCGCTTACCTCGATGATATTATCATTTTTAGCGACTCATTTGAAGAACACCTTCAGCATTTAGATGACATATTGTCAAAATTAGACAAAAATAAATTGACAGCGAGTCCGTCAAAGTCATTTATTTGCCCAGAAGAACTAAATTTTCTTGGTTTCACGATGTCAAATGGGAGTTACAGCCCAAACAACGACAAAGTGGAAGCAATTTTAAATTATCCGACCCCTTCCAGTATAAAACAACTTCAGCGTTTTATTGGAATGGTGGGTTTCTATGCTGCTCTAATTCCAAAATTGAGTATTACTCAAAAACCATTCTTTGCCCTTCTAAAGAAAGATACAAAATGGGAATGGTCTGAAGAATGCAATGTTGCCTTCGAATATTTGAAAAATCAACTTGCAAAAGGAATTATGCTGCCTCTGCCTGATTTCGCACGCAACTTCACCATCCATACAGATGCTAGTGGCGGCGGGCTCGGAGCTGTCCTCATGCAAATTGATGACCATGGTGCTTTAAGACCAGTTGCGTACGCCAGCAGAACTCTGCAAGGCGCGGAAAACAACTACAGCACCACCGATTTGGAATGTTTAGCTGTGGTTTGGGCGGTTGATAAGTTCAAGCCATACATTGAATATTCTGAGTACCAAGTTGAGACTGACCATCATGCTCTGAGATTTCTCATGACAATGGAAAATCCAGCTGGAAGACTGGCTAGGTGGGCAATGAAATTGCAGAATGAAAATTTCACCATCAAGTACCGGAAAGGCACCGACAATCAAGTCGCAGATGCCTTATCCAGAGTCTCTCTTGATAATGGCAATCCATTAGAAGGGAAAGCAACTCTAACTGAGATTATAGAGCCTGTTGCTCTGGCATATCTCACCAATGAGACCGATTACCCGATGTCTTTCGAGAACATTATATTACAGCAGCGTGCAGATAAACATCTTTCAAAACTAATCGAATGGTTGGAATTGGATGATGGACAACCTCGACCAGAACTTCCTAAGTTCTTGGAAGAAAGGCAGTACGACTGCACACTCACTAGAAAAGGAATGCTTATTATTTATGCACCTTTTAAAACTGATTTCTTTGTGGAGGAAGAGGATTTGGGAATTGGATTTAAAATCTTTATTCCACCATCTCTGCAACTCGCAGCACTTCAACTAATTCACGACCATCCGATGGCTGGTCACGGAGGAGTTGAAGTAACTCTAGAGCGATTGAAAAGAGTTTATTTCTGGCCTGGCATGCAAAAAGAAGTAAAACTTCATGTAGCAAGCTGCAATCGCTGCCAACGCTGCAAACCGATTCAGAGAAAACCAAAGGGATTGATGGTCCCAACTTCTCCAAAAATTGGTCGTTTTGAGAAGATAGGAATCGATCTAATAGGTCCATTACCTAGAACCTCGAACAGAAATCGCTTCATTCTAGTTGTGGTGGATTATGCCACCGGCTGGATGGAAGCTACACCGCTGAGATCCGCTAAAATGACTGCAATTGCACCAATTTTAAAACGATTTTTCAGCTGTCATGGGTGCCCTCGTTTCATGTTGAGCGATAATGGCCCCCAATTCATTTCTGACGTGTTTCAGACTCTCTGTGACGATGCAGGGGTTGTACCAATTAAAGCAACGCCTTACCATCCCCAGACTAACCTGACTGAACGCGTAAACAGGAATATCAAGATTATGCTTCGAATTTTTACATTTGAGCACGATCACTGGGACAGATGCATTGACCAGATAAATTTTGCTTTGCACTCTGCCCCAAATGTGTCTACCGGTTTTACACCAGCAATGCTGACGTATGGCAGGGAATTACGACCATTTTGGGATAATCGAGATGTGTCTTATGACACCCCATTCGACCCAAATAGGCCCTACGACGCTGTCAGAATGCTAGTCGCTAGACACCGTACTCTGATTGCTGCAGCTCTTAAAAATAAGAGTCTGGCCCAAGCAAAACAGAAAACTTACTACGATCAACACCGCAGCGACGATAAGTTCGAAATTGGAGATTTGGTTCTGCTAAAGACCCACCCATTGTCCAATGCTGCTAATCGATATGCTGCGTCCCTTGAGGATCGCTTTGAAGGACCTTATGTAATAACTAAAGTCTTTAACAACAATGCGTATGCCCTTGCGAAACCAATAACTTTGCAAGCGAGGGGTACACACAACATTGTAAAACTCAGGAGATTCATCCCCTCAGAAGAAAAGGCTGAATGGCCCATTTTAGATAAGGAAGATGAAGAAGTTCTTGAAAACCAACCTGTGGACACTGGAACAGCAACAATATTGCCAACTCCAGTGCGACCAACGGAATCTGGTATCGCAACTAAGTTGCCAACACCAGTAAAACCTTTTGGGAAACCAAAAAGAATAAAACCCTTGCTGTTGCCACAAGTGGATTCACAAAAACCCACGACGGCTCGACCAAAACCAAATTCGGACTCAAATAGACCTTCGAGAAATCACGTTTTACCGATCCGATATCGGGATTGACCGCTAGGTGACACTTCAAATCGGGAGACCCATTTGGACCAATCACAGACTGTTTACAAAACATCTGCGGTCCATACGCCAATTAAACGTTCGCGAAACGTCTTCCGGTTCTATACTTAGCCACCACCATTCTTTGTCCAAATCACTTATTCGCTGCGATCGCCACTGACCAGTCGTGTGGAACTTCTCTGGAAAATCGAAACGAAAAGATTGGAAAAACGATGGAAAATCACCGAAACAACGAATGGGTTCAGTGCCCAATCTGTAACGGCTTCGGCTACATCACGCTGTGGAATCTATCGCGGATCCCGTGCATGAACTGCGGCGGAGACGAAATCGTTCTGGCGGACCAACCACTCGAGGAATGGTTTGTCATGTTCATGACGCTGCCCGGTCAGCCGATTCCGCTGCACCACCGACATATTAACTGGATGCGCGTCCGATCGCGCGCAGAACGCGAGAAGGAAATCGCAGACAGGGAACAAGCGCGTGTGGCGAATGCCACACCGACGGAACCCCCAAAGAAAAGACAGAAAACGGCAACGAAGAGCGTACGCTCTCAACCGCCGCCGACTGCCTCTACTAATATCTCTACGAAGAAACCCGCAGCGACGACGTCGCAGAAGGTTCTTCGTCCGCCACATAAGCCATTTGTGCTTAAAAAGAAGGCTGCCGAGGAGACAAAAGCGACCGTACAAAGTACCGTCGCCCAAGCTCCTCACCAACCACCGACCGCCCAAGCTCCTCACCAACCACCGACCGCCCGTCCAAACATTTCGGAGAAATTGCTGGAAATGAGACGGCTCGTGGCGATCGAAAATCCCACGTTGAGTGAACGAAGCGTGAATACCGAAGCAAAAATTCGGTACAGAGCGAAAAAACACGCGGACCATAAGGACCGAATGGCGAAAAGAGACGCCGAGAAAGCGGCTCATCAGCAATTGACTGCGCCATCGGCCACAATCACATCGAATGCGCCACGCGCACTCGTTAAGAAAATCCCAGCTCAAACGGAAAAAGCTCCCGATGAGCTACGAACAGCTTGGGCGGGACAGTACGGTCCTCAACCAATCCAAGGTATTGTGAACCTGATCCCGACCAAAGCCACGGCGGCCGCAATCGCTTTTCCAGCGGCCTGCCAACTACCGCAAACGATGTTTGGTGCCAATACAGCGGCGACGCCGGCTGTCATTATGCCGCCGATGGTTGGAGAACGCCCGACGAACGTCGTGTTCCAGGGATTCGCGGATCCTCCACCAGTTTGCGACAACAATGTAGTCACCACCGAAGCAACGATCGAGACCGCGATGCAGATTGACGGCGCACCGAACGAGGAGTCGCACACACCGCCACCACCACCGCCAGTCGTTCCCGAGCCCAAAGCTACCGCCGTGAAAAAGAAGTCGAATAAGAAGTCACGCAAGAAGCTAGCAGAAGAATTCGTCGACGACAAAACTGAAGAAGAGCCAAAAACCGACGATACGCCACCCACACCGGGGAAATCGCTGCAGTGAAGTTTTCGCCGTCGTTTTAAAGGAGATTTTGGCCAAGCCTGTTAAGACTTTTATAGTGCCAGAAATAATTTTTTTATTGTCAAAACAAGTTTTTTTTTATTATTAATTATTCCAAAGTGTTAAAATTAGCATACTTACCTTTTAATGTTAAATGGATTCAATAACTACAAATGTTAGATTTTAAAGTTCAAAAAGTGTTTTTTATTCATATATATTTTTAAATTACAAGTGTTATTTTACATTTTTATTTTTCAATAGTGTTTAAATTGTACAAGTTTTCCATCCTGGGGGTAAGTGTGTATGTGTTCCTTTGTAGTGTTGTTATTTTCCCAAGTGCATTCCTACCGGTGATCTTCGTTCTAGCTGATGGCTCGTCCGAAATATGGTCATCTGATAAACTGAAAAAAGAAAAGTAATGCGATGTGTTAACTTTCAACAACCACTTCAGTGATTGCGTTGTACCCCCTCGTACTTACCTTTTTCCAGGGGGGGGAAATGTGACCAGCTGCCCCTGCGCACGGGTCGCTGCACTGCAACGGCAATGCACTTGGCGCAGCTCCAGCGCCTCTCGTATCTCGCGCAGCCTGTTGCGGTCCTCCGCAACCAGGTGGAGCTGCGGGCCTTTGGTCAAGCAGGATCAGGCCCCGGAAGTCGCCCTTCCGGAAGTGGTTGGTCCCCGTAGGGACAAGAGAGTTGTTGATCAACCAGCAAGGCGAACGGTCGCATCGCGACCGCCTCCGAAACTGGCTGCAAAGATAACCCGAACTATCGGCGTGGCGACGTTGTCGCCCGCCGGGACCTGAGCGTCCAGTTGCGCCACGTCCGCCGGACGTTAACCGTAACTTCGGCGGCGTGGCCCAAAACCGATTACCGACCTCGTGTGTCATGGCGGCCGATGGCCGCCGTGCCACGCGGTCTGATTAGGGACGGTTCGAAGGAACCGCCGCCTTGGGAAATACACTATGGGACACTACAATCATACCCCTAGACATCTAATAAAGCCATAACTAAAACTATATTGTGTCTCCGTGTATTTCGTGGTTTGTTTTATCGTGTGTGTTGCGTCCAGCGCCTCCGTGGCTCTCCCCCGACCACGTGGCGTCCGTCCGAACACTCACAGGTGTCTAGTCTAGAAGGCGTTCACTGAACCACTAAACAAAACAAAAATAAATTTAATGTATCCATTTCTCCAATATGACCATATGAGCAGCCAAAATACACACACACACTGTTTTTAATGCAAACCTTGGCTTAAAATAAGAAATTGTCATCTTCTATTGTAAAACATCATTTTTTATCAATTAAAATTAGATTCTCCTCATTTTTTTTAACTTCCATGCAGAAAACTTTCTTCTCCTATTTCCATCCAGCTTATTTTTTCATCACTACAACTCCACACATAAAATGCATTGTTTAATTGTTTTCACCATAAAAAAATGTAAAAAAAAAAAATATTTTCTACAATTAATTTACATACTGATTAATTTCATGTGAAATCGTCTATTGCATTGTTGTTGCTATGGTACAATGCGTATTTTGTCAGGTATGGTTCTGTTTATGCTTGGGTTGATGTTTGCTGCAAGTGCATCTTCCTTGAAGTTATATTTAGTTTGTGATGAGTCCGCATCTGCGCGACCAACTGCTCATTTTCGTTCGGCTTGGATTCGCTTACGACGGGCCAATTCTATTCGCTGCTTCGCTCAATGCTTGACATCTTGCTCTCTTAACAATGGCTTATAAAAGCTCTCAAGTAAGTCGAACTCTCTGACAATAATTCCCAACTAAGCATCCAGCACTAACTACAACCAAATTTTATGTAACCCATCTAAATATAAACACGGCGTGGGTTCAAACCTAAGGGTTCAATTTAAAACGCAGTAAATACAAGCAGGAAATGAGGAATATAATATATATATAACTTGCGATAGTACAAGATTTTCAACCCCTAAATATAGACCGTCTACGGATCAAAAGACATAAACCACTCTAAAAATACTTGTTTATACCCATCGAATGAGTTCACTAACACTGAAACTTATATTATATTAAATCAAATTGTTTTATTTATAGTATTCAACACGATATGGTTATTCCCCATCGAGAAGTCCCACGTATAACACCGTAAGTTTTTAAATTTATACTGTATCTCCTTTTGTATTTACCTCAGTTTTTAGTGTAACCCATATTTCGTTATATACCTTTTTAATACGTATATTCTTTTGAATTTAGTCTATAGATTTGCCGTTAGGAGCCGGAAGTAGCTCTCTGTACGTGCCGTCAAGCCTAAAACGTAATAAATACAGCATTGGAGACGCAACGAACGGTTATGTATCGGACTATGGGAATAAAGGACGAGCGAGTTATAGTCCGCAGTTCGGACTGGGCAGTTACAAAACAGATTTTAATCTCGGATCGGGTTATACGTCCGACTATAACCATTCGGGATATAAATCTGCGAGTGGGTACAAAACCGACGCGTATTCCTACAACAAATATTCGACGTACGACTATCGACGGAAGAGCTTGCTTCCGACGAGCACGTATTCGCAGATACCGACGTCGTATTCGAAGATGGGAAGAATTGATTTGGATCGCGGCGGACGTGTTAATTCTTATTTACAAGATGGTCCAATTTACACGTACATTGTTTTGGTTTAATAGAAATTGCATGTGTGAAAGAAGCATGGGATGGAGTCGTTTGGCAGCTCGTAACAATGCGATTTGTAGCAGATGTTTGTGTTAAAAATATAATGAAATAACTCCATATGCTTTTTATAATTGGGATGCTGAGTTACTTCCAATATATCTTCGTCTGCAATAAGTGTGTCTGAGACTTAGGTAGATTATTATCTAAAGAAATATTAATAATTCTAACAGTTGTTTTTGTTTTAAATGAAACTTACCGTATTAGTCGGCTTTAAGGTTCATGTCGTTGGACATGGGTTTACCAGGGATAAAGTGAGTGAGACATGCGGTTGTAAGTGAAACGGCTGGTTTTTGGTTTGGATGAATAATTATGTTGGAATTTGGGCCTAAACTTTGAGTTTTCTTAATTTTCTGAAGATTACTGTATTTTTTCGATTAAGAGTCGCCCTCGTTTTATAGCCGCCGTCGTTTTTAGCCGCCCTCGAACAGTAGCCGTGGCTACTATTTGAGGGCTTTAATAATCAAACAGGAAACGGTTAATGAAACATTCGTCGATGATGACAGTTATTTATAGATAGAAAATTTTAAATAAAAAAGTGAAATTTTAATGGAAAAAATTAAAATTTTGCTAAAAAATAAAATTTTAATGAAAAAGTGAAATTTTAATTAAAAAAAGTGAGATTTCAATGGAAAAAAGTGAGATTTCAATGGAAAAAAAGTGAAATTTTAATGGAAAAAAGTGAGATTTCAATGGAAAAAACTGAAATTTCAATGGATAAAACTGAAATTTTAATGGAAAAACTGAAATTTCATTGGAAAAACTGAAATTTCAATAGAAAAAAGTAAACTTTCAATGAAAAAAAATGAAATTTTAATGGAAAAAAGTGAAATTTTATTGTAAAAACTGAAATTTCAATGGAAAAAAGTAAAATTTTATTGGAAAAACTGAAATTTCAATGGAAAAAAGTAAAATTTCAATAAAAAAAAATGAAATTTCAATGGAAAAAAGTGAAATTTTAATGAAAAAAAGTGAAATTTCAATGGAAAAAAGTAAAATTTCAATGGAAAAAAGTTAAATTTCAATGGAAAAAAGTTAAATTTCAATGGAAAAAAGTGAAATTTCAATTGAAAAAAGTGAAATTTCAATGGAACAAAGTGAAATTTCAATAGAAAAAAGTAAAATTTTAATAGAAAAAAGTGAATTTTCCTTGGAAAAAAGTGAAATTTTAATGGAAAAAAGTGAAATTTTAATGGAAAAAAGTGAAATTTCAATAAAAAAAATCAAAATATGGTAAACAATTGTAATAAGAGCCGCCCTCGATTAAGAGCCTCGACTCAGATTGCCTGTTTTGAATAAGAGCCGTAAAATACACTATCATTACTAAACTGTGGATAACTTATAGACATTTAGGCCAATTTCCTACATTTTAGACATCTAAAAAACCTTTTTATACTTCTTTAGGCTGAATTCTTACTTAAAACAATCCGCACTCACTTACACCAGCATGTTAGTAAAAACGGGGTTTATCGGCATGCAGCTTAAAGCGGGTCAATACGGTATTTTTTATAGTTACCATTTATTTTTATATATATATATTTTCTGCAATTAAAGGTCTCGGAATTTTCATTTACGACCAACACGTATAGTAAAACGCGACGCAGAACCTCCACGAGGAAAAAAACCCGCGGACGAAAAGAAACCGCCGGTCGAAAACAAAGTTCCAGCCGATTTCACAACGACCGACGATTCCACCAGTGCAGACGACGACTTCAGTCCAAACGAAGACCAAATACGACAAACCACTCGAAAACGAACCGACAAAGAAACAAACCACCAACAAACCACCAACAACACCAAACCGAATCTCTTGGCCAGGAGCAACAGCACATTAAACAACTCGAAACCAAAGTCGAACAACCCAAAGCCGACAACAACACTTCCGCCGTCGCAAACCAAGAAGAAGGTCGTCGAAACGACACCGAACAAGGATTTCCGAAAATCCGCACTCAATAAGATGACGTCAGCCACCAACAATGGCGTCGGCAAGAGCAAAGTCGTAGCAGTCGACGGGCGGAACACCAAGAAAAGTCCGTCGCCGAACCCGCGGAAAGTCGTCGCGTCTTCGGAAGACGAAACCACCGAAGGCTCGACGACCACGGCCGAAGGAAAAGCCCAGACCAGCAGTTCCGACTCCATGAAGCAGAAGAAACAACAGGCCGCGACGATTGTTGGCAATAAAATCGGCGAGAAAGTCAATATCAACAAGCTGGGCTGGAGAGACAAAGCGGCCACGATGGCCGCCATGAAAAATGGCGGCGGCGGACTCGTGCGAAACAAATCGGCGGATTCCATCAATAAAAGCGGCGCGACGACGACGAATAATTTGAAACCGTCAAACTCGTCGACTAAACTGGACACTGGCACCAAAAAGGTGAAGAAAATCGGTAGCAACAATAAATTTATCGGAGATTTGACCGACATCGATTCGTTGCTTAACAACGAGAGTTTGTCGTTCGAGGAACTCGAGCGGCGATTCAACGCCGACCCGACTAGTCTGAAGCATTATTTCGAGAATGGTGGAATCTACATCAGTAAATTGAGAGATATTGATGAAATGTTGGGTCCTGTGAAGGATCAGTTGTTTGGATTTAGTCGGAGTTCGACCGTCATATTGAACGGCGAGAGAGGCAAAATGGCGGTGGGACAGCGAGCGGATTCGTCCGACTCGTCGTCCGAATCGGTCGACAGCGCGGATGAAATTCCGCCAACGACGAGTGATTCATCGGATCCTGGAGGAAGACGATGGAACAAAAGAGCAAGTGATTTCATTTTCTTAGGCATGCCGACATTCCACGAGGTTGGAATTTCACTTTATTGCCGCGATCAAAGCTTGGGTGAATTAAATTGGGAGTGTTGCTAAGAAACCTTCGTGACACTGTTTGGAAAGATTATGCGCAAACAAAGGGGCAAAAAAAGGTATAGTTTCTTAAATGACCCAAATTCCTGAGACATCTTGTGCCTGTGTCGCAAAAAAAGGAAGTATATACAAAAGAATGTTTGGTTTTGCAAGCATTCGACTAACTTCATGTTTAGAGCCCGGATAAATGCATAAATGCATAGGAATTATTTTTATTCAATAAAAAGCCGAAAGTGAGAAAATAAATGCTTAAATCGCCATTTTTCAAGAAAAAAACGACCAAATTCGGCCAAATACTAGTATGTAATAATTCGACCGCGCATAAATGCATAAATGCATAAATGCATGGAATATATTTATATTGAATAAAAAGCAAAAATTGGCTTAAATTGCATATTTTGCGAAAATCGGTAAATAAATGCATAAATTGTCTTTTTTCCGGGAAAAAACAGCGATTTGTGTCTTTTTTTTAATGATATGTAAACTGAGGACTTCGCGGAAAACAGACACCAGGGGAAGTCACTAAATTAGTGTCTGGAAAAAGTTTTAAGAATTAAACAAATAAAAAAAATAAAAAAATAGAAAACAATGAATTTAAATTACTACCATAATTACAATTCATTTACATCAAGAACGCTTTGAAATGGCATTAAGTTGTTATTTAACGCCCGATTTCACTCGAATAAATTTTTTTATTTTGCATATTTTTATTTTTATTTTGCATATTTTTATTTTTATTTTGCATATTTTTATTTTTATTTTGCATATTTTTATTTTTATTTTGCATATTTTTATTTTTATTTTGCATATTTTTATTTTTATTTTGCATCTTTTTATTTTTATTTTGCATCTTTTTATTTTTATTTTGCATATTTTTATTTTTATTTTGCATATTTTTATTTTTATTTTGCATAAAATGGAATCTTTGGTGCGTATTTTATGAGCATAAAACGAATTTTATTTTGCATAATTATCCGGGGTCTAAACCCAACAATCTGGAGTCCCTTGTCTTTATTTACGTGAGTATGCGTCCCAACCCGAGGTATCTCGTCCCTAGGTTGCCCTGGATAAGACCACGTCGTCACGATGTTTCAGCGAGACGTGTAACATTAACATCGCACGAATAATTACGTAAGAGTTTAGTTATGCGGTTTGGGAAAGGATAAACAAAACAGCCGGGGTTGTTTACTTTACATAATCCTTCCTCGCATGCGCATACCACAACGATAAGGAATAATAACCACAACCTGCATAAAGGGTGACATATTGGTGGCAGTTTTAGAGGTCAAGAGAAATAGGTTAGCTTGCACGGAAGTCGTAATAATGCCGATGGAACGGTCAGTGTCAAGTTAGGGTTAGAGGAAAATTTGGTTTTTGTTTTAGCGAAGAAAATGTGTGCACTTTGGTTGGACCGGAGTTGAGTTTTCTTATCTGGAGGTGTGATCTAGCATTTGAGTTGTATGAAATTTATTCTCCAGAGAGTTATGTATGTGAAAGAGAAAGCTTATGAGAAATATGTGGCGAAGAGAATGTCAAAGTGTTATTGTTTATTGCTGTAAGTGGTGGTTGTGGTGTTTCGAATTTTTCAATATTTGTTTTCGCCACAAACAAGGTATCATTAGTGATCCAAATCACAATCATTTGCAAACATCGGCCAAACTTGATGAAAAATACTGATTGCGCTTGTTCGAAGAAAGAAAAATGTTTTAATGTCGTAGTAAAAATCGAACCTCGTTATAACGAATCGCGATATAACGAATTATTCGTTGTAACGAATAGGTAAAAATTTTTTATTTGGTCGGTTGGTCGTAAAACACTAAAAAAAAATTTTATAACGAATTATCGTTATAAGTAATCGATTTTTTGGGTGCTTAGCGATTCGTTATAAGGAGTTTCGACTGTAATCACATTTGATGATTACACAGGGCTCTTTCAGCATGTGACTAGCTGGCTTACAATGCATTGCACGATGTGTCAATAAACCAAAGGTCACCGTGGGTCTTATAACAACTTCTAATCTATTTATAAGGTTTTCTTAATTTTAAAATTGCTATTTCTTTGTAATAAGCGGGGAAAAACATAAAATTCTTGTTGAAAACTAAAAAAAAATTTAAATTTGTCGATAAAGCATCACAAAAAAACTTTAAAATGTGAAAAATGTTAAGAAACGTTAAAATTGTCCATAAAAACGTGACAAAACCTTAAAAATTGTCCACAAAAACTACAAAACCTTAAAAATTGTCCTTAAAAACTACAAAATTTTAAAAATTGTCTACAAAAACTACAAAACCTTAAAAATTGTCCATTAAAACTACAAAACCTTAAAAATTGTCCACAAAAACTACAAAACTTTAAAAATTGTCCTTAAAAACATGACAAAACCTTAAAAATTGTCCACAAAAACTACAAAACCTTAAAAATTCTCCATAAAAACCACAAAACTTTAAAAATTCTCCATAAAAACGAAAAAAAAAAAAAAAACCCAAATTCCTCACACAAAAAATACGAAAATAACATTAAAAAAGCGAGAAAAAATTGTAACTTAAGAAATTTGGTATTCGAATAACCACAAGAAACGGAACTACAATAGTTGTAAAAATTGGATCTAAAATCTAAAATTTAAAAAAAAAAAAAAAAAAACACTTTAGATTCGACAATTTCGCAACCAAATCCACGAGTGTGACAACTTCAACTCCAGATTTCCATCCCACCAAAACAAACCCGCATTTTCACCATTTCTCTGCAATTTCTGTCTCCTCCAAATACGTTTTCGCTGCCAAGTTACGCGCAACCAGAAATAGAAACCCAAAAAAGCCCAAAACCCCAAACCTTCATCCGCATATCTGACCTAAAACAGAACCCACAAACCCTTGTAGACATCAATTCTCACAGAAAAAATTCACTTCAGCCAAAACACTAAACCGACAAAACCATGGGTCCCTCAAAAACAAAGCCCCAGGCACCTGACAAACCACCTGGCCACGTGACGTGTACACGCGAGCCGATTGGCATTGGTGGCGCCCTACATTTGATCCCACTGACTCCAACATGGCTCCGCCGAAGGTTAGGTTTATTCCGACGGGCACGTGATGCGATGAGTTAAGGTGTTAAATTGGCGGGCGAGTGCGAGTGATTTCGGTGCAGTTGCGATGCGGACTGTCCACAATGAGTCTGACATGTCGAGTGCAGTACTTGAGCGACGTAGACCCATTCTCTACCAGCACGAACATACCCGAGCCGACTCGGCCACCTTACTTCACGTTCAACGTGAATATTCCGTTGGTTAATCAGATCACGGCTGTTCATCATCTGCTTAAAGCTCCGCACAGAGTAAGTTTTTGTTTATTTTCGGCGGTGAGGTTCGTATCGGGTTTCGGAGCCCAATTAGATCGTGATTGAATGTGTGATGAGATAAAATCTGGTTGCTGTTGTTTGTTGGTGGGAGGTGATTTTTGTTTTTGGTGGGAAAAAGAAAAAAAAAAAGGTTTCGAGTGGGCGATTCAGGAATGGAAGATTACAGATTTATGTACATGGAGTGGAATATCGAAGTAATAATATGGATATTTATTTATTTATTTATTTAAAACACTCCATTTTGTCTTTTTTAAATGCTAATAACGGAAAAAAAATTTAAAAAATTAATTTTTGGTACGTAGAATTTATTTATTTATTTAAAACACTCCATTTTGTCTTTTTTAAATGCTAATAACCGAAAAAAAATTTAAAAAATTAATTTTTGGTACGTAGAATTTATTTATTTATTTAAAACACTCCATTTTGTCTTTTTTAAATGCTAATAACCGAAAAAAGAATTTTAAAAATTAATTTTTGGTACGTAGAATTTTTTTAAAACATTTTTTCAGGTTTTTTTTAACCACTAATAACGGAAAAAAAATTTAGAAATTAATTTTTGGTACGTAGAATTTTTTTGAAACGTTTTTTCAGGTTACGTTAACGTTTCTAAGAAGATGAATGTGTCGTTTCGGCTAAATAAACAAGGTGGTTAATTTCTCCCGACAGGAAACGTGTGACAAAAAATCAAAATGTTTGATGTGGGTATTGTAGCTCTACCTAAGAATTACCTAAACACATAGTTAACAGTTTTGTAGTTGTTAAATTGAAGGCACTGTTAACAATTTACTAAAAAGATCGCCCGACTTTTGGGTAGAGAAAAGTTTCGAGGTTTTTTGTTCGTCGAGTGTGAATTCCTCCGATTTCATCTTAAAATAGGGAAAAAATGACTAATATTATTATATAATTTATTTATTTATTTATTTATTTATTTATTTATTTATTTATTTATTTATTTTTATAGTTGGATGATTGTACGCTGCAAATTTATAAGGCGAATGGAACGAGCGGCGAACACGGAACCTATTTGGATTTAGAATCGACGATAAACGAACAAGGAGAGGATTTCGAAGGATTTAACGAAAAGTAAGTCATCGTCAAGGAAATCCTTGGTTGTTGTTGGCCACCTGCCAAAAGGAGCATGACACTTGAATTCCTTCTAAATATACAAACTGTACTCATTTATAGTGTAGTCATAGTAACCATCAAGTTATATTCGACATTTATAGTATGTTTTTGAATGGAATTCATCGTGTCTATGCAATTTTATTTTTTTTTTACTAATTTTTTTCATGCATTTTTTTTCCCGCTCTGTAATGTCTCTGACTTTGGCCTTGTGCATTAAAGATCCAGTTTTCGCTAAGAAGGACAACCGCTTTTTGCTCGCAGTTCCTCACCCCATTTATGCGCGAAGATGTTCGTTTGGGATGCATCTATCAATTATGATTATTTTCAATTAAATAATAGCTTATTGTGCACAGGAAATGTACAAACACGAGTTCATAAGGATACTAGACAATGGCTGGCCGAGGATCGGAAGATGCGGCTTCGATGTCACATTTGCCCTTTATTTTTTCGGTCGAAGAAATGCAAAAAGTTATTTTTCCTACCGACGTCGACGTTGTTAAAGTTTGTAATTCGTCGTTAGAAGGGTAAATAATTATATCTTAACGAATGAATTTCTCCCAGAGGAATTTATAACTGCAGCGAAATTCAAAACGCGTTCTTTTCCCATCCGGAAAATTTTTGGTGCATATTATATGCGCATATAACGAAATTTAATTTGCATATATATCCGGGGTGTAGTTATTACAAACCGATTTCTCGGGTTCCTTGCGATTCGTTATAACGGGGATCTCGACTGTATTTTAATTTATGCAAGGCAGAGCGTATTTATTCATTTCTATTTCTATTTTTCGTTTATTTAGCTCTGTGAAACATTTTTCTTTAATTATAATCAATTTGTAGACAGTTTTTTATGTTTTACTACTAATTAACATTTTCTAAAAAACTTTATTTATTTTTTTTTATTTTAGTAGAAAGAATTCTATCTTGGTGAGAACCCAGTTGTCTGTTCGGGTGCACAGTATAATTGGTAAGAATTTTTTTTTTGTTATTTCTATCAGTTTTTCAAACAGAATTAAAAATAACTTGGATAATTTACGCAATTATCAGTGGAAGTGAAATTTTTATTATGTCATTTGAAGTAGATAAGAATTAGGCAATAAATATGTGACAACATCATGTAAAATGTACACTCTGTCTAATCTAATGATGTCATTGCACTCTGATCAACAAAAAAATAAAAAAGATGACATGGAAATTGAATTTAATGGCTGCGGTCGCAACGTTTAAATTGATTTACTCTTTTTTTCTCCTATAATTCAATTTAGAAAAGTTGTTAAACTCTGAAGGCAAGGAATTGCGTCGTGCATTATTTTCCCTCAAGCAAATATTTCAAGTGACTATACATAGCATCATTAAAAATTGTTTTTATTCCTTTTAAATTAATTACGCCATTTAAATTGATTTATGCAGGATGATAAAGATCTGGTCCATGAGTTTGTACAAAATAATGGATTGGCTAGTCTCATTAAAGTTGGATGCGAAGCAGATCAGAACTATCAAAATTATATACTACGAGGTATTATCTTTATTATACTTTCTAACTATTATATTAATACATATTTTTTTCCTCAATTTAGCTCTCGGTCAAGTCATGTTATACGTAGATGGTATGAATGGAGTCATCAATCATCCAGAAACTGTGCAATGGTTTTATTCGTTAATTGCATCAAAGGTAAAAATTAGAGAGTTTACGGGATGCATTTTTCCCTTACAGTTAAAGACTATACAGTATAAAAGTAGTGTAAGGGAAAAATGATAAATTAAGTTTTTGCGGGCTGCATTTTTCCCTTATCACTACACTATTTCAGCCAACTACTGACAGTTAGTAATTTTGGGCCTAAAAATTCAATTTGGGGGCGTAAATGTGCAAATTTCTGCATAAAATTCCATTATTATGCTTATAAAGTATGGCTTTGGGCCTAAAATTCAATATTGGGCCTCACTTATCATTCAATCTACGTACCTTTGACTGTTGTGTTTGATCGGGACAACAAAATAATCGCCATTTGCAATGGCGGAGCTAACAATTTAGTGTTCTCAATTCTGATTGGCTGCGCTATATTTTAATTTAGTGTTGAAAACGATACACTAAAGATTTTTCCCTTACAATATGGCACTAAAATAGTGTAACGTGGCACAAAATAAGGAAAAAATGCATCCCGCAAACTCTCTAATGTCGATAACTAATCTTAAAGACAAATACATTAGAAATTAAAAAACCAATGCATTAGTCTTTAATATAAAATTGCTTTTAAATTAAATGCTGCAGAGTGATCAAGAAAAATTTACTACGGTATCGTAACGCTTAAAATTACCGTATTCCATCGAATTAAAGCCGCGGAATAAAAAGCTTTGGAATTTTACCCGCTCCCTTGTGTTTCCACCTTCATCCGCGGCTCTTAATCGAAGGAATACGGGATTAATTGCTGAACCCTAACAATTTTGCATAGCGTAACTATATACCATGTATTTAATATTTAATATTTGTAATATTCCAGTATCGACTCGTGGTTAAGACAGCTATTAAGTTACTGTTGGTATTTGTTGAATATACGGAAACCAATTGTACATTGCTTGTAAAAACTATAACTAATTTTGACGTCAATAGAGGTGAGTTTCAATTTTCTCTTTGCTTGTGTTGATTTTTACAGCATTTATTTTGTCACAGGTGTTAAGCCTTGGGCCAACATAATGCTACTTTTAGGAGAAAAGGACTCGTCTGATATGGAATTATTAGTATTTGCAACGACATTAATTAATAAAACCTTGTACGGCATTCCTGACCAAGATACATATTACGACGTGGTGGATGCACTTGAAGAGCAAGGAATGGAGAGGATTATTCAGAAATATATGTCTAAGCAGGGTACCGATTTAGATTTGCTTCAACAATTTCATATTTATGAGGTAAATTTTTTACAAGCATTGTTTTAGAAGTTTAAAATTATTATTAATCCCTAATTTAACAGGCCGTATTAAAGCATGAAGACGGAGAATGTGATGGACGTTTGCTGCAAATGGAAGCACAAGTGAGGTAATACAGATCAAACCTTGCTATTGCGATTTGCGAACACCGTTGCAATGAATTCGTCGTTGTAAAAAAAATATGTTTAATTGGTTGACCGCCGATTTCTCGCATTATAAATTATTTCGTTGTAATGAACGTTCATTATTGCGGAAATTCAATGTAACGAACTGGAATTGCAACGCGAAATAAGAGTTTACTTCGTTATTGCGAACATGTCCGATTTAAAATTGTCCCGTTGGTACCAATTGTCGATGAGACGACATTGATAAAAAGATCTGAAAATTATTAAAATCGTTGCAAAGATGATTTTGACGTTTATAAATGTATTTTCAATGTTTTTGATTTTTCGATGCACATCAGAACTGTGAGAAAATACACAAAAAATGGCAGAATTGTGAATAAAATACATTTAAAAATGTCAAAATCATAAGGAAATACATTTAAAAATGCCAAGATCAGAAGTAAATACATTTAAAAATGCCAAGATCAGAAGGAAATACATTTAAAAATGCCAAGATCAGAAGGAAATACAGTCAAAACTTTTCATAACGAATTGCGATATAACGAATTATTGATATAACAAATACCTAAAAATGGCTGGTTTAGTTGGCTGGCCATAGAATACCATGTTAAAAAATTTCGATATAACGAATTCTCGTTATAACGAATCGATTTTTCCCTTGCGATTCGCTATAAAGAGTTTCGACTGTACATTTAAAAACATGAAATTCATCATAAATTTATAAGAACGTACATTAAAAACATTGTGAGAAATTCATTTGTAAACGTCAAAATCACAACAGAATTTACCAGAATTTAACAGAATTAAATTATCACAACTAAAAACAAGCTTTAAACGTTTTTTCTTATCGTTTAATTCTTAGGCAGATACCTCGCAGCCGAAAGTCAAATGAAAACGATAGACGAAAAAGTTGGCGACATGGTTCTGTCGGCAATGTTAACTCATCCTATCGAAGCAAACAAACCAACAGTCTTTCCACGGATGACTCGTCGCCCAAACACGCGCAACACTTGCAAAGGTATCAATTATTAGTATTTTTAAAGATGGAGTACTAGTTATTGTCATTTGCACTTGCTAAATTTGACTTTGTAATGAAATTGTCTTTGTTATCGGTACAGTAATAAAATATGTTGTTGTTGGAATTTGTTTAGGGAAAATTCCAAACAGTGGCCAGAAAAACCAATTGGAACACAGATGAATGGATACAACACGGATTCCTCAGGTACAGCAGAGAAACTTTTAGGAAAATATTTAAAGTGATTAGAATTACAAATTTTATACCCAAATTTAAAAATTGTTTAATTAATCATAGTCATTTCTTTACATTCAAATGTGAACTGCCCTACTGCCTCGTATTATAGCCGGGTTCGAAAAGGCGCTGGGACCCTTTTAATTGCCGGATGGTCATCAGCGATTTAACCCTTCCAACCCTAAGATGGGTGATTTTGTGACCCCATTTTAAAAAAATCATTATTTTTATGTAAAATAATTTTTTTTTCATCTGATTTTTGCTGACTATTCCTTTGAAACATCGGTAGACACTATAACACAGTTAATTTTTTTTTAATTTTTCAATTTTATCTGTATTTGAACCCAAAGATTAACTGGGTCAAAAAAGACCCATCTTAGGAGTCTAAAGGACATAAATCATGATCATCAGCAGGCTCCATGTCAATCATGTCCACCACGTCCGTATGGCGAGTCAATCTAACCCCATTGGCTAGATGTTAGGAATTTCCTAAAACCCGGATTTTGTGCATGCGCAGAATCTGGATTAAAAAATGCCCATCTTAAGGAGAGAGGGGAGACCAATACTTTCGGGTTGGAAGGGTTAATGAATTGGTGCCAGCCCCGATTAAGCGCCAGGTCTACAAAATTCACAATAAATGGTGATTTTTACAGAAAAATCACCATTTTTTGTGAAAAATCGGCGATTTTTTGGTTATGCGCCGGGCCCGAATAGGCGCCGAGCTTGAAATAGACCCCAGGATGTGAGCTGAGAAAATTTATAAACGCTCCGGCTATTATTTGAGGCAGATTGGTATTTTATCGACTCTCCGATTAGATTGATAAAACCTACTCGGATTCAGATTGATTCAAAACCGATTTATAAAATTGAACAAAATTTAATAAAAAACTGTTCCTGCCACAGATTTAAACGGCGTGACTCCTGCACTGCGCCGACGCCGAGAACGTCAAGACAGACAGCAAATGTTCATTAAAGAGCAGGAGGAGACGGTCCAGAAACGAGGCAGCACGGCCGAAACGAGCGAAAGATCCTTAATCGAAAGACAACGATCCAGAAACTCTGGATCATCGGAAAGCCAATCGAGCGAATCACTTTCAAACTCAAGACTCCGAAACAGCAACAGCAAAGAACCTGCAGACTCCTCGAACCAATCAACACCAGCGTACGTGAGACAACAATCATGGGTGCTAAGCATGCTTCATACCAAAACTCAAGACGAAGAGGCCAAAGAAGAAAAATGTGACAATGGATATGCAAAAGAAACTCCAGAAAAATCCTCAGTTCCTGTCTCAAGTCCGCACATAGACATGGCAGCGCGTATTAACCTCCTAAGCAATAACTTAAGCGGAATTGTTAGTAAAGCGAAAGAAGGGCTCATTAGTCAACGCAGCAGAAACGACGAAGAGAAAAGCCCGACCGTGCTTTCACCTCCGATACTAAATGCAGTGGAACCAAAAAAGGAGAATGATTTGCAGTGGGAACAGCTAATGTCCACTCTGGACCGTCCATTGATCATCACAGACTTGGACTTTACGGATCTGGTGAAAGAAGACGACGTAAACATATTTCATCCGAGCCAAGTAAACAACGCATTTGGTAGCAGAGGGCCACCACCGCCCCCAATGATGAATGGCGCACCACCTTTTCCACCTGGTGGGATCGGAGGCCCGCCTCCGCCACCGCCGCTTACAAGGGGGATACCTCCACCACCAATATTGGCTAATGGGCCGCCATCAGGAATTCCTGTGGCCAATAACGCAGCAAAGACGATCAAGAAGAATAAGAAGACAATAAAGTTATTTTGGAAGGATGTGCACACTGACCCCATTGTTGTGGCACATGTGAAGCGTACTATTTGGGATGATTTGAAGAATACTTCGGTGGACGTGCAAAAGTTGGAACATTTGTTTGAAAATAGGGCAAAGGATATTATACCGAAAGATCGGAACCTCGACCATAATAGTAAAAGCAAAGAGGTTATTGTTCTCGATCCCAAAAGATCAAATACCATCAATATTGGTATGACTAAATTGCCACCGCCGAGGACAATCAAAACTGCTATTCTGAAGATGGATAACACAATAATGAATAGGGATGGCATTGAAGTACTTTGGAGTAAAATATGAATTTTTTTTGGAGATTTATATTTGTGTTTATACTTTTAGAAAATACTCACAATCATGATTCCATCAGAAGAGGAGAAATCTCGAATTGCGGAAGCTCAAGTGGCCAATCCAGAAATCCCTTTGGGATCCGCTGAACAGTTTTTGTTAACACTTGCTTCGATTAGCGAGCTTCCAGCTAGACTAAAATTGTGGGCTTTTAAATTAGATTACGAACAAATGGAAATGGTAAGTTCCTTACAGTCAAACCTCCTTATAACGAACCGCGATATAACAAATTTCTCGTTATAACTAATAGTTAAAAATGGCTTGGTTTGTTGATTAAAGACTAGGAAATTAAAATTTCAGCGAAAGAAATTAAAATTTCAGCGAAAGAAATTAAAATTTCAGCGAAAGAAATTAAAATTTCAGCGAAAGAAATTAAAATTTCAGCGAAAGAAATTAAAATTTCAGCGAAAGAAATTAAAATTTCAGCGACAGAAATTAAAATTTCAGCGAAAGAAATTAAAATTTCAACAAAAGAAATTAAAATTTCAACGAAAGAAATTAAAATTTCAACGAAAGAAATTAAAATTTCAGCGAAAGAAATTAAAATCTCACTAAAACTTAAAATTTTACTGAAAAATAAAATTTTAATCAAAAAAGTGAAATTTTAATCAAAAAAGTGAAATTGTAATCAAAAAAGTGAAATTTTAATCAAAAAAGTGAAATTTTAATCAAAAAAGTGAAATTTTAATCAAAAAAGTGAAATTTTAATCAAAAAAGTGAAATTTTAATCAAAAAAGTGAAATTTTAATCAAAAAAGTGAAATTTTAATCAAAAAAATGAAATTTTAATCAAAAAAGTGAAATTTTAATCAAAAAAGTGAAATTTTAATCAAAAAAGTGAAATTTTAATCAAAAAAGTGAAATTTTAATCAAAAAAGTGAAATTTTAATCAAAAAAGTGAAATTTTAATCAAAAAAGTGAAATTTTAATCAAAAAAGTGAAATTTTAATCCACATAGTGAAATTTTAATCAACAAAGTGAAATTTTAATAAAAAAAAGTGAAATTTTAATCAAAAAAGTGAAATTTTAATCAAAAAAGTGAAATTTTAATCAAAAAAGTGAAATTTTAATCAAAAAAGTGAAATTTTAATCAATAAAGTGAAATTCCAATCAAAATATGGTAAACAATTGTAATAAGAGCTGCCCTCGATTAAGAGCCGTGACTCAGAGTGCCCGATTTGATTTATAGCCGCGGCTCTTATTTGGTAAAATACCATACTAGAATAACAAATTTGGTTTTCATTTTTCTATAGGATGTAGCTGAGCCGCTTATGGATTTGAAACAAAGTATCAGCCAACTTCATTCCAATAAAACATTTCGCTACATTCTTTCGACCTTGTTATCAATTGGGAATTTTCTGAATGGAATAGAAGCCAAAGGTTTTCAAATTGACTACTTAGCCAAAGTACCAGAAGTAAAAGACACCGTCCACAAACATTCTCTTTTACACCATTTGTGCCATATGGTAATGGAAAAATACTCAGATTCCACTGATCTGTACTCTGAAATTGGATCTGTTACTAGAGCTTCCAAAGTAAATGAATAAATGAATATTGTGAATGCAAAACATTCAATGCCATTTCTCTATTCTACAGGTTGATTTTGATGAGCTAGCAGCAAATTTAAACAAAATGGAGATTGAATGCAAATCATCTTGGGATCGCCTTAAACTAATTGCTAAACACGATGGGTCATCAAGCGTCAAAGTTGTCAAGTAATAATAACACTATTTAATCAAATTAAAAAAAATATTTAACATTGTGTTCTAATTGACAGAATGTCCGAATTTCTAGCTGATTGTGCAGAAAGAATTATTGTATTGGGAATTATTCATCGCCGTGTTTTAAACAGGTGAAGAAATTCATTTTGCTTTGCGAGAGCATCAGAAATAATTTATATTTGCTTGCAGATTTTATCGCCTTCTGTGTTTTCTTGGCGTGCCATCTGTTATAGCCAAAGAAACAAAAGTTAATCAGTTTCTTAAAGTTATTAGTGAGTTTTCACTAGAATACAGCACAACCAGAGAAAGGGTGCTTCAACAAATGGAGAAGAAAGCAAATCACAGAGAAAGAAATAAAACCAGAGGCAAAATGATAACAGATGTGTGTGTTCATTATGCACCAATTGAGCAGGAAATTAGTTTTGAACAATCTTTTGTCAACTTGTAGATGGAAAAATTCAAGTCCAAAGATGTTCAGGCAGATGAAGAATTAAGACAACTGCTCGTGTCTGGGAAGTCCGATACTGAGGACTGCAAGCGAGGATCGTTATCAGGACGTTTGCGGAATACTCCAAGTAAGAATAAAAAATGATTTCAATATTTTAAATGAAGTTGGTTTTTATAATTCAATCTTTACGTTAAAAAAAATGCATTGGCTACATTCTTGTCCGACGTGAACATATTATTTTAATGACGCGCTGTGATTGGTTGAGATCTACAGTCTTCCACCGAATATAACAGCATGGTGTTGTATTCATCAAATAACATGTAAGTTTGTAATAAAAGGAGAATTCTTCGATACATCTCTCAACCAATCACAATGCATCATGAAAATAATACGTTCAAAAATACAAAAACCTGGAAATATTTGTTTTGATTTCAGCACGTTCGAGCGGTATTTATCGGCCTAGAGGAAACTCTCTGAAAAACGAAGACAGCTTAACGGACGGAGATGATGAGATATTGGGACTTGCAGCTAAAGCGGTGGCAAAATCGACGACAAGAGCTACCCCGAGAGAGAGAAAACGAGCTCGCCAAGCCGATAGAAAATCATGTAAGTCAATTAAGCTTGAATTTGAACACAAATCTGGGCTTTCTTTACCTATACTACTCGTATCTATGCTTAGCTCTCTACTGAGTTGGTGGTGTTGCTGTGAGATGCTGTAGGTATCATTTTCCTTGTCTCTATTCATTTGCTCTATGCTCTGTAATGCTTTTTTTGTAAAAAGATTGATTATTTTGTAAACTTATGCTAATTTTTGTTTACAGTGCGGCGCACCTTAAAGCATGGATTAACAGAAGACGAGAAATCCTATCTTGCCTCCATTTATAACTCCCCCTAGAAAACAATCTGTCCATATACATTTTCATAGGATGTTTAAATCAATTGTGTACGGTTTTTAATTATAACAAATCGTGTTGTTAATTCTTTCTTTGTATATTATATATTGGCTTTTCGCCAAGTCTGGGCTGTTTATTTTGATGATTTTATTTTACATTTTGCATTTTTTGTTTTTTCATTTTTTACAAGATTGTTTTTAAAAAAGATTTTTACAACTCTATACTTGGATATGAATAATTTTTGTGTTTATTTTAGAGAAATAAAGATTTTTCAAAATAAATTACTCCGTATATCATTATCATCAATCATCATTTATGTCTCAATGATAATACTGAATTATTTTTATATCTCAAAATTCAAAATGCAATATAAGAAATATAATAAATTGAACATTAATTAATTTCAACTAAACTAAATTAAAAATAATATTTTTTTTAATTATGATAATAATTAAGAATCATCACAAATAAAAGATTAAAAATTTCAAATATCACAAGTAATAGATTACAAAATCCAATATCAGAAATAGGGATGCACCGAATGCCAAATATCGAATATTGACCGAATATCTAAATTACGGAATACCAAATATTCCTTGTGGTGCAGTATTCTTAATCTCATTTCTATTGGTTATATTAATATTTTTATTCTGACCATTTTCATCATAAACATTAACATTTTCCCCACCTAAATCAACATTTTCATTTTCCTCATGAAAATCAACATTTATCTCACAAAAATCATGAACATTAATATTTTCAGTCTGACTATTTTCACCAACAAAATTAACATTTTCGTTTTTTGCCCATAATTCACATATCGTGTGTAGTGTTTTCATTCTTTTTTCAAATTGGCGTTGTGACCCTTCTGATGCCAGTGATGCTAGAGTGTGGGTAACAGAACATGCCTTTTGAAATTTTTCATGCTGACTTAAAATCTGATGTGCAGCTCCATTATCCCGCTCTGTTCTCAAACTGTGAAGGAGGTCCACCAGACCTTCAAACAAACTGACTATGTCTGAATGTTTATCAACTACTTGCATTATTTTTTGATTAATTGATTCCAATCTGTTATTTGTTCTGTTACCTAAATTCAAATATTTACTTTGTAATCCAGTCACCCATTCGGATTTGATATTATGCCAATTTGCATTGTAATAAGTGATTACAGATTTCAAATTTGTGTCAAGTAAAGCTTGATAGTTTTCTTCATAAGTGAGTTCATTTGAAGAATATGCTAATTTCTGGATAATCTCCAATGCTAAATCTCGTTCGCCAATTGTCAAGCCCAATTTTTCAGTCGTGATGTCACGCTTAAATGATCTCAAGGAATGGAATAAACACAAAAGTAATTGTGAATTAGGAAATATTTCAGATAAAACCTTTCGCTTTACAAAATCGTTGTCCGTCATGAAACATTTTGTACTGTCAGCTGTCGGATTATTTTTTTGAAAAGTTTTTAACATGTGATGTATGGTCTGTTCATCTTCTGATCCAACCAAAAAAAAGCAAACAATTTCACTATCCCCATTTCCATCTTCAACCATCATCACATAAAGTGGCATTCTTAGGTTATTAGGAATGGCGTCCATGAAAATCAGCTCCGGGTAGCATTTCAGCAAACGCTTCATATAAATGTCTTGGAATTGTAGACCAATTAAAATATTGTTCTCATCAGTAATCATTTCAACGGAATTTCCTACTTTCTCTTTTAGTTGTACCAAAACATCTTCTAGTAAGTTATCACTTCTATTTCTTGAGGTAAACAATATGTTATGCAAATCTTTCAGTGTAACTATTTTTCCCGTTTCTTTCATTAGCCTGCATTGCACTTTCTTCTTATTTGACTCCATTTCCAGCATTGTTAAAGCCAACGAATGTGTTTCCTCATCTAATTTTCGCTGTCTTGGTAAATGGTTATAAACATTCTGAAAAAAGTATTAATATAAAGCATTAAATTTTGCATTTTAACTCGAAAATTATTACTTTGTTTAGTTCGTGGTTGTGCTTGTCTTGAAATTGAATTACTTCTAATTTGTTGCCATCCGCAGACACTCTGATGTGTATAAAAGCTTCACATCCCTGCCGATATGTTCTGAAAATTTGATAAAAAATATTTTGAGTTATTAAACTGATAATCATAATTATAATTACTAGAAAATTAATGTTACAAAAATTATTTTTCAATGACTAAGCTTACTTGAAATTGCTCAAAATAAATTTTTGAACACAATTTTCACCAAAAAAATCACATGAAAAACCTAAATTTACTTACTTTTGATTTGGCCTCAGTCCTTTGGATTTGGATTTATATTTGCCTCCATGTATACAGATGTATTTAATCTCAAAGTATTTTAAACTGGGGTTTAGATAACGTCGAATTCCTTTTTTTATGGCACCATCAATTGTTCTGGAGTACAATTTTGTCAGCTGAGAGAAATGTGCGTTTTCATATTTACTGATGAATTGCTCCATCCCCTCAACCGAGCAAAATTGTACACCTGTCTGCAAGGTTCCTGTGTCGTCGGTTTCCATGGAAAATCACACATAAATCACACATAAATCGCACAAAAGTCACATAAATTCTCGTGTAAATCTACTCCAAGCATCTCGTTCGCCATTTTTGCACCTAAATAAAACTTCAGCCAATCAACGCATGTGACATCGTCATACTATCTCAACTAATCACAGCGCGCCATGAAAATAAAATAAAATAAAAATAAAATTGAGAAATTATGTATTTTTAGTCACAAAAATAATTTGAATGTTATATAGACGAATCTAATACAATTCAGTAAACAACAAAGAAGGTTTTACATTCGAAAAGTACCCCATGTCACCATTAGATGGCGCTGTGAACCAATGCGCTATATTTGATTTCGGCATCATGGAAATAAACACCAAATCTAATACGAGAAAAAATAGATCAAAACAAGTGAAAAATCAATTAAAACAACTTCGATAAAAAAAATATCGGTAATCGACGCGTTTTTTATATATCAAAATTCAAAATGCAATATAAGAAATATAATAAATTGAACATTAATTAATTTCAACTAAACTAAATTAAAAATAATATTTTTTTTAATTATGATAATAATCATTACAAATTCAAACATCACAAATAAAAGATTAAAAATTCAAATATCACAAGTAATAGATTGTGACGATTGACTTTGCGAGATACAATTGCTAGAAAATTAGAGCGAGAACTTGTGTGAAAGTGTAAAATACGGAGGCTTGTGATTTCTCAAATCATATGACAATTTATTCCGGTTTGAATTTATATAAATACTAGACCGACAAATGGTCGAAATTCTGCAAGTTAAACTATACAATCGGTCGGCAAAAGCCCTATAATAATATCACTTGCGGTTTTCAGTCAGACAACAAGAATGTGTATCGGTCTTATTGTCGGGACGTAAAAGATGTCGTCTGAATATGGACTCGAATGGTTTCGACATCTAACTGGTTCTGGTTTGGATCTAAAAAGGTGTGTAATGGTTAGGCTTGGGTGGGTTATATCCGAGAGGTGCGGTTGACTTTTCTGCAGTCGTCACACTTGTAATTATTATATGGATAATAATTGCAAAGCGCGGTCATAAACATGACGAAATAAATTGAATAAATATTCATGTAAATTCGACAGAATTCCACATGATATTATATTCACGAAGCGGGATAAAATAACTGTAAAAATAAAGAATAAATTAAAATAGCGCCGAGCTATTTTTTGCCCCAAGTGCAATCAACATCAAAATAATAATTAAGATGTTCCATCGTCCAACAGCGAATTGAATCAGCAGTTTCTCGCAGGAAAGGTTGTGCCATCGCCGGGAAATTACTCCACTCGGTTCTGACTGGCGGGAGAGTAACCGGGAAATTACTCCACGTCGATTACCCAAATAATGCGTCTGTGAAATTGCAATATTCCACTCTAGATTCTACACTTATTTCTACAACGGAATGTTGGCATGAAGAGGCGGGAGTGTGTCTGTGGATCTTCGACCCACTCTAGATTCTTACACTAAATATCAAGTATTTCTTTATCCGGCCTGTACTGAAATTCTGAGAATAAATGTTAAATTGATAAATGTTACCTTTCCATAGCTACAGCTATCCATTGTCCCTAAGTACAACAAAATGAACTAAATTCACCCAAGTGGCCCTAAGTCCACCAGACCCAGTTCAAGTGGCGTCAGGAACAGAACACCAACAAGAGAGCCAGCGATATATCCGGTTTACACGGGAATATATACTCGTACTGGACAATAGGCTGATTATCGATCCAATGGGATCACTGGTCAGCTAAATCCTTCCAATCCTAGACTCTAGGAAGTGGATAGCCAGGACATAGTCCTCTACTAGGTCCGTTCCAGGAACTGGATACACAGGACACATTTCGGATTAAGTCTTTTGACTGTAATCCGGAATTAGTCCAACTTCCAGTGGGTGGCGAGGGGTGAATATAAGATGTCAAGTTTATACATAATTCAATAGAATTATGTAGTAAACTAGTCAAAACAACATAAAATATATTAAATAACTGTTTAGACTTGAAACAGACTAAAATATAAATAGTAATTTATATTTTAATTACTGAAAATAACCGAACTTCGAAATTACCGCTAAAACGTATCAGTGCCATCTATTGACAGAATAATCGTTCTAAACTAGCAAAATACACGACAGTGTAACCGTCACAAGTCCCCCTTAAATATATGCTAATATGAAGTATTTGCATACTATTTAACATACATCTTTACAAGATTTTAAGGTTACACTGGCATCAGGAACATCTAGCTTCAATCCTAGGTAAGTAAAACTTATTTATACTTAAAATAAATCTCAACTTTAATCAAAAAATGTTTCAGAATTATTTATTAGAAAACAATTTCAATAAAATAAAACTCAAATCCTAATCTCTTTTATAGAATGGACTTATATCTATACCAGAGAAGAAGATAAACTTAAATAACATCAAAATTTGTATCATAAATGATTAATAAAGTTTGACAAATTATTTTACCTATGAAATGACAATTTCTTCTTAAAATGTAATTCACGCAAATAAACCTGTTACGAGTTAAAAGAGTTCCATAATTAAGAATACATAAATTCCAATAAGGAACAACTCGCACAGATAATTCAAAAGAATTAACACATGTTAAAATTTTCGTATATATCTACATAAATCCATCTAACCCTATTTTATTTAGGTCTCTTATTAGAGTCTGAGCTAAGGGCAGATTGGTTAAATCTTTTATTTGGATTTGCTGAATCTGCTTTCCTGGCTAATTTTTTAGCCAGAGCTGGACATTCTTTTTTGAAATGTCCGGGCTTGTGACAATAAAAGCATTTCCCTGTCGTATTTTCGTACTGTGTCTTAAATGATCGATCAAACCTATTGTCATTAGTTGATTCGTCATTTTCTGACTCATTTTCTTCTTTAACCTCATCTTCGGTTCGAGTTAAGCGAAGTGATGGAAAAATCTTAGATTTTTCGTTGGCTTTTGGAGCAGGATTATCTTCTTGATTATCATACTCGAGGTCTGCTGCTAGTTGTGCTGAATTCTCGAACATACAGCGATTCAAGCCGACATATTGCAAAATATCATCGACTGTGTAGTCACCATATAGTCCTTGTGCCATCAATAACGAGAAACTTTCTTGTGTCAAGTTATTGAAAAGGCTTTCGAGTCCTGCCCTGTCCCCACGTGGTATTTCACCTTGTTCTTGGGTGAATCGCAAGAGGAAACAATACAGCGACTCGTCTGCTCGTTGTTTTACATTGGTTAAACGTCTAGATCTTGTAAGAGGCACTAAATCGAAACGTTCAAGAAATTGGGCTTCAAACACTCGCCAATTAATAAATGTGTGGCGTTGTTGATGAAACCATCGTTGTGCATGTCCTAATAGGCGACCTGGTACAGCTTGGTGTACCATTTCGTCTAGTGGAATGCCCTTCCCTGAAGCTACAGCTTTTACAATGTCTAAAAAGCGAGTAACTTCGGATTGTTTTCCATCGAAAATAGGAATCTCTATTCCTTTCCCGAATTTTTGGTTTAAATTAGAGTCTCGACTTTGGCTAGCTAAGCCTTGAATTATTTGTCTTAAATCTTCATTTGACAAATTAGATGTCAAATTCGAATTTGTGGAGCGATCTCGCCGATCTCTAGACGACGAATTTGGCCTGTTGAAATTCGGTTGTCTATTTGGTGGGGGAGAACGAGAATTGTCTCGTCTTCGGCGGAAATTATTATTATAATTTCCCCCTCCACCAGCTTGAGAATCATCACCGCTAGAATCTGGATCTGAGTCTCGTGGATCGCCGGGGGCTCCGGGAAATCGTTGATTTCTCGGCGGGGCACGTTCTCTTCGGTTCTGAGACTGATCTCGATAGTTTCGATAGTCTCCATTGGATCGAGATTGAAAATTCTGGGTATTTTCGAATCCATTCCGTGGTTGATTAGGTTCGTTTGTGCCATTTTCTCGGTGTGGGAGAGGTTGTGACGCAGCTGGAACTCTAAATGGTTCATTTCCAGATCCATTGTGAACGGGTAAATTGTCATTTACAACCGTTGCACTGGGTATGTTCCTCGTGGTTCGAGTAGAAAAATTTCTTTGACCAAAATTTCCCCCTCTTTCCGGGTCAGCGGTTTGCCACGAATTATCTGGAAGTGAGAGTTGAGGAGGACCAGAAAGTTGCAAAGAATTTTGCTGTCCCCCTTCATCCCGGGCAGAAGACATACGCCATCCAGGTAGCTGCTGGTAGCGGTACGTTGCTGGAGAACGAACACTATTCATGTCTATCGAAACGGTTTGTTCGTTGGTTACAATTACATCGGGTGTAATAGCACGAACTCTTTCGTGTCGATTATTTGCCGTGTATTGTTGGGCTTCATATAGAGTTGAGAATTGCGTCACTTCCAACTGGTAATGGCGACAATAAACCTCTAATTCATTCGGGGCGGGTAGTGGTTCCGTTCGAGAACTATTGGAATTGGAATTATTTCTAGGAATATTTCCATCCCCCTGTCCTTCCGAATCGGATTCTACTATTTCCCGGCGTGGTTCACGCATACCACAACGTCTTCCACCACGTACTCCACGTGCTCCACGTACTCTTACTGGTCTACGGGCCATAATACTCGAGAAGGAAGTAATATGCTAAATAAAGTTAAACTTTAAACTGAAACTAGCGTCGAAATGAAATACGCCTTACTTTAAACTAAATGAATGAATTGAAAAGATATAACCTTTGCTGCTATAACTGAAGTGGCTTCGGTAAAACTGTCCTGTTGTTCGGTCAAGAATGGTCCAAACTGGCACTGGTCACAAGGCACAACTGGATGGTCACGCTGTCGAAAAGCAAGTGTGGCTGAAGTATTTGTCGTCAAACTAGCTTCCGGAAAAATCCTTTGTTCAACAGCCTGCTGTGATTGGTGGGATTGAAGAATGTCTGACAATTTTAATCCAGAATTCTTGGTAATCCTTAATCTGGGTGAACCACTCAGAACGGCTTCGTGATTGGTCGTTTCATGACACATTCTTGAACACGTTTAGGGATTAAAATTAAATCCTTAACATTGGACAGAATAGCAGAACAAACAATCAAGTTTTAACCGAACAATAAAATAAAATATTTTATTAATTCTTGTGTCCTTTTAGTCAATAAAATTGTTTAATCAACTTTTGATCACATTTCATGACTTCGGGGTTTTTCGAAATATAATCGCAATATTCTTGAAAATTTTAATAAAATCAAAATTAGATTTTCCGTGGAAAATTCAGAATTTTCAAATTATTTTCCGAAATAGTTCAAAAATTCGAATTCAGACATTTACGAAAGATAATGAGAATTTCTTTGAAAACGAATGATTGATGTAAAGTAATTTAGGGAGATAAATCGAAAATTTTCTAATTATAATATCTTCATAAAATAATTAAGAATTCAATCTTCTAATTTTACACTTTGATCACTGAGTTCGCTTTAATAATGCAACCTATCTCGGTGGGACCTCCACGTGTGACGATTGACTTTGCGAGATACAATTGCTAGAAAATTAGAGCGAGAACTTGTGTGAAAGTGTAAAATACGGAGGCTTGTGATTTCTCAAATCATATGACAATTTATTCCGGTTTGAATTTATATAAATACTAGACCGACAAATGGTCGAAATTCTGCAAGTTAAACTATACAATCGGTCGGCAAAAGCCCTATAATAATATCACTTGCGGTTTTCAGTCAGACAACAAGAATGTGTATCGGTCTTATTGTCGGGACGTAAAAGATGTCGTCTGAATATGGACTCGAATGGTTTCGACATCTAACTGGTTCTGGTTTGGATCTAAAAAGGTGTGTAATGGTTAGGCTTGGGTGGGTTATATCCGAGAGGTGCGGTTGACTTTTCTGCAGTCGTCACACTTGTAATTATTATATGGATAATAATTGCAAAGCGCGGTCATAAACATGACGAAATAAATTGAATAAATATTCATGTAAATTCGACAGAATTCCACATGATATTATATTCACGAAGCGGGATAAAATAACTGTAAAAATAAAGAATAAATTAAAATAGCGCCGAGCTATTTTTTGCCCCAAGTGCAATCAACATCAAAATAATAATTAAGATGTTCCATCGTCCAACAGCGAATTGAATCAGCAGTTTCTCGCAGGAAAGGTTGTGCCATCGCCGGGAAATTACTCCACTCGGTTCTGACTGGCGGGAGAGTAACCGGGAAATTACTCCACGTCGATTACCCAAATAATGCGTCTGTGAAATTGCAATATTCCACTCTAGATTCTACACTTATTTCTACAACGGAATGTTGGCATGAAGAGGCGGGAGTGTGTCTGTGGATCTTCGACCCACTCTAGATTCTTACACTAAATATCAAGTATTTCTTTATCCGGCCTGTACTGAAATTCTGAGAATAAATGTTAAATTGATAAATGTTACCTTTCCATAGCTACAGCTATCCATTGTCCCTAAGTACAACAAAATGAACTAAATTCACCCAAGTGGCCCTAAGTCCACCAGACCCAGTTCAAGTGGCGTCAGGAACAGAACACCAACAAGAGAGCCAGCGATATATCCGGTTTACACGGGAATATATACTCGTACTGGACAATAGGCTGATTATCGATCCAATGGGATCACTGGTCAGCTAAATCCTTCCAATCCTAGACTCTAGGAAGTGGATAGCCAGGACATAGTCCTCTACTAGGTCCGTTCCAGGAACTGGATACACAGGACACATTTCGGATTAAGTCTTTTGACTGTAATCCGGAATTAGTCCAACTTCCAGTGGGTGGCGAGGGGTGAATATAAGATGTCAAGTTTATACATAATTCAATAGAATTATGTAGTAAACTAGTCAAAACAACATAAAATATATTAAATAACTGTTTAGACTTGAAACAGACTAAAATATAAATAGTAATTTATATTTTAATTACTGAAAATAACCGAACTTCGAAATTACCGCTAAAACGTATCAGTGCCATCTATTGACAGAATAATCGTTCTAAACTAGCAAAATACACGACAGTGTAACCGTCACAAGATTACAAAATCCAACATCAGAAATAGGGATGCACCGAATGCCAAATATCGTATATTGACCGAATATCTAAATTACGGAATACCAAATATTCCTTGTGGTGCAGTATTCTTAATCTCATTTCTATTGGTTATATTAATATTTTTATTCTGACCATTTTCATCATAAACATTAACATTTTCATTTTCCTCATGAAAATCAACATTTACCTCACAAAAATCATGAACATTAATATTTTCAGTCTGACTATTTTCACCAAAAAAATTAACATTTTCGTTTTTTGCCCATAATTCACATATCGTGTGTAGTGTTTTCATTCTTTTTTCAAATTGGCGTTGTGACCCTTCTGATGCCAGTGATGCTAGAGTGTGGGTGACAGAACATGCCTTTTGAAATTTTGCAGGCTGACTTAAAATCTGATGTGCAGCTTCATTATCCCGCTCTGTTCTCAAACTGTGAAGGAGGTCCACCAGACCTTCAAACAAACTGACTATGTCTGAATGTGTATCGACTACTTGCATTATTTTTTGATTAATTGATTCCAATCTGTTATTTGTTCTGTTACCTAAATTCAAATATTTACTTTGTAATCCAGTCACCCATTCGGATTTGATATTATGCCAATTTGCATTGTAATAAGTGATTACAGATTTCAAATTTGTGTCAAGTAAAGCTTGATAGTTTTCTTCATAAGTGAGTTCATTTGAAGAATATGCTAATTTCTGGATAATCTCCAATGCTAAATCTCGTTCGCCAATTGTCAAGCCCAATTTTTCAGTCGTGATGTCACGCTTAAATGATCTCAAGGAATGGAATAAACACAAAAGTAATTGTGAATTAGGAAATATTTCAGATAAAACCTTTCGCTTTACAAAATCGTTGTCCGTCATGAAACATTTTGTACTGTCAGCTGTCGGATTATTTTTTTGAAAAGTTTTTAACATGTGATGTATGGTCTGTTCATCTTCTGATCCAACCAAAAAAAAGCAAACAATTTCACTATCCCCATTTCCATCTTCAACCATCATCACATAAAGTGGCATTCTTAGGTTATTAGGAATGGCGTCCATGAAAATCAGCTCCGGGTAGCATTTCAGCAAACGCTTCATATAAATGTCTTGGAATTGTAGACCAATTAAAATATTGTTCTCATCAGTAATCATTTCAACGGAATTTCCTACTTTCTCTTTTAGTTGTACCAAAACATCTTCTAGTAAGTTATCACTTCTATTTCTTGAGGTAAACAATATGTTATGCAAATCTTTCAGTGTAACTATTTTTCCCGTTTCTTTCATTAGCCTGCATTGCACTTTCTTCTTATTTGACTCCATTTCCAGCATTGTTAAAGCCAACGAATGTGTTTCCTCATCTAATTTTCGCTGTCTTGGTAAATGGTTATAAACATTCTGAAAAAAGTATTAATATAAAGCATTAAATTTTGCATTTTAACTCGAAAATTATTACTTTGTTTAGTTCGTGGTTGTGCTTGTCTTGAAATTGAATTACTTCTAATTTGTTGCCATCCGCAGACACTCTGATGTGTATAAAAGCTTCACATCCCTGCCGATATGTTCTGAAAATTTGATAAAAAATATTTTGAGTTATTAAACTGATAATCATAATTATAATTACTAGAAAATTAATGTTACAAAAATTATTTTTCAATGACTAAGCTTACTTGAAATTGCTCAAAATAAATTTTTGAACACAATTTTCACCAAAAAAATCACATGAAAAACCTAAATTTACTTACTTTTGATTTGGCCTCAGTCCTTTGGATTTGGATTTATATTTGCCTCCATGTATACAGATGTATTTAATCTCAAAGTATTTTAAACTGGGGTTTAGATAACGTCGAATTCCTTTTTTTATGGCACCATCAATTGTTCTGGAGTACAATTTTGTCAGCTGAGAGAAATGTGCGTTTTCATATTTACTGATGAATTGCTCCATCCCCTCAACCGAGCAAAATTGTACACCTGTCTGCAAGGTTCCTGTGTCGTCGGTTTCCATGGAAAATCACACATAAATCACACATAAATCGCACAAAAGTCACATAAATTCTCGTGTAAATCTACTCCAAGCATCTCGTTCGCCATTTTTGCACCTAAATAAAACTTCAGCCAATCAACGCATGTGACATCGTCATACTATCTCAACTAATCACAGCGCGCCATGAAAATAAAATAAAATAAAAATAAAATTGAGAAATTATGTATTTTTAGTCACAAAAATAATTTGAATGTTATATAGACGAATCTAATACAATTCAGTAAACAACAAAGAAGGTTTTACATTCGAAAAGTACCCCATGTCACCATTAGATGGCGCTGTGAACCAATGCGCTATATTTGATTTCGGCATCATGGAAATAAACACCAAATCTAATACGAGAAAAAATAGATCAAAACAAGTGAAAAATCAATTAAAACAACTTCGATAAAAAAAATATCGGTAATCGACGCGTTTTTTATATATCAAAATTCAAAATGCAATATAAGAAATATAATAAATTGAACATTAATTAATTTCAACTAAACTAAATTAAAAATAATATTTTTTTTAATTATGATAATAATCATTACAAATTCAAACATCACAAATAAAAGATTAAAAATTCAAATATCACAAGTAATAGATTACAAAATCCAATATCAGAAATAGGGATGCACCGAATGCCAAATATCGTATATTGACCGAATATCTAAATTACGGAATACCAAATATTCCTTGTGGTGCAGTATTCTTAATCTCATTTCTATTGGTTATATTAATATTTTTATTCTGACCATTTTCATCATAAACATTAACATTTTCATTTTCCTCATGAAAATCAACATTTACCTCACAAAAATCATGAACATTAATATTTTCAGTCTGACTATTTTCACCAAAAAAATTAACATTTTCGTTTTTTGCCCATAATTCACATATCGTGTGTAGTGTTTTCATTCTTTTTTCAAATTGGCGTTGTGACCCTTCTGATGCCAGTGATGCTAGAGTGTGGGTGACAGAACATGCCTTTTGAAATTTTGCAGGCTGACTTAAAATCTGATGTGCAGCTTCATTATCCCGCTCTGTTCTCAAACTGTGAAGGAGGTCCACCAGACCTTCAAACAAACTGACTATGTCTGAATGTGTATCGACTACTTGCATTATTTTTTGATTAATTGATTCCAATCTGTTATTTGTTCTGTTACCTAAATTCAAATATTTACTTTGTAATCCAGTCACCCATTCGGATTTGATATTATGCCAATTTGCATTGTAATAAGTGATTACAGATTTCAAATTTGTGTCAAGTAAAGCTTGATAGTTTTCTTCATAAGTGAGTTCATTTGAAGAATATGCTAATTTCTGGATAATCTCCAATGCTAAATCTCGTTCGCCAATTGTCAAGCCCAATTTTTCAGTCGTGATGTCACGCTTAAATGATCTCAAGGAATGGAATAAACACAAAAGTAATTGTGAATTAGGAAATATTTCAGATAAAACCTTTCGCTTTACAAAATCGTTGTCCGTCATGAAACATTTTGTACTGTCAGCTGTCGGATTATTTTTTTGAAAAGTTTTTAACATGTGATGTATGGTCTGTTCATCTTCTGATCCAACCAAAAAAAAGCAAACAATTTCACTATCCCCATTTCCATCTTCAACCATCATCACATAAAGTGGCATTCTTAGGTTATTAGGAATGGCGTCCATGAAAATCAGCTCCGGGTAGCATTTCAGCAAACGCTTCATATAAATGTCTTGGAATTGTAGACCAATTAAAATATTGTTCTCATCAGTAATCATTTCAACGGAATTTCCTACTTTCTCTTTTAGTTGTACCAAAACATCTTCTAGTAAGTTATCACTTCTATTTCTTGAGGTAAACAATATGTTATGCAAATCTTTCAGTGTAACTATTTTTCCCGTTTCTTTCATTAGCCTGCATTGCACTTTCTTCTTATTTGACTCCATTTCCAGCATTGTTAAAGCCAACGAATGTGTTTCCTCATCTAATTTTCGCTGTCTTGGTAAATGGTTATAAACATTCTGAAAAAAGTATTAATATAAAGCATTAAATTTTGCATTTTAACTCGAAAATTATTACTTTGTTTAGTTCGTGGTTGTGCTTGTCTTGAAATTGAATTACTTCTAATTTGTTGCCATCCGCAGACACTCTGATGTGTATAAAAGCTTCACATCCCTGCCGATATGTTCTGAAAATTTGATAAAAAATATTTTGAGTTATTAAACTGATAATCATAATTATAATTACTAGAAAATTAATGTTACAAAAATTATTTTTCAATGACTAAGCTTACTTGAAATTGCTCAAAATAAATTTTTGAACACAATTTTCACCAAAAAAATCACATGAAAAACCTAAATTTACTTACTTTTGATTTGGCCTCAGTCCTTTGGATTTGGATTTATATTTGCCTCCATGTATACAGATGTATTTAATCTCAAAGTATTTTAAACTGGGGTTTAGATAACGTCGAATTCCTTTTTTTATGGCACCATCAATTGTTCTGGAGTACAATTTTGTCAGCTGAGAGAAATGTGCGTTTTCATATTTACTGATGAATTGCTCCATCCCCTCAACCGAGCAAAATTGTACACCTGTCTGCAAGGTTCCTGTGTCGTCGGTTTCCATGGAAAATCACACATAAATCACACATAAATCGCACAAAAGTCACATAAATTCTCGTGTAAATCTACTCCAAGCATCTCGTTCGCCATTTTTGCACCTAAATAAAACTTCAGCCAATCAACGCATGTGACATCGTCATACTATCTCAACTAATCACAGCGCGCCATGAAAATAAAATAAAATAAAAATAAAATTGAGAAATTATGTATTTTTAGTCACAAAAATAATTTGAATGTTATATAGACAAATCTAATACAATTCAGTAAACAACAAAGAAGGTTTTACATTCGAAAAGTACCCCATGTCACCATTAGATGGCGCTGTGAACCAATGCGCTATATTTGATTTCGGCATCATGGAAATAAACACCAAATCTAATACGAGAAAAAATAGATCAAAACAAGTGAAAAATCAATTAAAACAACTTCGATAAAAAAAATATCGGTAATCGACGCGTTTTTTCCTTTACCGATACCGATAATCTCATTATTTTTTCCCCGCCAGGTCGCCACCAAACGACCAGTCGACCACTCGTCCACAACACGTGCTTCGCCCGTATTTATTCCGTATATAAGCACCCAACCAACCCGAAACCCCACACACGCAACATGTCGCGCCGAGACCGCCAATACGAATCGCAAAACATCTGCCGCGCGCATCCCGACGCGCCCACCATCGAGGACTACCACGCCGGCGACGTAATCTGCTCCGAATGCGGCCTGGTCATCGGCGACCGAGTCATCGACGTCGGCGCCGAATGGCGGACCTTCAGCTCCAACGACAACGCCAATTCCGCCGACCCAAACCGCGTCGGCGCGAGCGCCAACCCCTTACTCGGCGGTAGCGACCTCTCCACCATGATCGGCGCAGCCACCGGCGCCGCCAGCTTCGACGAGACGGGCGCCGCCAAGTACAACAACCGGCGCACCGTCAGCCACTCGGACCGCGTGCTTATCGACGCCTTCCGCGAGATCCACAACATGGCCGACCGCATTAATTTGACGCAGACCATCATCGACCGCGCTAACAACTTATTCAAGCAGGTGCGTGACGGGAAGTCGCTCAAAGGCCGCGCCACCGACGCCGTGGTCTCGTCGTGTCTGTATTTGGCGTGTCGGCAGGAGGGAGTGCCGAGGACGTTCAAGGAGATTTGCGCGGTGTCGAAGAGTTCGAAGAAGGTGATCGGGCGCTGTTTTAAGCTCATTCTCAAGGCGTTGGAGACGAATGTGGAGTTGATCACTACGGGGGATTTTATGGCGAGGTTTTGTGGGAATTTGGGGTTGACGTACGCGACGCAGGGCGCCGCGACGAGTATCGCGAGAAAGGCGGTCGAGTTGGAGATAGTGTCCGGTAGGAGTCCGGTGTCGATCGCGGCGGCGGCGATTTATATGGCGAGTCACGCGGCTGGGGCTAGGAAGGAGAGGAAGGAGATCGCGGAGGTGGCCGGGGTCGCTGAAGTGACGATTCAGCAGTCGTATAAACTTATGTACGGGCGCGCTGCCGAGCTGTTTCCAGTGGGTTTCGTGTTTGTGACGCCGATTGAACGATTGCCGCAAAGTTGAGGGTTTTGTACTTAGACTTTTATTTAAAGGTTTTGCGTGTAGATTGCAATTAGTGAAATGAATAAATGGTTTTGTGATTTGATTCTGAAATTTGACTTTTTCAATGATTTTTCTGTAAAAATTCAGTCGCAATAAACACTTGGGACACATTTGGTTTTTTTAGAATATCTTTTCTATCAAATTCGATCAAAATTCGACGTTTTCGTCACGTTTTCGCCATAATTCAGTCAAAATTTGAATTTTCCGCAATGATTATATTAAAATTTGAATTTTCCGCAATGTGATTTCATCAATATTTGAATTTTCCGCAATGATTTCATCCAAATTTGAATTTTCCGCAATGATTTCATCAAAATTTGAATTTTCCGCAATGATTATATTAAAATTTGAATTTTCCGCAATGATTATATTAAAATTTGAATTTTCCGCAATGTGATTTCATCAATATTTGAATTTTCCGCAATGATTTCATCCAAATTTGAATTTTCCGCAATGATTTCATCAAAATTTGAATTTTCCGCAATGATTTCATCCAAATTTGAATTTTCCGCAATGATTTCATCAAAATTTGAATTTTCCGCAATGATTTCATCAAAATTTGAATTTTCCGCAATGAATTCATCAAAATTTGAATTTTCCGCAATAATTTCATCAAAATTTGAATTTTCCGCAATGAATTCATCAAAATTTGAATTTTCCACAATGATTATATTAAAATTTGAATTTTCCGCAATGTGATTTCATCAATATTTGAATTTTCCGCAATGATTTCATCCAAATTTGAATTTTCCGCAATGATTTCATCAAAATTTGAATTTTCCGCAATGATTATATTAAAATTTGAATTTTCCGCAATGTGATTTCATCAATATTTGAATTTTCCGCAATGATTTCATCCAAATTTGAATTTTCCGCAATGATTTCATCAAAATTTGAATTTTCCGCAATGATTTCATCCAAATTTGAATTTTCCGCAATGATTTCATCAAAATTTGAATTTTCCGCAATGATTATATTAAAATTTGAATTTTCCGCAATGTGATTTCATCAATATTTGAATTTTCCGCAATGATTTCATCCAAATTTGAATTTTCCGCAATGATTTCATCAAAATTTGAATTTTCCGCAATGATTTCATCCAAATTTGAATTTTCCGCAATGATTTCATCAAAATTTGAATTTTCCGCAATGATTTCATCAAAATTTGAATTTTCCGCAATGATTTCATCAAAATTTGAATTTTCCGCAATGAATTCATCAAAATTTGAATTTTCCGCAATAATTTCATCAAAATTTAAATTTTCCGCAATGAATTCATCAAAATTTGAATTTTCCACAATGATTATATTAAAATTTGAATTTTCCGCAATGTGATTTCATCAATATTTGAATTTTCCGCAATGATTTCATCCAAATTTGAATTTTCCGCAATGATTTCATCAAAATTTGAATTTTCCGCAATGATTATATTAAAATTTGAATTTTCCGCAATGTGATTTCATCAATATTTAAATTTTCCGCAATGATTTCATCCAAATTTGAATTTTCCGCAATGATTTCATCAAAATTTGAATTTTCCGCAATGATTTCATCCAAATTTGAATTTTCCGCAATGATTTCATCAAAATTTGAATTTTCCGCAATGATTATATTAAAATTTGAATTTTCCGCAATGTGATTTCATCAATATTTGAATTTTCCGCAATGATTTCATCCAAATTTGAATTTTCCGCAATGATTTCATCAAAATTTGAATTTTCCGCAATGATTTCATCCAAATTTGAATTTTCCGCAATGATTTCATCAAAATTTGAATTTTCCGCAATGATTTCATCAAAATTTGAATTTTCCGCAATGATTTCATCAAAATTTGAATTTTCCGCAATAATTTCATCAAAATTTGAATTTTCCGCAATAATTTCATCAAAATTTGAATTTTCCGCAATGAATTCATCAAAATTTGAATTTTCCACAATGATTATATTAAAATTTGAATTTTCCGCAATGTGATTTCATCAATATTTGAATTTTCCGCAATGATTTCATCCAAATTTGAATTTTCCGCAATGATTTCATCAAAATTTGAATTTTCCGCAATGATTATATTAAAATTTGAATTTTCCGCAATGTGATTTCATCAATATTTGAATTTTCCGCAATGATTTCATCCAAATTTGAATTTTCCGCAATGATTTCATCAAAATTTGAATTTTCCGCAATGATTTCATCCAAATTTGAATTTTCCGCAATGATTTCATCAAAATTTGAATTTTCCGCAATGAATTCATCAAAATTTGAATTTTCCACAATAAATTCATCAAAATTTGAATTTTCCGCAATGATTTCATCAAAATCTGAATTTTTCAACAATTTTTCCGCGAGATTTTAGCGGTAATTCCATCAAACTTAGACGATTTCCGAATAGAATGTCCATAATAAATTTAAAAATTAATTACCGGTAGTAAAATCAAATTTTTTTAATTTATTTATTTTAGTAGAATATAACTTTTTTTTTTTTTTACAAAAATTAAAAAATTCGGTGTAAATAGCTTCTGTTGCTCCGAGATATTTGCGATTTCTCCAATTTCGATAAATTCGATAAATACAAATTCAAAATTTAATTTAATATCAATATTTCACAATTATTTTTTTTTTAACTCTATGGTAATTATATAGGTTAGGGGCCGTCCATAAATTACGTAACGCTAATTTTTGGACTTTTTGACCCCCTCTCCCCCCCCCCCCCCCTGTAACAAGGTCGTAACAAATCCATAAACCCCCCCTAGAATATTAAGTAACAAAACTAACCATACTATACACTAAATACAAATACAATTTTTATTTAATAATGACTATTTATACAATTTTATACATAAAAGAATAATAACTCAAAAAGCAATTATTTATAAAGTAAAATTTTCAGTTTTTAAAAATTTTATAATTTCAAATTTTCATAATTTAAAAATTTAAAAAAAAAAATAAGTTACGTAACATCATTGCGAATTCCCCCCTCTCCCATCGTAAAAACCCGTAACAAAATTAAAAACCCCCTCCCACCCCCTAAGGCGTTACGTAATTTATTATGAACAACCCCTTAGACAAATTTAAATATTTCCTATCGGTAATCTCGTCAATTGGATTGCTGACATCACCACATGCACCGATCGTCGTAATAATTCCTCTCATCCCCTCGATCGTCGTAATAATCCCTCTCATCCCCTCGACCGTCCCAACCCCGAACATTACAATTCGTCCTAAATCGGCTTTCGTTCCAATACCGATCGTCATAGTGCGCCTTAAACCGTTTCTCCTCCCAATCTCGATCGTCCCAGTGAGGAGTCCTCAACGGCTTCGTCACTCTCTCAAACGATTCTTCGTGCTTCCGCTTTCTAGAATTCTCCATTCCCACAACTGAATCCAAACTGCGTTTATTTTTTTTTCTATCTCGGCTGCCGTGGCCGGAACTATGTCTCGTGGTCGCAGCGCTCTTGTCTTCGTTTTTTCTCGTTTTAGTGGCGGACGGACGTGCACTCGAATCGGCGACCACATTTTCACTTTCCTTTACAGTTGTCACAATTTTACTCGGCTTTACATTGGTCACAATTTTACTTTCCTTTACAGTGGTCATAATTTTACTCGGCTTTACAGTGGTCCCAATTTTACTCGGCTTTTCTGCGATTAAATTATAACGTTTTTCGTATTTGGCGACATGTTTCATTTCGTTTTCCAACCACGATTCTTCACTGGAAGAAAGCCCTAAAACTAGAACATCGTTTGCAAAATCAGACATTTTGAGTGTCAAATTGACCAAAGGCTTCTTTAAAAGTGCTGTAAGTGTGACAAGTGTGTGGTTTTATGTATAGACTACGGCATCACACGTCCGTAGAACGTTCGTGACTCCGAGGATGCGAATTATCCTCTCAAATTAAATCGAATATTTTTTTTGTATGTAAATACTATATTTCTTTTTTTGTTCCTATAATAGTAGATTTATTCCAGATGGTAATAAATTCCTATTGCATTCTATCCTAACTTGCAGATTGTTGCAATAAACGTGTGTTTTCATCTCAAAAACCTCGCTTTCTGTTATCTTGGCACAATCCACTACAAACAAACAACACAAGACGTTTAATTTTCTTAAAAGCATCATCATTGAGTTTATAGTGAGATAATTACACCCGAACAGAATCTGTGAGTGTTCGGACGGACGCCACGTGGTCGGGGGAGAGCCACGGAGGCGCTGGACGCAACACACACGATAAAACAAACCACGAAATACACGGAGACACAATATAGTTTTAGTTATGGCTTTATTAGATGTCTAGGGGTATGATTGTAGTGTCCCATAGTGTATTTCCCAAGGCGGCGGTTCCTTCGAACCGTCCCTAATCAGACCGCGTGGCACGGCGGCCATCGGCCGCCATGACACACGAGGTCGGTAATCGGTTTTGGGCCACGCCGCCGAAGTTACGGTTAACGTCCGGCGGACGTGGCGCAACTGGACGCTCAGGTCCCGGCGGGCGATATCATCGCCACGCCGATAGTTTGGGTTATCTCAATAGCCAGTTTTGGAGGCGGTCGCAACACGACCGTTCGCCTTGCTGGTTGATCAACAACTCTCTTGTCCCTACGGGGACCAACCACTTCCGGAAGGGCGACTTCCGGGGCCCGATCCTGCTTGACCAAAGGCCCGCAGCTCCACCTGGTTGCGGGGAACCGCAACAGGCTGCGCGAGATACGAGAGGCGCTGGAGCTGCGCCAAGTGCATTGCCGTTGCAGTGCAGCGACCCGTGCGCAGGGGCAGCTGGTCACATTTCCCCCCCCTGGAAAAAGGTAAGTACGAGGGGGTACAACGCAATCACTGAAGTGGTTGTTGAAAGTTAACACATCGCATTACTTTTCTTTTTTCAGATTATCAGATTACCATATTTCGGACGAGCCATCAGCTAGAACGAAGATCACCGGTAGGAATGCACTTGGGAAAATAACAACACTACAAAGGAACACATACACACTTACCCCCAGGATGGAAAACTTGTACAATTTAAACACTATTGAAAAATAAAAATGTAAAATAACACTTGTAATTTAAAAATATATATGAATAAAAAACACTTTTTGAACTTTAAAATCTAACATTTGTAGTTATTGAATCCATTTAACATTTAAAAGGTAAGTATGCTAATTTTAACACTTTGGAATAATAATAAAAAAAAACTTGTTTTGACAATAAAAAAAATTATTTCTGGCACTATAAAAGTCTTAACAGGCTTGGCCAAAATCTCCTTTAAAACGACGGCGAAAACTTCACTGCAGCGATTTCCCCGGTGTGGGTGGCGTATCGTCGGTTTTTGGCTCTTCTTCAGTTTTGTCGTCGACGAATTCTTCTGCTAGCTTCTTGCGTGACTTCTTATTCGACTTCTTTTTCACGGCGGTAGCTTTGGGCTCGGGAACGACTGGCGGTGGTGGTGGCGGTGTGTGCGACTCCTCGTTCGGTGCGCCGTCAATCTGCATCGCGGTCTCGATCGTTGCTTCGGTGGTGACTACATTGTTGTCGCAAACTGGTGGAGGATCCGCGAATCCCTGGAACACGACGTTCGTCGGGCGTTCTCCAACCATCGGCGGCATAATGACAGCCGGCGTCGCCGCTGTATTGGCACCAAACATCGTTTGCGGTAGTTGGCAGGCCGCTGGAAAAGCGATTGCGGCCGCCGTGGCTTTGGTCGGGATCAGGTTCACAATACCTTGGATTGGTTGAGGACCGTACTGTCCCGCCCAAGCTGTTCGTAGCTCATCGGGAGCTTTTTCCGTTTGAGCTGGGATTTTCTTAACGAGTGCGCGTGGCGCATTCGATGTGATTGTGGCCGATGGCGCAGTCAATTGCTGATGAGCCGCTTTCTCGGCGTCTCTTTTCGCCATTCGGTCCTTATGGTCCGCGTGTTTTTTCGCTCTGTACCGAATTTTTGCTTCGGTATTCACGCTTCGTTCACTCAACGTGGGATTTTCGATCGCCACGAGCCGTCTCATTTCCAGCAATTTCTCCGAAATGTTTGGACGGGCGGTCGGTGGTTGGTGAGGAGCTTGGGCGGTCGGTGGTTGGTGAGGAGCTTGGGCGGTCGGTGGTTGGTGAGGAGCTTGGGCGACGGTACTTTGTACGGTCGCTTTTGTCTCCTCGGCAGCCTTCTTTTTAAGCACAAATGGCTTATGTGGCGGACGAAGAACCTTCTGCGACGTCGTCGCTGCGGGTTTCTTCGTAGAGATATTAGTAGAGGCAGTCGGCGGCGGTTGAGAGCGTACGCTCTTCGTTGCCGTTTTCTGTCTTTTCTTTGGGGGTTCCGTCGGTGTGGCATTCGCCACACGCGCTTGTTCCCTGTCTGCGATTTCCTTCTCGCGTTCTGCGCGCGATCGGACGCGCATCCAGTTAATATGTCGGTGGTGCAGCGGAATCGGCTGACCGGGCAGCGTCATGAACATGACAAACCATTCTTCGAGTGGTTGATCCGTCAGCACGATTTCGTCTCCGCCGCAGTTCATGCACGGGATTCGCGATAGATTCCACAGTGTGATGTAGCCGAAGCCGTTGCATACTGGGCACTGGACCCATTCGTTGTTTCGGTGATTTTCCATTGTTTTTTCAAACTTTTCGTCTCGATTTTCCAGAGAAGTTCCACACGACTGGTCAGTGGCGATCGCAGTGAATAAGTGATTTGATCAACGAATGGTGGTGTTTAAGTATGGAACCGGAAGACGTCCCGCGAACGTTTAATTGGCGTATGGACCGCAGATGTTTTGTAAACAGTCTGTGATTGGTCCAAATGGGTCTCCCGATTTGAAGTGTCACCTAGCGGTCAATCCCGATATCGGATCGGTAAAACGTGATTTCTCGAAGGTCTATTTGAGTCCGAATTTGGTTTTGGTCGAGCCGTCGTGGGTTTTTGTGAATCCACTTGTGGCAACAGCAAGGGTTTTATTCTTTTTGGTTTCCCAAAAGGTTTTACTGGTGTTGGCAACTTAGTTGCGATACCAGATTCCGTTGGTCGCACTGGAGTTGGCAATATTGTTGCTGTTCCAGTGTCCACAGGTTGGTTTTCAAGAACTTCTTCATCTTCCTTATCTAAAATGGGCCATTCAGCCTTTTCTTCTGAGGGGATGAATCTCCTGAGTTTTACAATGTTGTGTGTACCCCTCGCTTGCAAAGTTATTGGTTTCGCAAGGGCATACGCATTGTTGTTAAAGACTTTAGTTATTACATAAGGTCCTTCAAAGCGATCCTCAAGGGACGCAGCATATCGATTAGCAGCATTGGACAATGGGTGGGTCTTTAGTAGAACCAAATCTCCAATTTCGAACTTATCGTCGCTGCGGTGTTGATCGTAGTAAGTTTTCTGTTTTGCTTGGGCCAGACTCTTATTTTTAAGAGCTGCAGCAATCAGAGTACGGTGTCTAGCGACTAGCATTCTGACAGCGTCGTAGGGCCTATTTGGGTCGAATGGGGTGTCATAAGACACATCTCGATTATCCCAAAATGGTCGTAATTCCCTGCCATACGTCAGCATTGCTGGTGTAAAACCGGTAGACACATTTGGGGCAGAGTGCAAAGCAAAATTTATCTGGTCAATGCATCTGTCCCAGTGATCGTGCTCAAATGTAAAAATTCGAAGCATAATCTTGATATTCCTGTTTACGCGTTCAGTCAGGTTAGTCTGGGGATGGTAAGGCGTTGCTTTAATTGGCACAACCCCTGCATCGTCACAGAGAGTCTGAAACACGTCAGAAATGAATTGGGGGCCATTATCGCTCAACATGAAACGGGGGCACCCATGACAGCTGAAAAATCGTTTTAAAATTGGTGCAATTGCAGTCATTTTGGCGGATCTCAGCGGTGTAGCTTCCATCCAGCCGGTGGCATAATCCACCACAACTAGAATGAAGCGATTTCTGTTCGAGGTTCTAGGTAATGGACCTATTAGATCGATTCCTATCTTCTCAAAACGACCAATTTTTGGAGAAGTTGGGACCATCAATCCCTTTGGTTTTCTCTGAATCGGTTTGCAGCGTTGGCAGCGATTGCAGCTTGCTACATGAAGTTTTACTTCTTTTTGCATGCCAGGCCAGAAATAAACTCTTTTCAATCGCTCTAGAGTTACTTCAACTCCTCCGTGACCAGCCATCGGATGGTCGTGAATTAGTTGAAGTGCTGCGAGTTGCAGAGATGGTGGAATAAAGATTTTAAATCCAATTCCCAAATCCTCTTCCTCCACAAAGAAATCAGTTTTAAAGGGTGCATAAATAATAAGCATTCCTTTTCTAGTGAGTGTGCAGTCGTACTGCCTTTCTTCCAAGAACTTAGGAAGTTCTGGTCGAGGTTGTCCATCATCCAATTCCAACCATTCGATTAGTTTTGAAAGATGTTTATCTGCACGCTGCTGTAATATAATGTTCTCGAAAGACATCGGGTAATCGGTCTCATTTGTGAGATAAGCTAGAGCAACAGGCTCTATAATCTCTGTTAGAGTTGCTTTTCCTTCTAACGGATTGCCATTATCAAGAGAGACTCTGGATAAGGCATCCGCGACTTGATTGTCGGTGCCTTTTCGGTACTTGATGGTGAAATTTTCATTCTGCAATTTCATTGCCCACCTAGCCAGTCTTCCAGCTGGGTTTTCCATTGTCATGAGAAATCTCAGAGCATGATGGTCAGTCTCAACTTGGTACTCAGAATATTCAATGTATGGTTTGAACTTATCAACAGCCCAAACCACAGCTAAACATTCCAAATCAGTGGTGCTGTAGTTGTTTTCCGCGCCTTGCAGAGTTCTGCTGGCGTACGCAACTGGTCTTAAAGCACCATGGTCATCCAGTTGCATGAGGACTGCACCGAGCCCGCCGCCACTAGCATCTGTATGGATGGTAAAGTTGCGAGCGAAATCAGGCAGAGGTAGCACAATTCCTTTTGCAAGCTGGTTTTTCAGATATTCGAAAGCAACATTGCACTCTTCAGACCATTCCCATTTTGTATCTTTCTTTAAAAGGGCAAAAAATGGTTTTTGAGTAATACTCAGTTTTGGAATTAGAGCAGCATAGAAACCCACCATCCCAATAAAACGCTGAAGCTGTTTTATACTGGAAGGGGTCGGATAATTTAAAATTGCTTCCACTTTGTCGTTGTTTGGGCTATAACCCCCATTTGACATCGTGAAACCAAGAAAGTTTAATTCTTCAGGGCAAATAAATGACTTTGACGGACTCGCTGTCAATTTGTTTTTATCTAATTTTGACAATATGTCATCTAAATGCTGAAGGTGTTCTTCAAATGAGTCGCTAAAAATGATAATATCATCGAGGTAAGCGAGTGCCCACTTGTGTTGTGCAGTCCGAAAGGCATACGAGTAAACTGGTATGTTCCATCAGAAGTAGAAAAAGCAGTTTTCTTCTTGTCACTTGGTTTAAGTTTTATTTGGTAATAACCTTTAGTTAAATCCAAAGTAGAAAAGAACTTTTTTCCACCTAAACAGGCCAAAATCATAGAAATTGAGGGCATCTGATAGACGTCCTTAATTGTGATTTTATTTAGCCAGCGAAAGTCAATACAGAGGCGGTACCCTCCGTCTTTCTTTGCAACAATCACGGGGGGATTTTTATAACTCCCCTCGCAAGGTTCGGCCCAACCATCTCTCAGCAATTCAGCAACCAATTCGCGATAAATCTCAGCTTTCTTGGGATTCATTGGTCGGTCTTTGCATCGAAATGAAGGCGCATCTCCAGTCGGAATTGGATGTTCCAACGTGGGGTGGCAGCCAGCTTTGTCACTAAACACATGTCTGTATTTTTCTACAAGAGTTAAGATTTGAGATCTCTGCCTTGGTGACAAATTGCTTTTTGCTAACAGTCTCTGGCTCAAATCAGCCGTGGAGACAGAAGGTGACTTTGATTCTGCAACCAAAGCATCCCATCGATCCATTATTGCATTTCCAAGTTCTTCAGGCGATGGTGGGTCGTCGAAGGGAAATGTGTCATGTGGAAAATCAAGAAAGAAATATTCTCGATCTGTTAGATTGAGAACAATCCTATTTTCGATAATCCAAGAGCAACCTAATAATATAAATTTGGAAGCTGATGGAAGAACAGTAAATGTCACAGGGATTTCGCCACCCCGCCACTTGAGTGACAGCGTGATTGTCCCGATTGGACGTGTTGGCCTATCGCCAGTGTATACAACTCGATTTTCTAAAAATGGAGTCATAAAGTGCAAGAGGTTTAGCTTTTTAAGCATTCCCCCGCTGATGTACCTGTGGGTTGCCCCAGAATCCATCAGAGCGGTGACCTTTAAACCGTTTAGTGTTGCTTTGAAGTAAGGCAGGGGAGTAATACTCTTTCCTGTCTTTAAAGCAACGTTTACATGGTCGATTTCAGGTTCTGTGGAAAAAACCACGCGAGGATCTGGCTCTGTGGATGAAATGTCATCAAATAGAGCATCCTCCATGTCCTCTTCCATTGGAATCAACACTATAGTAAGAGCGCAGTCGTCAGTTACTCGGGGGTTTCTGTCGACTGCGACTCCTCGTTTCCCGACATTTCAGGCCAGCCACCAAATTCATTGGCTGCAAGCATAGCCTGCATCATGCTGTGTTGGGCAGCGGCGATTGTTTCCATTGCTGCTTTAGCGGCTTCCACTTTAAGGGGGCAATCCCTTTCAAAGTGTGCGCCACCGCAGCCCCAGCAACCGCCAACTCTTGGTTTGGTCGCATAGTCTTTGAGCCTATTGCTCGGGACTAGCGCCTTCTCGTTGCCTTCTGCGGCCTTTGTTGCTGCTATCGCAGCATTTTTAGGCGCAGGGAACAGTGTTCTATTGTTTGGATTTCTCAATCCAAACGGAACAAATTTCGGTTTATCTCCACCCGCAGCATTTGGTATTGTTACCATTTGCTGGTTGGATTTTTGAATTGGCGTAACAGTTTCTGTTTTTGCCGCCTCAATGATTGCTGCATTTGTCACAGTTTCCTGATTTATGATCGCGGCCTCCGTAGCAATGCAGGCTCTCCTGAGCGACGCCCAAGTGTTCTCCAAATTAATGGCATTTGCGACCATGTTTTTGGCCGCTGGGCGCAGAATTGCCAGCACTTTTTGAATTTGCTGGCTCTCGTGCACAGGAATAGTCAATTGAGCGTATAACTTCTCGAGTCTTATCACCACTTGGGTGGCAGACTCATGAGACAGTTGCTGTGTTTTAGCGATTTCTGCTAAAAGCAGCGCATCGCTCGGACGAAAATGGGTGATAAATTCATGTTCGAATTCCTCCCAATTCGTTTTGGCATGAGAAGAGAACCATGTGGCCGCATCTCCTCGGAAAAACTTAAACAAATGCTCAGCAAGCACTTGGTTCAGATAGGGCAAAGCAAAGCGTAGAGAACGTTTTAAATCAATAAGGAAAGACTTAGCTTTCGTTTTGTCCCCTGCAAACGCTTCAATTCCAATGGATTTGACTCGTTTACTTAGCTCTACTTCATCCATTGGCCTGGGAGCAGGCATAGCCTGGTCAGTTTTGTGAAGAAACTTTTCTCCCCAAGCCAGAAAAAGAGGATTTCCAGTCGTAGGCGTTGAGCCTGTGCTGGATCCAGAGTTTGGTGTTGTCACGGTGGGAGAAATCGTGTTTGAGATTGCAGATTGTGCTCTCAAATTCGATTGTCCAGCCGCCACCACGCTGTCAACGATAGCTTTTTGACTAGCTATCATCTTCAACAAGCTTTCATTCGATAATTTCGCAGAGTCTAACTCCTGCAAAGCATGAGTTAACCGGTCGCTAATATCACCGAATTCCGTGCGCGTTTGCGTTAATTGACGCATAGTGCTATCCGATTTGTCTTGGAGTTCCACCAAGTGATCGGCTACTTTCAGAAGCGTGTCTTCCCACACTTCGTAGGTTGTCATATCATCGATAACTAGATTAAAGACGTTGCAAGTCGTTTCAAGCATCGCTTGATCCAACAATTTAACTTTAGGACTTGACATATTGTCGTTTGAAGAAGCAATCGAATTATTATCCGAGTCGTTCAAATCTGAATCCGTTGCGGGTGTGAAAGAATTAGGTGCAGGAGAGTCCCACGTGGTCTTACCAGTTCTGGTCGCTGGCATTGACACAATGTGACCAAAAGCAGGACCGCAGCTTGCAAGGTGAACAAGTGGAATTAAGTCACGACCAATGAGGAGACAGGAGATTAGGCTCAAGTAGCCATTCTTGGGAGAGGGATTAGTGATGTCACTTCCCCCCCCTGGTTTCCCATTGGTAGAAAATTAAAATAATTTATAGAATCAATTTCCCAGAGTTCCAAGAAAATGTCGAAATTTGAAATTCCAATCATTCTCGAAAATTCCGAGATTTCCACATGTTTTTCTATTGTCTTTCCAGTCGCCATGTTTGATTTTTAAAATAAAAACAAAATTTCGACCGTTTTAATGTTCCAATTCCTACATTTCTGCAGAAAAAACAACACTTTTTGAAAAAACAATAGTGATTTTTCGGTTTGGAACTAGAAGTTCTGAACCAGATCAAAATGGTCTGATTCCACAAAAACATGACTTTTGTGCTTTTCTAAAAAAGCACGAAATCATGTCTGTAGAACTTCGAAATTTTCAAACCAGTTAATTTTATCATTGTTAGCAACAAATAACAAAATCAAACCGCGCTAGCGCGCAGACAAACCGATTCTTGATGCCTCGCAAGAAGAAACAGAGGAAGAAAGATAAGAAAATAAAAATAAAAAATTACAAAATACTGGGTGTTTTTTAATCTAAAAGACACTCAAAAAGTTCCAATTTTTAGCAGAAGGTTTTTGCAGATATTTACACTACGGGGATATTGTTGCAATCTCTTCTTCTGCCCCAAGAGACCAACAAACGCGCCCGCTCACCCCTTTCGGAGACTCATTCCAGTCTGCACGAGGCTGCCTTTCGACAGAAACGTGCCTACACTGAGATGTCTGTTCATCCCAATGAAATGGTGTTTTTTGTGGAACAGTCAGTTGCACTTAAAGTAAGAAGGAAATGCATCTTCTGTCCCTAGTCGCCTTGGGTCCCACCCTTCAGCCGCCATTGTGAAGCCATATCGCCCTCCATTTGACGCTGTATACAACCCGGCATTTGAGGTGATTATTACCGCTGTCAGGTGTGGAGTCCCAAGAAAACCATGAAAATCATAGATAGGGAAGTTTAGAGAAAAAGTAAAAAATGAAAAAGATGTAAAAACAACTAATTTCCAAATTACAGAGATTGCTCCAGACTGTGGTTTGAGCACAGTCCTTTAACAAACTGCAGTAGCCCAGAAATCAAGCAAGAGTGAATAAAATTCAGAAACAAAAGTTACAGGCTAGATTCCCAATCTTTTTTCAAAGTTGGTAGCTACCTGAACGCACAGATATCGTTCCTACGCCCTAACGAACTCTCTGTGCCATTTGAGCACTTCACCATCGGTATCCCCGTACCTCCGGCAGCTCTCCCTGCTGTCCGTGTCCCAATTTCAGCAACTCTTGGGTTAAATACGTTAACTTGCAGTTGCCTACCAACCAGTACACGGGACAGGGTAGGATTATGACCGATGTGAACCCGGATGAGCGCCTTGAGCAGCCACAACGCAACCCATAAATTATGAGTCGCAACAAAAAACAAGGCAGTCTTCCCATGTGTGCGGACACTTCGCTGCCACTCGGGTCCAACTACACGCCAACTCACCGCACGTGACTGTTCCCGCGCCAGCGACCACTAAGCTAGCAACCTGCATCCAAGCGACTAAACGTCCTACAAGAAATTTGATGTCACTCAAAGCTCAGTTCAACATCGCCTCCTCGCCCGGCCCATAATGGAACCAGTGATTGCAGCGTGGCACCTGGAATATGACCGCTTCTCCCCCGTGGGATTTGGTTTGCTGGTGGCCACCAGCGCGCCTCCTCCACGAATCGAGTTTGAATACGCTGCAGACTGTTCCATTACTTTTACTTGGGCTGCGCACCAAGAAATAGAAATAATAAAGAAGGTTTGGAATTATATTCCCCTCCCAACCACTCAGTTTTTTAGGCTAAGCTAGAAAGGAATAGAAGACCGTTGGAAAGTGTGGCTAGTGTAAGTCCCGGCTTGCCAGTACCCAGGCAAGCTGGACATGCAAAGCCACCAATTTTTGTCTGATCAGGGTCCAATGGTCAGCGATTAGCGGCCGTTTCGCCTGCTGACCCCCTATCACAATCATGACCAAGGAAATTTCCCCCTCTAGTTGAAAGAAAAAATTCATTTAATATTGTGCTTCACACAATCAGTAAATTAGAATAGTATTCGCAAGAGAATTCAAAATCCTGGACGGGCCCACAATTGTGAGTGTTCGGACGGACGCCACGTGGTCGGGGGAGAGCCACGGAGGCGCTGGACGCAACACACACGATAAAACAAACCACGAAATACACGGAGACACAATATAGTTTTAGTTATGGCTTTATTAGATGTCTAGGGGTATGATTGTAGTGTCCCATAGTGTATTTCCCAAGGCGGCGGTTCCTTCGAACCGTCCCTAATCAGACCGCGTGGCACGGCGGCCATCGGCCGCCATGACACACGAGGTCGGTAATCGGTTTTGGGCCACGCCGCCGAAGTTACGGTTAACGTCCGGCGGACGTGGCGCAACTGGACGCTCAGGTCCCGGCGGGCGATATCATCGCCACGCCGATAGTTTGGGTTATCTCAATAGCCAGTTTTGGAGGCGGTCGCAACACGACCGTTCGCCTTGCTGGTTGATCAACAACTCTCTTGTCCCTACGGGGACCAACCACTTCCGGAAGGGCGACTTCCGGGGCCCGATCCTGCTTGACCAAAGGCCCGCAGCTCCACCTGGTTGCGGGGAACCGCAACAGGCTGCGCGAGATACGAGAGGCGCTGGAGCTGCGCCAAGTGCATTGCCGTTGCAGTGCAGCGACCCGTGCGCAGGGGCAGCTGGTCACAAATCAACCGCTGCAAACTCCGCAGCGGGTTCCGTTCGAAGATCCTCGCAAACAACTCGTCCGTCAACACTCCGCAATGGCAAACCAACAGCGTGTCCAAATCCGCACAACCCGAAAACAAACCCACACATTGCTCGTCATCAATCCCAGAGTTCTTAAAATTCACAAAAAATCTCCGTAAGTTTTTCAGATTTTTTCCAACCACCAATCCACGCTCCCTACCCCCGAACGCCCCGACATTGTGCAACGTCAACGTCTCCAACCTGGGAAAACAATCGCTGATCAAACCAACATCGAAGAAATCAACGTTGAAAAGACGAAGTCGTTTCAGATTGACTTTCCGCACACCGGAAAACGACGAAACGTGCAACGAGCACACGAAAAGCGACGTAAGCCTCGGAAATTGCAACAACACCGATAAATCGTGATCCAATCCGACGATATTCACCGCATTCAACTTGGGAAACATGTCGGCGGCAGCCCGCAAATCCGCACTCGTCGGCCGCGCCATGTACAGCGATTCCAGCGGGTAAATCCGCGGTTGTTTTTCCCGCAACAACCCCAATAATTGCGTCATCAGCGGGCACATAAAATGCTTCAAATTCGGCAGATTAGTCAGCGCTATTAAACCCCCATCTGCCGAGATGTTGGTTTTAGTTATATTTAGAGTGATTAGGTTCAAATTTCGTGTTTCGTCGTTCGGGTGCGTGCATAACGATTTAATTCCGACGTCGGAGATCATTTGGCAGGCGGTTAAGTCTAGAAATCGTATGTTTAGACAATTTTTGCCAATCGCGGCTAAAACGTCGTCGGTGCACGGCGTGCGGCGCAGATTTAGGCTTACGATTTTTGGGTTGTTGTTTATTATTGCCACCAGAGCGCCAGGGTGTATCTCCGGCATGTTCGCTAGGCTTAGGTGTCTGAGGAGCTGAAAGCGGAGAAATATTTGTTAGTTTATTGAAATTAAGGATGTTTTTACATACGTTACAACGCTTACATATCGTATCGATCACTTGAAGATTTTGACCGAATAAATGTAAATTATCTAGTTTGGTAACTGCTGGGTAAATGAAAGTTTCTACGAATGTGTTTGAAATGTGACTTGTTTGGGTCATTATCTCGAATAGGTCGTTCAGTAGAACGGGAGCTGGAGTTAGATGAATTTAAAACAAAAAAATAAAATGATTTTTACGTTTTCCCGCGCTTTTTCTTACCGAATAAAAATTTTAATTTTGAATGTGAACTTACGTATGTTTTGGCTAAGATTTTCGTGTCCTATAGTTTCGATGCGTCGTGCTATGTTAATTTGGCAAATGGTTTGGAGATCGGGCACTGGTTTTAACTGAGGCATAATATATTTATTAAAATATATTATAAATCCTGTAAGGTAATAAAGGTTCATTGAAAATACTGCATAATCATCACACATATTTTTTGCTGTTACTTTTATTTTTATTTTAGATTTTGTGAAAATCCAAATAAAACGGTTAAAACCGGAATATTGTTTGTAATTAAATGTCACGAAACGTTTATTACACGCATTTATATTTCATTTCGAGCAGAGCCTGCTGGTAATCATTGTTAGCTAAACGTTTTTGCACATGTTTAGTCAAAGGATTCCATCACTATGATTTCGAGGAGTTTTGAAGAACAAGTACGAGAGACGCTTTTACATGACGCGAGCAAAAATTTGGAAGCTGCTCATCCTCACACGTCGTTTTAAATGCGGCCCCTCAGCGCTTCACTGCACTGCGCCGCGCCGTTCACACTGCAAAAAAAGTGAGATTTCCATATGGAAAGTTGTATGGAAATATAGCTGTGAATGATCGTCTTTCCGCATAGTGGAAATGTGTATGGAATGTTCATGCATGGAAAGTTATATTTCCATCATATTTCCAGTACTGTAAATTTAAACGGTTATGGAAAGGTGTATTTCCACAATATTTTCAGTACTGTAAATTTAAACGGTTATGGAAAGGTGTATTTCCACAATATTTCTATTATGGATATGGAAAGATGTATTTCCACAATATTTCCATTATGGATATGGAAAGATGTATTTCCATTATATTTCCAGTACTGTACATTTTTATAGACGTGGAAAAGTGTGTTTCCATAATATTTCCATTACGGATATTTATTTACAGTGTGTGGATATGGAAAGATGTATTTCCATTATATTTCCAGTTTATCTAAAAAAAAAAGTTCTGAAAAGTATTCATCAGTTGTTTTAGAAAAGTTTGTAGCAATCGTAAAAAAAAATGTGTTAAAATTCAATTTGTATATTTTTTCGGCTGGTCGACGTGACATTGCAATCTTCCGCGGCCGCAACAGGCGAAACTTTTGTATTTTATAGTTAGTTTAAACGGTAAACGGTGGTCCAGTGCTTATATGTAACGCACTGAACATCAAATTTGACATCAAATTTGAAGTCCAGTGCGTTAGATATAAGCACTGGACCACCGTTTACCGTTTTGCCAAGCGCATGACACGTTATCGTGTCCCGCCGACGATCACTAACGTTATCTGTACGATCGTCGAGCGCCGTATTACGCACGACCAGTGCTGGACTGGCCCGGTGGCCTGTGGCCTGGTGGCCCGATGACGGGCCCACCGTGGACCGTCCCTGGCCCACCGTAGCCTGTCCCTGTGGCCCGACACATCTAGATTTCCCAGTAATAAATTTGTACCCAGTCCAGCCCTGCGCACGACTTCGGATTTTTGCAATACATTATTGCCGCAACAACAAGTGATTGTTGCCACGGTTTTTGCAGCGCTTCCACATAATATCAAATTGATATTTTTTACCACTGCTCCTGAGCATAAGCTTGTCCGCACTCTGCATGTTTTTTAATTTTTTATGTTTAAAAAACTTTTAATTTAATATGAAATTATGATTTTAAATTGCTGTCTCTGCCACTGCTTTCAAATTAGCAAAAAAAAAATTTTATTTATTTCTTTATTGAAATTCAATTTCGATGTAGGTAATTCCAGAATTTTAATTACAACCAGTAATTAAAAACTAATTTAATACTCAAAACACTTCTCGATTTATTGTTTATTGTTTATTGTTTGTTTGTTTGATTCTCACTACCGTTAGTTGATATTTCACAAAAATACATTGAATGTTTTTAAATTTAATAACAACGCAATTAAATAATTAATTCTTAACAAATTTTGATTATAATGATAAACAACTTAGATCACGCTGTCGAATTAATCGTTTCTAGGAGTGTGATTTCCAAACATTTTAAGTAATGATCTCATTCCTTGTATGATTTTCTTGTGGTTAGTTGATTTCCTTAAAATACTTTTTCTCCTGTATGGGTTAAAAGATGTCTTCTTAAATGCCCACTTTGAAGACAGGAATAAGCACACAAATGACACTTGAACGGTTTTACTCCAGTATGGGTTAAAAAATGTGTTCTTAAGTTCCCATTTTGAGCCGAAGAGTAATCGCACCAATGGCACTTGAATGGTTTTTCTCCTGTGTGGGTTAATAGATGTTTTCTTAAATCCCCATTTTGATTGCAAGAATAATCACACAAATGGCAATTGAACGGTTTTTCTCCTGTGTGGGTTAATAAATGTCGTTTTAAATTTCCTCTGTCACTGCAGGAATGATCACAGAAATGGCACTTGAACGGTTTTTCTCTTGAATGGGTTAATAAATGTGTTTTTAAGTTCCCACTTTGATTGCAAGAATAATAACACAAATGGCACTTGAACGGCTTTTCGCCAGTGTGAATTCGCATGTGGACAGTCATGCCAGTTTTAAGTCGAAATGAAAGTGAACACATTTGACATTTGAACGGCTTTTCACCAGTGTGTTTAAGCATGTGCTGTTGCAATAAGCACACGTATGAACACGAATAATCACACAGGTTGCATTTGTAATCCTCATGTGTTCTCTCCATTTTTTTTTACTTCAACCACTTAAATGAACGCAGTCTAAAATGAAAAAAATAATACTCCGTATTATTTAAGTTCGAAAACGATTAACTTAATTGGACACACTTTAAATAATATTGGTATGTATATACTCTGAACAGAAAAAACGAGGTTAGGCGAGTTAGGCCTAACGGTCGATGCACGATTGCGCCGGACTTAATAGACCCGAAAAAAATCCCATAATATCCAAATAAATGTGATTTATCTAATTTCCTATCTTTACCTTAATCTGCTTACTCTTTGGAACCTTTCACACGTAATAAACATGCATTTGATGATCGAAAAAGTGCGATACTTTGCCAAAATGTAATAAGACAGAGCAAACAGAAGTTGCCATAGAAACTGTAAGTGCATAATAGCACCGACTAGTGACAATATGTGAACTAAACACAATACAACAAAGGCACAAACACTATTACACTACAAATTGAATGCACATTGCAAATTCTTTAATTTAATTGAAAAAAGATAAAAACAAGCCTAAACAAATTAACTTTTCAAACAATTTTTATTTCATGAATCAAATGTCATTTATTTTCACGTTTGTTTGTTCGTGAAACGAAATTGAAATTTCTAGTTTTGGAACGAGCAATTATTTTTATCAGCTTTGAAATAAAGTTTAAAAGATTAACTTAAAGCTTGTAAAACGAGCAGTTCGCAACGTTTAAGATAAACCATTTGAACGGATTAAAAACAATTACCACTTGACTACAGGCAGAGTCGTCCGAAATCACTAATTCTTGTGGTTTCTTCTCGGCAACTTGATAAAAATAAACTGTTCTGACTTTATTTGTAAAATGTAAGGAAATTCAAAATATTGCAAGTTTTGTGTATTTTGCAAAATGATTGCATGTATGCAATGACATTTATATAATTTGTCGGGAGATAAATCAACGGAGATAAATTTCAATTTTCAATTACAAAATTATGTACTTATTTTAAAAACAAGAAGAAAAAGCACGATTATATCCAATGTTTTGTTGGGATATTTGATGTGGAAAATCACCACTTGATGTCATTGTGCAAGTGCAATTAGTGTAGTTTGAGTTTTTTATATCCTGTGGTGACACTCCTACCATATATGGAGTGAACATCCTTCCTGTGTTTTTTCCCCACTCATTCACTTGATGTAGAACAGTGAGGTTGCTCTAAACTGTATTAAACTTCAACCGTTTTTACTTGATTCATAACAAATGGTAGCAGAGAGGAAGGTTGAACAATCATCAGCCACACTGAATAGAAGAAAAACGGTATTGAGACCGAAAAACAAGAAGTTTTGAGTAGATTTGAGGCGACGGTTGAGAAGCAACCACGAGACGAAAATCGAGAGTAACGCCGCGCCATCTTGAAGAGCACGATACGAGACGACGAGAAACAGCTTTAACAAAGACTGTGAGCAACAATTCGATTCGAGGTGAATTAAACAATATTGAGATTGTGCCACAGAACCGAGACGGAGGAAAAAGTTGAACAATACGTGCAAATTGAGACGAAACCAACAAAGATGAGCGATACCGGTAATTGGAGTTTGGCTAACATTGAGCCATTAAATGATGCGAATTATTTCCTATGGGAATCGAGAGTGGAGGGAGTCCTCAGGGCCAAGAAATTGTGGAAAGAAGTAATAGTTGGAGCCGAACCGCAGCGAGGAGTCCAAGGAGAAGCGGATTTTGACGCAAAAGAGAAAACTTGGAACGATTGGGACGATAAAAACGCGGCGGCCCACTTCACGATGATCAGCACAATGACGGCACCACAAGTTTTGAAGTATTCAAACACAAAAGGTGCAAAGGCACTTTGGGATTTGGTGAAAACCAACATGGCGGCGAAAACCCAAGAATTGCAAATGAGGAGTGCCTGCGAGCTGACACAGCTAAAGATGAATAACAAAGAAGATGTAGACACGTACATGAACAGGGCCGAAGCAATAATCAACCGCTGTGCAAAACTTGGCAAAAATATAGACGACTACGAATGCAAGTTTTACGTGACGAAAGGACTGAGACGAGAATTTGACGCGAATGTGCGCGCAATTGAAGTGCAGGCGAATTTAGACATGTCAAAAATTCGTGACATATTAAAAATGGAAGAAGGTCGAATTTCAACTAGAAAAGAAGAGAAAAATACGACAATGAACGAGACCGCACTAAAAACACGAGAGAAGGGACAAAAACCAAAGCGCACATGCTTCAACTGTGGCCGCGGAGGGCACATGGCGAGAGAGTGCTACAGCGAGGCAAAATGTTACAACTGCCAGGAGTTTGGTCACTTATCAAAAGATTGTTCGAAACCGAAACGAGAATTTAGAAGTGGCGACTCAAGAGGACGTGGTCGAGGCAGAGGCGGTCAGCGAGGTCGCGGCAGAGGAAAGAGCGAGACGTCAATGATGGCATTTGAGGAAAAGCCTGAATTCACACTCATGACGTATGAAATGGATGAAAACACGAATGATGAAGAGACGAATGAAGAACCCGATGGAGAGAGCGATTGGGTATTAGACTCAGGAGCGACAAGCCACATGACGGCACTAGATGCGAAACATTTCGACGTATTTGATGAAGATGAGAAGAACATCGGAATGGCGAAGAAAGGAAAAAGCATGAAATCGATTGGAATGGGCGAGATTGTGCTCGAACACGACGGGAAAAATTCCAGATTGAAGAAGGTGTTGTGCGTGCCGCAAATTGGAAGCAATTTGCTATCAGTATCGAAAATTGTCGATAATGGACTAAAAGTCACATTCTCCAAAACGAGCGCAACAATTGACGATGAGAATGGAGAAGAAGTTATGACGGTACCAAGAAAAGGAGACATGTTTGTGTTGCACGCGAACATTAAACAATGCGAGAAGTCGTACAAAGCGGAGGAAAACGACAACAATTGGCACGTGAGATTGGGACACCTGAATTACAACACCCTGAGAGAAATGAAAAATGAAGAACTAGCATACGGCATAGAAATTAGCAGCAAAGGTGGCGCCGTGTGTGAACCATGCATCGCAGGAAAGATGAAAAAGTCGTCGCACAAATCGGTAGCAGACCGACAATCGTCCAGCATTATGGAATTGTGGCACATTGATTTAATTGGACCAATTGGACCCGAATCTCGAGGAGGTGCAAACTATGTAATGACTGTAGTAGACGATTGGAGTAGGATGTTGATGATAAAAACATTAAACGCCAAAAGCGACGCGAGAGAGAAGTTGATAGAACTAATCACGTGCATGGAGAGACAAACTGATAAAAAGCTGAAGAAATTAAGGAGCGACAATGGCGGCGAGTTCTTGTCCAAAAGTATGAAAGAATGGACAACAAAGAGGGGCATCGAGCATCAGCTGACCACAGCATTTAATCCGGCTAGCAATGGCGTCGCGGAACGCGCAAACCGGACAATCCTTGAGATGTTGAGAGCAATTTTGAAAGATTGCAAACTGCCAAAGACGTTTTGGGCGGAGTGTGCATCGACAGTGGCGCACATCCGCAACCGGTGCAAATCGTCGGTTCACGGACGCACACCATTCGAGATATGGTTTGGGAGAAAACCAAATATAAAATATTTGAGAAGATTCGGATGTATAGCATATGTGCTAATTAAGGACCACAAACGAAAGAAATTGGATCCCAAAGCAGAAAAAGCAGTATTCATTGGATACTCGAATACAAGGAAGGCGTACCGAATTTATCATCCGGAAAGCGATTCAATTAGTGAAGAAATCGACGTAAAATTTGACGAGAGCGAAATTGGCGCAGATTTGCTGAATGGAGAAATCAAAGACGATGAAGAGATTGAGACAGTCAAAATCGATCTGAACTGCGAAGAAAACGAAGACGAATCAGACGATGCTGAGGATGAAGAGCAAAACGAGATAAATGAAGAAGAAAATGAAGCCAATGAATCGGAAGATAACACGGAAGAAAACGACACTGAGGTCGAACGTGACGAACCACCACGGAGGGGACGACCAGCAGGGGTGACCAGGGAAATGAAGTTGGTCGCCGATAAAGTGCAAAGAGAAGAACACGAGAAGAGACTGGTTGACCAGGGAGCGCGAAGATCAGAGAGAATTAAGACGAAGCAAATGGCATTACTAGTAGAAGAAATCTTAACGCCGAAAAACTTCCACGAAGCAACAAACTCCCATCACGCGACGGAATGGAAGGCCGCGATGGATGACGAAATGAGTTCGATGAAACAACACGGAGTGTGGAAAATTGGAAAATTGCCAAAAGGAAAGAAGGCGGTGAAATCCAAGTGGGTTTATAAAGTGAAGTTAAATTCCGAGGGGGAACCGGAAAGATTCAGAGCAAGATTGGTAGCCACTGGATACTCGCAGAAATTCGGGGACGACTACGAGCTGACCTTCGCCCCGGTTATCCGAATAGAGACTTTGAGAATGCTGATCAACGTAGCAGCAAAAATCAACAGACCATTAAAACAACATGATGTCAAAGCCGCATATCTTCACGGCAAGCTGAAGGAGATGATATTTATGATACAGCCAGAAGGATATGTTGAAGGAGGAAAAGGACATGTTTGTCAATTAATTAAAAGCATCTATGGATTGAAACAGGCAGGGAGATGTTGGTTTGAAATGTTGGATAAGACATTGAAGAAAATTGGATTTAAACCATCTCCAGAGGACCCATGCCTTTATGTGATTTTTGTTGATGGCAACTTTATGTTCCTTGGCGTATACGTAGACGATGACTTATCTTTGGCATCCACAGACGAATTTGAGACGGAATTAATGTCAAGAATGAAGGAAGAAATTGAGTTCGTGAGCATAGGAAGACTGGAATACATCCTGGGAATCCAAGTCGAATATATAAATGGAAGAATCAACATCCACCAAGGCGGATACATAAAAAGATTGGTGGAGAGCGAGGGATTGGAAGAATGCAATGCGGCAATAACACCAGTGAACCCCAATCAAAATTTGGACGAATTTGACAACAGCGAGAAAATTGACGCAACACAGTATCAGGAACTGCTGGGCAAGATGATGTACCTTGCCACACACACGAGGCCAGATCTGAGTTTCCCGATGAGCCTGTTATCTCAGTATAACAAGGACCCACGAAAGATCCATTTTACCGCATTGAAGCGAGTATTGAGATACCTGAAGGGGACGACGAACTACAAGCTCAGTTACGGAAGAGAAGAGAGCCACATCCACGGCTACTCGGACGCGAGTTGGGACCGGACATCGAACGCACGGTCATTCTCCGGATTCATCACACTGACGGAAGTTCGATTATTAACTGGAAGTGCCAGAAACAAGCGATAGTCGCGATGTCGAGTACAGAGAGTGAGCTCTTGGCGCTGACCGAAGGAGTGCGAGAATTAATTTGGTTGAAACAACTCGCGATTGGACTAAATGGAGAAGTCGACAACGGAGAGACCACAACAATGCACTGCGATAGTTTGAACGCAGTAAAACTGTTGCGAGGCGGAGCGCAAAAGACGAGGACCAAGCACTTGAATCGAAAAGTGCATTTCATCAAACAAGAGATCGAGGATGGAAACATTATCGTGGAACATGTCGCAAGCCAAGACATGTTAGCAGACTTTTTAACGAAGCCTTTAGCCGGACCTGCACTGAACGGAATACTAGAAGCATTAGGACTAAAGACTGTGGGGGAATAATGACTTTATTGTGTGCAGTGTTCATATTGATTGTTTTTGTATAATTGTGTTTATTGAGAAGTGTTTTTGTGATGAAATCGAATTGTTGATTTTGGGGGAATTTGTTGGGATATTTGATGTGGAAAATCACCACTTGATGTCATTGTGCAATTAGTGTAGTTTGAGTTTTTTATATCCTGTGGTGACACTCCTACCATATATGGAGTGAACATCCTTCCTGTGTTTTTTCCCCACTCATTCACTTGATGTAGAACAGTGAGGTTGCTCTAAACTGTATTAAACTTCAATCGTTTTTACTTGATTCATAACATGTTTGTCGGCTATAATGAGATCTTTGAGTTGGCCTTCGATATTGGTCCACTCCTCGACGGTGTACGTGGGCCAGACGTGGTTGGGTTTGGTCACGGTGGTCTCGTCTGGTTTGAGAATGAGCCAGGTGCGATCTACACTGACCATAATTGCCCTCATGATAAAATTGAAACGACAGAAAAGCCGCGTACGGTGAAATGGATGCGAGCCAATCGTCGTAAAGGTTGAAAAAAATCGTTTTCGATTCGATACTTTGCCGCAACGTAGAAGAACTACATCCCGGATGGAGTGGAGATAGGAGTAGCAGGTGTGTTGTTTTTTCCCAACGTGTTTCACCGCAATCTCTTGATGGGTATTGTTTCCCATCGTGGGCATTCTGAATTCCTTATAATGGATTTTTATTGTCCTGCCCTTGACGCGAAAACTGACACGAAAGGCATGTTTTTTTTTTTTGCATGGGCGTACCAATACTTTTAGATTAAAAGCTACGTACCGTAATGTATGATTTCCTCAATTAATCGGGGCGAGAGTAGTGTGGTGTTTGGATGCCCGGATGGACGCGTTGCGCTTGCGCAGTACTTTGAACAATGGCGGCGGCGGGGAAGTACGTTACGCTTTTTGTTTCTCATTTGCGACGATTATAACCTGTAATTTGATTGATTTTTCTCATTTAGGATTTGAAAAAACCTTTAGTGTACGAGCGTAACTGGCTGGCGATGTCTCAACGTCGAAGGTAGGGAAAATACTCGCCTAAAATTCACTCCTGTCTCACATTTTGTGTTTAAGGTCCAATGTCGTGGTTTATGTGAAATTTTTTCCTTTCAATTAATTTGAGTGCTATTGCCGCGTTGGTCGTGTGTGCTAATTCAATGGCAAAGTCTCGGATCGGATCGGGGAGAATTCTGGAATTTTTACGGGAAATTGGATTTTGTAACTTTAAATTCGGGAGACGAAATAACTCAGATGAAGTTGGTCGATTCACTTTTAATATTTTGTGGTCCATTTCGTTGATACTTTTGCTATTTTGTTGCATGACACGAGGCACTACATTTAAACGTGTCATCTCAATGACTAAAACGAACGAGTGAGTGGTGCGTTTATATTTTCGTAAACACGGATTGAACAAATAGGGTTAAATTGTTTCGTTTACTTCACAATCAGATGAAGTGCTCAACAAGAGCAAATATTGAGAGACCGGTCCAAATAGCAATAATCGATCCGCTTTTGGCAACTAAAAAGGATGCTTTGGATCGTTTTCATGACGGATGTTAATACTTATGTCTTAGACGTGTGAGCTTATGCCAGATCTCACGTTTAATTACAACTTGTGTTGATTGATTTCTGAGTTGAAATGGTCCAGTGTGTTTTCCTCCGTGGGCTTGTGTAAGCAATATTTGGAATATGATAATGAATTTTAAATCATTAAATTTTTATTCGTGAATTAATTACTTCATACAGAAGTTGTGTGCATTACAAACATCAATGATTTTTTAAACTTAAGTGATAATTATACATAAAAATAATTTGAAGTTTGAATGACATGTTATCAGCAAGGAATAAAGTGTCTATCTACCAATTTACAAGTATTTTTTAAATTTATTAATTTATGTTAGTGTCAAATTTAAAATACATTTCGAGAAGAAGGAATTAATTTGAAAACATTTGCTTGAGAAAAACAAGTGTGGGGAATAAGTAGTTTTAAACATGAGATTATTAAATCAGCAATACAACGCTGGTTTTTAATTATTTGCAACAATGATTGTGCCATTTAGCAACTCCAATGTGTTTAATGTGCCATACATTTTTTTTTCAACAATATCTCGTAAATTTATTGAGTGTTTTGTAAGTGCATTACCAGAAATATAATTTGTGTGCATTAGGAAACATCAATAATTTTAACATATGAATAATTTGAATGCATAATTGCAAAAAGTTTAAATTATTTTGTTTACATTGATGTGAAATGTTGGGTTAAATTGATGTGCATATTACTCACAAATCTATTTAGAATAGAAGGAATACATTTCAACTCATTTACTTGACCAAAAGAGGCAAGTACGAGTTAAAGTGAGTTTAAAAATTAAAAGTACATTGTCACACACAATTTATTTGATTAGAATTATCAATAATTTTTAAATTGTTGGTGATAAATCGTAACAATAATTTGAATGCATGTTTTCAATCATTTTTTTTTAAATATCTTAGTTTACAATGGGTGAAATGTATGTTCACATTGCTCACACAAAACCATTTAGAGATGAAGAAACAATAACGTTTTTTCTTGAGCAAAACACAGTATGGCCTAAAGGTGGTTTAAATAGTATATATGTACTCTAACTCACTACAAGGTTGTTCCCACTCCCATTGGCCATTTCACCTGTGTAGTGCTACAAAAAAGTAAGGCAAAACACCAGAATTGCATTGATAAAACAACCGATAAAGAAATCAATAATTGTTTGCTTTTCTGACAAAACAACCAATAAACTGAACAAACGTGAATGTCGAAATGAAAACAACATAAAACTGTATCTTACAAATGGAAAAAAAAACATTTTACTATAAAATAAATATAAAATAACATCATTCTAATAATTCATTATAATAATCATTTTTGAGGTGTACAAGAATGCATTTCGATGTAGTTCATTTGAGTTACAAAGTGGAAAATGTAAAACTGTCTACAAGAGTGCTTTTGTTAGAATTAGAACAAACAGGTTTAAAAAGTAAAAAGAAAAGTATTTTTTTATAATAATTAATAATTCTGTGGTTTAGTTTGCAATCAATTGAGATGTTGAATGAGAGCATAAATTGAGAGACCGGTCCAAATGGAAATAATCGATCCAATTTGACACAGCAATTTGACAATGCTAATTTTCTTTTCCTCTTTAATTATTTCTCGAATGTCGCTTTCAACTTTAAATACATATAAGTAGTAGTCATCACTATTCTCGTGTTTTTTTACTTGAGGTATGAATATTGTCTCTTGACAGCGTTTTGAACAGGAACAGTGTGTGTGTGGATTCGTCTTGAATAGTGTCTCCAAATACATCGTGTGAGTGAGTTTAGCGGTTTCTTGAGTCAAGCAGAGCGGTAGATGACTCTTTTCCATAAATGGCAATCTATCAATACGACAGATTTTGGACAAGTCAATGTTTCTGCGCTAAGCCTAAGCTTCCCATTTCCCCCCGAATATAACAGCATACAACACCAACACCATTGTGTATATGAAGTACCGTTCAAATCGAATTAATTCAAAACTTCGGGGGAAAAGGATAGTATGCATAAGCTGATTGCAGGCTAACGTTCGAATTCTGTCTGGCTACAGAGAAACGCTATATCGCAAAACACTGGCTGCCCTTGTTAATCAAGTTTGGAATAAAAGGATATTTTTGTCACTCCAAAGCCAAGGGGAAATGTTTAAGGGTTTACAAGTGCAGAAAGATGGCAATTGTATCCCATAACTACCGGTACCGAATTTCTTGCATTCTAAGACATCATCTATTGTAAAACGCATATCCCGTTTTTAGAAATGTTTACATGGAAAAGAAAAAATGTTTGCTAAGCTGCACGCCACCACATGTTTGACACCTCGTTCGGAATAGTGTCTTCTACATTCTAAAGCTGAGTTCAAGTGCAACATTTACGTGGGCAGGGAAAAAATTGATAGAAAATAAAGAAAAGCTAACAAAGAAAGGGAATTTTTAAAAATAGAAAATACAAAATAAATAAATAAATAAATAAACTAATATTTTTTAAAATTGCCTTTGCTTTGAATCAAAGGATAACGGTATGTCAACTAGATAATCAGTCGGAGCCAATTTAGTCTGCTTCAGTTGAATGGGCCGGGGGGATAGTTGAAGTGCAGACGCCAGTTGTTCCCATATCTCCTGTCCACATGTCACAACCTCACAACTTGTAGTGTGTATCAACTAAATACAGGGTGTTCTAAAAGTCTGGTCCCCTCCAAATATTTCCTGAGCAATTGCATCTAGGCCAACTTTGATGGCGCGATCGTATAGGAAGTTGGGTGAAAGCAATCCAATGATGTCATCAAATTTGACCTTGAAGGCCATTTTCATGGTCATTTACTTGCTAACTTCTTAACCAATTAGGTTAGAGCAAAATTTCCAATTTCAAAGTTGTAGAGCACCATCTAATTAGTCTAGAACTGTTTTAAAAAAAATTATTCCTTATTGAAAAGTTTTGAGAAAAAAAGTTTGAAACATTGGTCTACTCAGCTTTGTAACTCAGCTTTGTAACTTAAAACTATTGAGGCAACCAAGCTAATCCTCAATTAGGACACTTTATTGGGTCATACTTGTAAGTAGAAGAGAGGAAACACAAAAGAAAGGAAATAATTTATTTTGGAAATACAAAGCTGAGTAGACTAACAATTCAAACCTTTTTTTCTCAAAACATTTCAGTCAGAAATAATTTTTTTAAGAACAGTTCTAGACTAATTAGATGGTGCTCTACAACTTTGTAATTAGAAATTTTTCTCTAACCTGATTGGTTTAGAAGTTAGCAAGTGAATGACCTTAAAAATGTTAGATTTAATGTTAAAATCAATTGTTACAAATTGTCAAAAGGTTTTTACGTATACAAATGTGTTTGAACGTTGCACGCACGTAATGCACGTGCAATTGAATTGTTGTAAAATTACCGTAAAGTAAAGACGTGTTTTATGTTTTATCCTACCGTGTGCAACTCTCATTTCATTACTTGGACATTCGAAATCTTTGTGGAACCGAATAGGAACCAACAAGTGGTAGCAGAAGGCCGGTTTTTCTTCGAAAAGAAGTATCCACGGCACTCAGACGACATTTTTCGAAGATTCGAGTGAGAACGAAGTGCGCACGTGACGGAATTCGAAAATCGAACGTCGTGAAAAATGGCGGATGCGATTTCGGGCGGTTCGTTGAATCGGATTGATCTTCTTACACCGGAGAACTATTTCATCTGGCAGTTTAAGGTTGGAATTTTATTAGCAGCTAAGAGTTTGAAAAATATGATAACGGATCCAGCAGTGGTCGAACCGGTGGTGGGCGCTGCGGGTTACGCAGATGATCTCGTCAAGTATAACACTTGGGTGAAAAACAACAACGAGGCATCATTATTTTGACCGTTTCGAACGAGGAAGCGACGAATTGCATGGGGAAAACCAGTGCAAAAGAAGTTTGGGATGCGTTAAAAGCGCTGTACGCCGGAACGACGGAGGAACGTCAAATCGACGCGGCGGCAGAATTGTGCGAATTACGTATGAAATACGACGAGGGAATTGACAGCTACTTAAACAGGGCGAAGTCGATTCAATCGAGAGCCAAGGCAGTCGGACGTGACATAAAAGATCGCGAATTGATGATGTACGTGACGCGCGGTCTCGTGACGAGATTTTCCCACATTGCAAGGAATTTTCGGTCGAATGCAACCGCAACAATAGAAGAATTGCGTTGTGAATTAAAAATGGAGGACCAATGGTCAACGTTTAATTCGAAAGGAGCGGCGACGGAAAGCGGGACAGTGGCGTTCAAGGCACAAGTCGGAAAAAATTCGGGAGGCAGGAAAACAAAAGGTGGGACAAAATTTGTTTGTTATGAGTGTGGCAAAAGTGGTCATATTGCCAAAGACTGTTGGCAGCGCCATCCAGAGAAGCGCCTCGCGAAAATGGCGCAACGACCGAAGGAGGCGGCAAAAATGGCGCAGGCCGAAGTGGAATTTGCAACAATACAGCACGCGCTAGTGGTTGAATTAGAATCAAACGAACATCTCGACGACTGGATTTTGGATTCAGGCGCATCAGTGCATATGTCGAGCAAGCGAGTACTTTTTCATTGTTTTGTTGAAATGGAGACAACAATAACCACAGCCAAGAAAGGTGTGAAGCTTCTAGCGACAGGAAAAGGAAGCATAATTTTGGATTGTCAACTCGATGGAGAGGCAACAATGAAAATTTTGCTACAAGACGTGCTCTTTGTTCCAGAGCTGAAGGGGAACTTGCTCTCAATTCCGCGCTTGACGGCAAAGAATTACACCGTGCAATTCAGGGGAAACTGGGCGGACATTAATAGTCCAATTGGAGAGACGATTGGAAAGGGAGCGAAGTGTGGCACCATGTATTTATTGCAACTGAAAAAGGAAGAGCAAGCGAATGCGGTTGCCACGACAACTAAACAAACCAAGGAAATATGGCATAAACGATTGTGTCATGCAAACGAACGAACAATCGACAAGATGACCAACAAGGAATTGGTTTACGGGTTGGAATACAACAATGCACCATTGGAGAAGTGCACCGCGTGCATACTCGGAAAAATGACAAAGAGCCCGTACAAACGAATAAACGAGAAGCAATCGGATGATGTTCTGCAACTAATACACATGGATTTGATTGGACCATTCAAGACACCATCCATGGGAGGAAGCAGGTACGCTTTTGTAATTACTGAAGACTTTACGCGCAAGAAGTTTGCTTATTTCATGAGCAAAAAATCTCAAACATTTGATTTCTTCAAGTCATTTAAAGCAATGGCGGAAAAGCAAACGGGGAACAAATTAAAGCGTATTAGAAGCGACAACGGAGGCGAGTTTGTCAACGAGAATTTTAAACGTTTATGCAACGATGAAGGCATATTGCACGACCTCACAGTGCCATTCAATGCAGCCAGCAATGGCATTGCGGAGCGTGCAAATCGAACGCTCGTAGAGGCGACACGGACTGTAAAAACTGGAGTTTTAGTTAGAGTAGGGTGGGTTTGCAAGAGGAGAGTTTTCAACATTGAGGGGGCACGTTTATGAGCGAGTGACACTTTTATGAGAGTGTGACGTGTGTCCAGATGTGTAGTGTTGACCTCATTTAGCCTGATTTCAGTTCTGTAGACCCCAAATATTTTAGACACAATAAACTTGTTTTCAACCTTAAAACATGTCCTTTTTTGAGCAGCAGCCAAACCAGAAAAAATAGCAAGTACAACCAGATTTAAAATATACAAAGTACGAATTCGACCTGCGACCTTTCAAATGGTGCCGAAACCCGGGAGAAAACAGTGATCTTGGACAGAACAGTTAGTAAAATAGACTCGTAGCGTCGAACTCACGTTCCTGCCTCAAAAAATTCCAAGATGGATGACGTTGTCCGCCTCAAGACTCAGCAAAAAACAGCACGAAGTGGAGTTGATCGCATCATGCAGTCCATTGTCCTAGCCATAGCCGCGTTACAACCAGATGTTGCCGCGATACGTAAGTTGAGAAATCAATTATCGGCGAAAAGTGAATTGTTGTGCGAACTCGACGAGAAAATTCAGCAACACATTGTCGTGCGTGAGGAGTTGGAAATTGAAGAAGGAGAGAACGAACAATACAGAGAAAAAATAATAGATGCCATTTCCGATATTGACATTAAATTAGAAGCATTGTTAGCGCCCGTACTCCCGGCTCCTAATCCAATCATACAAAATGGCGGGGGATCGAGTCACGTTTCCAGCGACGGATCAGTGCGACTACCCAAGTTAGTAATGTCTAAATTCAGTGGCAACCCAATCGACTGGAGTGAATTTTGGTCAAACTTTGAGTTAAGTGTGCACGAAAACGCTTCACTTTTGTTTACCTCAATTCAGTGCTTGAGGGAACAGCAGCAGCAGTGGTTCGAGGACTAAAAATAAGCGATGAAAATTATGTTACAGCCGTTACACTTCTCCAAAATCGATTTGGACGAAAAGAAGTGATAATAAATGCACATCTTCAGACCTTGATGAAACTCGAACCTGTCAAACGAGTTAGCGACCTTGTTAAATTAAGAAAACTTTATGATAAGTGTGAACAGCACATAAGAAGTTTAGAAAATGAAGAAATAGAAGCGTCCACATTTGGTGTGATCTTATGCCCTCTGCTCAGAGCAGCAGTACCAGATATTATTGCCTTAGATTTCTCGAGGAAACATGTTGATAACAGTCACGACATTAAAATTTTTCTTGAGTTTCTTAGATCTGAACTGGAGCTTCGAGAGCAGTACGCAGCGGTAAACGATCAACATGGACCGAAGGAGGGCGACAAGCACGTCTCGAAGACGTTTGTTGATTACAAGAAATCAACAAGAGGCGATAAACCGACGTCCGCGAGCGCATTGACCACCAGCGTCTCGTCAAGTAGTTGCGTTTTTTGCGATGAGGTGTCGCACAAAAAAGAAGACTGCCCACTGTCCATTCAGGATCGATTGAAGAAATGCATGGCGATGCGAAAGTGTTTCCGATGCTTGGGTAGCAAGCATATGGCCCGTAGCTGTCCAAAGAAGGAGAAATGCGTTAATTGCGAACGCTTTCACCACATTTTGTTGTGTGAGGGACCAGCAACCAAAACGGAAGCCGTGATCGAATCAACCGTCACTGCCGCAGCAATCACAGCCGAAAACACTGATTTGTTTTTACAGGTCCTGATGGTCAACGTGGAGTCAGACAGCAAAATGAAAACCGTCCAGTGTCTTTTTGACGGCGGAAGCCACCGTTCCTTCATCAGTCAAAAATTAGTGACAGATCTTGAAGCCCAAGTCGTGGGGGACCAGATGATGCAAATTTCTGGATTTGGCGACTCAGAAGCTAGAGCTGTGCAGCGCCGAAGAGTGAAGGTCACATTGCGAAATTTGGATAATCATGACAATTATTTTGATTTAGAACTGATTGAAGTGCCATGGATCACCAATTCGGTCGTCAAACAGTCCGGTTCGAACGTGAGAAAGATGTTAAAACAACATAACATTCGACTGAACATTGACCAGATGTCAACACCACACCATGAAGTATCCGTTTTGATTGGAGCAGACCAATTTTGGCGCATTGTGACCGGGGAATCAAGACGATTGGGTGAGAATTTAATGTGTCTAAATACTTCACTCGGTTGGACACTCCACGGTGGAATCCCTAGCCAGGAAGCAATGGACAGACAACAAGCGATACAAGTCCATCTCGTGCGGTACGAAGACCGACTAGACCAGCTTTTGCGCCAGTTTTGGGAGTTGGAAGCCGTAGGCATTCCCCACGAGACCCTCACAGATGCGCAAGACGAAGACAGCCAAGCCGTAGTCAAGTTCAAGGAATCCATCAACTGGACAGGAAGTCGATACGAAGTTCGATTGCCGTGGCTGATGGAAAAAACGGAATTGGACAACAATTATCAGTTTGCTTTGCGACGTTTGTGGAACCTCGTACGCAAATTTAAGAAGGAACCAGAATTATATTATCGATATAAAAAGGTTTTAGACGATCAAAAAACAGATGGGATCATCGAGACAGCCCCAGAAATCAGTGACCAGAGTGGCTGTTACTATTTGCCACACAGACCAGTAATACGAGAACGGCGTAGCACCACCAAACTGCGAATTGTATACGACGCCTCCTCTCATGCACAGAAGAGTCGTTCTTTGAACGACTGCTTGTTCACCGGACCGAACTTATTGCCTGAATTGATTAATGCATTGCTTTTTTTCAGACAATTTATCATTGCAATAATAAGTGACATTAAGCAGGCATTTCACCAGATCCTGTTACATTTAGAAGATCGTGACGCGGTACGTTTCCTTTGGATTGCTGACGGTTGGGATGTGAAAGGACCAATCAAACTGGAAATTCTCCGACAGACTCGAGTTCTGTTTGGAGCTTCTCCAAGTCCATACTTACTGAATGGAACAATTCAACATCATCTCGAGCGATACGAGCAACAATGGCCCGAGTTGATCGCGAGTTGATCGCGAGTTGATCGCGAAATTGATGAGACGTTTCTACGTAGACGATTTTCTCGACAGTGTGACGACGGAAGTAGAGGCGATCGAGACTTATAAGACGGTGTCAACCATTATGCGTGAAGCGAATATGGAACTGGTTAAGTGGTATAGTAATTCCAAATCACTTCAAAAACAGTTTGCAGAAGACCATCCAGAGGCAGTGATCGACAGCGAGCAGAAGGTGCTGGGACTGAAGTGGAATGGCGACCGAGACGATTTGTCACTTGAGTTTGAAGACATAAAAATAACTTTAACACAGGAGTCAATCACCAAAAGACAGGTCATTCAACTAGTCGCGCAAATCTTCAACCCATTGGGGTTTGCGTCGCCATTCACAGTCACAGGAAAGTTACTGTTCCAGCAGCTGTGGAAACAGCAAATAGGGTGGGACGATCACCTACCACAAGAACTTGTCGGTCCATGGGAAAGTTGGAAAGCACAACTGCCATTGCTAGAGGAAATCCGAGTGCCACGACATTTTGGTTTGGATTCGAGTTCAGACGACAACGAAATTCACCTTTTTTGTGATGCGAGCCCCTTAGCTTATGGGGTAGTGGCGTACAATCGTGTACGTCACTCAGATGGAAGAGTTAACACATTTTTTATTCTTTCTAAATCTAGAATCGCTCCAATAAAGACATTGACGTTGCCACGACTCGAATTGATGGGTGCCTTGCTTCTAGCCCGAGTCGCTCACAGATTGAAGCAATTTACGACCGCAAAAGTGAGAGCATGGACTGATTCCACCATCGTGATGTGTTGGCTGAACGAAAAGAAAAAGGCCATTCCATTCGTCGCGAGAAGAGTGGACGAGATACAGTTACATGTACCATTTGCGAGTTGGCGACATTGTCCAGGCATTCAAAATCCGGCAGACCTTCTGACGCGTGGAATCGATGCAGAAAGGTTAATTCAAGCAGACGCATGGTGGAAGGGTCCCGAGTGGCTTACAAAAGACGAAATCGAATGGCCAAGCAGTCCACCAGCCACGAATGACGACGAGATCAAGTCAGAGGAATATTTTGTGGCGACAGTCGTGGATCCAGACTGGCAGCTGATGGACGAGCCTTCGAGATACGGCAGTTGGAAGAAACTTTTGCGTGTCACGGCGTGGATAAAACGTTTCATCAACAATACGAGATTGCGTATTAGAGACGGGACTCCTTTGACCACAGAAGAGATGGCAGATGCAGAGACTTATTGGATTCGAGTGATGCAACAAAAAAATTATTCGAAAGAAATAGCTGCCATAAAAAGCCATCAGAGTTTTGACCATAGTTCACCACTGAAAAATGTATCGGGTCATTTGGACAGTTATGATGTGATGCGACTGAACACGAGAATTCAGTGGGCGAGCGTTGACAGCGATTTAAAAAATCCGTGCATTTTAGTGTCTAATCATTTTTTGACAAAATTAATCATTTTAGAGTCCCATAGTAGAGTTTTCCATGGAGGTTTGGGAGAGACGTTGTCTGAGATACGCCAGAAATATTGGATGCCCAAGTTGCGTAGAACCGTGAAGGACATTTTGAGACATTGTTTCATCTGTAAACGCGTGCAGGGACGAAACGTGCGTCAGTCAGAAGCTTCACTGCCCCCGGACAGAGTCACCCAAGCCGAGCCATTTCAAGTGGTGGGAATTGATTTTGCGGGGCCACTTTACCAGCGCAACGGTGAAAAAAGTTATATCGTTGTCTTCACTTGTGCTGTGATAAGAGCAGTACATTTAGAGTTAGTGACGAGCATGAATACCGAGAAATTTATTTTGTCATTGAAGCGGTTCTTCGCGAGAAGGGGGGTTGCCTCGATTATTTATTCCGATAATGCCCTTACTTTTAAGCGAACTGATAAAGAATTGTGTACCCTTTTAAATGCTATTCGAGGAGAACAAATGCAGGGGTTTTTGAGCAATTTAAATATAAAATGGCGATTCATTGTAGAACGTGCTCCATGGTGGGGGGGGGGGGGGTTCTGGGAAAGGATGGTAAAGTCCACTAAAATGAGTTTAAAGAAAGTTTTAGGCAGGGCGTTGTTAGATTTTGAGGAATTGATCACAATTTTAGTAGAAATTGAGTCGTGCATTAATTCTCGGCCTATCACATACGTCTATACAGAGGGAGAAGACGTCCAGCCCTTGACTCCGTCCCATTTTATGATTGGGAAGAGAAGCGGTAATTTGCCAGACCCAAACCAAAAGATAAATTCAAGTCTTCCATCATCACAAGTCACATTGTTAAAGCGATGGAAGTCACGCCAACTGAAGATAGGACATTTATGGAATCGGTGGAGACACGAGTATCTCACCGAACTACGTGTCCATAACCAGAAGAAGATTGATGCACGTGAGGTACGAGTCGGAGACGTAGTCCTCATTGAAGAATTGAACCAGCCAAGGATGACTTGGAAGATCGGTCGTGTCGTAGAAATTTTTCGAGGACGAGACGGTCGTGTTAGGGCTTGCGAGTTGAAGTTACCAGTTGGGAAAAATTTGCGTAGACCAGTTCAGAGATTGTGCATTTTAGAATCGCACGAAGACGAATCGAGTGATGTAACCACTCCGCCCCCAGTGTAAAAACTGGAGTTTTAGTTAGAGTAGGGTGGGTTTGCAAGAGGAGAGTTTTCAACATTGAGGGGGCACGTTTATGAGCGAGTGACACTTTTATGAGAGTGTGACGTGTGTCCAGATGTGTAGTGTTGACCTCATTTAGCCTGATTTCAGTTCTGTAGACCCCAAATATTTTAGACACAATAAACTTGTTTTCAACCTTAAAACATGTCCTTTTTTGAGCAGCAGCCAAACCAGAAAAAATAGCAAGTACAACCAGATTTAAAATATACAAAGTACGAATTCGACCTGCGACCTTTCAAACGGACATTACTTTTGGAATCGGGCCTACCGCAAATATTTTGGGCCGAAGCATTTTCAACGTCAATACACGTAAAAAATCGAACTTTGACGAAACCAAATGGGGATTTAGTTCCAGAAGAAATGTGGATGAAGCGCAAGCAATCAATAAAACATCTTCGAGTTTTTGGTTGTGAGGCTTTCCTGCACATCCCAGCAGAGAAGAGGCAAAAACTTGATCAAAAAACAAAACGCGGAATTTTCGTGGGATACTCGACAGATAGAAAAGTATTTAGGATTTACGTGTTAGGTTAAATATGGTTTTATTCACTCTTGATGGTGAATACACTTCAAGTAATGATGTTACAACATGGCGGTTACACATTAGACATTAGACTGAACACACTTAGTACAGGAAATACAAGAACACGTCATATCCTTTCACTAGCCTCAATCAAGGCACATATTAATTAAGCATCTAAAAATATCACAACAAATTCCCCCAATGGGTATTAATATGTAAAAACCACAAGTATCGTACGACAAATCAAATTCCAATATACTATCAAAAAATGTTATACAATAAAAACTTCACAAATGATTATTAGGTTCACAAATTATTCCCCCACAGTAAACAGTCCAAGTTCTTTCAAAATCTTCTTAAGACCAGGACCGGCCAAGGGCTTGGTCAAAAAGTCTGCTAACATTTGTTCACTAGGCACATGGGTCACAGTCACTCTGCCTTCTTCAACTTCTTGTTTGATGAAATGCACTTTCCTATTCAGATGTTTTGTTCGAGTCCGCTGGGCTCCATCTCGCAGAAGTTTCACTGCATTCAGGCTGTCGCAAAACATCTCCACTCCGTCATCTGGATCATCTTCTTGATTTAGCTCCATCGACAATTGTTTTGTCCAAATTAACTCTCTTACTCCTTCAGTCAGCGCTAACAATTCGCTTTCTGTGCTTGACATTGCCACTATTGTCTGTTTTTGGCATCTCCAATTAATTAGAGAGTTTCCGTCACGGACTAGAAATCCAGAGAAAGATCTAGCATTTTGCGTGCGGTCCCAACTGGCGTCTGAGTATCCATGGATTTCATGCTCATCATTGCAGTAGGTCAACTTGTAATTCATTGTACCTTTCAGGTATCTCAAAATTCGTTGAAATGCATTCTGGTGTATTTGGCGCGGACTTTTGTTGTATTGCGACAACAAACTCATGGGAAAACTCAAGTCCGGTCTAGTATGCGTAGCCAAGTACATTATTTTTCCCAATAACTCTTGATATGTCGTTGACTCTGCCATTTCACTTTCTTCACATTCGTCCAGGTTTTGAGTTGGGCATATCGGCGTGCTTGCTGGATTGCAATCTTCTAATTCATAATTTTCCACCAATCTCTTTATGTATCCGGCTTGGTGCAAATGGATTTTTCCACCTTCATATTCAACCTGGATTCCGAGTATGTATTCCAGTCGCCCAATACTCACAAATTCAATTTCTAATTTGATTTGCGTCATCATCAATTCTTCAAATTCATCCGATGATGCGAGGGAGATATCATCATCTACATAGACTCCGAGAAACATAAATTCTCCCTTTTTAAATATTATGTATAGGCAAGGATCATCAGGCGTTTGGTTGAATCCCATATCTTTCAACACTTTTTCCAATCTTTCAAACCAACAACGTCCTGCCTGCTTGAGTCCATATATGCTTTTGATTAATCTACAAACAAGTCCTTTTCCCCCTTCTTCATATCCCTCTGGCTGCATCATATAAATCTTTTCTTTTAGCTTTCCATGCAGGTAAGCAGCCTTCACGTCATGTTGATTTAACGGTCTTTTTCTTTTTGCTGCTTCATTGACTAGCATTCGTAACGTCTCCATTCGCATTACAGGCGCAAACGTCATGTCATAGTCGTCACCTGGTCGTTGGGAATATCCTGTGGCCACTAGTCGAGCTCTAAATCGCTCCGGTTCTTGCTGTGAATTTAGTTTTACTTTGTAAACCCACTTTGACTTCACTGGCCGTTTTTCTTTTGGCATGTCTACGATTTCCCACACTCCATGTTTCTTCATTGATTTCATCTCATCGTCCATTGCATCTTTCCACTCGTGGACGTATTTAGAGTTTACGGCTTTATTGTAATTCATTGGCGTTAGAATTTCTTCTGCTAGTAAAGCATGTTGCTTGTCTCTAATTCTGCTGGATCTTCGCACATTTTTCGCTACGAGTGTCGTTCGTTCTCTTCTATCAATTCTCTGTCGGCAACTTGTTTCATCTCTCTCGTAATTCCCGCTGGACGTCCTCTTCGTCTTGTAGCTTCATCCATCTCTGGTTGTGGTGTTTCCACGTCATCATTTTCTTCGTCTTCTACTACAACATTTTCTTCATTTTCTATTTCATTTGGTTCTATCTCATCTATAGTCTCGTCACAGTTCAGGTCAATTGCGATCAATTTTTCTTCAATTTCTGTCTCACAGTCAGTTTTGGTATTCATTAATTCAATGCCAAGTTTGTTCTCGTCAAATTTCACATCAATTTCTTCTGTTATCGTCTCATTCTGCGGATGATAAATCCGGTATGCTTTTCTCAATCTAGAGTAACCAATGAATATGGCATTTTCCGCTTTCGGATCCAGTTTCTTTCTCTTATGGTCCTTTATGAGAACGTAAGCCAAACAACCAAATCTTCGTAGGTATTTTACATTTGGCTTCCTGTTGTACCACATTTCATATGGTGTGCGACCATGCACTGATGACTTGCACCTATTTCTTATGTGCGCTACTGTTGATGCACATTCTCCCCAAAATGTCATCGGCAACTTGCTGTCGCTCATCAGGGTTCTCAGCATCTCGATTAACGTGCGGTTTGTGCGTTCCGCGACTCCATTACTTGCTGGTTTGTATGCTGCTGTCAATTGATGATCAATCCCCTTTTCTTGTGTCCACTGCTTCAATTCGCGTGACATGAATTCTCCGCCATTGTCACTTCGCAACTTTTTCAGTTTCATCTCGGTTTGACACTCCATTCGTGTTATTAGATCAATCAATTTTTCCTTTGCGTCACTTTTGGCATTCAGCATTTCTACCATCAATAGTCGGCTCCAATCGTCCACAACGGTCAGTATATAGTTCGCTCCACCTCGCAATTCGGGGGTAATTGGGCCAATCAAGTCTGTGTGCCACAATTCCATTATTTTCTTCGATTGTCGCTCTGTCACTGATTTGTGACTTTTTCTTCATTTTTCCGACAACACACGATTCACAGACGTTTTCTGTTTTGCTTTTAATTTGAATTCCATGCACAAGTTCTTCTTTTTCCATCTCTTTCAATGTGTTATGGTTCAAATGTCCCATCCTCAAATGCCAAATTTCGTCAATTTCATCTACTTTGTATGTTTTCTCTGGCTTTGCAATAGTTGCTTGTAGTGCAAACATGTCGCCGTCTCGTGCTGCTTTCATTATTTCAATTCCGTCACAGTTTGAAATAATCGCCTCGTCTTTAGAGAAATTCACATTTAGGTCGTTGTCGACAATTTTTGCTACGGACAATAAATTATTTTCGATTTCCGGCACGTGTAAGACCTTGTGTAATCTCGTTCGTCTTCCATCATTGTGTTCAAGTACAACTTCTCCGATTCCAGTTGACTTCATTCGTTTTCCCTTTTTCGCCATTCCAATCTCTCGTTCATCTTCATCAAATGTGGTGAATAGCTCCACGTCGATTGCAGTCATGTGACTGGTTGATCCAGAGTCGAGTACCCATTTACTCCTTTTCACGTCATCAAGTTCGCTGGATTCTTCGTCAATTTCTTGAGTCATCATGCTGTCTTCGTCTCGTATTTCGTCATTCATTTCGTCTCTTATTTCGTCTCTGTGTTGTTTGGGGATTTCGAATACCATCATCGATGCTTCGACCTTTCCACGACCTCGGCCACGTTGTTGACCTCGGCCGCGTCCTCGACCTCGTCCTCGTTTGTCCCCTTCTTTTGCGTCTCGTTTTGGCTTGGTACAATCGGTCGAGAGATGTCCAAATTCTTGGCAGTTGAAACATTTTGGATCACTGTAGCACTCTCGTGATACGTGTCCTCCGCGTCCGCAGTTGAAACATGTGCGTTTCGGCTTTGCACCTTTGTCTCTCGTCCTTAATGCGGTTTCGCTGGTTGCTGCCTTTTTCTCATCTTTTCGCAATGTGATGCGGCTTTCTTCTCGTTTGAGTACTTCTCTAATTTTCGTCGTTGTGATGTTGTCTTGCACGTCAAGGGCTTTGACATTGGCATCAAATTCGGATTTTAATCCTTTCATCAAGTAAAATTTGTACTCATAATCATCAATCTGTTTTCCAAGTTTTGCGCATCTGTTGTAAATTGCTTCGGCTCTATTGAAATATGTGTCAATGTCTTCTTTGTTCTCCATCTTGATTTGAGTCAATTCACAGGCGCTAATCATCTGCAATTCCTGGGTTTTGGCGGCCATATTGGTTTTTATCAGCTCCCAGAGTATTTTTGCATTTTTGGTGTTGGAATACTTCAAAACTTGAGGTGCTGTCATTGTGTTGATCATGGTGAAGTGGGCTGCTGCATTTTTATCATCCCAGTCATTCCATTTTTCTTCCTTTGCACAAAAATTTTGTGCACCTCTCATTCCATGTGGTGGCTCATTTGCCATTATGACACTTTTCCAAAGCTTTTTTGCTCTCAAAACTCCTTCTACTCTGGATTCCCACAAAAAGTAGTTTGAATCATTCAAAGGCTCAATGCTTGTAAGGTTCCAATTATCTGCCATGTTGTTTTCTTCAAAATATTAAATTTTCCTTGGTTTTTGTATTTTTCTTTGTTCTTCACTTCAATTTCCTGTTTGTTGAATATTTGGCCAATTTTCTTCAGTTTTCAATCAAGATGTATGTTTTTCTTCTTTAAGTCGTCTCAGGTGGCTAAAAACTCTTCTTAAATGGTCCAACAATGTCGAAAATATTCGAATTCACGGCAAAAATCGGCTCACGTCGTCGTGCTCGAGTGCGCGCATCAATGTCGTCTTTGTTGCTCTCGATCGCACTTCGTACTTCGTTTTTCGGCTCAAATTTCCGATTGTTCAATTGCCTACCGTCTTTGATTGTTGTTTTTCACAGGTTTGATCCAATAATCACCCTCTGCTACCATTTGTTAGGTTAAATATGGTTTTATTCACTCTTGATGGTGAATACACTTCAAGTAATGATGTTACAACATGGCGGTTACACATTAGACATTAGACTGAACACACTTGGTACAGGAAATACAAGAACACGTCATATCCTTTCACTAGCCTCAATCAAGGCACATATTAATTAAGCATCTAAAAATATCACAACATTACGTCCCAGCCGAAAAGAAGATACAAGAAGGTAGAACGGTGGAATTTAATGAAGAAATTCAAGGGGCGGACATCTTTAATTTGATAAAACCGAACGAAAATAGGCGTTTTTGTCAAGAATACGAAGACGAGGCAATTGTTGAAGCAAATCATAACGATGACGACAATGCTCAACGACCAGCAGTGATTGCTGAAGACGCGCAGCCGAATCCACAACAGGTACAACCGGCGCAGGTTGGCAGACCTCGGGGATCAACACAAGCCGTGCTCGAGCAGCGACACGCGGAACAAATGGAGCAGCGTGAGCGACAATTGCAACAAGAAGGTGTACGACGATCACAGCGCATCGCAGCAATACATGAAGCAGTGAACGCAGCGGTTGAGGCAGCGAATGCAGCATTCGAAGGCGTTGACGACTTGTTTACACCGGAAACGTACGAGCAAGCAATGAATTGTGACGACAAAGAGAAGTGGAAAGCGGCGATGGATAGTGAAATAGATTCATTGCACGTGAACAATGTTTGGACATTAGTAAAGAAGGAAAAGCAAATGACTACGATAAAGAGCAAATGGATTTATCGGATAAAACTCAACGTAGACAGGAGTGTAAATAAATACAAGGCAAGATTGGTGGCGGTGGGGTATTCCCAGAGAGCAGGCATAGATTACACAGAAACTTTCTCGCCAGTTGTAAGAGTCGAATCACTCCGCATCATTTTATTCATGGTGGCCAAGCACAAATTGATGACGCGTCAGTTTGACATAAAAACAGCCTACCTGTACGGCCTGATTGATGAAACGATTTTCATGGAGCAGCCGGAGGGATATGAACAGAAGGACTTGATTTGCAGACTTGAACGAAGCCTGTACGGCCTGAGACAATCAGGGATATGTTGGAACGAGAGACTGGACACGGAATTGCAGAAAATTGGCCTGACACCACTAATCAACGACAGGTGTGTGTGTATTTACAAGAGAAAAAATGACTTTATTATTCTGGGGGTGTACGTAGATGACATTTTGGCAGCGTTTACTAGTCAAAAGATATTGGACCGGATTTTAAAGAAGATAAAAAGAGTTTTTGAAATTGTTGACTTGGGGGAAGTGCATTTTCTTTTGGGAATGGAAATTTCGATAATGGACAACGGAATTCTAATTGGTCAACAAAAATACATAAACGATGTTTTGAAGAGATACGAGCTGATGGACGGAGTCACTGCAAACACACCAATGGCTACTGATTTTGAGAAATTAAAAAGAGTTGACCAGCAACTTTATCAGCAAATGATAGGATCGCTGATGCACGTGATGATAATATCACGACCGGACATATCATTCGCAATAAGTGCGTTGTCAGCATATTCAAGAGATCCGCGCCAATTACACTTCAGAGCGGTCAAACGAGTGATGCGATATCTGAAGAAGACGATTGAGATGCGATTGTTTTTCTCAAATGAGGAGGGGAAATTACAAGGATTTGCGGACGCAAGCTGGAACGTCACCCAAGATGCAAAATCACATACAGGGATGATAGTAAAAATTGGATCAACAACAATAACGTGGAAAACCAAAAAACAACGATTAGTCGCGATGTCATCGACAGAAAGCGAGATATTGGCCATCTGCGAATTGCTGAAATCCATAAAATGAGCACGAGACTTTTTGAGTGAAGTGGGCGAAGGAAGCTGTGTGCAGAGAAAAGTACCAATCTTCACGGACAGTCAACCAGCAATGCAGATTTTGTGCGATTCGAACCAGTTTGGACGAACCAAACACATGAATCGTCACTTGATGTTCATAAGGGACGATATAAAACTGGGCAACATTGAATTAATCCATTTACCAACAGGTGACATGATTGCTGATTTCCTGACGAAGGCGGTCGCGAAAGACAAATTCATGGAGGGACGCGACGGCGTAAGTCTGAGAGGAGAAGTTAAGATAAACGAGGACAAAGAGAAGAACGAAGACGAAGACAAATAGTTTTAAGTTCGAAATAATATTTTATTCATGTTTTTTGTTTTTGTTTTCGAATTTCATTGAATGTTAGTTTTAGTTTTTCTTAATTCATTTTAAAAACTTATAAAAATTTGTAAGGAGGGTTTGTTAGATTTAATGTTAAAATCAATTGTTACAAATTGTCAAAAGGTTTTTACGTATACAAATGTGTTTGAACGTTGCACGCACGTAATGCACGTGCAATTGAATTGTTGTAAAATTACCGTAAAGTAAAGACGTGTTTTATGTTTCATCCTACCGTGTGCAACTCTCATTTCATTACTTGGACATTCGAAATCTTTGTGGAACCGAATAGGAACCAACAAAAAATGGCCTTCAAGGTCAAATTTGATGACGTCATTGGATTGCTCTCACCCAACTTCCTATACGATCGCTTCATCAAAGTTGGCCTAGATGCAATTGTCAGGAAATATTTGGAGGGGACCAGACTTTAAGAAGACCCTGTATATTGTAAAAATGTCGGAGGTCACAAAATGAGAAGTCAGTCATTTTGCAAGGTAACTAACAAGTGGTTTATTCTAAGTCAAAAATACATAGGTGGCGCTGGGGGTACAGCGCCCAAGGCAAGATGACCATCAAGCACAAATATGCAGTGAGGTCAAAACACAGCAACTTGGTTTGGTGATTCTCGTTAAATTGGTGCCGATTAATTGTCCCCAAACCACCCAGACTGCTTAAATGTGATACCATGCACATTCTGTTACTTTCTTCCCTTTGTGGTGAATTCAACTGATAGATGGAAACCAATGGGTTGAGATTGAGAACATACGTACTGACATTTGAATGATTGCTCCTGCAGTTTGTCCGCATAACATTTGGCTTCGCATGCTGAAACTCGCTCGTTTGTTGCACAAGGGCTTTTTGGAGTATTCACTCGAACCAACTAGAAAGAATTAATTAATGTTTCAAAGTTTCAATACCAGTGCGTTATGTGTAAGCACACTCTACTCTGTGTAGCCCAGAAGTCTATAAACCGTCTGTACAAATGGCTTATGTCCGGATTAGAGATGTAGAGAGATTTAAAAAAGTAATCTTCCCTACATTAAAACAATTGGAAAATACACGCTAAAATGAGTTTGGATGCAAGAAGCAATACCAATGAATATAAACACCAGGACAAACGCCAGATTCACAAAGGTTGAAAATCGAATTTTCCGCTAAGGGATAATGTGCACGTACGTGACGTACGTGCGCATTACGTGACAAACGTGCACATTGTGTGACGTATGGGCACATTACGTAATGGTACTTTTATGCAAATTTTGGTTTTCAACTCTTGTGAACCCGGCAATTAATTAATTAGTGTGTTTAATTATTTTTATAACTTTTTTCATTATAAAATCGATACGCTATTGTTTTTTATCCGGACCATTGTGATTTTTCTCTATAGGAGACTAAGCTTGTAATCGGATCGGATTGGATCCGCACATCCGCGGATCGGATCAGATGCGGATGCGGATCAGAGCAAATAATCCGACCGCCATTTTAATTGCGGATCGGATGAGCGCCCAATCCGCACGATTAATCTGCGGATGGGAATCTGCTGATCCGCGGATTGATCCGAACCATCCGAACCGTCCGCCATTTGTTTCGGAAAAACGTCCAAATTCGTTTTTATTTGAATTCTGAATCATTTGTGGTGTTTTTACCACATTTATTCTTACATTTCTTAGTTGGCCGGACGTTTTCGGCTCTTGCGCCCGTCAACCGTCGATTGTCGGGCGGACGTTTTTGGCTCTCGCGCCCGTCAACCGTCGATTGTCGGGCGGACGTTTTTGGCTTTCACGCCCGTCGTTTAATGTTTAATGTTATTTTATTTGATGATTTGGTTTGATGATTTTTATTGTAATTCGTAAATAAAATAATGTTATGTAATTTAAAAAACTGTTATTTACGCCAATCGACGGGCGCGAGAGCCAAAAACGTCCGCTTGCCAATCGACGGTTGACGGGCGCGTGAGCCGAAAACGTCTGGCCGACAATCAACGGTTGACGGGCGCGTGAGCCGAAAACGTCTGGCCGACAATCAACGGCTGACGCCCGACAATCGACGGCCGCGACATTCGACAGTAGGACGTCGGACCCCGTTTCTCTTCGGGTATCGACGAAAAAATCTGCGGATTGATCCGCAATCCGCGGATTGATTGCGGATCGGATGGGATCGGATCGGATTGGCTGATCTGGGAATGCGGATCGAATCGGATCCGCATTTTCCGATCCGCACTATTTTCGGATCGGATGCGGATTAGCCAGAAATCCGATCCAATCCGATCCGATTACAAGCTTATAGGAGACGCATTGCTGGGTCCGGAGTTCGGAACAGAGAGCTGTCTGGACTGCAAAGCAAATTTGCCATAGCTGACTATTTTTTGGGACCGGGTGGGTCCCTGCCAACTTGTCCGGACGGCGCTAGGTCTGGGCTACAGAGTACATTTTACTATAAACATCACCGATTGACGAGAAATAGCGACAACAATAAAATTCAAGTTGGACAGGTAGAAAATATATTTTGGATGAAAGATTTGATTCTGTGGTAGAATGAAGCTCTGGAATAAATTAAATTAAATTAAATTAAATTAACCCAGTGGAATGGAAACTGAAAACACAAACGATCTTACTGCTTGATCCACTTTGAATTTGGGTTTGACGTAAGTTTCATCCCTCTGGAATAAATTAAATTAAATTAACCCAGTGGAATGGAAACTGAGAACACCAACGATCTCACTGCTCGACTCACTGTCAGATATTCAGTAGAAGTTGAAAGATATAAAAACGGGTAATTTGAAAAATATGGTTGATCAACTGTAACAATTTAGAAGTGAGTGAAAAATACTAGTTGTGTTTTGTACACATTGTAAACCCAATTCTATTTTTAAAGGCTTTAATTTAACTTGTCATGACTGTGTGTTTCGAGGGGAACAGCATAGGGTGGAATCTCAATCTGGAATCTGGAATCTCATGGAATCTGTTGGAATCTACATTGATTCCAATTTAACTGGCCAGGGTTTGTACGTGGAGAACTGAGTCCAACTGAATTTACAATTTTTTTTATTCTAAAATACAAAAAAAAAAGTTTTCACCAAGATGGCGGGACACTACAGGTTTTTAACCCCCTCAGTGCACTTGACCATTAAATTTGAAGGAAAATTATTTCCAATAATTGTAATTCTCTATGAAATTCTAGAAAATTCGCATTTTTTGGTGTCAAGGAAATATTTAACGATCTATATTTCCTATTCATCTATTTTTCCAGGTACACAGCCTTTTAGACTTCTAAACCTTGTGTTTAGAAAGTCTAATGAAACGGCTCTGTCTGTCCGTCTTCAACGTCCGGTCACGTGACCTGAATGTAATGTTTCTACTTCCTGTACGTCCGGTTTGTGTAATATCCCAAAAAAATGAATTAAAAAATTAATCAAACGATTGGAAAGTAGACTTTTCTGGTGCAGTTTTTGGTCTACTTTCCAATTATAAATATGAAATTGGCATTAAATATAGTTAAAATGGAGAAAATGCTAAACTACGGCGAAATGTAATGGAAAACAGCGTCACCTGGCGGATCCCGTAAGCTATAATGGAAGCAGGAATGTTCGTCGCAAACCAAAAAATGCTCATTTCTATCTCGAAATGAGATTTGTAAATTTTGAAACCAGTCTCATTTGACTGGAAATCAAAATCTGCACCTGCCTGCATATTTTACTTTTCGATTTGGTCAAGAAAAAGTACCATTACCATCCACCAAAGTTGGCGACCACATGGCAAATTTGGTGGGAAATTTTAAAAAGACTGATTTTTAAAACTCAACAATTTTAATGTTTAAATAAGATTTCCTAAGTGTAATTTGGCGCTGAAAACGATGGCGTCGTTAGTTTTTTAATTAAATGTAGTTAAAAGGAAGAAAACAGCAAATTACGGCAAAATAATAAGTAAGCCGGAGCGCCACCTGGCGGAAGCCGTGACCGAAACGTAATGTAATGTAATGTAAATGGACAACTGGGTGGAAAATTTCAAAAAAAAAATATTTTAAAAAAACTAACTGAAATGATCGAAGAAAAGTGTAGAAGGGGTTTAGAAGTCTCATATGTAATGCTTCCCTGCATTACAAATGTTTACTTGTTTTCTTTACATTTTTTACAAGGTTTTTTCTGCAACTTATCTACCACGTAAAAACAGAATTAGGTCTACTGTATTTGTTTCTACCTGTTTTATGCTTTCTGCAGACTCCAAACACTGTTGAAACACATGTGCTGTTGAACTACAAACAAATCTTGTAAGTGAAAAGCAATCCTACAATCAATCTACAGCATATTGTTGTGTAACAATAACAATAGAAAAACGTGGTCAAGGGCTTTGCAAAATTAAAAAAAAGTAGACTAAAATGAAATCAGGATTTGATTTACAGAATACTCTGTTTACTAATAAATCTGTAAATTTATGGTGGTGTTTATCAGTAGTGTGTAAAACCACTGAACAACATAAAGCAAATATTTATCAATATATTAATCGTGAGGAGTCTCTGTGTATGTGTTTGTGTCTGTCTGACCTCGATCTCCTCTGAAACCAGTGGACAGATTTCGAATTTAAAAAGTGCAATGGACAACTCTCGATACCAAAGTTGGCCTAGATGCAATTGCTCAGGAAATATTTGAGGGGATCAGACTTTTGACTCACCCTGTATTAACGCTAATACTACTTTTTGGATTAACTGCATCAAAATTAAGATTAACCTAACCACAAGCTTACGAGCGAACCTCGCAATGCCACGATGGGAAACTTTTCTCATCGAGAGATGGCGTTTAAACATCAATGTATCAACAACATAACCCAATGTGCACTCATACAGTTCTTACTTCTCTCACCACTGACCAACACTGATACCAAACTCACAAACAAATGTCAACAACAACTCACAACGCCACTCTTGCTGGGATGTAGTCTACGTTGCTGCCTAGCACTACACATTTTTTAACACGGCTCTTTTTTGATTTCATAGTTGTAACAACCTATTCCATTTTTTCCACTTTCACCCCTGCAGAAGTCTACGACAGATCATGCAAATAGAATTAGTCGTGCGCTATTTTTATACCTTTTTTAGGTGCAATAGCCAAAAGAATCGACTTGTTACACTTTTTATTTTAAAAACTAATCATGAACTAAAAACAAACTAAATGGAACTGTGACGGGTCATCGCTCTCATGGTAATCTGGGGATTGACTACCATGGGTGGGATCGACTCTCACGTAAATAATGCATACAGGGACTCTGGATTGTTGGGTTGTTGGCTTTTAATCCTTTAAAAATAGTTTTTAAAATATATTTTTGAACCAAATGGGCTGTTTGAATTACAATTGATATGTTAAGATGTGCGCAGGAGAATCACGAGAACCAGAGAAAATATATTGCTCGCCGTGAAACATACGGATAAAATATACTAGATTTTAAATTTCACTTACATTGGCTGCAGAAATATTACACTCTGAGGCGGCTTTCCATAATTTGAGTGGATCGTTTGCGAATTTAGTTGACGGTTGGAGTAAGTCAAAGAGCTGGAAACGACGAGCATCAATTTTCTGTTGTGTAACGAAATCCTCTTTAGCTTTTAATATTTCCTGAGTTTCTTTACAAAGGATAACAAGTGGATGATGAATTTTTTTGTCTCTCACGAGAGTAATCGTTTTGGCGAGTGGATAATCAAAGTAGGAATTAATTGAAATGTAAATTTGGTGAATGGAGATAAAACTTAGAAATAGCAGCACGACATTTTTCAATTTATTTCTTTTGTCGGGCGTTTTCTGCTTTTCTTTTAGTACTTCTTGAATTTTATCTCGCAACTGGCAATCTTTGCTTTTCCTTTTTTTGTACACAATTAGAAACATTTTGCAGCAGTGAACAAATATTTCGACGAGCATTAAACATGACATTCCAAAATATAGTCCGATGTTTCCGCCGATGTCACATAGTAAATTGATTAAGTCGTAACAATGTCGTTCTTGCAATGTCCGAACGTAATTATTCACAACAGAGATTTCGATAATAGTCTCATGCTCAGAATGAGGTGATTGATAAGAATACATGCTGAGCTGTGTCAATTTACATACACCAAGACATTTGCACTTGCGGTAAGCATAAAACCACTCGTTTTTTTGTTTTTGTAGATAAGTGTTATTGCATTCTGGTAGGTTTCGTGCATCATGAAACGGATATCTGAAATCGAAATTAATGTTTCTTCAGTGTGTTGAGTAACTATTGTGATCAAAGAAGTTAATGAACAACACTCGGCTTTAGTATATGTTAAACTAAATAAACTGCCTTACTCTTTTTACAACCCTGGTTATATACCCAGATAACCCCTAGTCGTCGTACTGACGTAACGGATGTACTTCATTTTAGCGATTACATTTTAGCGACACACCATTTTAGCGAACATGTCTTCGCTAAAGTGATGGTCGCTAAAACGACACTAATACTAACACTAATATTAACCTAACATATAGTTTAGGTTTAATTCCTAAGAAGGGCTAACAAGGAGGTGCTGCGCCCCCCCTTGACCCCCCGAAAACCTAACCTTACTGGTTTTTTGATGCAAACCACTTTTTTGAGCCCGCTTGTCGCAGTAAATCGTGTCGCGTCGCTAAAACGTAGCGATCGCTAAAATGTCGCGTCGCTAAAACGTGTCGACCTCTACTGAAAAATCTTCGTATTGTCGCTAAAAAGTGATTGCTAAAAGGGACTTTTTGTGTAAAAATCGCTAAAATGAGCGTCGCTAAAATGACTATAACCGGAGGGAAAGGTTCTTAGTTGGCCGTACCGAGGTTTACAGTATTATTAATTACAACGTTTAAATAAACAGCCTATCTGGATATTGTTTGATTAGAACTAAAAATGTACCTGCAAGTCATATTTCTCATGAGACAATGCAGCAAACATCCTTGTAAATTGTCATCGCAAGGATTTTGTTTAGTGTTGATGAAGTGATACTGAAAAAAGATGCTACGTTAGATGCAATAATTTCAAATTTAAATTTTGGATGTCTTATTTCGTAAAGGACTTGAAAATCCTTCTTACTTGTTGAACATTAACTTTACAAACATGTTTCTGATAAACATATTTTTGGTGCAGATAGAACAAATATCCTTTGCTATCATAGTTGATTTGTGAATGATCAATCAATACCTGAAAAATCAGAGAACAAGTGCACCAGTTATTTAGACTGAATTGAATTTATAAACAACATTTAACACTTGTGATGATTACAAATCGATAGTTATCAATGTTCACCATAGATGGCGCTGTTTAACCAACGCGCGTATTTCAAACTCGGTTAAAACTAAAAAGTGTGATAAATAATTATTTAGACACGGTGAATAAAATATAACTATTTTATTCGATATAAATTAAGTATTAATTACTTGATGATGTTGATTCTATCGAATCAATATCCACTTTACTTACCTATCGAAGGGAACCAATCGGACCCTTCCGGACCCCAACTGGGCCCATCTGGACATAGTCATATATTAGGTCCGGACTAGTGACCCACGAATCCGCCGATTCGTACGCTGATTGGCTGTCGCCAATCTAGTAGTTCTACAGAACTATATAAGCTCCAGTTTCTCACCTACTATCCCCCTGGCTTGATAACTGAACTTGTATATTGTCTGTAGTTGAATTGTTATCGTTTGATTTCATTATTCTCTATCGACACATCAGGCCACCTCAGCTCTCCACAGTTAGTATTCATTACTATTTGTTATTGCTGTTGTAGGGCTATTTCGGGAAGGCTAACTCCGGTAATAGACATGCATTCGCATGAAATGGCCCCGTAACGTTAGCCAGCTGTTCTACGGGACAGTAGGACTTCGTACGGTGGCTTAATATAACGGTCGTATACAGTACGACCTTGCTAAATGAAAATAGGTCCCTCAGCTAACTGGCCACAGTCCGCTGCAGGATGGTTGTTGTAAACAACCCACGCAGGTTCCCGTCTTTCTATGATTGGTCCTTCCGCTCGTTAAAAGTCGGTAAAGGCCTAATGCACAGGTAACACGCCGGGTTGGTAGCCCGTGAGTAATATCTTCAGATGTTGCGATAAATAACTACCTGGATAATGGTAATCCAACGGCAGTGGCCAAATAATATTTTACCCGGTGCTCGATCATTGGATCCCGCCATCGTAAGGCATGCTGGCGGATGGAGGAGTCAAATCCTCCCGCGATGGTTCTCTCGACCGTCGTGACGGTCCCCGCCCCATCGTACCCTCCGGGTTAGTAACCCGTGAACAGGAGTTGAACAACACTGTGCTAAACAAATTACTCGGGCATTGGTAATCCTGTATTGGCAATATCTTTTAAACCCGGTAAGTCCATAGAAATGTTTACCTGGTGGTTGGTACCACCGATAGCGAACTAAAGCGTACAATTAAATACTCGGCGCCTGATCACGAGATCTTGTCGTCGTAAGGCATGCTGGCGGATGGAGTCTCAACAACTCTCGCGACGTTCTCTCAATTGTCGTGACGGTCCCCGCCCAATTAATATTTATATAACAATTCATTTGTTGTATTATTTTAATTACTTCACTTTATTCATTTGAAACAATGGAATATTCTGCCGAATATTCCTGTTTATGCGTAGGACTCTTCGCATATTTAGATAATCGATGCTGCGGACCAAATACGTCTCCGTAGCGATATTTGTGACGATGCCGCAAGTCAGCCGTATCCCTCTGGCTTCGCCCGGATCCTCAACCAGTTGATGCCGCCCGTTTACACGCGTCAAGAACCCATTATTGTTATTATTCAGTAATAAATATGTCATGTCACACTAAAACTGTAAGTTATTTCTACTTGATCACATATTCATGTTTGTAAAGGCTCCCGTAGCTTATCTCGGTTAGGTTGTTGCTAAACTTAGCAACGTCTTGTATAAACCGAATTATCTATCTTAAATGGCTATTAAATCAGCCAAAAGTAGAATCGTCACAAGTGGAGGTTCTACCGAGATAAGGCTGCAAAAAATTCAAATGAATTTGGAGTTTGTGTATTATGTGTATGAGAATTCGAGTAATGTAACGTTTATGGTGATTTTTGTGTGTAAAATAAATTTCGTTTGAAATTTATAAGTGTTTAATAGATTTTATTCTGTTTTAGAACTTCTCGCAAGAAAACAAGTGTAATTCACTTTATTCCGATTTTCCGTCGTGGAAATTATGTGTTTTAACAAAACTAATAATCTCTACAGCGTGGTCAGGCCTAAAGGCCCAACCCCGAAAATGGGAATCTTGCCCGAACTTGTTAAAGTTGGTTCCGCCCGGGTAACGTCATTTTGTCATTGACAATCTGACAAAACCACGCGGTCGGGCCTAATTTTGAAGAGTTGACTTTTGATGGAATTCTTAAAGAATTCTATCAATTTAACAGTTGTTTTAATTTTAGAATATTCTTTTATATGTATTTTGCTTGAGACTTCAAGTTAAACCTAAATTTATTTGCCTAAATAAATTAGAAAGAAAATTGACGATTTTCGAAGGAATTAAAATTTATATTTTATTTCAAAGTGGGTTTACCTTATTTTACAGACTTGATCTACATTAAATTGTTGGTTAAAATCGTGATCTCAAGCCATTGAAATCGAATTTTACGAATGGAATACCATTCGAATTTTAGCAAAGAAGAATTCTCGCTGTTGTGTTGCCTAGCAACCCGTGTTGTGCAGAAAAGCCGTCGATTCAAACGAATCGGCGCGTCTTTTGAAATTACGAGTGTTAAAACTTTAAAAAATTCCATAAGGGTGATCATTCATTTATTAATAAATGCGGTGATATTTTTAAAATATTTTGAAAAGTATCCATTTTGTTTGGTGACTACGTCATAACACTGGAATCTGTCAAGATTACGGTTCCACGAACTTGGTGATTTCCACCAATCTCAGACGAGATTGGACTCTCGCGAGACTAGCGTTGATACTTGACCAATCAGAGGAGTGTATCAAAGTACCCATACTTCCTTTCGAACTAGTGTGACCACTGCTTCGTTTGCGATCCTCCTGAACGTTTGCAATTCATCGTTATCTCTCAGACTTAGGAAATTTTCTTAGTTTTAAGTTTAGTTATGACTAATAACCAGCATCACATGAACACCCGTGGTAAGGAAAGAACTTGTTTGACCGGTGGAATGAATCTATCCGGGTTTATACCTGTTCCTAATGGAACTGAAGAAGTGGAAAACCACGCGGTCCATAATGGCGTTTCAAATGAAACAGCCGGACCATCTGGAGAGAATAGGGCTCCACGTGAACCTACTCCGCCTGGAGAAGAGGAATGCATTCCTGAAGGTTCTCATTTAGGCCGAGGCGGTCTATTATTTTGTCAAGATCACGGTTTGAACCCAAACCAATTTAGATCTTTGACCGAAGTATTAGATTTTGTACACGCACCTCGTGCTACGTCGGAGCAATCCCATTCCCCAGCCAGCCAAAGATTAAATAATTTTAGTCCCACTCCTTCGACGCCTATTTCTAGATATAGAAATAAAAATGCACAACCTCCTCGTCAAGATCAGTCGAATTTGACACCAGGAGATTTTAATCGTGCTTTCCAACAACGATTACGAGCGAATAACTTCGCTCGCAACCAACAAAGAGGATTTACAAATCCAGAGAACTTTGAGAATACGTTCAACAGAGCAAATTTGGGTCCGCCTAATATGGCCAACCCTAATCCAAGTTTTCCAAACGGATCAAATAGTTGTCCGAATCTCGCTGGAAATTTGAACCCAAATTCAGGTGCGACAAGAGGTCCAAACCGCCGTTTTGACCCAAATTCTAGATTTGCAAACAATTCTAGTCCAGCACCTAACATGCAAAGGGGTCATCCAGTTCCTCCGAACTCGAATAACCTAAATAATCCGAACGATTTAAATAATCCTTCTACTGGAACTCCAGGAAATTCAAATAACTATTTGAATCGAGGTACGCCAGGTAATTCGAACTATCGTCCGAATTTTGGTAATCAAGAAAGTTCGCACAACCGTCCGAATTTTAACAATCGAGATAATTCTAATAATCATTCGAATTATGGAAACCGAGGCAATTCGAATAACCATTCGAACTTTGGTAACCACAGCAGGTCAAATCAAGGAAGGTCGAATAATTTCAACCCTAATAGTGGTGGCTCAAGTCAAAATAACTCGAGTCAACCAAACAATGGCGGATCGTCAAATGACAATTCGCGCCCCCCCAGTAGCTTTGGAATGACGGCTGATGACCTCGCGTCAATTGCCACAACCATGCACAAATTAATGCAGGCTGGGAAAAGTTCCGCCATTGTACCTCAAACTAACAGTTTGAAACCCCCAGATATCCCTGTATTCTCCGGAAAGGCAGAAAAAAGCGAACGCTTTCTCAATATTGTAAAAAATGTCGCTTTCCTGCGAAACATGTCACTCGATGACATGCTTGTTAAAGGCGTGGCCGGTTATTTAACCGAGCAAGCGCATGGTTGGTTTCATGAAAGGAGAGAAGATTTCATATCTTGGGAAGTATTTGAACAGGCGTTCAAAGAACGGTTTGTAGCCACTCGACAAGAGCGGACGAACCAACTAACTAAGTTGAAACAACTGGAAACAGAAAGTCTTTACGACTTTATGCACAAATATTACCAGTTATGGATATTACAAGACAGTCTTGATGCAAAAGGGGCTGGTTGTCTTTTTATCGGGAGTGTAACTCCTGCTAATGATTTGCTTTTGCATACGCAAGGCATAGCGGATTTGCCTCTGACAGAGATTTATGCCGTTATAACAAAAAATAAAGGCTTGTACAGTCGTACAGCTAATGGAGCAAGGGAAAATATTTCCAATCCAGTTGTTTTCCCACCTCGGAAAACTGACACTCGTCCTCAGCCAAAGACAAATGTTAAATCTTTAACTTTGGATTCACAAGAACAACTTAATATTTGTGAAGAAGAGTTACCTGAGGAGTGTGAGGCCGTTTATCTAATAAATGGAGTAGTAGATCAGACCAGACGTGGTCAATTAGTTTGTTACCACTGTAAGAAACCAGGACACATGCGTCGAGAATGTCCAGATTTAAAACCACGTGCAAATTTCAACTCTGAAGAGTTGCAAAAACGAAGTACGCCGGATTCCCCGACTGTGGATCCTACTTCTAAACGACCTAATAATAGGTGGATAACTCAAGAAGTGTTGGATGCAACACTAGATGCTAAACTTGATGCGAAATTAAATACTTTTGAAAATAAGTTACAAACTTCGCTGACTAACTCGTTGGCAGAAATGGTCAAGACTTTGATCAAACCCGAATCTGCTGATTCAAGTATGACTAGTTCAAAAAACTAGGTCCGGGGGACGAAGGTTTATTCCATCCCCCAGAAGTAGCTAATGCTGCGTCGGAATCTTTATTTATGGATGTAGACACAACTTGTCTTGAAATAGCCACTAGTCATAGTGGCGGAGTAGAGGAAAATCTGCAAGAAATGACAGAACAATTAAAAAATCTGACATTGTTTCCACACAAGTGCTACACGAAGAAATTCTGTAGACTCCGCCGACTCAACAGAGTCATAGGTGGTAATAATTTGCACAATATTACTTTAGGTAATAATAAAGATGATCCTCGAATGAAGATCACAATTGGTGGGCTCACCTACAACGCGCTCATGGATACAGGAGCATCTCAATGTTACATTGGGGAACAACTCTTGTCTGAAACTCAGGCTTTGCCAGAATTCTTACAAGAGGCGCCCAGAAACATGATGGTGAACGCTGTAGGCGTAGCACACAAGCCTGTCGGACAAATAACTTTGTGCGTGCAATGGGCTGATGAATTTACACCAATGAATTTCATCGTTTTAGCAAAACGAGTTTGTGGCTTGATACTTGGTCACAATTTCATGCGCAGACAGAAAATTAGTCCGCATCCACATTTACAAGAATTCTCTTGTGCAGATAAACCTAATTGGTCCGCTCCTTATGAATCGGAAGAAGCCAATTTGGCCCTCGCCCCGTTAAATCGAATTACTTTCGATTATTTAGGACTGTCGTCCACTCTCAACTCAATTGAGTTAACCGACACTCCTGTGTTGACTTGGGATGAAAAATTAGTTGAGGAGAGCGACTGCACTCCGGAACAAAGACTAGCACTTCGCGAAGTGGTTAACTCGATACCGAATGTATTTCGTGATCAAGTTGGGTGCACTAACGTGACCCAACATCGTATTAAGTTCAAAGAAGGGCATTCATTGCCCAAAATGCAGTATAGAATGTATAACCCGGCCAAGAGAGCCATTATGACCAAACTAGCTGCAGAATTGGAACAGGATGGACTCATTGAAAAGGCCAAAGGGCCCTTCATAAGTCATCCCGTCATTGTTGCGAAGCCTGACGGCTCGTATAGGATGTGCATTGACTACCGGTGGCTGAATGCCATCACCGAAGTCGAAGTAATACAAATGCCAAGTATTGACCTTTTATTGCATAATACTGGTCCTGCTAGGTATTTTACGTCAATTGACCTTGTCAAAGGTTACTACCAAGTCGAGATGTGTAAAGAAGATCGTCCAAAGACGGCCTTTTATACACCAAATGGTCCATACCAATTTGTGCGAATGCCATTCGGCCTTTGCAATGCGCCTTGTACTTTCCAGCGTCTGATGGAAGGCATTTTAGGCTCAGCTTTACAAGACTACGCGTTAGTTTATTTGGATGACGTAATTGTGTATTCAGATAATTGGGATGATCATCTCAAACATGTCCGAGATGTTTTGGAAAAGCTTAACCAAGCCAACATGACAATAAATAAAGCGAAATCTCGTTTTGGCCGCACAGTGCGTTGACTGAAGTACTTAAAGAAGTCCCTCCTACAAGGAGAGAAATAATAGATGCTCAGTTACTAGATACTGAATGCAAACGCATTCGGGAATATTTATTGAATGACAAGGTTGTTGGGATACCACAATCTGAAATAAAAGAGTGGAAAAACAAAGTCAAGAACTATTGTTTGGACAAAAAAGAAATTGATGGTGATCAAATGATCATCTATTTTAACCCTTCGTTCGAAGAGGAATTAAACGATTCGGGAAACGGCTTTAAAGCCGTTGTACCCAGTTCACTCGTAAAACGAGTACTCTTCGCTTGTCATGGCCACCCCCTAAGCGGTCACGCTGGGATGAGTAAGACGCTTGAAAAAACGCGTTTAATATATTTCTGGCCTGGTATGAGTAGAAGTGTCAGGAACTACGTCAAAAGCTGCACGCACTGTGCTCAGTACAAGCCTATTCAACAGAAAAGGCACGCAGCTCCTTACACACCACACAACATGACCAATCCTTGGGAATGTATTAACATGGACTTGATGGGCCCGAAACCCGCGGGAAGGTCCCAAAACCAGTATATTTTTGTCATTATTGACAATTGTACCAAGTTCGTTGAAATTAAGGCTTTGACAAAAGCCACGAGCGCTAACTGCGTTCAAGAATTAAGATCTGTTACAAACAGATGGGGACACCCCAAAAAGATTGTGAGCGATAACGGAAAACAATTTGTTTCCGATATTTACAATGAGTATTGCGATATGTACAACATTCGCCCGTCTCATACGAGCACGTATCATGCTCAGGCGAACCCGACAGAGCGAGCCAATAGAGATATAAAAACCATGCTGGCTTTGTACACAGATGTGCACACGCAATGGCCACGATATTTAGACGAATTCGCGTTCGCGATGAGAAATAATGTCTCAGCGGCAACGGGCTCAAGCCCGATGCTACTTAACACGGGGAGAATCGTAACATTACCCTTCGACCCAAGGATTATCAAACATGCCAATCCATTTGACAAAGAAAATCCAGAAAAATATGTCAGAGTACTATTGGATGTATTACGCAGATCGCATCAAGAGATGCATCGCAGAATTCAATTGAATTTTGAACGACATAGGAAAATACACGAACAAAAGTTCGTAATTACGGAGTTCGAAGTTGGAGATTTAGTTTGGAAACAAACTCACATTCTCTCGTGCGCAGATAAAAATATTTCTGCTGGTTTCGCGGAGAAGAGAGATGGTCCGTGGGAAATTACTAAAGTACTTCCAGGCGGAGCGTATAAATTACGCAAATTATCTGATGGTTCGATTGAAAAATCAGTAAATATTAAAGCGTTGTATCCCTATACTCCGTCGTACCCGATTGAGACTTGGAAAATAGGACAAAAGTCCGCCTCTTACTCGCCTCAAGAAAATCCTAAATGGATGGACGAAAGTAATCAACTTCCGGATGCTGAAGAAATGGAATTAATTCCTGAAACTTCTTCAGAAATTCCAATGGAATTATCCGACTCAACTTCGGTGCAAATTGACAAATCTGCGCCCATTAAGTCTAAACATAGACATAGACAACGATTAACTGCTATAGAAAAGAAAGCGGCGTTTGTGACCGGCTGCCCGCTCAGTCCGCTCACTTGCCTGCAACACACGGCGCTTCCACGGCTCTCGCGCACCTCGTGTGTTTCTCGCGCGCACCTGTTGCGGACCCCCGCACCAGGTGGAGCTGATGGTCGTTGGCCCGGCCAATTGGGAACCGGAAGTGCCCCTTCCGGAAGTGGTGGGCCCCGCAGAGGCCCAAGAGAGTTCTCTAACTTCCAGCATGGCGAACGGTCGCTTCCACGATCGCTCTTCCACGCTGGCGGCAATGACGAATCCAGTTGGCGTAGCGACTCTGTCGCCCGCCGGGACTTGATAGTCCACGTTCCCCATGTCCGTCCTGCGTTCTCCGTGAACGTAGCGGCGACATGGCTAAACGGTATTCCGACCACGTGTGTCATGGCGGCCATTGGCCGCCGTGCCACGCGGTCTTGTTAGGGACGGCTGTTCGCAGCCGTCGCATTGGGAAATGCACTGGGAGACACCACATCATACCCCTAGACATCAATAAAGCTTACCTTAAACTAAACTTGTGTCTCTTGTGTATTTCGGAGTGAATTCTATCGTGTGTGTTGTGTCCAGCGCCTCGTGGCTCTCCCCCGACCACGTGGCGACCGTCCAAACACTCACAATTGTGGGCCCGTCCTGGATCTTGAACTCTTTGCGATTTTTTTTTCTATTTTCTGGTTGAGTTGATAACTCAACATTGAATGAAATTTTTCGATCAAAAAGGGGGAAATTTCTTTGGTCATGGTTGTGATAGGGAATCAGCAGGCGAAACGGCCGCTAATCGCTGATTTTGGACCCTAACTTGACAAAATTGGTGGCTGTGCATGTCCAGCTTGCCTGGGTACTGGCAAGCCGGGACTTACATTGGCCACACTTTCCAACGGTCTTCTATTCCTTTCTAGCTTAGCCTAAAAAACTGAGTGGTTGGGAGGGGAATACAATTCCAAACCTTCTTTATTATTTTTATTTCTTGGTGCGCAGCCCAAGTAAAAGTAATGGAACAGTCTGCAGCGTATTCAAACTCGATTAGTGGAGGAGGCGCGCTGGTGGCCACCAGCAACCAAATTCCCACGGGGGAGAAGCGGTCATATTCTAATTGCCACGCTGCAATCGCTGGTTCCATTATGGGCCGGGCGAGGAGGCGATGTTGAACTGAGCTTTGAGTGACACCAAACTTCTTGTAGGACGTTTAGTCGCTTGGATGCAGGTTGCTAGCTTAGTGGTCGCTGGCGCGGGAACAGTCACGTGCGGTGAGTTGGCGTGTAGTTGGACCCGAGTAGCAGCGAAGTGTCCGCACACATGGGAAGACTGCCTTGATTTTTGTTGCAACTCATAATTTATGAGTTGCGTTGTGGCTGCTCGAGGCGCTCATCCGGGTTCACATCGGTCATAATCCTACCCTGTCCCGTGTACTGGTTGGAAACAGTTGCAAGTTGGATACAACCCTAGAACTGTGGAAAATTGGGACACGGACAGCAGGGAGAGCTGCCGGAGGTACGGGGATACCGATGGTGAAGTGCTCAAATGGCACAGAGAGTTCGTTAGGGCGTAGGAACGATATCTGTGCGTTCAGGTAGCTACCAGCTTTGAAAAAAGACTGGGAATCTAGCCTGTAACTTTTGTTTCTGAATTTTATTCACCTTCATTGGATTTTCAAGTTGTTTCAGCTTGTTTTCGAGGACTGTGCTCGAACCACAGTTTTGGGCAATCTCTACAATTTGGAAGTTTGTTTATTTTACGACCTTTTTTTGTTTTTTCTCTTTATCTTCGATTTTTTTTCCCTATCTATGATTTTCATGGTTCTTTGGGACGCCACACCGGACAGTAGACATCGTTGTAACTGAATACACGTGTTTCATGACCTGGAGGTAGACAGCACCAAATAGAAGGTGACATGGCTTTAAGTTGGCAGCTGAAGGGTGGGCCCCCAAAGCAACTAGGGACAGGAGATGCATTTCCTTCTTACTTTAAGTGCAGCTGACTGTCCCACAAAAAACACCATTTCATTGGGATGAACAGACATCTCAGTGTAGGCACGTTTCTGTCGAAAGGCAGCCTCGTGCAGACTGGAATGAGTCTCCGAAAGGGATGAGCGGGCGCGTTTGTTGGTCTCTTGGGGCAGAAGAAGAGATTGCAACAATATCCCCGTAATGTAAATATCTGAAAAAACCTTCTGCTAAAAATTGGAACTTTTTGAGTGTATTTTATATTAAAAACACCCAGTATTTTGTGATTTTTTATTCATTTTCTTGTCTTTCTTCTCTGTTTTTCAATGTTGCTGTGCAATAAAGAAACGGTTTTGTCTGCGCGCTAGCGCGGTTAGCTTTCTATTGTTGGAAACGACGATGGAAATCTCTGGTTTGAAAATTTAGAAGTTCTTTGGACACGATTTCGTACCTTTTTTGGGCACAAAAGTCATGTTCTCATGGAATCAGACCATTTTGATCTGGTTCTGAACTTCTAGTTCCAAACCGAAAAATCACTATTGTTTTTTCAAAAAGTGTTGTTTTTTCTGCAGAAATGTAGGAATTGGAACATTAAAACGGTCGAAATTTTGTTTTTATTTAAAAATCAAACATGGCGACTGGAAAGACAATAGAAAAACATGTGGAAATCTCGGAATTTTCGAGAATGATTGGAATTTCAAATTTCGACATTTTCTTGGAACTCTGGGAAATCAATTCTATGAATTAATCCAAATTTTCTACCAATGGGAAACCAGGGGGGGGAAGTGACATCACTAATCCCTCTCTCAGAAATGGCTACTTGAGCCTAATCTCCTGTCTCCTCATTGGTCGTGACTTAATTCCACTTGTTCACTTTGCAAGCTGCGGTCCTGCTTTTGGTCACATTGTGTCAATGCCAGCGACCAGAACTGGTAAGACCACGTGGGACTCTCCTGCACCTAATTCTTCCACACCCGCAACGGATTCAGACTTGAACGACTCGGATAATAATTCGATTGCTTCTTCAAACGACAATATGTCAGTCCCTAAAGTTAAATTGTTGGATCAAGCGATGCTTGAAACAACTTGCAACGTCTTTAATCTAGTTATTGATGATATGACGACCTACGAAGTGTGGGAAGACACGCTTCTGAAAGTAGCCGATCACTTGGTGGAACTCCAAGACAAATCGGATAGCACTATGCGTCAATTAACGCAAACGCGCACGGAATTCGGTGATATTAGCGACCGGTTAACTCATGCTTTGCAGGAGTTAGACTCTGCGAAATTATCGAATGAAAGCTTGTTGAAGATGATAGCTAGTCAAAAGGCTATCGTCGACAGCGTGGTGGCGGCCGGACAGTCGAATTTGAGGGCACAATCTGCAATCTCAAACACGATTTCTTCCACCGCAACAACACCAGTTGCTGGAGCCGCTCCAGGCGCAACGCCTACGACTGGTAATCCACTTTTCCTAGCTTGGGGAGACAAGTTTCTCCACAAGACTGACCAGGCTATGCCTGCTCCCAGGCCAATGGATGAAGTAGAGCTAAGTAAACGAGTCAAATCCATTGGAATTGAAGCGTTTGCAGGGGACAAGACGAAAGCTAAATCTTTCCTTATTGATTTAAAACGTTCTCTACGCTTTGCTTTGCCTTATCTAAACCAAGTGCTCGCTGAGCATTTGTTTAAGTTTTTCCGAGGAGATGCGGCCACATGGTTCTCTTCTCATGCCAAAACGAATTGGGAGGAATTCGAACATGAATTTATCACCCATTTTCGTCCGAGCGATGCGCTGCTTTTAGCAGAAATTGCTAAAACACAGCAACTGTCTCATGAGTCCGCCACCCAAGTGGTGATAAGACTCGAGAAGTTATATGCTCAATTGACTATTCCTGTGCACGAGAGCCAGCAAATTCAAAAAGTGCTGGCAATTCTGCGCCCAGCGGCCAAGAACATGGTCGCAAATGCCATTAATTTGGAGAACACTTGGGCGTCGCTCAGGAAAGCTTGCATTGCTACGGAGGCCGCGATTATAAATCAGGAAACTGTGACAAATGCAGCAATCATCGAAGCGGCAAAAACAGAAACTGTTACGCCAATTCAAAAAACCAACCAGCAAATGGTAACAATACCAAATGCTGCGGGTGGAGATAAACCGAAGTTTGTTCCGTTTGGATTGAGAAATCCAAACAATAGAACACTGTTCCCTGCGCCTAAAAATGCTGCGATAGCAGCAACAAAGGCCGCAGAAGGCAACGAGAAGGCGCTAGTCCCGAGCAATAGGCTCAAAGACTATGCGACAAAACCAAGAGTTGGCGGTTGCTGGGGCTGCGGTGGCGCACACTTTGAACGGGATTGCCCCCTCAAGGTGGAAGCCGCCAAAGCAGCAATGGAAACAATCGCCGCTGCCCAACACAGCATGATGCAGGCTATGCTTGCAGCCAACGAGTTTGGTGGCTGGCCTGACATGTCGGGAAACGAGGAGTCGCAGTCGACAGAAACTCCCGAGTAACTGACGACTGCGCTCTTACTATTGTGTTGATTCCAATGGAAGAAGACATGGAGGATGCTCTATTTGATGACATTTCATCCACAGAACCAGATCCTCGCGTGGTTTTTTCCACAGAACCTGAAATCGACCATGTAAACGTTGCATTGAAGACAGGAAAGAGTATTACTCCCCTGCCTTACATCAAGGCAACACTAAACGATTTAAAGGTCACCGCTCTGATGGATACTGGGGCAACCCACAGGTACATCAGCGGGGGAATGCTTAAAAAGCTAAACCTCTTGCACTTTATGACTCCATTTTTAGAAAATCGAGTTGTATACACTGGCGATAGGCCAACACGTCCAATCGGGACAATCACGTTGCCACTTAAGTGGCGAGGTGGTGAGCTTCCGGTGACATTTACTGTTCTTCCATCAGCTTCCAAATTTATACTATTAGGTTGCTCTTGGATTATCGAAAATAAGATTGTTCTCAATCTAACAGAGCGAGAATATTTCCATATTGATTTTCCACATGACACATTTCCCTTCGACGACCCACCATCGCCTGAAGAACTTGGAAATGCAATAATGGATCGATGGGATGCTTTGGTTGCAGAATCAAAGTCACCTGTTATCTCTACGGCTGATTTAAGCCAGAAACTGCTAGCAAAAAGCAAATTGTTGCCAAGACAGAGATTTCAAATCTCAACTCTTGTAGAAAAATACAAACATGTGTTTAGTGACAAAGCTGGCTGCCACCCCACGTTGGAACATCCAATTCCGACTGGAGATGCACCTTCATTTCGATGCAAAGATCGACCAATGAATCCCAAGAAAGCTGAGATTTATCGCGAATTGGTTGCTGAATTGCTGAGAGATGGTTGGGCTGAACCTTGCGAGGGGAGTTACAAAAACCCCCCCGTGATTGTAGCAAAGAAAGGTGGAGGTTACCGCCTCTGTATTGATTTTCGCTGGCTAAATAAGATCACAATTAAGGACGTCTATCAGATGCCCTCAATTTCTATGATTTTGGCCTGTTTAGGTGGGAAAAAGTTCTTTTCTACTCTTGATTTAACTAAAGGTTACTACCAAATAAAGCTTAAACCAAGTGATAAGAGGAAGACTGCCTTTTCTACCTCTGATGGAACATACCAGTTTACTCGTATGCCTTTCGGACTGTGCAATGCACCCAGTGCGTTTCAGAGAATGATGGATCAAGTTCTTGGAACTGCACAACACAAGTGGGCACTCGCTTACCTCGATGATATTATCATTTTTAGCGACTCATTTGAGGAACACCTTCAACATCTAGATGACATATTGTCAAAACTAGATAAAAACAAACTGACAGCTAGTCCGTCAAAGTCATTTCTTTGCCCAGAAGAATTAAATTTTCTTGGTTTCACAATGTCAAATGGGAGCTATAGCCCAAACAACGACAAAGTGGAGGCAATTTTAAAATATCCAACCCCTTCCAGTATAAAGCAGCTTCAGCGTTTTATTGGAATGGTAGGTTTCTATGCTGCTCTAATTCCAAAATTGAGTATTACTCAAAAACCATTCTTTGCCCTTCTAAAGAAAGATACAAAATGGGAATGGTCTGAAGAATGCAATGTTGCCTTCGAATATTTGAAAAATCAACTTGCAAAAGGAATTATGCTGCCTCTGCCTGATTTCGCACGCAACTTTACCATCCATACAGATGCTAGTGGCGGCGGGCTCGGAGCTGTCCTCATGCAGATTGATGACCATGGTGCTTTAAGACCAGTTGCATACGCCAGCAGAACTCTGCAAGGCGCGGAAAACAACTACAGCACCACCGATTTGGAATGTTTAGCTGTGGTTTGGGCTGTTGATAAGTTCAAACCATACATTGAATATTCTGAATACCAAGTTGAGACTGACCATCACGCTCTGAGATTTCTCATGACAATGGAAAATCCAGCTGGAAGACTGGCTAGGTGGGCAATGAAATTGCAAAATGAAAATTTCACCATCAAGTACCGGAAAGGCACCGACAATCAAGTCGCAGATGCCTTATCCAGAGTTTCTCTTGATAATGGCAATCCATTAGAAGGAAAAGCAACTCTGACAGAGATTATAGAACCTGTTGCTCTAGCTTATCTCACAAATGAGATCGATGACTCAATGTCATTCGAGAACATTATATTGCAGCAACGTGCAGATAAACATCTTTCAAAACTAATCGAATGGTTAGAATTGGATGATGGACAACCTCGACCAGAACTTCCTAAGTTCTTGGAAGACAGGCAGTACGACTGCACACTCACTAGAAAAGGAATGCTTATTATTTATGCACCTTTTAAAACTGATTTCTTTGTAGAGGAAGAAGATTTGGGAATTGGATTTAAAATCTTTATTCCCCCGTCTCTGCAACTCGCAGCCCTCCAACTAATTCATGATCACCCAATGGCTGGTCACGGAGGAGTTGAAGTAACTTTGGAGCGATTGAAAAGAATTTATTTCTGGCCAAATATGCAAAAAGAAGTTAAACTTCATGTAGCTAGCTGCAATCGCTGCCAACGCTGTAAACCGATTCAGAGGAAACCAAAAGGATTAATGGTCCCAACCTCTCCAAAAATTGGTCGTTTTGAGAAGATAGGAATTGACCTAATTGGTCCACTGCCTAGAACTCCAAACAGAAATCGCTTCATTCTGGTTGTGGTGGATTATGCCACTGGCTGGATGGAAGCTACGCCGCTAAGATCTGCTAAAATGACTGCAATTGCACCAATTTTAAAACGATTTTTTAGCTGTCATGGGTGCCCTCGTTTCATGTTGAGCGATAATGGCCCCCAATTCATTTCTGACGTTTATCAGACTCTCTGTGACGATGCTGGGGTTGTCCCAATAAAAACGACACCTTATCATCCCCAGACTAATCTGACTGAGCGTGTAAACAGAAATATCAAGATCATGCTTCGAATCTTTACTTTTGAGCACGATCACTGGGACAGATGCATTGACCAAATAAATTTTGCTTTGCACTCTGCTCCAAATGTGTCTACCGGCTTTACACCAGCAATGCTAACGTATGGCAGAGAAATTCGACCGTTTTGGGACAATCGAGACGTGTCTTATGACACCCCTTTCGACCCAAATAGGCCCTACGACGCTGTCAGAATGCTAGTCGCTAGACACCGTACTCTGATTGCTGCAGCTCTAAAAAATAAGAGTCTAGCCCAAGCAAAACAGAAAACTTATTACGATCGACACCGCAGCGACGATAAATTCGAAGTTGGAGATTTGGTTTTACTAAAGACCCACCCATTGTCCAATGCTGCTAATCGATATGCTGCGTCCCTTGAGGATCGCTTTGAAGGACCATATGTAATTACTAAAGTCTTTAATAACAATGCGTATGCCCTTGCAACACCAATCACTTTGCAAGCGAGAGGCACATACAATATTGTAAAACTCAGGAGATTCGTCCCCTCAGAAGAAAAGGCTCAATGGCCCATTTTAGATGAGGAAGATGAAGAAGTTCTTGAGAACCGACCTGTGAACACTGGAACAGCAACAATCTTGCCACCACCAGTGCGACCAACAGAATCTGGTATCGCAACCAAGTTGCCAACACCAGTAGAACCTTTGGGAAATCCAAAAAAGAAAAAGGCTTTGCCTCTGCCACGAGTGGATTCACACAAAACCACGGCAGCACAGTCAAAACCGAATTCGGATTCGAAAAGACCATCGAGAAATCATATTTTGCCGATACGATACAGAGATTGACCACTAGGTGGACACCTCCGAATTCGAAATTCCTACGGACCAATCACGAGACGACAACATAGCGTTTCCGGTTTCGTACACGTTGCGTAAAAGACGTTATTCTGCGGTACTTAAGAAGGAATCTTGGCAACATCAAATCATTCTCGTTCCAAGCAAGTGACTGTCCAGTTCGTCTCCTCCGCACGAATCCCGTCGATTTCCTGTTCCGTATATTTGATTTGATCAATTCATTTTTATTTTCCAATGGAAGAATATCCAGCCGGCACTCGAGTCGTATGCCCAGTGTGTTTAGGAAGTTGCGTAACCGAACGCAACAACGGCGCGTTAACTCCGTGCGAAAACTGTCTTGGCGAAGGACATGTGGATCGCAACGAACCTTTGGAACTCTGGTTCCGTCATTTTATGACGGTATCCGGACGCCCGATTCCAGTAAGAAACCGCGTGGTCGGTTGGATGCGAGTGCGTTCTCGTAGAGAAAGAAAGAAGTCAGAAAAGGCGTTTTACGCCAATTCCGGCGCCTCGACTTCGGCCCAATCGCCACGAACGGGATCAAATCCCAATTCCACGTCAAAAGCTGACGATACAACGACTGGACGAGTTTCAAAAAGAGCGGTTTTACGCTTGAAACTAGCCGGATTTGCGGCGAATCGTTCGCAAACGTCGCAGACACCAAAAACTTCAACTTCGAGTTCGACTAAAATCCTTCGACCACCGAAGAAAGTGACTGTAAAACAGTCATGTTCGACGGTGACAGAATCGAAAGCCAAACCACGCTCTGAGATTTCGGCGGCCCTCGTCGCAATGCGACTAAAGATCCGCGAACGAAATCCAAAGATGGCGGAAGAGACAGTAAACGCTTTAGCCAAAGAACGTCTCAAGTGGGAGAAGGTCGCTGATTATAAACAGCGACAAGCCGCCCTCGCCGTGAGCCAACGAGTGACCGCTACGGTTACGTCATGTACGCAAGCGGCGAAGAAATCAATCCCACCACCGTCGTGTACGATCGTCTCAAACGATACGAGCATGCCGACGGAATTCGTTTGTTCCTCGACTGTTTTACAGTCAATTCCAAATCCAGCGGTCATTATGCCGCCGATATTCGGCGAGAGACCAACGGACATTTCATTTCAGAATCTCCAGACCGCTCCGATGTCAATCGAAAATGGCGCGGCCGCCACCGAGACCGTCGCCGAAGCATCGAGTGCGATGGAAACCGAAGAATCGCATACGCCTCCGCCGCCTCTTCCACCACAATCGAAGGCAGAGAAGGCGGAGAAGAAGGCGGAAAAGAAAACCAGATCCGCCGCGAAGCGAGAGCAAAAGACGCGTCGTAACCTGGCGAAGGAGCTGCCGTCGATAAAAGAGAACGAACGTGACGACGACGAGACGCCACCGACGCCCGGCAAGACGCTACAGATATAGAAGAAGTGGCCAGTTTTTCTCAAAACTTTATAATGCCAATAGTGTTGATAGTTTTTACATTTTTTAAATGGTTTTTTCTCTATCAAAGTAATAATAATAGTCCTAACTTTTATTCTCAAAGCTACAAATGCATTTACTTACCTATTAGAATTAAATTAACTTAGATTTTAATATTTTTCAAAGAATTTTTTATTCAAATGTGTTAAAAATTTACAAGTGTTATTTACAGTATTTATATTTCACGAATTGTATTTTGTCTTCATCCTGGGGGTAAGTGTGCGTTGTTTTTCTCTGGTGTATTTTTCCCGATGTTACCTGCTGGTGATCCGTGGTCCAGTTGTCATCAACTCATCCGGTCATCTGGTTATCTGCAAAAAAGAAAAGTAATGATTAATTTTTAATTATGAAATTAACTTTCAAACAACCACTTTCGTGATTGTGTTGAGGTACCCCTCTCAGTACTTACCTTTTTTAGGGGGGGGGAGATGTGACCGGCTGCCCGCTCAGTCCGCTCACTTGCCTGCAACACACGGCGCTTCCACGGCTCTCGCGCACCTCGTGTGTTTCTCGCGCGCACCTGTTGCGGACCCCCGCACCAGGTGGAGCTGATGGTCGTTGGCCCGGCCAATTGGGAACCGGAAGTGCCCCTTCCGGAAGTGGTGGGCCCCGCAGAGGCCCAAGAGAGTTCTCTAACTTCCAGCATGGCGAACGGTCGCTTCCACGATCGCTCTTCCACGCTGGCGGCAATGACGAATCCAGTTGGCGTAGCGACTCTGTCGCCCGCCGGGACTTGATAGTCCACGTTCCCCATGTCCGTCCTGCGTTCTCCGTGAACGTAGCGGCGACATGGCTAAACGGTATTCCGACCACGTGTGTCATGGCGGCCATTGGCCGCCGTGCCACGCGGTCTTGTTAGGGACGGCTGTTCGCAGCCGTCGCATTGGGAAATGCACTGGGAGACACCACATCATACCCCTAGACATCAATAAAGCTTACCTTAAACTAAACTTGTGTCTCTTGTGTATTTCGGAGTGAATTCTATCGTGTGTGTTGTGTCCAGCGCCTCGTGGCTCTCCCCCGACCACGTGGCGACCGTCCAAACACTCACACGTTGAAAAGAGGTGAAACTCCAAAGAAACCACCTCGAAAACCCCGCAAACCCCAACCGGTAGTTCCACGAACTAGCACTCGTCCACGACGAGAACGAAAACCAAATCCTAAATATGCAGATGAAAATTTCGTGCGAAACATCACTGCAGTATTTAAAAAACCATACCAACAACGAGGAAAAGCCTCAAAGTTCTGTTGGAATTGATAAAGTTTTATCCAAAACTTGAAGACTGTAATTATTCACATGTCTGACAGGTGTAGTGATTTATAATCTCAACACCGGGGGACAAGATATTACGATATTTATGGAAATTTATATTAAAAATATGAATTTGTTGTGATGAATTAAATATTCGGTAGAATATTTTAATTTTTTGGTCGTATTTACATGTATTTTAACCAAAATACAGAGAATTACTTTGAAAGTGATGATCTCGCGTAATTACGAAGGTACGAGACTTACGAGGTGTGATTAAACCTCGAACCCGACAATTAATAGGGAATAAAATTCCCAGGGTTCATTGCACACAAACACTTCGTTAAACACACGGATACTAGTGACTTCGTTCCTTCAACCGTCTTCGCTTTTCGACTTGAGAATTTCGACGCTAATTCATTTAGCCGACTTCAAAACCGGAAAACTAGCTTCTAATTGTAAGTAGTTTTCGTTAATATTCTTTGACTAAAGAATTAGAAAATTGTTCGCAACAATTGAAAATATCGGCGTCCCGATAAAAGTTATAAATTCACGTGCTATTATAAGCGTGAATCGGCATTAAATCACTCTGGAAGTTTAGCTATTCAGTCGAATAGTTGGGTTAAATTTAATAATTATTTATTGAGTTTAAGTACGTGGGCACTAATTATTTAAATCAAGTCGCGGTCGAGGCTTGCATAAATTATTTTAGCGGTGAATTTTCGATTTGAGATATTTATTAGACTAAGTGTTAATTAATTAATACGAAAGTTATCTTTGATATTCGAAAAGTTGGATTAAATAGTTTAAGGAAACTAAAAGGATTTTTCTTTTGAAAAATCAACAAGTTGCGATTTTCAATGAAAATCTTTGTCGGCGAGTCCATTCTCGTGTCATAAACACAAGGGGAATGTGACTCATTAGTGTCACCTGTTAGGGGTTATAAATAACTCGAGTTGTGTATTTTTCGTTGCGAACAATACGTTTTAATTCTTTGGACTCAAGGAATGATTATTTAGAGTGGAATTATTTTTAATAAAATAATTTATTTGCGTCTGCAGATGGGAAGTGGTAAGCACCGTTCAAAACGGAGTCATCGACGACACCGACATGAAAGCTCCAGCTCGTCCACCTCGTCTAGTGACGAGCAACGCCGTTCAGCGGAACGTGCTTACATGAGGGCCCAACAGATACCGACGGCGCCCGCCTCGATGTACGCCCTGACGCCGCTGCAACTCGCAACGCTTAATTGGCTGAGCGTCCATCCGGACGGACTTCCGCTCGACTTAAATGCGATGATGCAGGCCCCATCCACTTCTGCGCAGCCAACTATTTATGAGTCGGCACAATTGGCCCCGATGGCCCAAGTGGCGTATCCACCCGCGAACGTTATCAACGTCCCGTTGGCCCCGCATTCACCAGAATTTCGGCCGCCAACTGCGAGCGTGGCGCCTACCGTCGCCAACACGTCGAATACGACTGCACCGACTTTGGCAGGACAATCAACGTTTGTTGCGAGTCTTCCTGCTGGTGCTGAGTCTTCTGCATCAGAATACGGATGGAATGAGCCGCCGCCGGGCGCTTTGCGTTATTCGGAGCCTGTTTCTCGCAACCGCGAGTACCGAGCGGCCAACAAAGCCAGAAAGAAGGACGAGAAGGCCCGCCTGCGCAAAGAGCAGTGCGAACGAGACATGGCAGCCGGAATACCTCACGATAACATCGTGACGGACCAGGCCACGGAGACGATCTGCCCATTTTGCGTCGGCTGTGGGTGGTGCTGCGGTGCATCCGCAGGTTCTTCTCTAATGCGTTGTCCAAACTGCCGTGGAAGGAAAACGCGACCGCGTTCGGAGCCGTGGCGCAAGGAGGTTCAGCCCCACGTGGTGAAAGGCATTAAGCCTAACGAGAAGCGATGTTGGGCTCACTGCCCCAAGTGCCGATTGTTTCTAAACAGCCGCGGCGAGGCTGTGTACATCGACCCGCGTTTCCTCACCTGGACCCGCGCTGAAGCCAACGCTGGTGTAAGAGTCGAACTCCTTCGACAGTCGCCACCGCCATCCGAGGACTCCGAAGTTTCTACTGAAACTGTCCAAGCTGTCGAAAGCGCCGGAAGCGAGGTACAAGAGGAAATCGTTCGACCAAGAACGATGTCGCGTGGTCGAGGCTGTCTGACGCTCGACCGAGCGAGAGAAATCGCCAAGGTTCAACGAACCAACATCTTGGCACGAGGGCGAGCTCGTAAGCTTCAACAGGCCGTGGAAGCGTCGTCCAAACCGTGGAGGATCCTCCAGCGGCCGAAACCGACGTATCCAGCGCCCCTCCAGCGTCTAAGTCCGAGACTTCGGACGACGCTCAGTTTGAGGACGCCGAAGAGTTGCTTTCCGTCGTCGATTTCGTGGCGGAGTTGCTCGAGGATCTACCGTTCCCACCTCCGAGCCCAGAGGAAATTGAAGCGTCGGAGGAAGCCGTGTTTTCCGCCGTCTCGACAGAGGCGACTGAAGAGTCGGATTTTCTGACTTCTGCTGAAGTCGAGAAAAAGGAGGAGAAAGTTTCGACTGACGTCGAAAAGAAGGATTAAAAGGAAAAAAAAAAAATTAACATTCGTTATTTTTACTGAGTGGAAATATTTTTGACTAAAAATATTCCAAGTGTTTTGTTGTGTTTGCGATTTTTCCAGTATTCTCATGAGTAGTGTGTTCAGTTTTTTATTTAAAATTAGAACTAATTATTTAAATATTCTAACGAATATAGTTGATTAAAAATTGGATTCAATTTAATTGTTCTTTCCGAATTCAATTTGATTTTGTTTGAACTAATCATATTAATATATGTTTGTTTGATTTATTTACAAATTTCATAATTATTTATGGAAATTTTGTGTTTATTTTGCTTTGTTCAAAGTGTTGAAGAATTTCAAGTTGAAATTCAATAATTTTTATGACAATCGTAATAAAAATTAGTAGTTTAGATTTTCGATAAATAAAATTTTGCATAAGTTTATTTTTTATTGATTATCTTGTTGATTAATAAGCTGTGAAGAAGTTTATTTGATGGAGAAAATAAAATTTCTATCGAAATTAGTTTTCTCGAACATGTATCCATGTTCGGACGAGTTCATTTCCGTCGCCTAGCAACCGGGAGTTGCGTTGTACAGGGAAGCCGATTAGTCTAATCGGGTGACGAAGTTTCTGAAAGAAATAACGCGATTAAGTTTAATAAAATACTTACCAAGTGGATTAATTCGATAGAATTAGGTGAACATTCTTATCTATTAAGAATGACAATCGAGAGTTAGTAAACTCTATGCTTGTCACCGGGGGATGTGTGATGATTACAAATCGATAGTTATCAATGTTCACCATAGATGGCGCTGTTTAACCAACGCGCGTATTTCAAACTCGGTTAAAACTAAAAAGTGTGATAAATAATTATTTAGACACGGTGAATAAAATATAACTATTTTATTCGATATAAATTAAGTATTAATTACTTGATGATGTTGATTCTATCGAATCAATATCCACTTTACTTACCTATCGAAGGGAACCAATCGGACCCTTCCGGACCCCAACTGGGCCCATCTGGACATAGTCATATATTAGGTCCGGACTAGTGACCCACGAATCCGCCGATTCGTACGCTGATTGGCTGTCGCCAATCTAGTAGTTCTACAGAACTATATAAGCTCCAGTTTCTCACCTACTATCCCCCTGGCTTGATAACTGAACTTGTATATTGTCTGTAGTTGAATTGTTATCGTTTGATTTCATTATTCTCTATCGACACATCAGGCCACCTCAGCTCTCCACAGTTAGTATTCATTACTATTTGTTATTGCTGTTGTAGGGCTATTTCGGGAAGGCTAACTCCGGTAATAGACATGCATTCGCATGAAATGGCCCCGTAACGTTAGCCAGCTGTTCTACGGGACAGTAGGACTTCGTACGGTGGCTTAATATAACGGTCGTATACAGTACGACCTTGCTAAATGAAAATAGGTCCCTCAGCTAACTGGCCACAGTCCGCTGCAGGATGGTTGTTGTAAACAACCCACGCAGGTTCCCGTCTTTCTATGATTGGTCCTTCCGCTCGTTAAAAGTCGGTAAAGGCCTAATGCACAGGTAACACGCCGGGTTGGTAGCCCGTGAGTAATATCTTCAGATGTTGCGATAAATAACTACCTGGATAATGGTAATCCAACGGCAGTGGCCAAATAATATTTTACCCGGTGCTCGATCATTGGATCCCGCCATCGTAAGGCATGCTGGCGGATGGAGGAGTCAAATCCTCCCGCGATGGTTCTCTCGACCGTCGTGACGGTCCCCGCCCCATCGTACCCTCCGGGTTAGTAACCCGTGAACAGGAGTTGAACAACACTGTGCTAAACAAATTACTCGGGCATTGGTAATCCTGTATTGGCAATATCTTTTAAACCCGGTAAGTCCATAGAAATGTTTACCTGGTGGTTGGTACCACCGATAGCGAACTAAAGCGTACAATTAAATACTCGGCGCCTGATCACGAGATCTTGTCGTCGTAAGGCATGCTGGCGGATGGAGTCTCAACAACTCCCGCGACGTTCTCTCAATTGTCGTGACGGTCCCCGCCCAATTAATATTTATATAACAATTCATTTGTTGTATTATTTTAATTACTTCACTTTATTCATTTGAAACAATGGAATATTCTGCCGAATATTCCTGTTTATGCGTAGGACTCTTCGCATATTTAGATAATCGATGCTGCGGACCAAATACGTCTCCGTAGCGATATTTGTGACGATGCCGCAAGTCAGCCGTATCCCTCTGGCTTCGCCCGGATCCTCAACCAGTTGATGCCGCCCGTTTACACGCGTCAAGAACCCATTATTGTTATTATTCAGTAATAAATATGTCATGTCACACTAAAACTGTAAGTTATTTCTACTTGATCACATATTCATGTTTGTAAAGGCTCCCGTAGCTTATCTCGGTTAGGTTGTTGCTAAACTTAGCAACGTCTTGTATAAACCGAATTATCTATCTTAAATGGCTATTAAATCAGCCAAAAGTAGAATCGTCACACACTGCATTTGCTTTGCCAGTGTGTTGATACAAATGCAATTATCAAGTGGCCATCTGAGCCAATTGCGGGAATTGCGGGAATATTTCTCGCACGGCAACAAGCTGTGATTAACGAAGGACAAAATATAAAAAATTTGTCCACTGCAGAACAATTACTTAGAGCAGATTTAACCGCTCAAACACGTGAAAATGAAATTTTGCGTGCCGACTTGTTAAAAGCTCAAGAAGAATTCAATGAAGTAGTTACTCACATGCAGACGGTTTGTGAGGAAGATGTTTTTGTCAAACCTGACTTAAAATCTACTAAAGGTGTCTCAAAGTCACCTTCCACAATTAATTTACACTCGACTAACTCCAGAAATGGAAGTCAGTCAGGATGTTCAAGCAGTGACGACTCACTGCATAGCATTAGAAGTCAAAAGAAAAGAAAACGTCAACCTGACCCACCTGACATGTTCTTGCTTTCGTCTTCAAAAAATCCAAAAACTTCTCAAAGTTTTGATCAATTTTTTAGTAATAGTGATAAATTAATAGATCTGTTAGCTGCTAAAAACAGACAACGTGGAAACCCACGTACGAATAGACAATCTTTTAATGAAAATCCTAACAGAAATTCATCTAAAAGAGGGTGTCACGAAGATGTTCGTGATCCGCCAAGATATCGAAGCAATCCACCTGGTGGAGGACCACCGGATGGAGATGATCCTGGAGGAGGTGGTAACCATGGCTCCTCCAATGACAATCAAGGTGGAAAAGGACCTCCAAATGGGAACCATAAACCCCCTGACGGCAATGATCCACCTGACCCTGATCCTCCACCTGATCTCGGTCACAGCTCATCTGCTTCGGATGCTAAATCTTCAAGATCTCGCCCGAGATCCAGACATCAACGTCGCAGTCGAACTGAAACTGGTACCCAATCCAATCAGTTCTATACAAAAGAAGAAATTGATCGGCTCCTTCAAAAAACGAGCAAATCAATTGAGCAGAAAGACAAAATAGACGAAGTCATTCTGCAAAAAATAACTGAATATACGTCCAATAAATGGACGCATAGAACAATTGAAGAACGATTTATTCGATGGGATCGAATAAATCCACATGCATTTAATGGTTCTTGGCTAGCTGGATCTAAATTCCTAGCTGAAATTTTAGAACTAGCAAGAATGCATAGTTTCGGATGCGAAGATGCACTCACGAAACTAATACCAAAAGTTTTGCTGGATGAAGCAAAAGACTGGTTTACCAGAAGAAATTTTACAAAATGGGACGATTTTGTAAAACAATTTATGTACAGTTTCGGAGAATCCAGTGAAGACATTCGTCTACTCTGGAGAAACTTGAAACAATGTAAAGGAGAGAGTTTACGCGCTTATTTATTACGCGCAGAAAACTTGTTAGCAAAAATGCCACATAAATTATGTGATGCGTCTGTTGATGACCAGTTCAAAGCTGGACTTACAGAATATTCGAATAATATTCTGATGATGTCTAATGCTCCTGATCCTGGAAGATTTTCAGAACTATCCAAATTTATAGAAGCCAATCAAATAAGATTAGATAAGAAATACAAAGCTTATCTAAATGCTGATGAAAAAGCAGCATACATGAAGCGAGAGAAAAAACTCGCTGAACGTAACAAAGAGACCAGTCATGGTTTATCCTTGTTACTTCCACCAAGATACGACGATTTCTTGGAAGAATTAGAAAGTAAAAGTTCTAAAAAAGACTCTTCAAAGAAGGATTTAAAAAATCCTCACCCTGTTCCGAAAATGTCTTCGCATTTAACGAATGCAGAAGATGAAGCTATTTCTGCAGAAGAAACCGAACAAGTGGAATCAGACAGTAAACCTACTGCTCTACTTGCGAAAAATAATCCAGTAGCTGGAAAATACAAACCAGCTATGAAACCAAAAACGGTTTCATTCGACGCAAACAAGGTTAATACGAATAGAAATTCGAAATCACCTGCAGCGTCACCAGAACGACCAACTCGTTCTCGCTCTGCATCACCAGCAGCAGCGAAAAAATCGCCTTCCACTGACCCGTGCAACATTAGCAAAAAATTGGGTCATTGGCAAAATGATTGTCCTGACAAGGTCAAAAGCAAGTCCACCACCACTGAACTTGAAAGAGCGGTGAGAAATTTAGTTGAACTCCTCCGAAAAAACTTGTAGACGCAGATTCGCCTGGTCTAGTGAATACTGCGCCCTCGGAAAATGAAGACCAAACATTAAGATTATCACCCAACACCAAGAAAAAACTACAACCTTTAGTTTTTCCCGAATTTGATTTGTTTGACTTGAGAGAAATTTCCAAGTTAGACAAAGTTGATGAAACATTTTTTAGAGAATTGGTTAACGAAGCTATTAAAGAAAATAGCCCTACATCTGAAATTACACAAAATATAAATTCAGAAAATAAACCAATTCCAAGTTCCGAAATGACTGAACTTGATGAATGTATCAAATTACTAGTAGCCACAACTCTGGCAACAGACGACCTACTAGACGAATTACCATTGGAGCCTCCAATTGAAGCTCCAAAAGCCGACAGAAAGTTTGAATGCAAGATAGCTGGAATTCCAAACAGCTATGATTTGCCAATTTTAAAATTGCAAACTTTAAAAGGCCCTATCACAGGAATGTTAGACTCAGGAGCTAACAAAAGCTTTTTAGCACGCTCCGTAGTCAATTCCCTAGGTTTGGAAAAATACATCAAACCAATTGGACCAGATTTACGCATCACTACAGCTAGTGATGACGTCATCCCTGATGGAACTCTCCATCTGTCATTCCGATGGACACACGGTGTTCTTCGACACCCCTTTATCGTGATATCTAACAAATATCCTATGGTACTTTTAGGCTGTGATATTATGAAAAAATTAAAAATACAGCCTAACCCAACAACAATGTCGTGGAATTTTGTGGAACCAGTAAATAGTGACTTACCTTACATTCCACAAGCGGTTCTAGACCGTTATAATAAAAAAATAGAGGAGTCTGAATCAACTTTTGCAACTTTTGCAAAAGACAATTCTGCATCTATTTTTCAAGCTAAAGTACACGAAGAAAACGTAGTACAGAAATTGGTCGATGAAGCCAATTTAAATTTAGAACAGACTCTAATGTTGGAGTCAGTGTTAAATAAACACAAAAGAATTCTTTCCAAGCAACCAGGAAAGACTCATCTCGTTCAACACGAAATAGAACTTGACACGGATAAACCTATCCGTGTTCCTTTTAAAAGCAGTAACCCACAAAAAAGAGAAATTATTCGACAACTTTGCCAAGATATGCTTGACAAAGGAATAGTCTCAAAAGCTGAAGGAGACTATAGTATGAGGACTGTCCTAGTCATGCGACCAGGAAGTGATCCTCGATAATGCATTGATTTTCGACCAATCAATGCGCATACCAAATATAACCCACCTCAGATGCCGACCATCGAGGAAATTTTGCGCGAAATTGGAAAATTTGAATGGGTTAGCACAATTGATCTAGCCAAAGGATATTGGCAGATCGAAGTTCGGTCTGAAGACAGACCAAAAACTGCTTTTTGGAGTCCCATAGGAAGGTTGATGTTCAACGTCATGCCTTTTGGACTCGTAAACGCGCCAACTACTTTTCAAACATTAATTGAAAAAGTATTAGGCGATAGTTATAGAAAATTTGCATGGGCATATTTAGACGACATAGTCGTCGTCTCTAAAACATATGATGAACATATGGACCATTTGGAACAAGTTTTTTCAAAACTTGAAGAAGCTAATTTACATGTGCACCCCGACAAGACGAAATTATGTCGTAAGGATTTAATATTCCTTGGATATCGTTTAGGAACACATGGACATAGCGTAGACCCTAAAAAAGTCGCCGCTATTAAAGAAATGCCCCATCCTACAAATTTAAAGGAACTACAACGATTTTTGGGCATGGTGAATTTCTTTCACCGGTTGCTTAAAAATTTAGCAACAATTTCAGAACCGCTGAGACCGCTTCTAAAGAAAGACACAGAGTTTAATTGGACTCCAGAGCATCAAGATGCTTTCGATGCAATTAAAAATCTGCTTACAAAAGCAGATACAATAGCATCACCTGATCTGTACGAACCATTCATCGTGCGTACAGATGCAAGTCGAAAAGGGCTAGGAGCTGCCCTTATGCAAAACCAAGAAATCAATGATGAGATCATTGAAGTGCCCTGCGTGTACGCAAGCAGAAGCTTGCAGCCCGCAGAGAAAAATTATAGCGCTACGGAGCTAGAATGCTTAGCCGTAGTGTGGGCTTTAAGAAAATTTTGCCCATACTTAGAATGTACAACATTCACAGTCCAGACCGATCACCAAGCATTAAAATGGTTAATGCAATTAGATGACCCAGCAGGCAGATTAGCACGCTGGCAGATGGAATTAATGAGTTATTCCTTCGAAATTCAGTATATAAAGGGTCCACTAAATGTCTTAGCCGACGCTTTATCTCGTGCACCCATAAATGCACCTGAAAATCCTGAAGACGATGGAGACAACGATGATCTGTTGTCTTACTGTCCCACCCCGCATAGGACATGGAAAATTGGAAAAATGAATGAATTACCAGTTTCCAGTACTATCGATGAAGAAGATCAAAAAATGATTTCCTATTGGACAAAAATTTTTGATCCCTCTGAAATTCCAGATATGGAACTCAGAGCGATGATTTCAAAGAAAATTGAAATACCATCGTCAAATGTTTTAATAAAAGCCTTTGCCGCTAAAGTGTCAAAACACTTAGATTGCGAGCCACCAACTCGCAACGACATAATAAATGCTCAGAAAGCTGACAAACACTGTCAGATAATACGAAATTATTTGCTAAACAAGCAAATTCCAAAAAATTTGAGCTCGAAAGCTCAAAAGAAAATTTTTACGCGAAATGCAACGTCATATCTAATTGAAGAAGATATGTTATTGCAATTTCACCCCACTACAACAGATGAGTTGGGTGAAGATGGTCGTGCACTGAAAGTCGTAGTGCCTAAAAATCTACGACACAAAATAATTTGGCTGATGCATAAACACCGATTATCGGGACATCCAGGCATCACTCGGACTTTATACAGAGCCCGAAAAATTTATACCTGGATAGGTATGAAACGAGATATTGCTCGTTTTATTCGACACTGCCAAGGGTGTCAGGCGTGCAAACCTCGGACTAAACGCCAAATTGAGGCCGCTCAAATAGGACCGTACGGACCATTTGATTGTCTGAGCATTGATTTGTCAGGGCCGAAACCCCGCACAAAGAAAAACAACACTCATATTTGTGTCATTGTAGATATAGCGACACATTGGTCAGAATTATTCCCAATGGCCAATCCAACAGCAAAGAAAGTGGCAAATTGTATTTACCACTTGTCCATGACGCATGGATTTCCGCGGAAAATTATTTCCGACAACGGACCACAGTTCCGTTCAACCGTGTACAAGGAATTTTGTACGAAGTTTGTGACGGTGACGACCACAACTCCCATTTAACAATGGTACCGGGAATAGATCGCAATAAATAAACAGTGAAATACAATATGAGATAAATACAAGACAATAGAATTATCACTACATGACAGTTTATTGTTGGCAAACAATAAGAATGAGCTAAATTATACATAAGACTAATGCCGACATTTGGCAAGTTAAGTTACTATTTAAACTATACAAAGAATTGGCCAATTGGCCCTAAAAATACTATCATTACGGGTCTGAAAGATGGGAGCGGTTTCCCCATCGCTCGACCTGGTTATAGATGTCATCTAAGCCGGATGGCTGTCTCCTGGAGTCCGATACGGCTTTGCTGGTTCCTTGGTTCGCTTGTGTAAATTGGCGCACGTCGATAAATCGAATGATCTGAGTCATGCGGTTGACTTTGTCTGCACCGCCACAACTTTGGGAGGATATTGGTGTAAGTAAATGTATTCATTTACTTATCAATATTCCGAGTATGAATTATATTTAATTCATAAGTGTTGTGAGTTTCTACTAGATATTTCGCCGAGAAGTTGTTGTCAACTTATTTGTTACATTGAGTTTTTCAATGTTATCATGATTAAGTCTTCTGACTTGATTATTTTAACTTGTCGTCAAGTTAATATTTGTTCTGTTGCAAATGAAAGGATAAACGTTAATCTTCCCGTCGCAATCACACAGTTGCCGTCGATAGAGTTCGCCTTGCCATGCAGAACGGTATCAAGCGTCCCCTGCGTCGCAACACGGTCGTTCGTCTAGCGATTGACGGTATCACGTACACAGGAGTCGATAGCTCGCGGCTCCGCACAGCAGTTTAGCCCTTCGCGTTACTAATAACAAACCGACTACTTTGGCACCGAATACCATGAGAATCAGCTTGCCAAACACTTGGTGCTACTCGTGGTTACTGTAAAACAGACTGCTTTGGCACCATCAGGTGAAGGAACCAACTCTCAACAGTTCCGGTGCTTACTCACGGTTACGGAATGCGTTCATACCGAAAATGACCACTCAGTCCTGCCCGGAGGATACTGAATTGCACAGAAGGCAGGTTCTCCTCGGCGAGACCGTAAATTGAAACATGTATGCAACATAACAATCCAATACGTCGGCTTCAATTGCCGGTGGTTGCATGATTCGGTAGAGTCATGCCGCGGTTCTTTGCGAATAAATCAACAAAGAACCAAAAGGTTTTTAATGGACAACGAATCATATTTCTTAAGTAACAATACCAAACAGAAATAATCAAACAGAGCCCCGGGATGGCCGGTTGTTTGGGTTTATATCACCTGGCTGGATTAAGGATTAATCCAATCAACCAATTGGAACATGGGTTCCACGAATCCCTCCAATCCCGTATCACCGGAAGTGGATACGGAGGAGCAATATGCTAATTCTCACCACAACCGGAACTGGATACCCAGGACCGGAAATGGATCCACCAATCACATCGATCGGTCGATCGATGGATTACCAAATCTCCTTTTCTGCTGAACTAGAGATTCTCATCACTTAGTGTGAACAATAACCATTAATATATATTTATATTAATACTAATAGAGCTTCGGTTCATTCTAATAAATATATTCTTATATTTATTTGCAAGGTTTTAATTCGCATTTCGAATTTACCGCTGAAATGTAATCGCGCCATCTGGTGGCGACTCTGAGCATTGACAAATGCGGGTTTGGCCGAAAACATTTAAAATTCGGCCGTGTTATTAATAAATAGCACTTATAAACCGTCACAAGTTTGGAATGTCGCCAGCCCCAACTTCAATTTACCATCCCCAGGCGAACCCTGTAGAACGCGTGAACCGTGATATAAAATATTTAGTTTCAATTTTCACCGACGTTCACGACAGCTGGGATGAATATCTGCGTGAATTCGCATTTAGTTTACGCACCACGGTCACGAGAGGGAGAGACTTCTCTCCAGCTTTTCTCAATTTTTTTCGAGAATTAAGAATACCCTGGGATCCTCGAATTCCAGAAGGAATTTTAGTGGTGGATCCAGAAAATCCACACTTATATGTGCAGAAACTAGAAGCTATAATAGCCGAAACGTATCAGCACATGATGTCTCATATTTTAGACATGAGAAGACGCGTAAATTTAAATAACGAAGGTAAAAAATTCGTTAATTTCAGACAAAATGATTTAGTCTGGCGAGAGTCACACAGTACTCTCGAGCGCTGCAAAAACAATAGCAGCAGGAATTTCCCCGAAAAAGGACGGACCATATGTAATAACAAAAATATTACAAGGTGGCGCCGTAGAACTGCGTCGGCTTGCCGATAACAAAATTTATCCGGCCGTGCACAGTTCCGAACTAACGCCATATTTCCCAGTTTTTAACCAGGAAATTTGGCTGGAAGGGGAAGAAGTAGGTCAGAAAACCGAAAAAATTATTAATACTTTGGATGATGAAGAATTGTCCAAAATTCCAGTTGAAATCGTGTCGACTGAAGAAACACGCAAATCAAAGTCGGCTGACGAAAATGAAAAAATTCGTGATCGACTTGAAAACATTAAAATCGGTGAAAACCTACAAAAAGAAATGTTTTTAGAAAAGAAAACATTGGAAAATAAAATAGGAAACTCATCTGACACCGTTGAAAACGAAGACTCAGATGACAATCTAAACAAATTAGATTGTTCGAGAAAGTCGAAGTACAATCTTCGACCTCGAGTCAAAACTAGACTTTCCGTCTTGTCTTTTGACTCGTCCAAGATCCGCGATCATCCTTATGACGTAGAGAATAATTCTCTACACTAGGGTTGTGGTAATTAGCCAACCCTGATTAGTGACGTCATATCACGCCACTAAAAACGAAAATTTACTCCGAGGATCAGTTTTTATCACTTCTCGAAGTAAATTCAACGCGACCACACCGTCTACCTACTCTCCGGCTTTCAAAAAATTTGTGAGTAGTATTTTCTTTAAAGAAATATTTTATATTAGTCGTTAATAAGACTAACCGCTAGTAAATTATAATTCCTAGCGCTAAAGATGTCCGACGACACGCTGGAGATCGACACTGGTGGAGAGTTGGCCGAAGCGCAGGCCAACAACGCGGAAAACGCGAATAAACCTTGCGAACTTTCGTTACAAGCACGTGTAAGTTCTAAAAATATTTTATAAAAAAGTGTTTCTCTCATAAACTCGAAGAAATAACGGGTTTTGCGGAGAAAAAGCACTTTACAAATTAGAAAAATTCAAAGATGGCGCAGCCATCACGTGACTAAGTAAACGCCTCGCAGCTGCAGAAGAGGGCGTTACCATAGCAACCGACTCGCTTGCTCCAAGCGCGTCGGTTCAAAATAAAAAATACTGTTTTATTCAGTAAACGCGAGAATAAAAAATATTCTCGAGGCTAAAAATAATTGTACTACTACAATTATCCTAAATGGACAAAAAATATTTACGCTTAGTAAATAGAAAATTATTTAATAAATAAATTCTATTTTCTTTTAGATTGAGCGTGATCGAGAAACACAATACGCTCTTCCCGATCATGTCCCCACGCAAAGCCCGTTTGCGTGGCGAGCAGCACTGCCGCCAGAGATTGTTGCACTCAAGGAAGAGCACACCACGTGGTGGGATCTGCGACACACGTTCACTCGTGCGCAAGTACGACGGATGGGGACCAACCGACGTCTTAGGGACTACATGGACGTCCCCAATCGACACAACCTGAAGTGGCCAACATGGAGACATCCACCCGGTCCACTTCACTCCCGGATGTTAGCAGCTCAGTATCCTGCCAAGCTGCGTGAACATAATGATTGTTCACGATACGACAAGAAGTACACGAACAAGTACGACTTCGTGTACAAGCTGTTCCAAAAACTGGACTCCGCGAAGGATCCAGTTGTCGATAAATATATGAAGTCCGTAAAGGAGGGGAAGCCTCAACTTCCCAGAAACCAATACGAACTTCACCAGCTCACCATGGGCGAATGTTTCGTGAGCGAACCAGGATTCATCAGATCCCCGGAATTTCTGGCTGCAGCTCAGGAACGAGCAGCGAGGGAACATTGAGCCGCGGTCAAGGCCATGAACGATGAGGAAGAAGCCATTCGAGCCTCCAGAGAAAGTTCGAGTCAAACTTCTCCGCCCGGCGAAGGAGCGAGTGCCCCTCAAAGCACTCACGCAGAGCGAGACACTTCAGCATCAAGCGCCCAGTCTCGCGAATCTCAACGCGATGTGAGTGAGAGAGCCTCTCGCACTCAACGAGAGCCGCATTCTCGATCTTCACGTTCGCACTCCAGGCGTGGACGTGAAACACCAGCATCCAAATTGCGTTCGCGACATAATTCTCGCCCGCGATTACCGTCGTCAACGTCGGAATCCGAAGTCACTGTTCATGCAGCTGGTGACTTCAGGCGCGTAGCTCAAACGGAAGAGCCTACCACGCCCTATGTACTCTGGAGAGTGGTCGGTGACACTAAAACCGATCCTAGTGTGCCCGTACCTGGCCACACTAGTAATAAAATTCCGAGCGTGCCCGCTTTCGAGCCTGCACCTCGCTTCGACGAATTTTTTGATGTGCTGTGGCGCCGCTACGAGATGGTGCCAGTTCAAACTCAGCAGGATATGCTCATAAATTTGGATGCATATCAAGAAGTTCAACTCCAGGAAGCCATCAAAGACTGGCAAAGGGTGGCTCAATTCATGCGTCAAATTGGCGCAAAGAATTTGACTCCCGAGCAGTTGGCTTCATTTCAACGAGGCTTAGTCTCTGGACTAACCAGGATTTTGTATCCTGGCGTGTTTATACACGACGGACAGTCTTTAGCCGCCGCCACTTATTTGTGGACGGCCCCGATGGGCTTGCCCATTAGTCTTATGGAAATTTGGTATTCCATTCGGTTGGATCCTCCAACCGTAAGGGCCGAGCTGATCCGCCAAATGCTGGCGTTGGGGGAAAACCCGCAGGCTGCTTATACGCGCCTACGCCGAGAATGGCAACACACTCAAATTGCACATTGCCAGCGCCGCTTGACCAACCCACCGGTCTCGCCATCAGCCACGCACGCCTCAGCCGCCACGACGCTCAGTGTCCTTAAAATGGCACTGGGGACCCCGCCAAATCCAGAATGGGAGGTCAACCAGGGAGCGAGCACTTCACGTGCTCCCAGCGGCATTACCGGAGTCAATCTACCTCGACCCCCCGGTTTAGGTCGAGGCGTAATTCTGGACATGTCCAGAAAGAAGTCTGTTTCGAGTGTGTCGTCCCCGACATACTCCGAGCGCTCAATGCATACGATCGAGCAAGAACTGCCCGTCGAACCGGCAGTTCGCAGTCCAACTCCCGAAACTCCGTTCCGAAAGTTAATGAGGATCTACCCTCATTTTAATCTCACCTTTCCAACACGCACGTTGTTAAAAAACGACTCCATGTTGTGCACACGTGTGTTGTCCTGGTTAGAAGCGCATATCCGCGCCCCTGACGATGCAGTAATGCATCAGCGGCTAATCCGAGCCCGCAAGGAACCCAGCTGTAACAAGGAATACGTGGAGTTAGGTTTTGTTAATGATGCTAACTCAAAGCTCATCCAACAGGTCTGGCTGCACGTAAACCCTGGGATGCAGTCTGGCCAGACTGCAGGAATGCCGCTCTGCACTGTGAACGAACGCAGTGATCCTCGAGACAACTCGACGGATATGATGCGACAATCGCCTGGCATCGTGGTCCAGACCATGGACCACTCCTAGATTTCTGCAAACGAAGATTTCTCTCCTTTTTGGACTTGTTTAAAAAGGGGGGAAATGTGGTGACCCTGAAGTGTTTTTATTTATATTTGAAATAAATTTGTCACCACTAAAGAAATTGTATATTTTATTCTATTTTGGTTTGACACACGCCAAACCAAAATTACATAATTAGGAGAGGAGAATTGTTCTTGTATATTCTCACCCCTATTTGGGAAAAATCCGAAGTGTGCCAGGCCTGCAGGTGCCGAATTATTACACTTAAATAATTATTTAATATGGCACACGCCAAAAGTGTGACTTGAGAGCGGAAATCCCTCAGGCACACTTTACCCTCTTTTGGGCTAAAACATTACATCAGAGTGATGATGATGATGTAATACATCCTGTATTGCACCAAAATCACCACTCTACGCATATTTTATGCGCAGGACCAGAGAGTGCATAAAAGCCCCAAATTTTGGCGGCTTGACTCACTCTCGACCACATCACCAACAAGAACACAACTTCACTGCTTTGAAAAGGACCAAAAACCCGTAACTCAAGTATTGATCGTGTTAGTTTGGTGAGTTGAGATTCATCTTTGCTGTTTCCACTGTATTGACGGTGGAACCAGCCTCATTTGCGCTTTGCGTGTAACCGCCATCGTCGGTTACCCGCACTTATACGAATCTCGGGTAACGCCCGAGAAAACCGCTCACTGTCGGTTATTGTGAGTCTCGTCTGACTTGTTCCGAGACTCATCGTTGCTGGCACCGCACCAACGTTTGCCCGTGAACCATCGTAGAGACTGTGGACCATCGTGAGCTTTCCTCCGGAGTCCGCAGTTGAAGCCATCGTACGAGCGACGAAATTTGTCCCGGCAAGTTCGTCTCGCCATTTTTGGTGTACGTGACAAACTCTGTTTGTCGCGCGCCAAAATAAAGCCTTTGTTCAGCGAGAGTATTGTCGCTCTCGTAATATTTCATTTCCATTTCTTTCTTCTTAAATTACTAGTCAAATTATTATTAATATATTCCTTTTAATCATTTGTATTTCCAAGAATAAAGTTATTTGTATTTTATTTCAATTCAAACGGCAGTTTTCATTTCATTAAAATCACCCCTAGACACTATTAAACAGGCAACCGAGTTTAAGTCCTATAAACGGCAGCTCAATTGCGGATCGACCAGTAAAGGTAAGTATTTTACAGGTCGAAAAACCCGGAGTCGCAACAGATGTTGGAATATTCTAATGAACATTCCTATCCGAATGTGAAGGACTCTTCGCATTAATAGCTGTTCGTGCTGCGGGACCGAATACGTCTCTGTAGTGTTAGTTGTGACGATGCCGCAAAGTCAGCCGTACCCTTCTGGCCCGCCGGGATCCTCAACCAGATAATGCTGCCGTTCACACGCGCTCAGAACCTTTATAATGTTAATAAACATGTATTCATATCACACAAAACCGTAAGTTGTATTATTTCGATGTATATTCATTTGGTGTACAAATTCGTAGCTTATCTCGGTTAGGTTATTTCTAGATTTAGAAATGTCTTGTTCAACCGATTTATCTTTTATAATGGCTAATTATTCAGCCAAAAGTAGAATCGTCACACTCTTAACTGAGAAAGCACAGTAACGCTAAAACCTGAGGACTTTCCATCCCCCGAACACCAAAACGAAACTAAGTTATTTATACCAATTATCAACAAAAAGGTATTAATTTCTATGAAAACGATAAAATAGTTTAGAACTCAGGAATGCACAGATGGCGTAACAAAATCAAACGTGCAAAATGACACAAATACTTTTTAAAATAACAGGTTTTTTCAATCTTATCAAAAAAGACTGATTTAAGTTTTATTCAACAGCAAACCTGCAAACATAAATCAGGAAAGGCAAAAACATCTCCAAAAGCAATTGCTATTGAAAACGCATCTTTTGAATTGAAGAAAAATGGTATTTGAAGAAGCCATCAGTAATTTGGCAACTGATCAATGAGTTAGTGTATGCTCTGGCGAAGGGGTTCTCAAACATTTTAGCATTTGCGACCCATTTTTTATAGAGGCAATTTTCCGCGCCCCACTTCATCATCAGTGCATTAAATTTTTCCAAAATGAATAATGTATGTAAGAGAAAAAGGAATTTTTATATAATTTTGCATAAAATTTTATATAAATTTGCATATAATTATACATACATGTAATTATAGTAGCTGGGAGTTTTGGAGAATTTTGGGTGGTTTTTGTAGATTTTTGTCAGGTTTTTGTAGCTTTTTCGTGTATTGCAACCAACTATACTCTTTCCGAACTCAAGAAGAGCCCTGGAAGCTGGGCTCCCATTGGCCGAGCTATCTCACTAGTGTAGCAGTAGTTGCATTGCAGTTCCAAGTAGGCCAATGGGAACCCAGCTTCCAGGGCTCTTCTTGAGTTCGGAAAGAATATACAGGCAGTAAGTTGGAATTGCAATTGGCAAAAATTGAATAAATAAATTTAAAAAAATAAATTTTGGGCGATGAAGTGATTTAACACTGTTGTGTTCCACAAAAAATCAGTTTGCCACACCAGTGAGGTGCGCCCCACAGTTTGAGAAACGCTGCTCTGGCGAATAGAGTTTACTAGCTACTAGACAAAGATTGTGCAATTTTAACAACACTATGTGCTCTCATAAAGTCATTCACGTTTAACTGAATACAGACTAAATTAGCCACAATGTTTAGAGTTGGAAGGTTAAAATGTTGTTTAAAATATTGTTTAGCATAAATTCTCTCCATTAGACTGCGGGTCTTTATTTAAGCGAGTGGCAATGGGAAATCCTAAATCGGTTATTACTTATTTATTTATTTATTTATTTATTTATTTATAAATCTCACACTCAAGGAGTAAAGGTTAAAGGTTGGAAATATGCCAACCCGGTTATACAATTGTTATAACAATGCGCCCTTTTCAAGTTAATTTTGGCTGAAAAAATGCCGTACAAAAATGTAGTTTTAGCGGTAGTAAATGAACTTGAAAAGTGCGCATTGTTATAACAATTTTTCTTCAGATAACCATTGTCCAGCTACTGTAAATTGTCGATGTGAAACTAAATACAAAATAACAAATTGATTGTGCATTAAATGTAAAATAAGCTTCAATTTTGGACAATTCTGAATGAAGTTTGAAAGGATTTACATTAAATTTTTTATTTTAAAATTGGTCTCTTATAATGCGCGGATCTCTAACAAAACGAGGGTGGGGACTTTATTCTGCCAATAGTGCGCAGATACACAATGAGAGGATTAACGCTTGTCTAAGTTATTTCACTTTGGCTTACCCCAACGTACAAGCATTTTGCTGGGAATTTTAGTTTGATCACCATCTTGTAATTTAAATTTCCATATGGGAACCGCAAAGCTAAATGAAAATGAATTCACAAATAATGAATGTGTATAAGATTTTTCTTGATTTTTTTACTTACGACTTGAAACTTGAGCAGTAGGCTGAGAAATAGTATCATAATTTTGAATTGTCAGATTAATGCATGATTTTCCCTGGAAAGAATTGCTCAATTATTGGTAAATAGAATGAAAGAGAAATGGAGCTTTACCATTGCATTGTGCGCATCAGTTATGTAACTAGGTACACTCCAATATTTCACAATGTCAGTAAAATTACAAAGTCTACTGTAAGGATGCCAGTTACAATCTTCGACTGTGTTCTTACTGCCAGGCAATTTTGTTAACATGTTGTTAAGTTCCTGTGTTGTAGGTGGCATAATATAAACATTTGGGAATAGACCATGGGTTGTTTCAATCAAGTATGCATCAGTTGCTGTAGGCTCATCCAGGTAATGCAATATTCGATCTGCAGTTTGGTACACACACATTGCAACATTGGTAATGAGTAATGTGATAAATAGATAAGATGTGTATTTTTTCTTTATTGAAACGTTTTTCAGTGATTTGACGAATGCCGGTGTCTCCGATTGCTCTGCCATGACGGTGCCAACAATGCGTTGCAATTTTCTTTGCCTGAGTTGTTGAATTCGGCCAAACGTTCGATGTGATTTGTGGTTGTCCATTTTGTATAGACGGTGTTATCTAGAATAGAAAGTAGCCGCAGCTGAGACATCAAGAATACCATATTTTTGCAAAAGTACGTTATCGTTTCCATATTTAACCTCATGAACGATGAACGTACGCTTTCTTCGTGATGTTCAGACTTCTGCGTTACATTAAACAAATGTAACAAACGAACGGAAAACACCAGAATAGCGACACTGAAAAGAGCGACGTCGCTCTTTTGAGTCGCAATTTCGCTTGGTTTAAGCGTCGCTGTAATCAGCGACGCCTCATAAGAGCAACGCCGTGGAAGTGCGTCGCAGGTAAGAGCGACGCCGCGGAAGTGCGTCGCACGTATAAGCGACGTCACGAAATAGCGACGCTATATTTGTACCGTCGCAATTGGAGCAATGAATGCAGCTAAAGAGGTGTTTCCCAACATCTTAGTTCACGGATGTTACTTCCACTTGGCCCAGACAGTAACCAAACGAGTAATCAGTTCTGGCCTGAAAGTGAAGTACTCCAAAAACAAAGAGTTTAATACACTCGTACGCCAGCTGCCAGCACTGTCCTTTTTGCCGGCAAACGACATTGTTGATGCATACAACTTACTTAAGCCTCAGTTTGGAACAGAAGCTAATGCCCTTCTGCTCTGGTGGGAAAATAATTATGTCCTCGGCAGAAGACACCGAACTGGCATTCGTAATCCACCATTGTTCCCTCCTACAGTGTGGAGCAATCACCATGTGTACAACACACAACAGCGACGGACAACAAGCAATGTAGAGTCCTGGCACTAACGGTTTAACCGAGTTGTTGGTGCAAGCCATGTGGGGTTGTACACAATGTTTGTGGCACTGCAGAGGGAGCAAGCAGACACAGAGGACACGTATGCAGCCATCGCACGTGGGGTCAAAAACCCCACAGCGAGTCGTATAAACCGCTTGCGTGAGGACCAGATCCGGCGGCTGATGGAGGATAGGGGCAACCAGGATGTGTTGGATTTCTTATGCTCCATGGCTCTGAACCACTGACTGTCTTAATCAATTATTTCATTTTTCATTTCATTATTTCATTAATTTTTCATTATATTCCATTATATTTTAAGCAATCTTTCCTGCGTCGCTCTTTCCAGTGTCGCTCTTTTCAGTGAGCGCTCTTTACAGTGTCGCTCTTTTAAGCGACGCTATTTACAAACGACGCTATTCCAAGGTCGCTCTTTTCAGCGTCGCTCTTATCAGCGTCGCTATTTAAGGCCTTCTTCCAAACGAAAAACCAAAATTGTAATTCTTGACAAAAATGGCAGTTTTTTTGCTGCTCATAGTTTTTGTTAGTGCTAGGTTAGTGTTAGTATATTTTATGTGTGGCCCAAGACAGTTCCTTTTCTTCAAATGCGCCCAGGGAATCCAGGATGTTGGACACCCCTGTTCTAACATCTAACTAGTACGATATGGGTTTATCAGCTTCATCAAAACTATGACACCGTATTTCAACAATTTAATGGAAGTTACAAATTAGGTGTACCTAGCACTGTATTGTCATTATTAATTCTGTAAGTGATTTTCTAGCAAGGTGCGCGTTAGTGAGCAAAGTAAAAAAAAAATTCCATAATTTTGGAAAAATTTCTAACAGAATTTGTAAGATTAGGACAAAAATGTTGTGATAAAAGGCGAGATTGTATGAAAATGAGGAATAAAATTTACACACTTACCTGATCCAAAGTGCAGGACCATGTAAGTAAGGCGCGGAAGATGGCCTTGCTTAAAAATGGGTCGCAATGCTAAAAAGTTCTCATCACACTTACTTGAACACTCACTAATGGCGAATTGTCTAAGGGCGAAATTCCAAAATTTGCCATTGGAAAGCTATTTTGACGTTTCCAATGGCGAATCTAGGAAAATTCGCCATTGGAAACATGATATTTAAATTTGCCATTGGAAACGTTATTTGCATTTCCAATGGCGAATCTGTGGGCGTGTCATCTAGCGGAACTGCGACATGAATCTACCGCGACTTTGAAACTTGTATTTTGGGTATTTCTTCTCCTTCCAATTCCTAAGAATAGCTAACAAGGGGGGGGGGCGCAGCCCCCCCTTGACCCCCGCGAACCTGACCTTACTGGTTTTTTTATGCAAAACCATTTTTTTGGGACGGCTTGTCGCTGTCGCGGTAAATAATGTCGCGCTAGATGTGCGCCCCTGTGGCTAATTTCTTCCATTTCGCTATTGGAAATGTGATTAGACCTTCCTAATGGCGAATTGGTTTAATGTTTACCAATTCGCCATTAGACAGGTCCAAATACGTTCCCAATGGCGAATTGGGAGAAATTTGCCATTGGGACTGCTTTTGGGTCAGAATAAAGTAGAAATTCGCCATTCGTCCAAATGGCCAAATTCGCCATTGGGCGATTCGCCGTTGGAACGGCACCCCTGTTTTTTTTCAAAAAATGTTGATTTTAACTGTTTTCGAGGGTGACACCATCGATATCCGCCCCGGGTGTCACCCATGCTAGCTACGCCACTGATCACAGTGGTGAACACTGAACAGGGAGAAGGTCCCTGGCATCTGAAAGTCAACTAGAATTATCCCTTACTACACCACACAGACCTCTCTTTCTCTGCTTTTAGGTTCGACTATTCCGTCTGTAGGGTAGGACTGTCTGACGGGCTTGCTTAAATGTTTAAACTGGCAATTTTATGTTTTTCTTTCTGCACTTACAGTTTCAAATTTGCTTTGTATGTTCGAATTCATTCATCACAAAGACGTATCACGAAGATATTCGTGAATTGTGTTGCCGGTGCTAATGAATAAATGAACAAGTTTTGCTGGCTTTTCTCGGAGCACGGTTGACATTGACATGAGAAACAACTAAAACACATTTTAGTGAATTAAAATTTAAAATGTTAATTGATTTTTCACTTTCTTTTAAGCTGATGAGTTTTTGATTGATTTTTCTTCTGTGAGAAAAATAAATTTACGCCCTTTCAATTTATTTGAGTTTGCTCACCATTGATTCAGTCAGGAGAGAACAAGTTGAGCTGTCTGGCGCCACTGAAACTCAATAGATTTACGTTGTCACGCCTCTGGTGAGAAAATTTAAAACTACTGAAATGAAGGCAATATTTTTTTTTGTGCTTTGGAGTACCAAATCAATATATTTTTTGATTAAAGTGTGCACGGTTGACATAAAAACAGACATTACTGAATTAGATTTAAAAAAACTTGATGAATTATTCATTTTGTGATATTGGCTCGAGGTAGTTGTCAAATGCAGACACTAGTTCTCAGTTTAAATGATGAGATCTAAAGTCCTAGTAGCAATTGTTCAATTTGAAAGTTGATGAAATTTCAATATGGCAGCTAGAGTTGAAAGAACACACACACACACACACACACACAGTATAAAGTTGTACTACTGCTTTATTTCACTGGAGGGTCTTTTAACATATTTACAACAAGCACTCCTATTGGTTTAACAGAGTCAAGCCCAACAGGAGGATACAATTAAAGATGGAGGCACATTCCGAACATGGAAGTGTCTCCGAGGTCATCTCTGGGGTCACAGACCCCAATTTGGGTGAAAATAAAACAAATACAAAATATAACAAATAAAATATTGTTTGTAACACTTAAAATTAATGAAATAAAAAGGAAACACAATAAGTGCAATAATATCAATCATATAAAATCAAACAATTTGCAAACAAGCACAAAATACACATTTAACACTTTAGAAATTGCAAATTAAATACAAGGATAAAAGAATTATAACAATCACAAGGTAAATAAAAATACAAGGACCCGTAAAACCACACGGTTTTCACACTGCGGCGGCCGAATTGGAATTTCCCACCTCCAAACAAACAAGACGTTGTTATTGGACGCCTCAATTTTCCTCCATCTGAGGTTATCATTTTGCAGGAGCGAACTTTTCCATCTCTGCCCAGACGCATCTCTGTAATTCGAGCCATTTTCCATTTGAGTCGAGGTTTGCAAGGTTCTTCAACTAGCACCACATCATTCACTTTAAGTTCAGTCGAATTCGGTTTAGATGAATAGTTTTTAAGTTCTTGCAAGTATTCGCGGGTCCAGCGGCTCCAAAATGACATCAAGGTCCGCTGTCGGTGGCGCCATTGTTTAACAAACTCGATTTGCGATGGCTCAACTGGATTCGAATACACGGGGTCTGACAAATTGGTGACACGCAGTCCGGTAAAAAAATGTGATGGAGTAAGAGGCTCGGGCTCGTCAGGTGAATCGTACACGTAGTTGATAGGCCTGTTATTAACAACGGCCTCAACTTGCACAAGTACGGTTCTGGTTCTGAGGCGCTGCAATTAAAGTGTGGTGGGGAGCAGTTACAGCAGTTGCAGTGGGGAGCAGTTACAGCAGTTGCAGTGGGGAGCAGTTACAGCAGTTGCAGTGGGGAGCAGTTACAGCAGTTGCAGTGGGGAGCAGTTACAGCAGTTGCAGTGGAGAGCAGTTACAGCAGTTGCAGTGGGGAGCAGTTGCAGGTCGATTGTGTGTCCCCGACGAGGCCACAGCCCTAGCACTTGGTGCGACGATGTTCACAATCGTCTCTGCGGTGTCCAGTCTGTCCGCACAATCTGCATTTTCCGTCGACATGACGTGGCTGGTGACCGGTGCCGTTGCACAATTTGCACTTGGTGTTGTTGTGCTGTTGTAGTGGCTGGTCTTGTTGTTGATCGGTGGTGTCCCTCGAGGAGCGTTTGCCACCTTTGTGCGAGTTTGCATTGCATCGTGACAAGTTTGCTCGTTTCTGCAGCTGGTGAACCGATTGTTCCACATCGACGAAGCTGGACACGTCCGCTCCGGCGATCTCGGCAGAGGTTGCTGCTTCGAAAGCCAATGCAAAAGTGGGATCTTTTTGCATGTAGAGCGTCTCCTGGACTTGGCGCAAGTTGAGAACGAAACCAAACTGATTTCGCACCTCGTCGTCTTGCACGTCGCCAAACTCGCAATATTTGGTCAGCGAATGTAAGGCGGATGCAAAATCACTCACAGATTCGCCCTTATTGCGTTTACGAGAATGAAAGCGCACGATTTCGCCCTGTTTAACCGGCTTTGGTTTTTTATGTTTAACCATTAGGTTGGTGAGTTGTTTGAAAGTCAATTCCGTCGGCTTTTTTGGACGAGCAAGATCCACGAATTTGGTAAATGTAACCACACCCACGCAGGCCAAAAGTGTATTCACTTTGTCTGCGTCTGCGACGATTTTGTTGCACGAGAAAACACATTCCATTTGCAGGATATGTCTCCCAATCATCTTGCGGGTTATACTTTTCGAGAGCCGCAACCAAAGGCATAATTGAACGATAGAATTGACAAATCAAGGAAAAACTCACTGGCAAAAATTCGGGCCTAACGGTCAACGCGTGGTCATGAACGATCGGTCGAAGGCGAAATTTTCATCAAAAATCGACAAGAAAACACAAAAAACGTTCAATGATAGTTTATGGTTCACCCTTGTCGCCAATAATGTGATTCTTGGTTTGATATTGTTGATTACAAAGTTGGTAAATAGAATTAACATAAGACATTTATTTGCATGTTTTTACACAGGTGGCGCTGACTGTTGACCAGCGTCACAAATTAACATATTGAAAGTTGGAGTGCGGACACTCCAAACATTTGAAAATTTAATTAAGAACATACAAAAACGTGAAAGTCAAAGAAATTTTTACATTTCATTTACAATGCAAGAATGTGTTTTAAAATTGAAAATGAACGGAGGAAAAAATATACAATTCTACTTGTCAAGAATTCAAGTAATAAGTATGAGTGAAATGCACAAACAAAACAAAAAATTAGCATTTGAATTTAACAATTATAAACAGACTGAACAAAACGAATATTTCTAAATTTATATTCCTGCTTAAAATGCTTTTTCTCCTGTATGGGTTAAAAGATGTTTTCTTAAGTCAACACGAGAGCGACGAGAACCAGACTGGTACACGAACACTAAAGCAACTAAGAAATGAACTTGATTCGATTTGATTATGAATTTTATTGTTGTGTGTTATGGATGCTGATTCCGGATGGTGATGTGAATTGATTTGTGTTATTATAAGGGGGAAGGGATGTAGTATAGTAGTTACCTTTGTTTACCTTTGTAATGACTGAAGTTGCCGCCAGAGGGCGTGCGTATGTATGATGAGGGTGAACGAGATTATATAAGGTCAAACAAGGCCGGAATAAAGTCAGTTATGAATCAGATTGAATACAAGTGTGTGCGACTTCTTTATTGGACAATGGACACGTATAACAACATTACACAGGGGTGGCGTCTTTGGGCGCACAATCCAATTTCTTTCCATCAAGAAAAAAAATTTGTTTTACTGTTCAAAAGGGCGGCATATGTCTTGCTCGCCTCAGGTGGAAATATGTGCACCGGCCCTGATTCTCGTAAAATCCAACTCAAATCCCAAAAACAACTCAAAGACTGTTTTTTAATACTAGCTTTGTCACGGTCCTGACTTTAGACAGTAATAATTTTCAAAATTTTGGGCGCATTTTGCGCCTCTTCCTTGAGTTTTCCCCAATTTTATTAGGAAACTATTTTAATTTTCTAGAATTATTTCATTTTCTTCCCAAATCTAAATTTATTATTTTATTTCATTCTATTTTATTTTATTTCCTTATTTTTACCATTTATCTTTAATTTGGCCTGGTTTTAATCACCCCATCCAGACAATTCATGAGAATTCTGCCATAAATTGATATAATCGCGCACTAAATTTACATATTTCACCCCTGGTCACCTGTTTTCTGCCCAGTCCCCATTGGGAATTGACTTGGCCTTTGACATGTGATCAGAGGTGACTTGTTCTATCAAATAACTTAGAACAGAGAGAATAATTTTCGCCTTCGACGAGTCAACATCTCCAGTCTTAACTGAGTGCGATTATGTTGCGTCTCAACGCATTAGGACATTGTGCAGCCCGAATTCTCATGTTAGTTTAACTAACCACTACATTTATTATTTGCCCATTATTTGCGTACAATTTACTGGAAAAACGGCGTATTCGACGGTCTCAATTCGTCAAATACATTTTATGCCACGACTGTGACTTCCTCCTCAGCCTAGACATTTTGAACTCATACTCGTCTCAATTGCGTATTCATTTCATTATCGACGGCCGGACGACGTTGTCAGCGGTTTGGTACCTGTGCGCGCATTCACCCAACGTTTGCGCGTGTCCAGGAGAAGAAATATACTCTTCGTAAGTACGCCTAGCAAGTGTCTACATTTTCCCTAGTGAAGAGCGATATTCGGTCTCAACTCGTATATCAACGTTCGCCATTTTGCGCGGCGCCCGAATTGAATCCTGCACCCATATAAATACAGATTTCACGAATAGACGCTGTCTTAACCTAGCTACCACCCCCGGCGAAGTTTTAAGAGTTGCAGCGCCTGCAAACCTAAATTTTCTGGTTATTACAATCCCTGGAAATTCTCAAATTTCCGAAACTATTGTTGAAAAGTCGAATACGACGTGACAGCTTGTCAAAATGAAGCCTCATTTTCCGTGTTATTATTTTCTCCTGACAGGTTTCTTCCAAATCAAATTTATAATTTTGGTTTGAAAGTGTAAACACATAAAATATTAATGTTAAGTTATAAAAACTACAACAGCCACACAGAAGCAACAGCAGTTTATCTATATTTCAGTAAGCTTTTTCGCAGTTGGAATCTATGTTCCCACAACATAGAGTATCTCATAATTCTGGGATCACAAACCAATACTCACAGCAAATACAAACAACAACAAAACCTCACTCTCAACTCACACTACCACATCTAAATAAACAAACCAAACATTCCTTTATCTCACTCTGGATGTACCCGTACTTCTAAGTTTCAGCACGGTATAGACTGTGTCCCTTCCCTTTGCAATTGCTACATCTTGTGACCGCTTGGCCACCCAAGTGCGACCTGCGGCCCTGCCACACTCCGCCCAATAGCCACAAGGTCACCCCTCCTTGCGGAGTTGAATTACCCAGTACAGAGAAGGAGGGAGCTGAGTGGTGCAGGGAGAGTAAAGAGCGCTTGGTCACAACTGAGACAGACATGTGAAGTGAAGTCCTGAACCCACCAAGAGCAGTCGTGCTCTGTGCTGACTCTGCTCTCCTACCTATTCACCACTGCGACGCTCAGTGGTGAGATGTCGGATCCACCACAGCCTCCATACGCGGTTGCATGGGCTGTACAGGTGAGTACAGCAGAATAGTTATGTCCAACCGACCGCGTCATTCATGGGGATTCCTCCCTGTGTGTGACAGGTCAGTTGCTGGTGTGGCATGCCTTCGCCAACACATCGGTAGACTGGAGACTCCAATCCCTAGACAACGATTAAAAGACAACAACCCAACAATCTGAGAGTCCTTATCTTATTTTACGTGAGAATGCGTCCCACCCCAGGTTACCATGCATAAGACCATACCGTCATAATATTTTATTTTTGGAATTAGGGGCCCATGAAATTCAGAGTCCTAAGGGGACAATTCTTGTGCCAAGGTAGAATTGAATACTACCTGGGTAGGGGAGCACAATACCAGTTTTTTTCTGCTTGCTGGCAACCCATGCTACACCGCTGGTTCTGACAGGTTTTTTCAGGAACCTTTCCAAACACGTTCCTGTGCATTCGGGCAAATGTCGTAACTTCGGTTGTGACAGCAATCCGAAAATGATACAACTTACGTCTTTCATTAAGAAAAAAAAACAAAATTTAAAATCATGTGATAATTACATTCTATGTTGAAATGCTGACTATTGATAGTATAGAGAAAGTAGCATTCACATAAATCTGAATTGTATTTTTCAAATCTACTGCCTTTTTACTGTGACTTGCAAAACTCGAATATGATTGAATATTTCTCCCATAATAGCACAATGAATTTTGGGGGATTGTTAACTAAATTAAATAGATTTGGGGGGTTTATCAATGAATTAGAGGGTGTCAATAATTTGATCTCATTGAAAAAATACATACGGTTTTAAAGTCCACTCAGGTGAAAACGTGGCACTCGATCCACTAGAAAACACCGCATTGCAGGTATATTGATGTTTTGTGAAAGTTGACAAGTAATTACTACTCTGTATTTTAAATAATTCATGAGATTTCTGAGAATTGTAATGAGTGGTTCGTGACTTACCATAGATATCACAAATGTAAAATTTTATTTTGTGAAGTAGCAAAATACTCAATTCCCCATCACATTAAATTGTACAATTCAGGGGGGGGGGGGGCACGAGGGGTGAGGCGGTGAGGCGGTTCCCTCAGGTGGCATATTTCTAGGGGCGGCGTCTTTCGGCGCACAATCCAATTTTTTTTCAACAAGATAAAAATGTGAGTCTGCAGCGTGGGACAATTTCAGCACACTTTTCCTAAATTTTATAAAAATTTGGAAAATACCCTGTGTGGAATTGAAAAGTGCAATATTATAAATTTTGATACAATCAACCCGACGGACGACCCTGGCAGCAATAAATTCATTATCAATAGAGAATTGAAGTATCAAACTTATGATAATTTTTTATAAGTCTTGTACAATTTTTTTCTAAAAATATGTAATAAACATGACAAAACCGTGATATAGTGTAATTAGTACGATGTACATATATTTTGTCTTTTTGTTTATCCCAAATAGCTAGAAAAAAATTTGAAAAGCTAAATTCCTGTCCTAACAAGTTTTTAAAACATTTTCTCTGGCAACATTAACCTTCTGCTAAGATGAATGTGTCATTTCAGCAAAATAAACAAGGTGGCCAATTTCTCTGATGGCAACCATGAATTGTTTTAGAAAACATGAAACATGAGATAAAAAAATTAAATGTTTGAAATGGGTATTGCAGGTCCACCGAAGACCTATACAAACGCATTGTTAACAGTTTTGTAGTTATTAAAAGCACTCTTAACAATTTACTAAAAAAAAATTAGCCACATTCACCCAATTTTATAATTAGTTTTTTTTTTTTAATTTAAAGAGGGATTTAGATTACTTTTATACTGTTTTGAAGAATATAAATACTTCAAATAACTATTTTCTGTATTGCATTTAATATTGCAGGCAACCATAATAAAAGTAAAAAGATTTAACTTAATTTATATAAAAATGTGGGTTAACAATTACAAAAAAAATTGTAATTTTCACAAATGGGGGCTTACAATACAAAGAGAATTGTAAATGCCACATTTATATGAAAATGTGGGCTTACAATACAAGGAAAATTGTAAATGCCACATTTATATGAAAATGTGGGCTTACAATACAAACATTAAATGCAAAAATGAAGGGAATTAAACACGAAAGAAATAACATAAATATCTGCTGCCCTAATTGATCAGAGCTCTCTTTGGATCCACTGAGACAATAATTTAAGTCATCAGTTTTGCCAGGGGTGACCACGAGGAGGTAAAGAGTTGGATTTTACACCCCCGAAAATTAACTTGCGAAAATTTGGTAGTTTTTGCAATAAATAGTTTGTCCAGCTAACACTCTTCAATTAAATCAAATCAATACACCAACCTTCTAACGGATTCGACATGTCAAATAATACCCTACGAAAATTGCAATTATGGTAAAAAATTTCAGCTTTGGTCTTTAAAATATTTCACAATCAAGCGGCTACTTAACTACCAAGAAACAATTCACACAATTATTGGTTAAAATCGATCGAAAATGCGAAATATTAGTACACCAAGAAATCCAACGCGGTGTGCCGGAGTGCTTCCATTCTCTGCATCACGACGGCGGTTTTAAACGGGGTTCACATCACGAAAACACGGATTGTGACTCCAAGCAGAACCAATCCAATGCACTGCTGTTTTTTTTACCAGTATTCACAACTTGCTATTCCAAAAAAAATAAAAATAAAAATCATTACCTCACTGCTATATTTGATTAATTAAATTAAAATAATTTTTCCATTTTCCAAAATATCATTCTCATCACTGCTCGAATATTTAATGAACCTACAAAATTAATTATTAATACAAAACAATTAAAATCTAAAATGTTTATACCTATCGCTCAAAAAGTCAACAAAAGGTTTCAATTGCGATTGCCGGTGTATCAGACAAATATTTAAAAAGTTACTACATAAATTGTTCGTGATTTTGGTTGTAATTGTGTGATTAACTGTTGTACAAGACAGAATTGAATTTTCTTATTGTACATTTTCCACTTTGTATTGTCACAAGCAAAAATTGGCAGCCCTGTGCATCACTGCAATACACATCAAAAATGCAGTTGGATAATTTAACCCCCACCTATCACTCACACACCTGTTACAAGAAATATCAATTAATGCCAATGGAAAAGCATGATCTAGTATATGAAATGTTTTAATTCTCCTTATTGCTCTTTCTACATGCACTCGGATATTAGCTATTTTCCTAGTGTCAAAAACATCTTTTTCTGGCATCTAAATTGTTTTTTTTTTCATAAACTTTGGTGGAATATTCAATTTCACACCAATTGGTAACATGGTCTCTATTTCAAAGCCTTTATCTGCCATAATGCAGTGGCCAGGGGTCATTAATTCCAAAAAACCAGAATCTTTTACTATGTGTTTATCAGATGCAACCCACCATACAGACAACTTACAAAACAAACCAAACCCACGGGAGTAATCCCAATTAATGCTTTAACAGTGTTAGTATGTTTATAATTAGAAAATGTCTCTCTCTGTGCTCTTAATGCAAATGCTTTTTGAACTCTTATTTCAGTACAATCAATTATGATGGTTGTATCTGGATAGTCTTTAAATTGTGGAGGTACAGTTCGTTTGATTGCATCCAATGAAGGAATTGCAAAAATTTGTTTGAAATCATGAAACATTAAAGTGATCCATGTTGTGAATAATCTACTAACAGTTGGTGTAGAAATTCCAAATATTCTAGCTATATCAAGAACAGGAAGGGCTAATTTCAATCTTAAAAGCACAAGAAATAAATCATCTTCTGTATTTAATTTGCATTCTAAACCGGGTTTGTTTACATGATTACTCTGATATTTTTTATTTAATTCAGTTTTTCCCCCCTTCCAATTTCAATTTCAATTTCAATTTCAATTTTAACATGAAAATATTTTACCATCCCTTGAAATATTTTATTATCTGGAAGTCCAGTATAAAAATTTATCATCTTATCATCATGTTTTATATTTTCGTAGCACAGTGTTTGCCTTTTTAAAATTTGTTTCTCTGCCGTTAAATTTTCAATTTTTAAATTTACACTGCTTCTTTCTTTGCTCAAATCTTCATTTGCCTTTTCCAGTGTTTCATTTGCCTTTTCCAGTGTTTCATTTGCCTTTTCCAGTGTTTCATTTGCCTTTTCCAGTGTTTCATTTGCCTTTTCCAGTGTTTCATTTCTCTCTTTTATAAAATGATTTTCTACTTGCACACTTTTAAGTTGACTTCTCAAAACTTCACACTCCTTTTCAAAATCTGTTACATTTGCATTTGATGGCAAGTCTTCAAATGATTCTGTCAAAACTTCTGATAAAATGATCGAGTTTTGGTCAATATCCATTTCCTACAAACAAGAAATTGTTAATAATGTCAATTTTATAGAAAGAAACACGATTTGATTTTGTTTACCTTTTGTGTATTTGCACCAACTAGTTTGTTTTTATCCCGAGCAGCCCACCGTTTCAATCTTTTAACACAACTCTCATGCTACAACACATGTTAAAATTTTAGTTGCATGTGCTTTTAAATAAATAATGTATCATTCTTACTTTAGATGTATCACTCCAATTGAATACTGAAGGCACAACATTTTTTTTAAGAGTCTTAGTTTACCATGCAAGCGAATATTAAAATCGCTAGCAAGAAAATGCTGTGAACAGACTCGGGTGCTTTTATTTATGACGAATTTTTTCCCCAAATCTCTTCTTATTTTAACTAACCACTCTTTCCTGATCTGCTTAGACTTTGGAAATGCATGCCAAGACAAGGAATTATCACCTTTTCTTTTAAAATTCCTACAACTGGCACGGCACAACTCCAACGAGCCATTTTGACTTTACCGGAACTAAATAATGTCCCGCAGTTGCGGTTCGAAATTCTCTCACATGAGGGCGCGCAAGTATCGCGCAAACCCTGAATTAGTGAGTGAGAATTCAAGGAACTGATCAATTCAGAGATTAGGGAAAGGAGGAGCTAAGTGGGTCATCAACCCTCAGTTGTGCAGAGGATCTAGCATCTGTGATGACACTGCCAGGATTAACAAAGATGGGAACTCACATTCCCACACCTGTGAAAAAGGTAGTGAAAACACAGTTGTGCAGACAGTTGCCTACAGAAGTTCAATCATAGAACAGCTCCAGTTTGTGCAGCCTAGCAGTAGAAGTTTGTGCCACTACAAGACAACTTAGCCTATTTTTAGACTCTGCAGAAATGTGGTTAAATAAGAAGCTCTTCTGAAACTACAAGGGAGATTCTGCTAGATGAACCACCAACAGACTGTCTACTGAACCAAGCCAAACTCCTATCAAAAATGAACACTGAACATTTAACAAGATTTGTGAGTGTGTGTGTGTATTTGTGCCTTTGTGAGATCTGACAAAGAAACTGAATAACTATTTTCAATAACCATCATTTGCATTTCTTGTTCTTTATTTTTGGATAGACATATCTAATGTTAGCCGAGTGTTATTATAATCAGTTTTAGTATGATATTTGCCATGTTAATACAAATATCATTTGTGCAGGTTTAGAAACTTTTGGTGTGAACCAGCTTTTAGTTAAAAAGCGAATGAAATAACTTTTCTTTTCATTTAGAATTAAAGAGTAGTGATTAATAAATTTTGATTCTTTCTTATTTCACTTTTCCATGTGTTCACTTTATTTTACATCCATTTTCCACCGAACCATAAAAACCGCTTTGCCACAGTATCATTCAAAGCCAGATCAACAAAATGTCCAATGCTGCCAGTAAACGACCCCATATGAATTGAATCTCCAGTTTACTAGATTTGTAATGGATTTCTGTGAAGTCTGTGCTGGAATAAAATGTTGTAGAAAAAGATGTAAAATTAAATTACGAGGAACGATCAAAAAGTGCATGCTTGATAAATCGTGGCGATAATGACCGCATTTGATCGATCAAAACATCAAAATAATAATATTGGTCTAATTTGTACAAGCCTGTAATGAATTTAATTATTATACAGGGTGAGTCAAAAGTCTGGAAACACCTTTTTTTCTTGAAAATGACCGAGGATATCAATTCTATTGATGTAGGCATATAGGAAGTCTATGTTGGGCTATCCAGTGGTGACCTTAAATTTGACCCGGAAGGTCATCTTCAAGATCATTCACTTCTTAACTTTTAAACCGTTTAAGATACAGCAAAATTTTCAATTAAAAAGTTGTATAACACCATCGAATTAGTACTATGCAACTGATCTCAGCCATCTTAAATTAAATGTTTTTTTTTTAAAAAAAGAAAAACAAATCAGCTGTAAACTTAAATGTTCTCTCGATTGAAACTTGGTAAAACTTTAAAAGGACTTTTGCCAAAATGGCCACACATCTAGTCAGTCTTCCAGTTAAAGCAAAAATGTTTTATTTTACAAGAAAATGTACAAGGTTTTAATCTTTTAATCTCTTTCAAATCGCTGCTTGCATTCCTCGCGTTGGCGCTCGTGTCTTCTTGGCGATCCTGTCGCCCTCTGGTGTCACCTCTCTGCGTTGCTCTTTTATATTCCACACTCGACCATCCGACTACACGAGTCGGTCCTCCGACTCGTCTTGGCCTTCGTCCTCGCTCGCGTTGTCGGCATCGTCGGTGATCTCCCACCGCTTTATTTGGTCCGTTGGCGCCGTAACACAATATCGAGGCGGGTCCTCGAAACTCTGGACTTCGTACACCGTGTCGGAGATCTTGCGCCCGATTCACAACGGCCCCGATATAGTGCCGACAATTTCCCCGCCGCCCCTTGCGTCGCGAGTGCTTTTCGCCGCACAACGACCACGTCCCCCTCTAAACATTTTATTCGGCCCCCGATGCCAATCAAAAGCTTTCTTTTGACGCACTTGCGCCGCTGTGAGCGCGTCGTGCGCCTCGTCTCGTGTCCGCTCAAAGTCCGCTTCTTCTTCGTCATTATCCTCAACTGCGACCGCTGCCAATCTTGGTTCAATGACGGTTCGTGGTTGGAAACCGTAGAGAACCTCCATCGGTGTCTTTCCGGTGCTCTTGCTCGTTCTCGAATTTATTGCGATCTCGATTTGGGCTAAATATGTCGCCCAGTCACTCCCATCCGCCTTCACTACGCAGCTCGTCATCATTGGCACCAGCGTTCTATTTGTCCGCTCAACCTGCCCGTTGGCCCTTGGTTTGTCATCATTTGGGGTAAATTACACAATGTCAACTTTCCCGGCAGTTGCTCCACTCTTGCGAACACTTTGGGCTCGCCTCCACTTTGACATGTCCAGTGGTAACAACTGCTAGTCTTTGCGCACTTTTCCCTTTTTTCCCGAACCACGACGAGCTTGTATCATGGGAGGAAGTTCAATTTCCTCATCGTCGTCAAGATAAACATTGAATAAATTTTCATCATCCCCCTTCGCCCCACCAATTTCTTCAACTGGATTATCCCCAGCACCCTCAATAGGATCATCTGGCCCGATAGGAGGCTGTTGAGCAGCTTGCTTCGCAAGTGGCCTCACTTCGGGTCTGAAAACAGGCTTTGGGGTTGTGGGCAAAGCAGGTTTTGCCTTCTGGACAGGAGGTGGAATAGGGGGAGGAATAGGTGGTGGAAGTGCTTGCTGTATTTCCTCCACCACTTCCGGAACAGGGGCCTCAGAATCATCATCCTCTCCTTCAGTATCGGAGGAGGAGCATCCAAACCGTGTGAATTCTCCGGGTCCACCCTGTGGTTGATGAGTTGGCTGTTGAAGCCTCTTCCCAACTGCAGTGTTTTGCAATGTTTACCTTTAAATTGATAACAATGTTTTGAGTCTTTCTGTTGATTGCAATAATTGATAATTGCCGCGGCAAACAATATGATGTAACCAGAGCAACCAAGTTCTGGAATCCAGTGTATAAATTGAGTTGAATAAATGAGTGAAGCCGTGATAAGGTCTCTGATGTGAAATGACTGAGTTATTGTCGTGTGGAACGATTCAATGGTATCCACGATTTGCGGACGAGCGCCGCAATATCTGAGACTGTGAGTAGTTATGGGACATTAATCGCGATTTTGCGTATTTTTCGGCCGTGTTTTGGGGTCGATTTTCACCCGGCGATTCCGTGGAAGTCGCAGACGAGCGACGATCGTCGCGACAACGTTCGTAGCATCGCAGGGAAGCCTTACGCCAGAGGAGCGGGGCGGAAAAAAAGCGATTTTGAAGACGATTTGGGTCGGTTTCGGCCGTCAATTCCGTTGAGGTCGCAGACGAGCGACGATCGTCGAGGCAACGTTTCGTAGCATCGCAGAGAAGCCTCACGCCAGTGGGACGAGGCGAAAAAGCGATTTTGAGGACGAATTTCGAAGGCGAATCACGAGGACGATTCGAAAACGGGAATTTCGAACGAGAATTTCGAAGACAAGGCGAATTTCGAACGAGAATTTCGAAGACAAGGCGATTTTTCGGACGAGAATTTCGAAGATAAGTCACGTAATAAGTCGATTTTTGGAGTGAGCCATGGCGCAACCCATGTTAGGGAACCTCCCGCCGTTCAAAGGAGCGACGTGGCAGGAATGGCTCACGTGGAAAGAAATGTTAGTTCAATACGTGAAATTGAACGACGTCGAGAAGGACAAACAAGCGGCGCTTCTTTTGACCACGGTGGGAACACCGATGTATGATAAGATAAAGAGGTTGCTGCACCCGAAAGAGATAGCGACGCTCGGTTTGGAGGCGATCGTCGAGGCGGTCGATTTGCACTTCAAAACCGTTGATACACCGTACATGGCACGCCAGCGATTTGGGGCAAAGAGACGCAAGCAAGGAGAGTCGTTGGACACGTACATTGCTGACCTGCGCGTGTTGGCGCAGCGTTGCAACTTTTTGACGAGGGACGAGACCGACAACGCGATAGTCGAGCAGGTGGTTCGCGGCATCAAAAACCCAGTTTTGGTGCGCGAAATTTTGCTCAACATGCCGTTGACCGTTTTGGAGGTGACGAAACGTGCGGTGGCGCACGAGATGGCGCACATGGCGGCCGAAGGCAAAGATGAAGCTTTGCCTGTAGTTGATTCGGACAGCGCTCCGTCGACTTCTGCCGTGGTGCTGCAGACTACGGCGAATTTCCGGCGGAATGGCCAGAGAGGACGGGGTCAGACGTTTGGCCCGCCGACGCCAACAAGTACATCAACAGGGCGAGGCGGACGAGGTGGCGGCTTTCAGCGACCTTGGCGCGGGCGCCAGGAGTCGACTAGGGCACGGACAGGACGATCGTTCAAACGTGACGGCACTCCGGTGCAGTGTTTCAGGTGCGGCGGCCCCCACTTTGTGAGGGACTGTCCGTACGACCCCCTTTTTGGGCCATCCGGCGCGCCCATTCCGAAGACGACGGGCAGATTGACTGGTAATTGGGTTAGAACTGGAGGAGAAGCTGACCAAACCTGCCCCATGGTGTCATTTCCGACGGATACCGACGGTGCGAGTGGCGGTGGTGTGCCAGAGGAGAACTGGCGGCAACGTCGGGTCCCTGTCAACGCCATCCAGGAGCAAGAAGAGGAAGACTACGCGCTGTTCCAGTTGGGCAGCTCTCGAGCGCGTCCACCTCCTTTGATGGTTCATGTACTGGTGAACACTTTTAATTTTGACTTTTTACTAGATACGGGGAGCGAACTTTCCATCCTCAACGTCAACGATTGCAACGTTTTGCTCACGAGAGGGCTGATTGACATGCGAGATATTAAGGTGACTACAGTTAGACTTTATGCATACCAGCAGCAACCCGTCGAGGTATTGGGTGTGGTGCAAGTTCATTTGACCATCGCAGGGAAGTTAAAGTTTGTTAGATTTATAGTTGTGGGAAAATTGGGCCCCAGCTTGATTGGAAGAGATCTGGTGTCCCTGTTTGGTTGGCAAACAATTTCCAGCGCCCTTACTCCTAATGTATATGGCACGACGCGGGGGGGTCCGCGAGAGGACAGTGCAGGACTTGAACGAGACTTGGTGGGACAGTTGTCAACTGAGCATGTTTTGGGGTCGGCGGAGTCGACATTGAAGACGCTGTTGGAGCGTTACAAGGGCGTGTTCCGCAAGGGCCTGGGCACGTACACTGGTAAGCCGGTGGAGCTCGTGTTGCGACCAGATGCTGTGCCCAAATTTTTTAGGCCTAGGCCGGTTCCCTTGCCCCTGAGACCAGCGGTGGCAAAAGAGATCGATCGCTTAGTGGCGGAGGGGGTGTTTCAACCTGTCCCTTTCACAGAGTGGGCCACGCCGTTGGTGACCGTGGTGAAAAAGGACGGGAGTGTCCGACTCTGCGGCGATTACCGCTCGACGGTCAACTCCAGCCTTCAGCCCGACCCGTACCCATTACCTAAAATTTCGGATTTGTTGGCCTCGATCGGGAGAGCCAGATTTTTTAGTGTGTTGGACATGCGACACGCGTACCAACAGATACCTCTATCTGCCCGGTCAGCGGAGATAGCCGCGGTCAGCACTGAGAAGGGGGTGATGGCGGTCACTCGTTTACCTTTTGGGACGATGCCGTCCGCGGGGAAGTTCCAGCGGATAATTGTGTTGGTGTTGGACGGCATAGTCCATATCTTTATTTATTTGGACGACATACTTGTCGCTACTTGGACTCTTGAGGAACACTTTGAGGTATTAGAAGAAGTATTTAAACGGTTGGCTAGTAAGGGTTTACGTCTTGCCCTGGAGAAGTGCGAGTTCTGCAAAGAGAGGGTGGATTTTTTGGGTTTTACAGTGAGTGAGCGCGGTGTGGAACCCATCACATCGAAGATTGAGGCGGTGGTGGCGATTCCCCCACCGCAGGACGTGAAGCAGCTGCGCACTTTCCTCGGCATGGTGGCCTTTTATTCGGCGTTTGTGTCCAAGTTAGCGGACCATGCGGCGCCACTTTATGAGTTGTTGTGTACGGATGCTGTGTGGACCTGGAACCAGCGCAGGCAGGAGGCTTTTGATACGATCAAGCAGGCGCTGACAAGAGCTCCAGTACTCACTTTTTACGATTTGGTGCGACCTTTGACGATTGCGACCGACGCTTCGCCTTATGGCGTAGGGGCAGTTTTGGCCCATGTGGGGCAGCGAGAATGCGAGATGCCAGTTGCCTACGCTTCTCGCTCGTTGACTAAAGCGGAAGTCAACTACGCCCAAATCGATAAGGAGGCGTTGGCGGTCGTGTTCGCCATAAAGAAATTTCATGTCTATTTAATGGGCCGCCATTTCACGATTTTCACGGACCATAAACCCTTGTTAGGCATCCTAGGCCCGGACCGCCCAATTCCGCTGGTGATTAGCCCTAGAATGTTGCGCTGGGCATTACTACTGGCTGCCTATGACTATAGTTTGGTGTATAGAAAGGGGGAGCAAAACCAAAATGCAGATACTCTCAGCAGATTCCCCATCGGCCAGTCGCGCGAGGAAGTGGAAGAGTGGCCACTGTTCCTAATCGAACTTGAGAGGGAGGAGCTGCTGTTGGCAGCCGACGTGGCGGTGGCTACGAGTAGCGATGCCGACTTGAAAATGGTGGTGGCAGCGGTTCGTGCAGGGAATCCCCATTTAATTAGACATTTGAGGGACTTTTGGGTGAAGTTTGAGGAGTTCAACGTTGTGGCTGGTGTGCTGATGTGGGGCGACCGCGTGGTGGTGCCTTTGAGCTTGCGGCAAAAGATGCTGCGGCTGCTCCACGAGGGCCACCCCGGGATCGTAACTATGAAGAAGCGAGCCAGGAGTGTGGTTTGGTGGCCAGCCATGACACCACAAATTGTGACTTTTGTGCAAGCTTGTGCTGTTTGCGCTCAAAATAGAGTTCTGCCAGCGAGGGCAATTCCTATTTCGTGGCCGCGCGCGGAGGAACCGTGGGCGCGCATTCACATTGATTACGCCGGACCCATCCAGAAAAAGATGGTGCTGGTACTGGTAGACGCGTTTTCTGGGTGGGTGGAGGCGCGAGTGGTGACTGTGGCAACGTCGGCATCGACAATTTTGGTGTTGCGACGGATCTTCAGCTCCTTTGGGTTGCCACACCTGTTAGTGAGTGACAATGGCCCCCAGTTCAGTTCTAGAGAGTTCGCATCATTTTTGGCAAAAAATGGCATCGAACACATCTTCTCTCCACCGTACCATCCACAATCTAATGGCACAGCTGAGCAGGCTGTCCGGTGGGTTAAAGATAAACTGGCGAAATTTACCCAAGGAGACCTGGAACTGAGACTTTTGCGGTTGATACTTTTTCAGCACGCGAACTTTAAGAGTAGGAACAACGAGACACCCGCCATGAATTTTCTGGGGAGGCAGTTGTTCACACACATCGACTTAGTGCGCCCCAGATTAGGCACAATGCGCGGCGAAACTAATTTTCATTTCAGAGCATTCCTGGTTGGCGATTTGGTGTGGTTTTGGTCGTTTCCAACAACCAAGCCACCATGGAGAGCAGGGACGGTGACAGAACGGCGTGGTGATCTCGTTTATGCACTGAGGGATGCGGAGTCGGGACGTATTGTGGTGCGGCATGTGAATCACCTCATTGCAAGGATTGAGAGCACTGCAGCTCCTACAGAGAACGCGGCGGAGTTGGAGCAGCGTGTGGAGCCAAGTTTGGAGACCCAGCCACCGCCTCAGTATTTGAATCGGCGACGACAGGGACAGCGGTTGTTGCCAACGACGGTGGCGACTTCAACAGTGGTCCTCCAAGCGCCGAGTGCACAAGCGACGACCTCGCAGGTCGCGACGGCGACTCCGACCCAGGCGGCTCCACCAGCGACGATAACGCCGGCGATTCGACCAGCGGCGGCGACGCCCGTACCAGTGACAACACCTCCGACGTCGCCGGGCACACCCACAGGAGGGCCGGTTCCAACCCCCACCCCCACGACACCACAAGCCCTGATGATCCCCCAAGCAGTGATCGACGAGCAGCAGGCAATTCCACCACGTCAAATTGCGCACGACCCACCCCAGAGGGTGCGCACGCGAGCGACCAGGAACGTGGATGTGAATTACAGAGAGCTGTCGTCGGGGGAGGAGGATGATGAAAGCGATACGGTGATGCCAAACTACCACAATTTGCCACCGGCGAGACCACCAAAGCGAGGGCTGAAAGTGGCGGAAATGGTCCATTTGGAACCTGTAACGGACCCAGACCAGCCAGGCCCGAGTTCAGCGGCGAATCCGCCAGCGAGAGAGGCACCTCGGACCGGTGCACCTACAAGGAAGACCAGCGCGGAACCAGCGCAGCTATATAGCAAGGAGGACGCGGAGCGCACGCGCCTGTTGTGTAGCTCTGTGGCGCAATAAATGCACGATAAATCGTGCTGGAAGCGTGAAAATAACGTGCTCACGGCAATGCATGAGCTGGAAAAATTGCCGTGATGCGTAAACGCGAGTTCGGGTCTGTATTGGGCCAGAAAACGCGTGTGCCACACTTATAACGACGTGTGGCACATAAACTAATACTGATAATTAACAAAATACACTTTAATTCGAGAAAACTTACATAATTGATCCAAAAACCATTGGAAAACATAGAGAAACACACTGGCTGTGTGCGCGGCCATTTGCAATCTGCCAGAGACATCTGGTGGCCGAAAATAGAAACAATAAGTAGAAATACACACAGAATAGAGGATGCATGATGCCAGATGGATAAGACACATCTAAAAGGCATCATGCATTCCCTTTACATAGAAACTAAGGAAAAACATAAGAAACAATACTAAATTACCCCGAATAAGAAAAGATAACCGATGGATAATAAAATAAACATTTCAAAGTCATTTCACATCGAAAAACGATTTAATTAGGTGAAAAGCGGTTCCAAAGTCCAACAATTCCCTCCTTCGATGTAAAATGTCGGTGTTGAATGATCGAAAAAGCTACTTCGAGACGAAAATGCGTGATAATAAATTCCGGAGGCGCTCTGAACTGAGCCACTTGGTGAAAATGTCGGATACATTTATCTCACCCGGAATCTTGCGGAGTTCGAAACATCCGGCAATATGCCACTCACGAAGCCAGTGAAATTTTACTCGAATATGTTTCGTTTTCGAGTTCTCGATGTCGTTGTTCGTGAACTGAATCGAGGCGAGGGCATCGGAAAATATGATCGGTTTCGATAATCGACGTAAAGGCGGAAATACTTGATAAATACTGTCCAACCAGTATAATTCCTTGACGATTTCGACTAATGCCACAAACTCGGCTTCCATGGTGGAGCAAGCAACACTGGTCTGTTTTTTGCAGCTCCAGCCAATGGGCACACTTCCGATGTAGACAATGTATCCGCCGAATGATCTCGATGTAGCGATGTCGGAGGCCCAAGAGGCGTCTGTGCAACCCCACAGTTGACTCGAATCGCATTTCGAAAGTTCGATGGAATAATCACTCGTATTGGCCACATATCGAAGAACTTGAAGCAAACACTTAATGTGGCTTTGGTCGTAGCAGTTGTTGTACTGAGAGAGAGCGATGACCGAGTATAAGATGTCGGGACGAGTGCGAGAAGCGAGAAAAAGTAACGATCCGATGAGCGACCGATACGGGAAATCCGGAAGATTGTCCAACGAGCCTTTCACGAGCGTGGTTCCCGGTGTAACAGGCACTTTAATGAGTGCATCGGACGAAACATTAAACTTTTTGAGGAGTTTATCGATGTAATTGCGTTGAGTCATGAAGACTTTCCCGTCACGACGCTCGAATTCCACTCCGAGCAACTTGGTTATCGGGCCGAGGTTGACGATTTCGAACTTGCTCGTGATCAATGCAAGAATACGGTCTCGGATGTTCTCCGACGCGTAAAATAAAACGATGTCGTCAACGTAAACTAACATGATGGCCGAATGTCCAAATGCGTAAACGCAATTACAAGCCGGAAATTTCTGGAATCCGAGTCCGGTTAACGTTTCATCGAGCTTTTGGTACCACATGCGCCCCGACTGATGAAGACCGTAAAGCGACTTGGTCAACAACCAGACGTTGTCGGGCGAGGAGCATGTGGCACCGGCGGGAATCCGCATGTAGATTTCGTGGTCGAGGTCGCCGTAGAGGTAGGCACATTTTACGTCGAGATGAGTATCCCTCCATCCCAACAAGACGACTAGAAGACAGAAGAAAAATCGGATGAGCACGAAGTTAACTACCGGACTAAAAACTTCATCGAAATCAACGCCCATTGTTTGGCGGAAACCTTGTGCGACAAGTCGGGCACGGTATCGATGAATTGTCCCGGTGGCGTCCGATTTTAACTTGAAAATCCACTTGCAACCTAGGACTGTCTTATCCGGTGGACGCGGAACCTCTTTGTAAACCTCGCGCTTCTTGAAAGTAGAAAGCTCCTCGTCGATTGCTTCGGTCCATTTCGGTGCTTCGGGCAATTTAACTGCTTCGGCATATGTGGCCGGTTCCCGAAAACACATGAAGACACGATGAGGCGATGGTGGAACATAGGGCATGTGGTGTTCCAAATTGCCAAAAAAGAAAATAGACTCGTCATACGGTAGCCGATGTGCGAAACAATAAGCGGCGATATCGTTCTGCGACCGCAAGCGGACACCGTGTTCCGGATAATAATAAACGTCGACCTTGATCTTTCCCGGGATTTGATCTTTCCGGAGATGTTCCTCTCTCCTCCATCCGCTGAAGGGCGAAACGCCGCCAATAAAACTCCAAGGGCAATGAAGAGCACGTAAAGGGGCCAAATTAGGCGTACCCGGAGCGGGAATAGGTAAGGCGGCCGCTTCGTCAAGAAGGTCGTCGTCAAAGTCAGAACCCTGTACAGACATCGCCGTGGTATCGTCAAGACATGGAAGAGTTGGGTAAGAGATCGAACGTCGCAGCTGGGGTAAACGCGTGGAACGTATGGTTGGAGAAAATTGGCCATGTCCTGCAACGGTCGCTGCAGTAACGGAGTCATCGGCAGCGGTCACGGAGCCATCAGGAATAGCCTCACCATCCAGAGGCACGCTTGCAGCGGCGGACGGGGCAAATGAAGCGAAAGACGGAGCGGTCGAAGCGACAGACTGAGCACGACTGATAATTCCATCATCGTCACTACTGCCGGCGGAAGAATCGTTATCCGAATCGCGACGTCGTCGAGGCCAAGGTTGAGTTGGGAAATTATCATGAAAAGTGACACGCGACGGGGTGTGGCCACGAGCAGGCTCCTCCATGGGTGGAGCATTGTCATCCGGATCCGGAACATAAAAGGGCGAGCGTTTAAAGTTCTGCCGTTCATCGATTTGGACGTGGACAGTTTCGGTGACAGTGTTCGTAGCCGGATTCAAAACTCGATAACCGCGAGTACCAGAAGCGTAGCCGACGAGAAATCCCTCCCACGCTCGAGGATCCAGTTTGTTGCGTCCAGGCGCGGTGAAGTGCACCCAGCACTTGGAACCGATTTTACGAAAATGTCTGACGGAGAGAGCTCGCTGGCGCCACAAAATGTACGGGATTTCGTCGTTGAGCTTCGAATGCGGACTTCGGTTCTTGATGTACACGAAAGTCACAGCAAGTTCGGCCCAAAGCGTATGCGGAAATCCGGTTTCGGATCTAACGGAGCGGAGATAATCGCCCATCGTCCGGTTCAGGCGTTCGGCGACTCCATTCATCTGTGGGCTCGCGGGGTTGGTCCGTTGCGCAACAATACCCTTGTCGGCGAGATAACGGTCAAAATCCCTTGAAATGAATTCTCCTCCACGGTCGGTACGAATCGTTTTGATCCGGCAATCGGCTATACGTTCGACACGGGAAACAAAGTCTTTGAACGTAGCGAAAACATCGGATTTACGGGCAATCGGGAAAAGCCAGGCATACCTGGTGGCGTCGTCGATAATGGTGAAGGCGAAATTAGCGCCACCAATGGAAGGCAGTCTCGACGGGCCCCAGACGTCCATGTGAAGCAATTCAAGCGGTTTCGTGGTCGAAGGCGCGGAAATCGGCTTATGCGAAGCACGCGTAGACTTGGCGACACGGCACGTGTTGCATGAAAGTTCCTGTCGAACAGCAGCTGGATCAAGTCCGTAAACCTGGGAGTTAGCAGCCAAAGTCCGCATGGCTTTGGTGTGCAGGTGACCCAGTCTGCTGTGCCACAATCCCGTGGCATCCGCGACGTTGACCGACGTAGTAACCGGTTTAGGAGGTGATGTTGCATTTGACTTAGCAACAGGAGGAGGTGATGTTGCGTTTGACTTGGCAACGGGAAGAGGAGAGGTGAGGGCATTGGAATACATCCGGATCTGTTGAGGTTGGGATCCGGGAATGGGAGCAGGACTGGTAGGAAAAAGTGAAGGGACCAGTAAGGTGTTGGAGGAGACGGGCAAGCGGAAATCGGTCATATTGTCAGCCGACTTCGTCTTAGCCTTGTTGGAAGACTTGGGCAATGCGGGAAAGTCCTCTTCCTTCGTCACTAGAGTGGTCGGTGTCGGAGTCGGAGGCAACGATGAAACGGGTGGAGAACTCGAAACATTAGTCGGAGCGGCGAATGGCGAGATAAGCCCATCCACGAAATAAAGTCCAGACTTCTGTTTCGCCCGAAGAACACTTAGTTTGATGTCCGTTTCATACGTATGCAATTCCGAGTTGTGAATGTGGATGTGATGTCCGCATTTATCAATCCGAGAAACCGAGATTAAGTTGGCGCCGAAGTCAGGTGCGAATAAGACGTCGCGTAGCATTACGGTGCATTCGCAGCCATCGATGAGCGACTTGACCGGAACGTCACCTTTGCCTGTGACCTTCGAACTGCCTTGTCCTAACTCGATGTTAAACGGGACAACGGAAACAAAGTTCGTGAACCACGCTTTAACGTGCGACACGTGGTCGGTTGCGCCGCAATCAACGATCCATTCGTGGGATTGGAGGAAATGCACAGTCGGTGCTGTAACAACTGGTGGCGCAGACAAGAGGTACGCAGCATCACGTCGCGGGCGGGAAATTTCACGGCTTTGACCACCCGGTTGCTGAGAATTGGTTCCCTTTCGACGTCGGTTTTTGCTGCGAGATCGTCCTTGTAGTGCAGCTGCCGGTTGCTGTTCCTTCGATTGTCGGCGCGGAAGAGGGCATTTGTTCGCGTAGTGGCCCATCTGATCGCAATTGAAACAACGAATTTGCGATAGTGGACGAGGATTGCGAGATTGACTGCGGTTGCGATTGTCCGCGGCGAATGTCGACGTCTTCTTCGTATCGTGGTCGGATTTCGACTTCAAACGAAGGTATTCCGACAAGAGCTGTTCGGACACTTTGGCCGGGGTAAAATTCGCCAACGGCCAATGGTAAATGGAGAACGTTGCCTGGTCGTAATCCGCTGGAAGAAAATCGAGGTACTGGTAGGCCTGATGTCGAGGGAGAATGTCCTCTCCGATGTCCTTCAATTGACGAACCATCAGGTCTACACGCCCCAGGAAATCGGGCATCTCCTCGTTCGGCTCCAGTTTCAATTGCAAGAACTGTCGGCGCATAGCTGCCTGACGGGCGAGTGAACTGGGGGCGTAGATTTTGGCGAGCATGTCCCATTGTTCCTTCGGTGTCTCGCAGCCATCGAGTGCCGACTGTTTGGCTTCGGATACCAAACAATAAATGGTTCCTAGGGCTCGTTCCTTCCGACGTTGATATTTGCGTTTCTCCTTGTCATCCGCCGTCTTCAGAAAATCCTCCTCGCCGTCTTCTGTGACGTGATGCCACAGGCCTTCACTTTTGAGCAACATCTTAACTGTTCGTTGCCATTGTTCGTAGTTGCCGGTCGTCAGGACCGGTACACGTCCCGACGTCGCTTCGGAAGCCTTTTGCATGATTGCGGAGGAAAAATCGTCGAAAAATTTCCGAAAATTGAAGCACAATTGACGAAATCGAAGCACTTTTCACTCGAAGCACTCGAAGCACTACCGACGCACACACAAACGTTGTTCGAAGCGGAAAGACCTCGACGGGGAGCCAATGCTAAAATTGGCTTGAAAACCTTAGACAAGTGTCCCCCTAACGTCCTTTATGACCACCTGGGGCCGCGGGAATGTTAGGTGGCGCAGGGCTCAGCCTTGTCTAAGAATACAGTGACGCTTGCCCAGATTTGGACGAAGGGCGCCAAGGATTCTAATTGACCCACACCAAAAAAACTTAAAACTAACAAATAAATTCGAAATCTGAAATAAAAAGAAGGAGAAGTTGATGAATCTGTGTGCACAGACGTCCCTGTGCACACCGCGCATAAAAAATGCGGAATTCTTCGAAAGATCGCCGACCGATTTCGAAAATCGGGAAAAAAATCGCCGTCCGATTGTGAAAATCGGGAAAAACTTCTGAAAAAAAAAATTCGCCGTACACCGGGGTACTAAGCGAGATGAAGTTCTATGTGGCCACACTGTACTGGTGTCTTTCCAGGCCTCTGCTACCACTTGTAGCTCTGTGGCGCAATAAATGCACGATAAATCGTGCTGGAAGCGTGAAAATAACGTGCTCACGGCAATGCATGAGCTGGAAAAATTGCCGTGATGCGTAAACGCGAGTTCGGGTCTGTATTGGGCCAGAAAACGCGTGTGCCACACTTATAACGACGTGTGGCACATAAACTAATACTGATAATTAACAAAATACACTTTAATTCGAGAAAACTTACATAATTGATCCAAAAACCATTGGAAAACATAGAGAAACACACTGGCTGTGTGCGCGGCCATTTGCAATCTGCCAGAGACATCTGGTGGCCGAAAATAGAAACAATAAGTAGAAATACACACAGAATAGAGGATGCATGATGCCAGATGGATAAGACACATCTAAAAGGCATCATGCATTCCCTTTACATAGAAACTAAGGAAAAACATAAGAAACAATACTAAATTACCCCGAATAAGAAAAGATAACCGATGGATAATAAAATAAACATTTCAAAGTCATTTCACATCGAAAAACGATTTAATTAGGTGAAAAGCGGTTCCAAAGTCCAACATGTTGCTACGTAGGATGGCGGATAAGAACAAAGAATAGGCAGAATCGCAGTACAGTTTAAGTCATTTCAAATTGAAAATATTTATTGGTTTTAAACAAAAAAATTGAAATGTTTAGAATTACAAAGGGAGTTTGTATTTGGGGAGGAATGCAGTGTTTTGCAATGTTTACCTTTAAATTGATAACAATGTTTTGAGTCTTTCTGTTGATTGCAATAATTGATAATTGCCGCGGCAAACAATATGATGTAACCAGAGCAACCAAGTTCTGGAATCCAGTGTATAAATTGAGTTGAATAAATGAGTGAAGCCGTGATAAGGTCTCTGATGTGAAATGACTGAGTTATTGTCGTGTGGAACGATTCACCAACCTCGTACCAATACGAGTCCTCGAAGATACGCACGTGTTTAGATGCGTAAACTTGATTCCGTACAGGATCCCAGACCCTGTAACCCCTGGTTGTAATGGCATAACCAATGAGTGCTCCCGCCCAAGCCCTGCCTTCTAATTTCCCTTTTCTGACTTGGGACGGAATATGGACAAAAGTTTTTGACCCAATGCATTTTATATGTCGTAAAGACATTTTCTTATTGAAAAATACTGTGTAGGGAATTTTGCCCCCAAGTCCCTCGTGCGGAAAACGATTTTTCAAATAGACTATTGTCGTTGCTAACTCAGCCCAAAGGGGGTAGGGGAAATCATTTTCCAGCATTAAAGCCCTCACGCCGCCAACAATGGTGCGATTGGCCCTTTCCGCCACAGAATTCATTTCTGGTGAATATGTATTCGTCCGAATGCATTTCAATCCAATTTTGGATGCATAAGCGTTCCAGTCGCGTGAAATAAATTCACCTCCATTGTCGGTTTTAATGCATTTCACTTTTCGTGAAGTTGTTCTTTTAATTTCTGTTAACCATCGTTTGAAATGGCCCAAAACCTCCCCTTTGGTTTTCATTGTGATTATCCACATATAGCGGGAATAATCGTCTACAAGGACGAAATAGAAATTGGCCCCACCCAAGGATGCTTCCTGTGATGCCCCCCACACGTCCATGTGTACGAGGTCTAAAATCCCTTTCGTAGAGATCGCGATAATTGGGGAAAAACTTGCCCTTGTGCTCTTCGCAACCGCACATGCGTCGCATGTCGACAATTCTTTATCGGACAAATTCATCCCAAAAACATCTTCACTTTCTGCTAATTTTATGATGCCCTTGGCATTGTGGTGTCCCATTCTGGAGTGCCACGTGTCCATACTCTGTGGTGTTTCCTTGTTTTTCACTTTGGGACCACCATTCCCGCTTTTGTTAATTCTTGCATTAGCATTAGCTTGGGGAACATTAGTTGGAGGTATTTGCACCTCATTCACTAACTTTTGCAAATTAATCGCCGTTGGCGCGTTAATCTTTTCGCTCGCTTGCGCTTTTAAGACGGGTGCGGACTTTTGAAGATCCGGCTTACTCAAACTTGTTAATAGTGCATTCTTATAATCTAAAATGGTTAATAAAGGTTTGACAAATTTCTCATCTTTGACGGATGATTTGATTAAGTCGAGGACAGCAGCCGCATCCTGGTACGCAGTTAATGCGGCTGTGTTTACATTCTCAGTGTCGATACGGCAGTTGACTCTGTACAATCGGTCACTGGTCCTAACTGCCGTAATCGACGGCTCCTCGATCTTATCTTTGTAAATAGACATTTTCCCATTTTTTACAATTGTGCACAATCCCGCTTGATCGGTGCGGCCGAGCGAAATCAAGTTTTTGCGAAAATTCGGCGCAAAATAGACGTTTTCCAATGTTACTTTCCTTGTCGTGTTTCCATAAAGTGAGGTAAGGATAACACTGCCGACTCCTTCTATTTTCGATTTGCCTTCTCCTTGCAACACACTGAAGTTGGACAAAGGCTTGAAATCGGTGAACCAGTTCCGGTTGAAGGAAAAGTGGTCGGTCGCCCCTGTGTCGACGTACCACTGCGAGTCGTACTGTCCGTGCGACACAAGAGACAATGGTTGAGCAGGGGCTTCCTCCAAAACTGCAGAATACAGCATGTGCGGTTCGGCTTCAAATGCGTTCACTTGGGTAAGGTTGGCCCTTTGCTGGCCTTTCCCTCGCCCGCCGCCACGACCGCCCCCCCGTTTCAATTGCGTCACATTAGAAGAAAATGTCCCTTGCTTTCGCGGTGAAGGGCATTCGCGGGCGAAGTGGCCGGTTCCGCCACAAGTAAAGCACGTGCCACGCGGAATCCCGGCTGAATTCGAAGTTTTCCCTCGAGGTTTCCAGTTGCTTTTCCCAAAAAATGCATTTGCGTTGTCCCCTGCATTTGGGAGAACGCCAAACTCGTTGTTTTGTTCATAAAGGCGATTGTATTCGCCGAGCAATCGATCTTTTACGTTTGCCGCCGTGAATTCAGCATCCCCCCAATGGTAAGCGGTTTGCTTTACTGCCTCGTATTGTGGGGGCAACATGTCCAAGTATTGAAAGGCGAGGAACTCGTCCGAGACGTCGATTTTCACGTCTTTGAGTTCATTTGCCTTTCTGTCCACTCTCCCGGTGAACACCAACATTTCCTCGTTTTCGAGAAGTTTCAAATTTAGGAATTCTCGGCGGAGCCGCGCCCGGCGAGCCCGTGTTGTCGGCTGGTAAGCCGCTTTTAGCGCTTCCCAAACTTTAGCTGCAGTGGGGCAGGCGACGGCAATCACCTGTTGCGGTTCGCAGCAGCTCATGCAAAGTGTGGACATGGCTTTATCCTCACGAGTATTGAATTCTCGTTTCTCTTTCGCCGTCGCTGTGTCCGGGAGTTTGGGCTCTGCGCCGCTGACGTGGCCCCAGACACCGTTATACTTGAGGAGAAGTTGGACCTGCACAGCCCACGTTGCATAATTGGTCCCATCCAGTTTCTTGACATCTTTGTAATCACTCGGTGACGAGGCCATCGCGATGACACAAAGGGTTGCAGAAAATGTGAGATGTTTGCGGAGAAAACACAATTTCGGAAATTATTCCGCACAAAACACTTCACAAGAACACTATCACGCAGTGCACAATTGTCTCTAGTCCCACAACCAAAAATTGAAGGCGAAAATACAGTTTCTGCCCGGGGAATCTCAATAAGTGAGATTGGATAACCTTTGCTGGCAATCCCCCAGCTCTTCCGTTCGTAGCGCCTAGGCCCGCGGGATGGTTGGGTGGCCGTGGATAAGCCCAGCAAAGAATACAGTGTAACGTGCCCGAATGGACGTAGGGTAACACCGACGCTAAAAGGGGACCACAACAAAACCTTAAAACTATACAGAGTTTCACGAAAGTATGCAAATAAATCAAAACAGTCTAGATGTGAAGTTGGCCAATTACAGGATCCTTGCGCCGTAATCGGTTCCCACGGTGTGTTCAACGTCGGCTTCACGTGTCGAATTAACTCACACGCACGCCGGGGTGCTAATGTGAAGAGAAACCCTCTCAACTGGTGCACCCTGCGTGCAAAACCAGGGTTTCCTCTTGAAATCGTCGTTGCGCACGTCCGCGCCTTCGTAATTCCACGTCGGGTGGAAATCACGGCTCTTCGTGCTAAATATGGCTGTGTACGTGGACTTACACGTAAACACAGCTCCAAAACGAATATTCACCGTCGATGGCGATGAAAAACGATCAAAATGGTCGCCACAGAACAAATCTTCGTCCTCGACGATCCTACGACAAATATCGGTCGTTTTGCGTCGAAACTCCGTCGTGTCGACGTGAATGGGCGTCGTCTCGCTGGCAATACTGATTGCCTCGGCAAAATAACGTCGTGTTGGCGTGTATCGGTTCAGATGCACGTCTGGGCTGCGATTCGCTTCACGGCCGAATCCAAAATGGCCGCCGCAGGAAAATTTCACGACGACGACGGAAAAAGTGCTTATTTCGCACAGAAAAATTTCGAAATAAAGCTGCTTACACACTAAAATGTCCGTAGTAATGTCCGCACACGTTGCCAATCGTTTCCAATCGATTTGGCGAAGAAAATCCGTCTGCGTCGGTCGGTTCGCGTTTGCGGCGAAGTCGGGCGACGTCTTGGCTTCGTCTCGCGTCCAAAAAGGTCGGAAATCCTTTACAAACTGGTCAGGCCGTCGAGAACCATCCTCTGCTACCATATAAAGCGATTTCCCGGCCTGGCAGAGTCGAATAAACTGGCGAAACAAACTTCAATTGGTGCGCGACACCGACTTGCGTGCGCCATCTTTTATTTCAACATAACAAGAGTAAAAACATACACGGGTTCGAGACTAACAAAGCACTCGAGAATAAAAGAGAACAAATCATTGTATTCCCAATGATTTATTCTTTACAATGAATAAACAAAAGCAGGCATAAGTAATGGATAACTTATCAATAAACCAAACAATACAAAGTTTGCTCTTTCAAGCAGATGATAACATTGGCGCATACTATTATAAGTAAATGTTCAACCGCAGTACGTAACAAGCATGGGTAAAAATCGAGATCGGTTGAACACGACATCGAGACATAATATAACAGTACACTGGTTGCATATAATCGGAAATTATGCAACAGATCAAATACGCGAATTATTAGCGTCAAACAATCAAACATCTCAAATCCGACCAAATCCCAATATTAAATGCGGTCCCCCTATCGGTGATGACTCGCGTGGGGACCCACATCCGCATACACAGTTCTCTCACTTTTCGACATGTTTCTTTCGCACTTGTTGATTTTGTCGCCCTCAAAAATGTCACCTTCGAGTAATTGCACACTGCCACCAGCACATATTTGTAACCTCCGCTCTTTGGGAATGGCCCTACGTGGTCCAGGTGGACTGTGTGCCACGGCAGCTTCTCTCGAATTATCATATTCAGTGCCCCTGGTCGGCGTCCCCCCGGCTCTTTGTAAATTAAACATTTGACGCAGGATCCGATGATGGCTTTTACAAATTTCCGCATTCTCGGGAACCAAAACCTCTTGAGAATCGCATCCATCGTCCCCTCTGTCGCCGGGTGCCCGTGTGACTCATGCACTTCCCTCGTTATTTGCCGCTGTATCCCTTTTGGCACGTAAATTCGTTTTCGTTTCTTCTCTCCTTTTCTACTTAAAATATGGCACACGTGTCCATTTTTGAGTGTGAACTGCCGTATTTTGTTCTGCATCCGCTCGGTCAACCCCTCATTGTTATTTTGCAATAAAGCATTTTTAATCTCTCTACACTCAATGTCGCTCATCTGAGCAGCCTCCAGCCAGTCTCCCCCCATTAATCTAATCTCATTCACTCGGAATCGACTCATCACCTCGTTCTCCTCGGTTCCCGACTGTTGGCACGGTTCGGCATTTCTGCTGAGCGCGTCGACGTGACTCATTAGTAGTCCCGGCCGATGTACGGCTCTAAAATCGTACTCGGATAGTTGCAACACCCATCTGCCTATGCGAGGGGTCAGCCAGGGCCGTTTCGACCTATGAGGCGAAGAGGCAACCGCCAGGTGGCCATGCCGTGGTAAGTAACTTTACCAAGGCATGGCCACCTGGCGGCCGCCTCTTCGCCTCATAGGTAGAAACGGCCCTGGGGTCAGCTCTTTCTTTTTCAACCCGTATCTAACCGCCTCGCAGTCGGTAACAATGACAAACTCTGCCCCTATACATACATTCTAAATTGTCGTACCGCCCATACCATCGCTAATAATTCCAATTCTGTGGAGTGATACCGCCGCTCGCAGTCCGTCGTTGTTCGGCTTGCGTACAATACTGGATGCAATATTCCCTTCTCGTCCCCCTGCATCAAAATTGCCCCTAACCCCTCCTGCGACGCGTCTGTGTGTATTTCGCATGGGCGTGTATTATCAAACACCTTTAACAATGGCGCTGACACTAACTCATTAATCAAGTTTCTAAATGCCGCTTCACACTCCTTTTTCCACATAAATGGCTCGTTCTTGCGTGTTAGGTTTGTCAATGGCTTGCACTTGGCTGCATAGCCCGCCACAAACCTCCTAAAATAACCACACAACCCCAAGAAACTCCTAACTCCTTTCACGTCCCTCGGCGTTGGAAAGTTGCTAATGGCGCTTGTTTTCTCCAACCCTGGTCGCAACCCCTCCGCCGCCAAACGCAACCCCAAAAAATTTACTTCACTGCACAAAAAATGACATTTACTTAATTTTAATGTTAACTTCGCCTTTCTCATTTCAACCAATAAAGTTTTCATTTTCTGAAACAACTCATCAACGTTTTTAGCCCCCTGTAATAAATCATCCATATATCGTCTCATTATTTCTCTCGGAAGATGGCCAAACGCCATTTCCATCATGCGATTAAAAACAAACGGCGCGTTTACAAGCCCGAATGGCATTCGAGTAAACTGCCATTTGTTCGCCATTGTCGAAAATGCCGTCTTTTCCTGTGCGCCCTCTGTTAATTCTACCTGGTAATACCCCGCAGCCAAGTCAAACACAGAAAAAATCACCCAATCGTGCGTGCCATCATAAATCTCCTCGATTCTCGGGCAAGGAAAATGTTCCTTGACCGTTGCTTCGTTTAAGCATCGGAAATCAATACAAATTCGCATTTCCCCGCAATTTTTCCGTACTATTGGACTATTAAAAGCACTATTTGATTTCTTTATAAACCCTGCCCCCTCTAACTCTCTAATCATTGCGTCGATTTCTCGTTGCTGCGCCACTGAGTATGGATATCGCCTCAAATTTACCGCCCTATCAGTCGTCAATTTAATGTCCATTTTTAAATTTTTGAATTTCCCCACTTCAGACAAATTTGTTGCGAAACAGTCCCTAAATTCATTAACCAGCCCAACTAATCTCAATTTGTTTTCTTCCGACACCCCCTCGCCCACTTTAAGATCGTGTAATGAAATAACAGACTCACCCCTTGATTCCACTCGCTTCACTTCGCTGCATTGCAATGACGGTGCGTCGTCAATCATTTCAACGTGTCCCAATTTCTTCCCTTTTTGCACTCGAACTGCTGCCGCCCCCCGGTTCACTATTGGTATTCTCATTCGTCCGTCTTCCACGTTCGTTACTCCTTCCAACACCTCAAGTTCATCAAAGTTCAAAAGTTCGTTGCACACATAAACAGTTCCGTCGTCACCTCGCACTTTCATTTCAATAAAATTTATCGACTGCGCTTCAATTACCGTCTCTTCACCCGTCACCAATGCTCTCGGCTTCGCTCGCACCTCCGGTTCGATGCGTCAAAGTCCCCCGTCGATCGTCGTCGTGTCGCAAAACGAAATCTTCCCGCTCTCCACCGTCATCTTCACGCCTTGATGCTCCAAAAATGGCTGCCCCACCCAAATGTCCGTCGACATCACCTCATCGTCAACAACGTAAAATGGCACCGCATCCACCGTCACGTCGTCCGTTTCCACGCAATATTCCGTGCGGCCCAAATAAACTTGTTCATCCTGGTTGATCCCGTAGTTGAATCCACGAATTTTGTACGCAAATTTCGGCTCGTCGATTCCCGCCTGCCTCGCGAACGTTTTACCGACCAAACACAACTCACTCTGCGTGTCAATGCCTGCCGTGCACGAACGTCCCGCGACCGTCATAATAGTTGTGAATTTCGGGATCATGGCTTCTCCTACGATCTTCTTGCACGCGTGCGTCTTCACCTCCTTCGGTCTCGTCGATTTCCGCTCTCGTTTCGGCTCTGGGCACTTGTTGGCGTAGTGACCGCTCGCCTCACAGTTAAAACACTTGACTTTTGGGCAATTTGCAGAAATGTGCCCTGTCTCCTTGCACCCAAAACACCGGGCCTTGCCTGTGCACTCGTTGGCGCGGTGCCCCTCCTCTCCACACTTAAAACAGGCCGTGTGTGGTTTTCTCACACTCACTCTCTCCTTCAGCACGGTCAGCTTTGGTTTGAATTCGCTTTTTATCTCACTTTTCGCACTCACATATCTAGACTCAATTGTTTTCACATCTCGAATTATCTCGCCAATACTGCTATATGATTTCAAATAAATTGCACTCATTACCGTTTTGTTTTTGAGTCCGTCCACGATGTAATCACGCGCCTCCGCCAAATTTAGCTTCAATTTGCTACACACTGCCCACTTTCGGTGCACGTACGCTTCGACCGTATCGTCGGGTTTCTGCGGCGCCTGCATCATGGCCTGCTTTTGAGCAAGGGTCAACTCCTGATCAGGAAAATCGCGTAAAAAACACCGGGCCCAATCGCTGTAAGACTGCATTCGCACATGCATAGTTGTTCGTTAAGGAAGTCAACTTTCTTAGCAAAATCACACTTATCAATTTTTAAAATTGTTGCCTTTGCAAATTTATGGATGGATTGTACCGTTAAATTTTATTATAAAACAATTAAGGATTAGTTCAAAAACAGCTGTCGACTGGTCCAGTTTTAGCAGAGAGGTTGTCTTTGACGCGTTACTAAACCAGTCGCAAAAAATTGGAGGAGGAGGATCGATCGTAGAAATTGATGAATCAAAATTTGGCAGAAGAAAATACTACAGAGCTTCCACATATTATTGTTTCTTTATGATACACCCACCTAATTTCTGCTAATCCTTTAGGACACAGAGTCAAAGGCCAATGGGTGTTTGGTGGGATTGAACAAGGGATAGGAAAACTATTTCTGGTCACTGTGGAAAAAAGAGACACCCACACCCTTTTAAAAATTATACAGCAATATACTGTATACTGCCAAAAACGACCATTATTTCCGATTGTTGGAAAGCATACAATTGTCTGGAAGAGAAAGGTTTCCAACATTTAACTGTAAATCATTCAATAAACGATAAAGATCCAGAAACCGGCGCCCACACCAACACAAAAGAAAGTACATGGCGGCATGCAAAACAAGTTTTACCAAATTATTCTCGCAAGAAAGCGTTCTTTGAAGGTATAGATAAAAGGTAAATCTCGTTTTAAATAAACAATCACTAAACAACAGAATATTTCCAGGTTATTTAGCTAAATATATGTTCATGAAAAGTTGTAAAATGGAAAAAAGGAACTCAACACTAGCATTTTTAGAAGCTGCAGGAAATTTGTACAACCCATTGAACCCGATTGAACCTGATATTGAAGAAGAAGAAGTTGAAAACTTGGAAATTTCTTTTGAATGACTTTTTATTATTTTTACATTCATTATTTCATTTAATCCGTTTTACATTCATTATTTCATTTTATCTCTTTTATATTCATTTTCAGGTTGAAATTGGAAATGGTGTAATGTTAGATAAATTGCAACTTGAAAATGAGAAATCATTTAGCAATTCTCCCTCAATATTTGCTAGACAAGTAGCAAGATTGGTATTTAGCCCTAATAAATTGGCCACATGTTCACTCAATGGCAGATAGAGCAACTCAAACAAGGATAAAAGGGTTTTGCCTTTTTCTGAAGAAAAGGTTATCATTTTGCTGCAAAATTACCGTATACAGAATTTGATAATTTTTTCTGCAAAATACTTTATTGCATAGCATGTCGAATTCTGCAGAACTTTTTTTTACCTAGGAAGTGAGTTGTTTTTGGAACTTGCTTGAGTTTGTAAGAGCCAAACTGCGATAGCTCATAGCTCTTTTCACACTTTCTTAATGACATGTTCTATTCAGTTTCAGCCCGGAACATGTCCGTAACGAACATTTATAAAGAAATTGTGGGTCAGGTTGCAATCAACATAATCTCCAACGTTGCTGGAGAATTAGTGGACCACTTCTTTAATGAAGAAAATACAGAAACATCGACCAAAAATCGACCAAAAAATCGATTAAAAAATCGACAAAACGTGAACAAGCAAATGTGTGTTTTCTGATCTCAAAGACCGAAAGTTGATAAAGCTGGGTTATAGCATTAGAAAATTCAATCCAGGGTTTTCGTCAGGAGGCATACAGGGTCTTTAGTTTTAATAATGTAATTTTTAAAAAAAAATTTCTAAATTTGTTTAAAAATATTTATCTATTTAAATTTAAATTTATTTCTCACGGTATAACAACTTCATGAACAGCAAACTGGCACATCCACCCAAACTCGAAAAAAGACTGTTGCAGGCGATTTATCGCAAAAGAAAAATCAAGAAATAAATTTGCTCACGGACGATAAACCCGCGAAACCGGTTCAGGGAGTAGAAGACCAATGGTCCTCGCCTCAGACTGTAGCGCCAGTCATAGGGAACACGAGCACCATGGCTTTTAAGTGGGTCCCATTTATTGGCGAGCGGATGGAGACCCTTGAACTAGCGATCAATTACCACCCAAAACCACAGCATGAAATAGCATTAACCATAGTAGCAAATCCTCTCATTAAAGTCTTGCACTGACCCCGGAAAAAAAGGAGTGGATCAACGCCAGCATGATAGTTATTATGAAAGCAAATGCATTCTTGACAAAAAATGCACAAAAGGATATAACTAACATTTTGAAGCCGCTTGCCTGTATGCTACCATGGCAAAGGAAGAGATTAAAAAGAAAATAAGAAAAGGTTTTGCTTTTATATTATTCCTTTCATTTTTTCATTAGGTTGTGTTAATATGTAGCAGAGAGAACAGCCAACAGTTAGGTTCGTTTACATCCTTTTGGCCTATGCTGTTTCGTAATTTTAAGTAGATTGAATGTTTTAGACAGCACCATCATCACAGAGAAGACGCTCACCTCAAAGAATTTGTCACCCAAATGTGGCAAATAAATAAGGGGAAAATTCCAAACGAATTTTTCTTTAAAAGTACTGAATTAAGGTACATATATTGGACAAGCCATAAATAACATCATTTATTTGTTGATGTTATACAATACAAGTGAGAAAGACGACAGAGATAGCAAAAGGAAACGATTAAGTGACAAAAACCAAGCATCAAGGAAACCAAAATCAGCGCCAGGATAACCAGTGTCAAAAACCAAAGCCATGCCTAATCAAAACCAAACAGACAAGAAGATTCTTGGGATTGGAAAATTTCTGAACGAATCAGAGCCATTAAGAATTTTAAATAAGATAAAAATAGAGATAAGTTTTGGTGGCACCACTCCGTTTGTGGACAAAACCATTTGACATTGACAGAAAATGTGAATGCCATATTCATATGCGGCCTTACAATACAAACTCATGAAAGCAAATGCAATCATAAAAAAAAATACACCAAATAATGTAAATACGAGAAATATGAAAAATAAAATCGAAATCAGGGGATGACCAGAGCTCTCTTTTGGTTCCACTGAATCTACTCATGTCATCAGTTTCCCCAGGGGTGACCACGAGGAGGTAGAGAGTTGGATTTTACACCCCCAATGAACAAGTTACGTGTTGATCGGAGATTAAAACTGTTCGAATCCAAATTAGGCCTCGAATTGGAACATCAAACACGAGCTGAGATAACGACGGAAAATGCTAAAACAGAAAAACAATTTTCTTTTGAACCAATACCCAAATACTGAATATAATCATGCCGAACAACATATTAGCCAATAAAGTATAACAGTGACCAATACGAAATCAAATTCCAACGAATTTTCTCGGCCCGAATCGACATGGAACATCGCTCGTTAACAGCGAGGATGTGACTACGGGGTTTCCCGAGAAAAAACACGATCAACCGCTTGACGTAGAAACAATCCTTAACACAGTAGCAACAGAGACGACAACTTTTATATTCATTCGGTTGACTACAATTTAACACGAATTAAAAAAGAATTTCAAAATCATCAAGCCATCAGCTGTTTAGTATAAAGAGTATCATAAATATTTTCATGTAAATATTATTTAAAGTGTCATTAACCATCCAAGTAGAATTGGCGACAACTAATTTGCTTTCGGTCGGATTGCGCATGCGCACACATTTTAAACAACAAAACATGTTTAGCTAATTTTGAATATAATTTTCCTGCGTAAACATTTTTTCAGCCTTTAAGCTGGCTAAAAAAATAAACTCTAATAAATAACTGTTTCAATGCGGCCAGCCCTATTTATTTTATGTATTTATTTGCTTATTTGACACGTATTTTTAGATTCATTAGGTGCATTCAAAGTCAAATGAATTATTTGACTGAAATGACTGATTTGACTGATTTGACTGATTTGACTTAACAGTCACAGGAAATGATGCAATTTACATCATCAGATGATAATCGAAATTTGAAAAATCATAATCTGCTTATTTTCATGATTTTTTACAAGCTTTTCAAAAAATTAACTTACTTTAATATATTCACAAAAAAAAAACATATTTTATTTAATTTATTTAATTTAATTTAATTTAATCCAATATATTTACTAAAAAATTAACTCTTTATAAAATTAAAAATATTAATGTTGAAAAAGTATTATTTTCACTAAAAAAAAATCCACTGCCCAGTGGAAATGCTCAAAACATAAATTACATGCAAACGAGATTCAATGTTTGCAGGTTAGTAGCGCTCTTATAATTAGGTTAGTAAAATGCTAACACAACACTAAGCTAGTTTACAATAATATTCAATGAATAAATTCAAAAATAAATTCAAAAATAAATTCAAAAATAAATTCAAAAATAAATTTAAAAATAAATTCAAAAATTCAAATAAATCAAGAAAATCTTCAAAAATGATGTTTTCAAGAAGTTGAAAGGTTTGTGAAGTCATCTGGTGCACTTCACATGCTTTTCCTTGAAAATCTGGTCCAAAATATCCATAATTCTACTGGTTGAAATATCCGAAACAATCCACACACTTCACGTGTATTTTTCTGGTCAAAATGTCCAAAATTCACAATTTTCGCTGGTCTATGGTGTCCAAATCGATTCCCACACTTCACGTGTGTTTTCCTCTCGAAATTTGGGTCCAAAAAACGTCCAAAAACATGCAAAACGTTCAAAAATGCCTCGCACGAGTCCAAATGGTACAAACCGTCATCTGGGCGCATTCTGTGCTGCACGGCACGTCCTTCGCGAACGTTTCGGCGACGTTCCTCGTTGTCCGCGAACGTCCGTGCGACGTTCCTCGTCGATTAGCGGTCGACGCCGCGAACGTGTCGGAAATGTGCGGCCCTGGCAATCGTACGATCGGCGTGCGCTCGAAAACATAAATTTGTGTTTAAAAATGTCAGCAATTACTAACCTTGCTTTTGCCTAAGTATGGCTGTTCAGCTAGGTAATGAGCACTGCTCATTTCTTGAGTCCTTGACCAGTTTCTTGCTGGATTCCTCTTTTCATGATAAACTGACTGGGGGCATCCATCTTGAATGACTTATTCCAGTAGCCAAATAATTCATGTGCTCAGCCATGATTGGAGGAATTTTTCCATCAGCCACTTATTGATAAGTCATGATTGGAGTGACTTATCAATAGGCCACTTATTGCAATTTAATTATCTTTTCAGTGATGTAAATTACATCATTTCCTGTGGCTGGTAAGATATTTCAGCCACATCAGCCAAATAATTGTTCACTTTGTATGGAGTTTAACCAAATGACTTACATGAATTATTGATAATTCAGATTATGATAAGTCAAATTTGGATTTTAACTTTGAATGCACCTAGTGTTTTTGACCCTGACAAAATATGATATGTGATAATGTGACCTTAACTTGCAGCACTTCGAGAAATCTATCAACTTCACTTTGCGCATTTTCTTATTATTGGCGCTCCAACTCGCCCGTATTTTCTTGCCAAACCTTGGCCGTTCCTTCCAGGGCCGCCGCCGCGTTCGTCACCTTCGTGGTGTTCGTCCAGTGGTAATCTTTTCCGTACTCTTCCACTATCTGGAGCCATTCCGTCGTGGTTCTGGTCTGGTCTCGCTCGCCCGAAAATTTTGGTAGCTTCGGCGCCGTTCGCGTTTCGCGCCGCGAATTTTCTAACTGCATTTGTGCAATCAGCAACTGTACGGCCTTCTCGGCTCCCGTCGCATTAGCATCTACCGTTTTCTGCGCCTCTCGTAACAGTGGGTCGTCGTCGTCTTCCTCCTCCTCTTCCTCCTCGTCGGCGACCGCCTCGCCTGCCGCCTTCCGCATCGCTCGCCACATCTCGACCGCCATCTCTGCTTTCCGCTTTCGGAACGTTGTAAGCCAGAGTTTCTTCATCTCGGGACGCATTTCCTCCGTTCTCAGGATCAAAAGGTTCTCAACTGTGGGTATTTCGCCCCTCGCAATCATCGCAAGTACCGCCGGGATGTCCATTTTGCTTCTTTTCGACGTTCAAACTGCTTTTTGACCACGCGTCGCTGCTTTGCTCTTTGTCTTGGGTTTTTAGGCCTCGCGCCGCTTTTCCCCACTCTCTGCTCACTCTGGATTCCGGTTCTGGTCACCACACACTTATTTTTCAGTTCACAATTTTGTAGAACATCCCACTTCTGATGTAAACTTAAATGTTCTCTCGATTGAAACTTGGTAAAACTTTAAAAGGACTTTTGCCAAAATGGCCACACATCTAGTCAGTCTTCCAGTTAAAGCAAGAATGTTTTATTTTACAAGAAAATGTACAAGGTTTTAATCTTTTAATCTCTTTCAAATCGCTGCTTGCATTCCTCGCGTTGGCGCTCGTGTCTTCTTGGCGATCCTGTCGCCCTCTGGTGTCACCTCTCTGCGTTGCTCTTTTATATTCCACACAGCAAATTGAGACTTTTTATCTTATAAAAATAAAATAATTTAGGCATTAAAAAAATATGGTGGTTTTTCTTGTTTACTTGCATAATAATAAAAATTTGAATACATTTATTGAACAAATTCAGTACTTTTGAAGTAGAAATTTAAGTTTTGCCACAATGGCTGGCTTTACTTCAGCTGATTTGTTTCATTTCAAAATGAAAACATTTAACTCAAGATGGATGAGATAAGTTGCATAGTACTAAATCGATGGAGTTCTACAACTTTTTAATTGGAAATTTTGCTGTATCTTAAACGGTTTAAAAGTTAAGAAGTGAATGACCTTGAAGATGACCTTCCGGGTCAAATTTAAGGTCACCACTGGATAGCCCACCATCAACTTCCTATACACCTACATCAATAGAATTGATATATCTTCGGTCATTTTCAAGAAAAAAAGGTGTTTCCAGACTTTTGACTCACCCTGTATAACATTTAATTTTGAGTGTATCAAATACAGTGTTGTTATACAAACAGAGAATATTTGAAAACTTGAGTAAATTTGTGAGGCTTACAGAGTATACTCGTGGTTTTTTCTCTGACGTTAAAAAAACATTTTATTTTTTCTACTTTTCTTGCCAATTTCTCTTACAGCGATACTGGCCGTTCGTGTCTTTTGAACTTGATTTGTTTACAATTATGCACTTGTTCCAAGAAACAGTCCTGGCTATAAGATATATCGCCATTTCCTGGCATCAGATACTTGTAGTAGCTGTTTTAATATCACTACGAATTAATCACACGATGATGGTAAACTAAATATACTACCGGTACCGGTACTTACTATTTGATTTGAGCGCGAAGCAATAGGTACTTGAGACTCAACTAGTGATGGCATCTAAAAATGTCATAAATTTTAATGTTTGAAATGTGTTTTTGTCATTGTGCAAGTAATCAATGTACACCCGTGGAAAAAAAAAAACTTCCCTTGATTACTAAAGTTTTAAATTTTCCCACCAGAGGCATAAAAATCCACTGAGTTTGTGTGACATCACAGAACTAAACCTGGATCTCAAAATGGCTGACCTGTTTTGTTTACACATGCACTGGCTGCCATACTGTAATATTTGTGAAGAGAGGTTTACAGAATGAAACAAATTGAATACTGTGATGAGCATTTTGCTGTGCCGTAGGAGGTATTAGTTTGAAGGTATTCACTGCTTTTTTATTCAAATTGTGATCACATTGTTTAAAAATTTTATTTGTTAACATTCTTTTCAGTGTTATATTAATTTAAATTTTGCTTTAATATGACTAATATCTTCATCATATAAGACATTTTCATCAATGTGGTCATAATCATGTTGTGTCATAATCTTGCTGCCCTGTACTTGTTTGGTTAGAAATAGTCCATAATTTTTTTTCAATATTATGAATAGAATTTTTTTAATTTTTGCTTGTTGGTTTATTTTTTTTACTAATGTTTTTTTAATAATAAATTAACAAGTTGTTGGATAATTTAAAACAATACCCCTGCATCTTAAAAGACCAGTTAGTCTATTCGTTTCTTGAATTGTAAGACGTGGCATCTTGATTTTTAAGATTTTGTATCTGCTGTTTTTTATTTAGCTAATTTGCATTAATTTTTCCAAAAATTTCGGTAAAATAATTTTAATACGTTACATTTTGGAGGGTGTCCATGTGGTGTTGTGTCGCTTAAGGCCAATCTTTTGTGGAGATTGTTACCTTCATACCTAAGACACTTTAACGCTAAAATGTAAGCGTGATAATTTTTTTTTTGCTTAGAAACAATCAAACTTTTTCTTTATTTTTTTTATTAATATCTATTTTCCTTTTGTTAAGTTTAAGTATTTTAAAACCCCTTATTTGACTATTCCCAACGAAAGTCATGATTTGGGGTTGTATGTCAGCTCTGGGGGTGGAAGAATTTATAATTGTGAATGGTCGTGTTAATGGAAAGGTTTATTTGGATATGATGGAAAAGTTTCTCATTCCAAGTATTGAAAATTTGTATCCTGCCAAAGTTTTCCTCTACCAGCAAGACAATGCACCATGCAATGAATCATACCGTGCACCGGAAACAACAATAATTACCGATTTCGAAACCGGGTTTCTTCCGTAATGCAAACCTATTCCTTGACGTCCTGGAATGGAGCTATGGCTCTCACCGAGGATTTGAGCGTGCACGTTGACTTTTCCTGTATAATTTGGTGCACATTCCCCTTGTAGCATAAACGTATGTTTAGATATGTGTTGCTGGGTTGCTGTTTTGTCAGCGTAAAGCAACTCAATTAGTTAGTGTTTATATAACTTAACTAGTTTGCCTTGAGTGTTCTGTTACGCGCGGCTGAATACATAATAATCCTATTGTTGTGTATAAATGAGTGTTATGATTTGATAATCAAATGTGTATTATTGCCACGCTGCTCCGTTCCTACATATTTAATCATTGATTCAATATTAATTAATTATACTTATTGTTGTTATGAAGTCAGATTTATTTACATTTAATCGCTATGGATTTATCCAGGCCAACAAGAGCAAAGAACTTCCTGGTTCTCCCCTCTTGTTGTGACGCAGACACATTCCTTTCAAGGTTGTAACTGTAGCATAGTCTATGGATGGCCGTTCGCTTCATAGATTCGTGTAGAAACTGCTTCCTTTGGTCTCCCACACCAAGGCGAAGAACGGTATGTTCAGTTGAATTAGCATTCTCTTTAATTATCTCTTAAGTCCTATTGTTGTGGTATTATAATTGATTGAGAGCTAGGTTTTCCCGTCACACGGTCGTTTAAATCCGTTTGCACAAACTTTTAAACAAAAATCTCGTTTAAAAGCTCGTTTAAATTGGTTTAAATTGGTAATTTAAGTGTTTTATTTTATTTTTTTTCATATATATTTTCCGATCGAAATTTTTTTTAGTTCCACGTTAACCGAAGTATCCTAGGTAATAACGGCTATGATTTAAACACCCCCCCCATCTTCAACTCACTTTACCCCCAATTATGATTTTACTTATCCCCACTCAAAACACCCCCAATTAAAGTTTATTAGCCCCCTAACTGTTTAACCCCCAAGTAAATTTATTTTTCCCCAACTAACTTTTCCCCAATTATTATCCAACGTACCCCAAGTTTTTTTCAATGTACCCCAACACTTAATATTTTTCTGCAATTTTCTTTTCATTGGGAACAAAATTGGGAACATTCTTTGCCTCCGGTGGAACAACAAGCAGATTCTCAATAACTGCAATCCCTATGATGTGTTTGCAGATGTAAGTCTTGGCAAACACAGGGCATGTGCAAGTCCCAGCGCTCCAGTCATCATTAGCAATCTTTACGTGCCACAAACGACTTTTTGACTGGATGTATGTCTCAAATCGGCGCCAGCTTTTTCGTTGTTCTTGACGCAGGTATGTGTCAATGGTGTTGTCATTTAAGCCAGGCTGTCCACTCGGGGTGATGTAGTATGACTTCAGACGATCCGTTGACCGGACAATCGCATGTTTCCGCTTCTATGTCCACATATTCTCAGAACCAATGTATTCTTTGGCTTCTTCAGCGCACAGAAATGTTCTAATTGTTGGAGTTTGGAGCAAGCACATGGCGCCAGCCTGTTGATGTCGCATGTTTCCGGTTGAGTGCGACGGCGATGCATCGAGTTTATTGCCGTATCTTGTCCTGAGGTTGTGAGTTGCTTGTTCTGGATTTTATCCCGCGTGTTACAATATTCCAAGCGGCTTATTGTTTAGTTTGTTTTGGCTGCTTATCGATTGATAATGCAAGCATTTAGTTGCCTTTTATGTAAAGGACAAATCAATGTTGATTATCCATTGATTTGTTCTCATGTTTTATGTATTGGTTGGCTGAGAAGAACAAATCTCATGCCAACTCACTTGTCTTTATGATTTGGTCGAATAAAATGGCTGCCGACGGTTTGTCAGCAATGTCAGCACATTTTAACTATGGCTGCATTTTTCCAACTCACTACACATTTAGTAAATCCCAATACTAATCTGCTTCCATTCAAACGCCTTACGCTTCGCTTGTGGCTCGCAATCGGAATTACAATCGGAATTGGATTCAGAATCGATAAAGACAAGTCGAGTGGGTGCCATTGCGAGACAACTGAATTGATAGTTTATTCAAAAATAGTTTGGGGGTTTATATACCCCCGATAATGTCACGTTCTGTAAACGTGACGGCTCACTCGACCAATCAGTGTCGAGTGGGCCAATACTGTTACAAGTGTATTGACCAATCCAACACCTTGCATACCCAGTATCCTACGCGGGGACCGTTGGGGAAACGTTTTACCTAGTTGGGGTACGTTCGAAAAAACATGGGGTACATGGGAAAATAATTGGGGGAAAATCAGTTGGGGGAAAACGAATTTACTAGGGGGCTCACATGTTAGGGGAGTACTAAACTTTAATTGGGGGTGTTTTGAGCGGGGGCGAATTAGATCATTCTTGGGGGGTAAATGAGCCAAAAATGGGGGGGGGGGAATAATTTGTCGCCGGTAATAACGGCACTGTAGAATTGGGCATCTTGATTTTGATTTGAGTTTTCACTGCGTCATTTATTTGCAAATTATTAATCGTAAGTTTTTTCTGTTTATAGTATTGTCATCTACCAGTTTTTTTCAAACAAAAATAATTTTTTTCAGATTCGGACACGATGTGTCAAAACTGATGTGATCAGTTTTTTTTTATATGTTTTTAATTTATATAATCAATTTTATTCTGCTTATTTTCAATTTATATAATCAGTTTTATTCTATTTGTTTTTTATTCATATCATTTAGAGTTTTTATTAGATAATTTTCAGTGTTTTCAATTATATAATTTTAGTGTTTTGTCTAATTATATTTCAACTTTTAGTTCACATTTGTTTATAATTTCGTTTGTGTGGTCTTTGCCTTTGAGTGACCCCTCCTCATTGAGGGGGATTTGGTGTTCTGTTTTATTCCCTTTCCTTCTGTATAAACAACTTTTATGACACCCACTCTATTGGTGCCTCACATCTTGAAATAAAGTAAACCAGTCTCACATTTTCAATAGACCTCTCAAGTCGTCTTTTTTTGTGTCTCTCAAAACTAATTTTTAATCCACTTCAATCGAGGACTGTATTTCCCCATATTTCCCCATCCAAATCGGAAACGATGGATTAGAGCAATTATTACTACCGTTATTTGCTGTACAATCACAGTAGTGATATTCGTGGTAAGTTCAATTTATCAAGTGTATAGCAAGAGAGGGTTCTTTCAATTCCAAACGTGTAGCTTACTAATAATTCAATTACCATGTCAAGTGTGACGTTTTGTATAGTGTAGTGCAGAATATTCGTACTTAATTCTCTTCAATTTAGTCTAGGTTAATTAAATTTGCACCTCTTTATCTGTTTAATTAAAGTGGAAATTTGTAAATAATGAATAGTTAGGAGAGGGGAATTTATATGTAAGAGAGATAGGAAAAGTGTGAATTGTTATGTTCCGGAAAATGGAATCGCACAGTAAATGTCAATATCGGAAAAAATGTTATGTAAGTTATTCATATGATTTTATTTCTTTATTATTTCTTTATTCAATTTTTTATTTGTTATTAATTTTTTAGATGTAGAAGATGCAAGAAGAAATTTGACAACTTTTCGTATACTTCGGCTTGAAGAGAAGTGGAAAGGTTACGCAAACGACGGAGAAGCAGTGGTAAGAATCTTTAGGAACCGCCTTGTTGCTGTTGATTGAATGGAAATCTTGGTTTTCGCAGGCCAAGAGCTATTAGGAGCAGCCACCAACTGCACTTCCTTCCAAATCAGCTCTTTACAATTTTTTTTCGAAAGTGCCGGTTTTGTTTTCCCACTGCTGTACGCGCTGATGAAGGGCAAAACTCAAGCAGCATATGAAGAGCTGCTACGTTATGTGGTTAGTTTAAACTTGATGCGTGCACCGGAAACATCAATAATTACCGATTTCGAAACCGGTCTTCTTCCGGCAATTCAACGCATCCTGCCAAATATGCATCACCAAGGATGTTTCTTCCATTACACTCAGGCTATCTGGAGGAAGGTTCAAAAACTCGGCATGGCGACGCAATACAAGGAAGTGGCTGGAGTCCAAAGCATTGTTAAAAAGGCTATGGCTCTGCCCTTTTTGAGTAATAACTAAATTAATAATAATAATAATAACTAAATTATATAATGCAAATGCCAACATTTGGCCAATTAAAAGTAACACTAAACTATATACAAAATGACACCATTTGTGACGAGACTTAATCCCCAATATTACATGGTGCTACTAGTGGTTACTGGATGTTTTCATACCGCACATGGCCACATCACAATGCAAGGAAAATGCCAATTGCACAACATGGCGGGCATTCTCAACATGACGGTTAACCCACGGCCATAAGAACTTTTCAGACTTTTATCTTTGATTTGGCCAGTCGCCATCTTGGATTCAATGGGCAGGAAAGCCAATTATCCATGTTCACCCAGACATAAATTTTTGATGAACCAATCTCATCCTTGGATGGTCAAGGTGTCTCTTGACCTTATTGGTACTTGGTGCCCTCATGGAGAAATATAACTGTCATAGTAATTAGATAGTAGATACCCTCATCGGATCCAATTCTCGTTCCGCCGTCGAAGGTTGGCATATCAATGAGACTGGTTTCGTTCTATGTAAACTGATCAGAGTTGAAACTGCAATTTTTGCCATTATTTTGACCTAGCAACATTATTGTGATACCCTTTTGGTCCATTGTAATTTGAGCGTCAATTTATTGATGCACTAATCCACATAGTTGGTTGCCCTGCTTGCAACATTTGCACTCAGAATGGTTTTAACTTAATGAGTTGCAAGTGTAAAGTCTCTCTGCATGGTTAAGTTCCACAGAGAGACAGAATATCAATGGAGTTGAAGATTGGTTTAGTTTTCTCCACTCCGATGTGGCTGCCATAGCCATTTTGTAGGATTTTCCCGCCAAGATCACCATAGACCCTTATACTTTGGAGTCAATGTGGAACAGGACGGTGACTAAATGCTAGGTAAGCACATTTATTCATCACTCCTTTAAGCATTGTTAGTATTTCATAGTGAGGGCACCCAATAAGACATAAATGACAACTAAATTAAAGTGAATAAAGAGAAAGTGGCTCTAGTAGCCATTCATTATACTGTTAAGTTCTAGTTATGACTTTTCCACTACACTTATAAGTGTATCAGGAGTTTTTATAACGGAAAAGTCGCTGCTGCAAACTGTGCAATATGGAGATCTCACTTTTGCAATTTGCACAGCATGCTACAGGACACACATGAAATAAGACTGCGCGCATCAACTGTCGGATATCGTCTTTTTTTTGACACGCTCTACAAATGGCGTTGGGAGTGTGAACGGGCGAATCTCAAAACTATACTCTTTCCACACTCAAGGTTGACCCTGGAAGCTGGGCTCCCATTGGCCTACTTAGAAATGCAATGCAATATAGTTACATTGCAGTTCTAAGTAGGCCAATGGGAGCCCAGCTTCCAGGGTCAACCTTGAGTGTGGTAAGAGTATAGTGTTTTTCTGCACAAAAAAAAAAATTAAATGGCGCATCAAAGCAGCAGTGTATTTGGCTAAGTGATAACTCGGTGTGAGTGGCTCCCTCAGTCCACGTACATCCGTACTACAACAGGCCATGAACCTTGGTTCTTGATCCGGCAGAGCCGTGAAGTTTTCCATTAGTCATCACTCATCAGTTTGATGCCCTCGATGCACAAAACATTAGGCGCATTCAATAACTCATAAACGGTCGTTTAAACCCGTTTGCACAAACTTTTAAACGAGAATCAAGTTTAAAAGCTCGTTTAACCTTCCCATAGCCAAGCCTAGTTTCCACCATTGCTAGCTAAGGTCGGTCAAATCGGCCTTCTTTTAAAATGCTTCTGCGCATGTGCAGAATCACATTTTTCCTGGTGCAATCGCATTTTTCCTGGTAAAAGCACATGTTTTAGGACTAATTTTAATACGCCACCTAGTGCAAACAGATGGCAAAGCAGTGTTCGGCGCTCCCATTAAGGGTGTTTTATGTTATAAATATTAAATTATCTTAATAATAATTGAAAAACTATTTGTATTTAGACATTATAAAATAAGAAAAAAAAGTTTTTGAGGAATACAACTTAACCTCATTAATTAATTATCAGAAAAAAAAGAATTACAGTGATTTTTCCCCTTCTGTAATTTTTTTGACCTACCATGGCTATGGGAAGGTTAAATTGGTTTAAATTGGTAATTGAAGTGTTTTATTTTATTTTTTTTGATATATATATATATATATTCCGTATCAAAATTTTTTTTAGTTCTACATTAACCGAAGTATCCTTGGTAATAGCGGCACTGTAGAATTGGGCATCTTGATTTTGATCGGAGTTTTCACCTTGTCATTTATTTGCAAATTATTAATCGTAAGTTTTTTTTGTCATGTACCGATTTTTCAAACGAAAATAATTTTTTTCAGATTCGGACACGATGGATTAGAGCAATTATTACTACCGTTATTTGCTGTGGAATCACAGTGGTGATATTCGTGGTAAGTTTATTTTTTATTAGGCGCATTCAATTTATCAAGTGTATAGCAAGAGAAGATTCTTTTAATTCCAAACGTGTCGCTCACTCATAATTCAATTATTATGTCAAGTGTGACGTTTTGTATGCTGTAGTGATTTATATTTAGATTTTAGATTACTTTTATACTGTTTTGAAGTATATAAAAACTTCAAATAACTTTGTTCTGTATTATATTTTATATTGCAGGCAACCATAATAAAAAATAAGAAGATTTAACTAAAATTATATAAAAATGAGGGTTAACAATTACAAAAAAATTGTAATTTTTACAAATGTGGGCTTACAATAGAAAGAGGATTGTAAATGCCACATTTATATGAAAATGTGGGCTTACAATACAAGGAAAATTGTAAATGCCACATTTATATGAAAATGTGGGCTTACAATACAAGGAAAATTGTAAACACCACATTTATGTGAAAATGTGGGCTTACAATACAAAAATTAAATGCAAAAATGAAGAGAATTAAACACAAAAGAAATAACATAAATATCTGCTGCCCTAATTGACCAGAGCTCTCTTTGGTTCCACCGAAACAAAGTTATGTCATCAGCTTTGCCAGGGGTGACCGCGAGGAGGTAGAGAGTTGGATTTTACACCCCCGAAAATTAACTTGCCGAAAATTTGTAGTTTTATCAATAAATACTTCGTCCAGCTAACACTCTTCCATTAATTCAAATCAATACACCAACCTTAACAAATTCGACATGTCAAATAATATCCTACGCAAATTGCAATTATGGTGAAAAATTTCAGCTTTGGTCTTTAAAACATTTCACAAACAAGCGGCTACTTAACTACCAAGAAACAATTCACACAATTAATGGTAAAAATCTATCGAAAATTCGAAATACACAAAGAAATCCAACGCGGTGTGCCGGAGTGCTTCCATTCTCTACATCACGAAGGCGGTGTTCACGGGGTTCACATCGCGACAACACGGATTGCGACTCAAAGCAGAACCATTCCTTAAACTTTTGTATTTTCAGTCTCTCTTCGATGAAATAAATTCAAGCAGGAAAATTTTCTTTAATAATTCACACAAACAAAAAAGAAATAATTATCAATTAATTTTTATTTATACTCGCGTCAGCATGAATTTCCACGTTTTCCCTACAGCCGAAAGCTACCATAACTAAAATGAGGTTTCACGAAAACGTGAAACACAAAAAATAAATCATAGGCAAGAAGGAATCGCAGATAGAGTTAGTTTATTACAACACAACACAAATAAAATAATACAATTAAAAAATTCCAAAAAATGATGATTAAATTGCAACCGAGTTCGTAATTTATTTATTCTGTTGATCTTTCTGAAACTACTACATTTTCACCCAATTATTAGTAATAATTAAGTATCACAAATGCTGTTCCGTAGTGTGGGCCAGCGCGATTTGACATAATAAGTTTTTACGTCAAATCGCGCTGGCCCACACTAAAGAACAGCATTTGTGACACTTAAAAAGGCGATCTTGACCTTTTAATAAACCAAAGTCAATTAGTTTCATTAAATAATTCATATCATACATAATTAAAACAATAAAAAAGAAATAATAAATTCAGATAAATTCCCCTTTTGATCTGAAAATTAAATAAAAACACACTTGGAGGTCAAAATTGATCCTAGGTTGGGGCTGAGAGGGTTAAAGTCTCCATTTCAGATGGAGACCCCAAGCTGACCACAGAATGCTGCTTCACCCTTACGCATTACTCATTCCTGGTTTGTATCTGTAATCTCATTGGTCCGGAGCCTTCTATCGCCAAGCGCTTTTCTTTGTCACGTGGTAAAGGGGAATCCCCTGCATGCTTTCGTGTATTCGTGGACGGACCTTCGTAAACATTCACTTCGTCGTCGTTTGTTCCACTTTCCGTCTGCCTTACGTTAATCAGCGAATCACGAAACTGTAATCATTGCGATCGGCGCGAACTGACGAGTCGTGATGGGGAAAAAGAAGGGAAAAAAAGGCGCGTCGAAGGCGCCGCAAACCGAGCAGACCGAACCGGGTAAGCAATAGTGGAAAACAGACGCTTAAAATGGCGACGTTGGATTATTCTAATTACTTTCGTCTCAAGTTACCGCAGCAACAGCTTCGCAACCCCCACCATCACCGCCGACTGACATCGCGGAAGGCGCGACGGCATCGTCGTCACAACAAGTCGGAGGAGACGAAGTTCAACCGCCGTCCGCCGGAGGTGGCGATCGCGGCCGCGGTCGAGGTCGAGGCCGCGGACAACCTGTCCAGCAGCCGGAGCCGGCCAGAGGACTCTCACTGCCGCAGCAATCGTTGCCGGTACAGCAGAAGCAAAAGCAGGCGCAGGCGCCGAGGCAACAGGCGGGATCGGACGCGAAACCGAAGAAAGAGCTTCTGTTGCCGAGCTTGGCGTCTCAGCTGTCGGATTCGGGAATGCAACCGCCGCGTCGGCCGAATTTTGGAAAACGTGGCATTCCGATCAAGTTGCGCGTTAATCATTTCGCGGTTAAGATCGATCCTAACATGAAAATACATCATTACGACGTGCAAATTCGGCCCGAAATGAAAGCAAACAAGGGTTTAAAAAGGTGTTATTAAGTAGATAAAATGGATGAAAAGTTTATTAATTTATTTCTGTATTTTTCTCTTAGGAAAATCGTTGAGACTGTCGTGTCGTCGTTTTCCGCGGTGTTTGGTAAAGCTCGATGCGTGTTCGACGGAGAGAAAAACATGTACACCAACAACCTAGTCGACGTTGGCCGGACTGGGGTATTTAACCAATTTTAATTAATGAATTAATGATTGTAACTTTTACTGTAGAAGACCTTCGAAGTGAATTTGGCTGCGAAAGACGAAAAGGAGAGAATTTTTACGGTGGAAGTGAAGAAAGTGGCGGAGATTTTGTTGAGGGATTTGCAAAACTTCTTGGACGGACTGCAGAGAGATATACCTCAGCACGCAATACAAGCGCTCGACGTGGTATTTCGCCACTTGCCTTCGTCCAAGTACACACACAATTAGAGAGTTTGCGGGATGCATTTTTTCCTTATTTTTCTCTACATTACACTATTTTAGCGCCATATCGTAAGGGAAAAATCTTTAGTGTATCGTTTTCAACACTAAATTAAAATATAGCGCAGCCAATGAGAATTGAGAACACTATATTGTTAGCTCTGCCCATTGCAAATGGCGATTATTTTGTTGTCTCGATCAAACACATCAATCATAGGTATGTAGATTGAATTTTAAGTGAGCCCCAAAATTGAATTTTAGGCCCAAAACCATACTTTATAGGCATAATAATGGAATTTTATGCAGAAATTTGCACATTTACGCCCCAAATTAAATTTTTAGGCCCAAAATTACTAACTGTCAGTAGTTGGCTGAAATAGTGTAGTGATAAGGGAAAAGTGCAGTCTGCAAAAACTTAATTTATCATTTTTCCCTTACGCTATTTTTATACCGTATAGTGTTTAACTTTAAGGGAAAAATGCATCCCGCAAACTCTCTAGTGTTATTTAGACTTTGACCGATATCGATATTTTACAGTATCGCCGATACCGATAAACGTGGCAATATCGGTATCGGCCACGCAAATAAATATCGGCCGTCTAGTCTAGTGTTATTTAATTATTTATTTATCGATTGATTTGTTTGTCGCCAAAAGCTTCATCACGATTGGACGCTCCATATTCCCGGACGAACGGAGTGGATTCGACCTCGGTGCGGGCGTCGAGATGTGGCGCGGTTATTACCAGAGTCTGAGACCGGGACTGTGGAAACAGTTGCAGTTAAATTTAGATGGTTAGCAGAATTAATTTAAAAATAATTTAAAAAAAAATAAAAAATTTATCTATATTGTACGATTTCAGTTTCAAATAGAACTTTTTACAAAGGACAACCTGTGTTGGATTTTGCGGCTGAATTTCATCGGTGTCGGGTCCCCGAGCTGTCGGGAGTGCGCAGTTGGGAGGAGTTCGCGAAAGAAATAAAAGGAATTCAAGTGCAAGTGACTCACACGCTCAATCCGAGGAAGTATAAGATCATCGGTTTGGCGAAACCGGCCGAATTACTAACGTACGTAGACGTGCGACGTATTAGGTGTCTGGTTCTAATGTCGCGCTTCTTTTCCTCAGGTTTCCGCTGGAGCAGGACGGAACGACGGTCCAATGTACGGTTGCTAAGTTTTTTGCCAACACGCACCGGCGACCGCTGCAGTAATTTATTAGATTGTATTTATTGACTCCCTATTTTGATTTTAAGAAACACCTACCGTATATTCTCGTGCATAAGCCGACCCGTTTATAGGCCAACCTCCCATTCTGAGGCACCATTTAGCTAATAAATGGTGTATGCGAGTATAAACTGAGTACGTCAAAATGTTGAGAAATTTAGTCGAAAATTGATGAAATTGACCACAATTAAGTTGAAAATTGATGAAATTGACTACAATTTAGTCGAAAATTGATGAAATTGACTACAATTTAGTCGAAAATTGATGAAATTGACTACAATTTAGTCGAAAATTGATGAAATTGACTACAATTTAGTCGAAAATTGATGAAATTGACTACAATTTAGTCGAAAATTGATGAAATTGACTACAATTTAGTCGAAAATTGATGAAATTGACTGATTATTGGATAGTTGGTCTTATATACAATACAAAATGTAATGAACGTAGCACTTACGTTATATATATTTTTTATAATACGCACTTATAAGCCAACCCTCCCCCCCAATTAGAGGTCCAAATTTCGGAATAAATTTTTCTGCTTATACACCAGGATATACGGTAAATTAATTAATATTACACACATTTGTTTTCTCACCAAATTATTAGTTCTACTCCCCATTTTCAGTGATTGAACGCTTTCAGCACGTTATTACGTCGTTAGAACGTCGTTTTTAGAAAGTCCCAATTGGGCATAAACGCAAACCGGATTGGCCAGCTAAGGCCGCACCGGCGTTGCAAATGTAAAACCGGTAATATTTGACGTTTGGTGGAAAAAAAAACGAAAATATGTGGAAATATATAATTTTGGGGGGTTTTTCACTGATTTTGGGGTGTCAATAATATATCCCCATTTATTACTGGTGATTTATTAGTGGTAAATTTTTTTATTAAATTTTTTTGTTAGATATTCCAGGTTACCGTGTCTTCAGGCACAACCTGCGGACAAACATCGATATCTACCGATGGAAGTTTGCCGAATTCCGACTGGACAGCAAACCAAGAAGATATCGCCTTACCAAACCGAACAAATGATAAGAGTGCGTAGTATGCTTTTGAAAACCGCAAGATAGATACCGGCATTTTATAGATTTATTATTTTTTATTTAGAATACAGCAGTCGCGGCACCGCAGAGACAGCGCGACATCAACAAGTTGGTGCACAGTGCGAAACTAAACGAAGATCCAAACGTTCGCGGTTTTGGCATGTCGGTCAGCGATCAGATGATGCTGATCGACGGTCGAATTCTTCCACCGCCGCCTCTTAATCTTGGATCCGGAGGGGTAATGCGTCTTTCTTACGTACTGTATTACCTCACATTAAGCGGCATGCCGTTGGGCATGGGTTTTTAGCAGGTTTTCAAAATTTTGTTCAAAAAGTGTATACCGGCATGCCGGTTTAAAACAAAATATGTCGGTATAAATAATAATCCTTTTTTTCTTGTTTTTTTATAAAGAGCCAGATGAATAATTATATTGGATTTTGGGTCTGAAATTTGAGTTTTATTGATATTCTGAAGATTATTACTAAAATTTGGAAAAATTTATACAAATTTGGATATCTAAAAATGTATATTTTGGTTGTTTTGGCTAAATTATTTAAAAAAAAATTCGTCCTCACTTACACCGGCTTGAGGTTAAAAACGGCGTTTATCGGCATGCGGGTATAACTCGCACTATACCGGCATGCGGTTTAATGTGAGGTAATACAGTATGAGTTTATGACAATAATGATGGATGATGTCGGTAGGTTGTGAACCCCCGTTTGGGCGTGTGGGACATGCGTCAACAACATTTTTTCCAATCGGTAAACATTGACTATTGGGGCGTGATCAACGTCACCCGGCTTCAAGATCAACAAGTCAAGTGATATATATTTTAAGGTTTTTAATATTTTCTATTTTCTATTTTCTATTGTCTATTTCAAGAGCTTTCTGCAACGCTTTGTGCAACACTGCTCGCGACACAGGCATCACGATGAGGCCCGAGTACTTCGTCAAGCACATGAATGCACGCGACGACCGATTTCTGACCAACATGTTCGCCGATCTAAAATGGGCACAGCCTCAACTGAAATTGATCGTGGTCATGTTGCCGGGGAAAACGCCGCTGTACGGTCTGTATTTCATTTCGCTTCATATCTTTCATCTTATTTTATCTTATTTTGTGTAGCCGAAATCAAAAGAATCGGGGACACGGAGCAAGGTGTGATAACCCAGTGCGTTCAGATGAAAAACGTGGACAAATGCAACCCGGCCACGCTCACCAATATATTGATGAAAATCAATGCCAAGCTGGGAGGGGTGAATAGTATTTTGCAAAAAACAACCAGGTAATTAATGTTCCTGTTTTGATTGATTGATTGATTGATTGATTGATTCGTTCCAGATCGGAAGTGTTTAGGGAACCTGTGATAATTTTGGGCGCGGATGTGACTCATCCCGCCGCTGGCGAGACAAAAAAACCGTCGATCGCCGCCATCGTCGCCAGCATGGACGGGAACGCGCAAACTTATGCGGCCAGAGTGTGCGTTCAAGAACATCGCAAGGAAGTGATCGTCGATTTGAAAGCGCAAGTGCACGATTTGCTCTTGACGTTTAAACGGAGAACCCGCTTTGAACCGAAACGCATCATATTCTATCGAGACGGCGTGGGCGAAGGCCAGTTCCAGGAAGTATGTTTAATTGTTTAACCAAGATTTAAGTTTAGGTTTGAGCAAGAAATTTGCTAGAAATTAGGGTTTCTCCAAATCGGGACAAAACCGGTATTTGTCGGTATTCGGTATTCAATATTCAAAAAAACCGGTAAACCGGTATTTGTCGGTAATGAAGTAAAATAAATATCTACAATGTTAAATATTTTTATTTTAATCGTAAAGTTTTAATTGTAATTTTTTTTTTTAAATATTATTTTGAATGGGTTGTTGCAGTTTGATGAATGTGAGGTGGTTATGTTATCAGGTGTTTGTTTTATTAGTTGAAATTAAATTTTCTTTTTTAAATTGATAAATTGAGAATTTATAAGATTATTACTATTATTATTATTATTAGGTATTTTTTATGTTAGAAAAATCGATATATTCTCATTGTTATGTGGAAAAAAACTACCGGTAGAGAATCCCTACTAGTAATCGTTTTATGATTCGTTGGCGACAGGTTTTGCATCACGAGCTGGTCGCCATCCGAGGCGCCTGCAGCAGTCTCCATCCGGACTACAAACCGGCCATCACGTTTTTGGTGGTGCAGAAAAGGCACCACACGCGCATCTTTTGCGAAGACTCGCGCCAAGCCGTGGGCAGGAGTCAGAACGTGCCGCCTGGCACGACCGTCGACACCGTCATCACGCACCCGATCGAAAATGATTTTTTCCTCTGCAGTCACCAGGGAATCCAGGGCACTAGCCGGCCGACGCACTACCACATGCTTTGGGACGACAACGACTTCACGGCCGATCAATTGCACCAACTCACTTACGAGTTGTGCCACACGTACGCGCGATGCACCCGTTCTGTCTCCATTCCCGCTCCGGCTTATTACGCGCACCTGGTCGCTTTCAGAGCTCGCTACCACCTCGAGCAGTTGCAGAGAAGGTTAGATTTCACTTTTACTTTATTATTTACTTTTAATATTTAATATTCTCTCTCCTAGAATGGATAGGGGCGAAGATACTGAGCGATTATTCGAATTGATGCAGCGAGCAGTCAACATTCACGACGACACCGGTTCAATGTATTTCGTCTAATAGTGGGAATAAATAAATAAATACATAAATAAATTTTTTAATGAATAAAAATATGAAATTATATTATTTTTACACTATTTTCACTTATTTATTACACTAAAAAATTCATACACATCGAGGACTGGTTTAGGTTAGGTAGAAACAAATAAAACAAGAAAATTCCTTTTTGTAAAAAGGCTTTTACGCTCACTGTAAACAAAATTAGATTTTCGTTCATAAAATATTTTGGAAATATAACTGAAATGTAAAATTTCCAAACCCAGTTATATTTCCGAATTGTACACACCATCAAATTTCGAATGACTTTCCAACACTGAATGCAACTGTTTCCAAACGACTTTTCGTAGCATGATATAAGTTATTACATTTCCAAACAGTTAAACACATATTTCTCAACCAGTAAACTTCAGATTTCCCAATGTAAAATATGAGTTTCCCTTCAGTAAATAACAACTTTCCAAATATAAAATTTGATATTTCTTTTTTAATAAAAATTATAAATAAGTTAAATCTCCAAAATAAATTTCATAAAAGTAAATTCCTAGAAATTTCCATAAAAACTCAATACATCCTGAAAATATGCAGAGGATTTATTTCTAAATCCTGAATCCTAAAGCCAGCCAATGAGAAGGCAGCGCTCCATTACAAGCAACACATAAATGATAATACGAGAAAAACAAGAATGATAATATTAAACTTTATTAAAAATTGTAATTTATTTTAATAGATTAACAATTTGCCTAAATATTATAATTGATCATTATTGTCACCTACAACCGAGTTGTAAACTAACAAGCAAAAGCGCCAGAAATAGTTTGAGGTTTATTTCCAACGGCACGACAACCGAAAGCGTTGTAAGCGATCGACAAGATGCGGCAAATCCCTTGTGAATTGCTCCATCGGTTGCGATAGTATTCAAACACAACGTATATTTCATCTCAACGCTTAATCCATTCACCACTTGTTCCCTCGTATCATACGGTATGTCCACTCTCTGCACCAAGCTATTGTTCAACTGTTCACGCAAACTCAACCGGAATCCTCCAACATCGTCCGTCGTAACTACCACCCACGTCACCCGCACCGAGTTTTTATGCAGTTTATTCACTGAGAGAATTTTTACGTGAGAATTCAATGGATACAATATCTTCCAAGGTTCGTTCCCATCGCAGACAAATTCCTCCTGCGAAAGTCGGGCGACCGAAGCATTGCTCAAACCCAGTGGCGATGCGCATTTCACATCGTCCCAGCGGCGCATGTCCAATTGGCTGTTTATCCAGTGACTCAGTGGCCGCAGTCTACAGTCACAAATGATGGGATTTTCTACAACAACAAAAAATGTTTTAAAATTTCACAAAAAAAAGCACAATCTCAGAAAATTTCACAAAATCAAGCTCAGTCACAGAAAATTTCACAAAATCAAGCTCAATCTCAGAAAATTTCACAAAATCAAGCTCAATCACAGAAAATTTCACAAAATCAAGCTCAATCTCAGAAAATTTCACAAAATCAAGCTCAATCACAGAAAATTTCACAAAATCAAGCTCAATCTCAGAAAATTTCACAAAATCAAGCTCAATCACAGAAAATTTCACAAAATCAAGCTCAATCACTGAAAATTTCACAAAATCAAGCTCAATCTCAGAAAATTTCACAAAATCAAGCTCAATCTCAGAAAATTTCACAAAATCAAGCTCAATCTCAGAAAATTTTACAAAATCAAGCTCAATCACAGAAAATTTCACAAAATCAAGCTCAATCTCAGAAAATTTCACAAAATACATTTTTTTGAGTCACCCTTCGTAACCCTTCTTGCGTATTGTCGGGTCGCTTTTATGTGGGCCACCCGGTAGTTTTTTTAATTTTTTTTTACCTGCAACCAGCACCTGGGCACCATTTTCAAGCAACGTGACGAGCGACTGATCCGACACATTATCCAGTCTGTTCTCTCGTAAATCCAACACTCGCACATGCGGTAAAGTGTTGACATCGATCGGCCACTGCCGTAGTCTATTCCTCCGCAGACTCAGCCGTTTGATGCTGTTCGAAGGTCCCAACGAGCTCGACTGCAACTTGCTAATTTCATTGTACGACAAATCAAACTTCTCCAGCTTCGTCAAATTCCTAACGACATCTTTGAGTATTTCCGTCACCAAATTATGGTCGAGCAACAGCGTCGCCAACTTCTTCCACCCGTTCACGGCCTCCGACGTGAGGATGGGGATTTTATTGTAACTCAAATCCACGTAACTCAATTTGTACGGAATGTACGGACTGTATGGAAACATTATTTTCGACACGTACGAGAAGACATTGTGCGACAAATTCACTCTCTCCATCGACAACAGATCGGCCAAAACCCCGTGCGTTTTGTTCTCCAACTTGCTCAGCTGATTGTGGCTCAAATCGAGGTCCGTCAAGGCGACCAACCCGCGAAACGCACCCGGCGGCACGTGCTTAATACTATTATAACTCATATTGAGCACTAAAAGCTGCAACATGCCGTCAAACGCATTCGCGCTGAGCGCGCTGATGTTGTTGAAGTCCACGTGCAGTTCAAACACGATCGGCAGCACGCCAAACGCAGCCCGGTCGACGAAACTCAACCGGTTGTGACTCAGATGCAAATACTGCAGACTGGGCATGTCTTGAAGCGCGTCTCTGGGCACGTGACTCACGTTGTTGTGCGTGAGTCCCAAGTACTGCAGCGTGAGCAGATGGCGGAACGAGCCCGCCTCGAGGTTGTCGCCGAAAAGATTGTGGTCGAGATGGAGTCTGAGGAGCGAATTCATGAACGGAAACGACTCGGGAGGGATTTTCTCCATCGCGTTGTGCTCCAAATGCAGTTCCCCCAACGCCACCGGCAGGAGAATCATGTTGGTGATCGCGTTGTGCTCCAAACGCAGCGTGCGGATGGACACGAGCTTGAAGAAGGCTTCGGCGGTCAGTTGGCTGATGTTGTTGTGGCTCAAATCCAGCTCGAGGACCGTCGGCACAGAGCCGATGGTCGCCGCGCCCACTTGCGTCAAGTGGTTGTGGCTCAGATTGATGTAACGGACGCTAAACAGCGGCTGAAACACCGCGTCGTGGACGGCCTCGAGTGCGTTGTGGCTCACGTCCACCGTATGCAGTTCGTACAGCTTCGGAAACGCGTCTTTGGGGATCGTCGTGATGGCGTTGTGGCTGGCGTTGATCACCTTGATGTTGGACATGTTCGAGTAGGGGATCTGCGTGAAATTGGCGATTCTGTTGTGGTTGACGCTCAGGACGAACGCGTCGGCGTTGTTGCAGCAATCGCTCGGAATCGTCTCGATCTCGTTGTGCGACAAATCGAGCTGGTCCATCAAAACGAGGTCTTGGAAAGCGCCTTTCGAGATGTTCCGCAAGCCGTTGTGGCTGAGATTGAGCACGAGTTGGTTGAGTTCCTTGAAGGAGCCTTCGTCCAAACTGGCGATGGAGTTGCCGCTCAGGTCGATTCCTTCCAAATAGCGCATCTTGATGAACGTGTTAAACGGGATTTTCTCCAGCCGGTTGCGGGCCAACTCGATGGTGCGCAGACGCGGCGAAGACGTGAAGACCGCTCGTTCGATGTTATTTATTCGGTTGTCGTTGAGGTAGAGCCGGTTGAGAGGTCGCATGCCGCGCAGCATGCCCGCGTCGAGCTTGGTCAGTCGGTTGTCGGACACGCTGAGCCAGCGCAAGGCCGCACTGCGCGCGAACGTTGACGCCGTCCACGTGTCGATCGCGTTGCGGGACATGTTGAGGTAGACGAGGTTGGCCAAGTCGACGAAATACGACGTCTGCATTCGGGTGAAGTTGTTGCTGGATAAATCGAGGTAGGCGAGCGGTCGCAACGGCTTGAAGACGTTCGTCGCGATTTCGCCAAGTCGGTTGCCGTGCAAGTGCAGCTTCTTGAGGTTCGTGAGACCCGCGAAGGCGTTGAGTTCGATCGTTTCGATCAAATTGTCATTCAGGAAGAGTTCCGCGAGCGATTTGAGGCCGAAGAACGCATTGGTTTTGAGCGTTTGCACCTTATTCCACCCGAGGTCGAGCAGAACGACGGAATTTAAGCGTTGGAGCGAGTCCGACGGCACGTTTTCTAGTTCGTTGCGGGGCAGTCGGAGTTCGATTAGCGAGGAATCCACGTGGTGGAACGTGGAGGAATCCAATTCGTTGACTTTGCTGCTGTTTATCGTGAGTTTAAAGATGGTTAGGTGCGAGAAAATTGGGCCGAAAAAGCGTTTGATGTTGCACTGGCTCAACACGAACGTGTCTATTGGGCTGGCGATGAGTTTGAAGACTAGTGAGAGTGTTGCAAGGTTGGTTTTGCGACAGGAGATGGACAAACCTCGTTCGCCGCCCGAGTCGCACTTGCACGGGAGTAGAGTGCGCGGGTTCGGGGGACACACGTAGCGAGGTGGGTCCGTGAAATCTTCCAAGGCGAAAACTAGAGGCAGAAAGAAGGTGAGGAGCGGCCACTGCATTGCACTGGGTTGAGTTGTCTGGTTGGGAGTTAGAATTTCTTAGAGACGGGACTCGGGTGCACAGCCATTTTGGATAAAGTGGTGAGCTGAGTGACCTAGTTGCTTGGGAAATTGCCTCGAGGCACGGGTCAGTGAGTCGAGGTCACTACACCTTGGTAAACAAGTTTTGGTTTTATTTGTGTTTGGATGAAAGGAATTTGAAACATTTTGTGTGTTTTAGTTTAATTTTAAAACAAAAATGACATCATTTCCCATCTATAAAACTAAAATTGGCAAAACTACAAACTAAAATTGGCAAAACTACAAACTAAAAGGCAATTTTATTAAACTCTATTTTGTAGTGTTTGTAGACACTGTCACTAGTTGGCGCCACCAGCTTGGATCACCTGGCATATATGACAAAACCTTGCATTAATTATAATATAATCGATACAATATATTTTGTCTTTTTTTTAAACCTAGATAGCTAGAAAAAAATTTGAAAAGCTAAATTCCAGTCCCTACAAGTTTTTAAAACATTTTTTTCTGGCCACATTAACCATCCAAGATGAAGTAACTGAACTGGGAGTCACTTTAGTCAAACGACTCTTCAAATTTACAAGCAAAGTCGCCTTTATTTCGGCTCTCTACTTCGACAGTCCTAATTAGGGCTGAAATACAGTCATGGTCGGTTTGGAAGTAGAGTCCTGTGGAAATCCATGGATTCTACAGATTTGGATTACTTTTCTACTGTTGTTGGACATGTGCACCTGTTTATGAATTGTTTAGTCCTGGCAATGTAGTTAATGTTGGAGTGTTCGTCACTCCAATTCTTTCGTTTGTTCATTGTTATTTTGTGATGCACGTCGCGTTCCCGCGACGTCACGAGATCGCGTGCAGCGCCACCTGCACTTTTATGTTAATAAAGCACTTATTCAAATACCATGCCACGGACTGGTCACTTCGAGGTTCCTTCATTTTCTAAATCCAACTACATCCATACAATCCAAAGCACAGAACACACCAAATGTCAGCTGACACTGTTACCCATTACCACCAGAAGGTGGCGTACTAATGTATCGCGCTAAGGATTGTGAGAGTTGGTCAGACTTAGGCCAACCCCACAGCAATGTGTGTCGCGTCCTACCTGGTGATAGGTTTAAAGAGCTAACGTGTATTACTTTACCTGTGATTCTACTAAATATGTAAATTACCCAAATGAATACTAAGTATATGTAAATGAACAAATAGGTTTATTCAATAGGCGTAAGCCTTAAAATACACTCAGTATAAAACTAGAGTCGACTTGGTCAGAGTCGAACAAAGGATTTCCCAAGATGGCGTCGTCGGTTCCGCGTGGTCGGCGGAACAAAGGCGGCGTCTCGAGTTTGTCGTTAATTCGTCACGGATTCGTCGTTCACGGACGCGGTGGAATGCTCTTTCGAGTCTTCTATCCGTGCCTGTTGTCTAGGGGTTGGTTTTAGCGTCGCAAGGCTCTGTCCAGAAACGAGGAGTTTCTTACAGGGCGCTCGGACACTTCGCAATGGAATAACCGTGGGTCGGTTATTCAGTGTGAATCCACAAGGGTTATTTTCCTGCTTTCGCGGGGAAATAACACACAGTGTAAATTCGTGAGAGTTACAGTTGCACTGGAATCAGCGGTCCTCGATCAATCCTAACTTTTAGTTGAAGTTGGCCTGACGGTGAAGTAGTTGCTGTGTTCTTGGTGTCGTTTTTGTAAGTTCTGCTTGTAAGGTGCGCGCCATAAGTATAGAATAATCAGTTTTTTTGAAATATTTCTTTTTGCGCTTCATCTGGAACCAAACCAATTTTTTTAATAAATGTATTTTGGCATTAGAATTCATTTAAAATTAACAGGTTTATAAGTTTTGTAGAAAAATAAATTTGGCAGTGATTTTACATAAAAATGGGGGTGACATAAGTATAGAATATTTTAGGTTTGATGCAAAAAAATGGAGTTAATTAATATCACATAACATGCCTTCGTCTGATTAGTTAATCAGTGAATATGTCATCAATTTTCTGCCATTTTTTAATTGTATTGCTTGCTATTTTCTTATTTTGAAGCAATCCCTTGTACAAAACTTGCAACCACTGTAGAAATCGCTGAAATAAAGCGATTAAAGGCACTGGGGCTCGCCAAACAACAAATCCATAGAAGATCAGGAAGAAATTGAAAGAAATTGGTCAATTGCATCAAGAATTCTAACAAAAACATGAAATCCAAATGTGAAAAGAGACAGGAAAGACCAAAAGTGAAAGACATGCAGTGAGCATTGTCCTGCTGAAACACCCATTTATTGCCACAATTTTCCATCCAAATGGCAATAAGTGCATGTTCAACACTTCCTTATACTTCTGTGAATCTTCCATCCTTTCATTATTATGATGTTTGCCTGTAATTTTTGTCCGAATGTCACCCAAACCATCACATGATTCTGCCCACTGAGAAAACCTCTTCCCTCTCCTTAAATATTGTCAATTATTACACTAACCATTCAGACCATCTAAGTTGAACAGTATTTTGTCTGTAAAAAGCACCCAGTTTCATGATTTGGTCCAGGGCAACTAGGTATTAGTCTAATCAGAGCACTTCAATTTATGGGCTTCGATTAACCACAGTTGTACAGCTATTTTTTTATAACAAAGGTGATCTCAATTGTTTAGTCTGCTTAGAATTGTTTGCTAAAGACACAATTACATCTACATGAGTGCAAATTTCATTTGCAGACAACAGCAAAGTCAGTGCCAGGCACAAAATATTCCTGTCCACTTGCTGCATCGTCACTTTTGGTCCTCTCCGTCTTGCTTCCATATTTGATTTTCATCTTTGGGTTAGGACTTTTGATATAATTGATTAATTTCTTCCTGATCTTCTATGGATTTGCTGTTTGGAGAGCCCCAGTGACTTTAATTGCCATATTTCAGCGATTTCTACAATGGTTACAAGTTTTGCACAAGGGATTGCATCAAAATAAGAAAATAGCAAGTAATATAATTCAAAAATGGCAGAAGATTGATGACATAATCACTGATTGACTAATCAAACAAAGGCATGTTATGTGATATTAATTTACTTCATTTTTTTGCATCAAACCTAAAATATTCTATACTTATGTCACCCCCATTTTTAAGGAAAATCACTGCCAAATTTATTTTTCTACAAAACTTATAAAACTGTTAATTTCAAATGAATTCTAATGCCAAAACACATTTATTAAAAAATTAGTTTGATTACAGGTGAAGCGCAAAAAGAAATATTTCAAAAAAACTGATTATTCTATACTTATGGCGCGCACCTTAGGGCGCGAAACTCTACCTGATATAGGCCAGGGTGAGGGGCCTGGCTCGGCCAATGGGGGCCGTCCACGCATCACCTCACCCCCTCGGGGCACGCGCTTCCCAGGGGGGGAAGGCGGAGCCAACGCGAGGGAACTGACCTTTCCTAGTGACTCATGCGGATGGCGCCCACTGGAGGGGCGACCACCCGCAGGGTCACCACACGTCCCTCCCTCAGCTTCGATCATCGATCGGGGCGATTACCCTATCTGGTCCCTCAGCGCAATGGCGGGCAACTTTCCTCCGCGGGGACGTAGGATCGGGAGATTGACGGCCGGCGGCGGTGGAGGTAGGCCATCAGGTAGTGACATGGTCAGATTGGCGGGGTTCTCGGACTCGTTAATAAAAAACTGAGTGTGACCGGGAGGTCCGTCTGCGCTGCTCCTCCTTTCGTGTACCCAGATTTGGGTCGAAGCGGGGAAGCGGTTGGGACATCGACGCATTCGCTGCGTCTCCGGCGGTGTGAGGGGCTCTCGGTGAGCCCGCTGGAGTCGTTGGTGAAGGATTGGGTCGTTGGTCAACCTGATTTCCTTCGCCATCCATTGCAGGAACGATTCACCTTGGCGGTGAGTGGCCAATAACGCTCGGCGCGTTGTCTCTGACATCTGCAAATTCGGGTATTCCACTTCCAGTCGTAGGTAGAGCTGGGTCGGCGCAGTCGCCGGTGGAGGCAGGGGCGGCGGAGACGGCAATAGGGAAATCTCCAGTGGTGGAGTGTTTTCCTCCAAGGACAGGGCGTCCATGCTCGTCGAGGGGGGCGAAGGAGACGGCAGCGGAGGGGTCTTGGGTCCTTCGGGATCAGCTTTGGCCGCTTACTCGTCTTTCGTTCCTTCGGGAATACAGGCTTTGGAGTCGGGGTATAACTCCGGACGGCGGTCTCGGGAGGAACCGTCTCGGCCTCTTTGGTAGGGCGGACGGCTTCTTCCGCAGTCATTGGCTCTCCGGCGGCCTTCTGCAACCACGTCGGATGCGTTCCTGGATTTTGGTAGCGGAACGCCATCGAGCGCATCTTCGCAAACTGGAAACTCGGGTTTTCCATCGATCGTGCTAGTTCAAACCGAAGTTCGGCGGCTGCTGGCGTAAACTCGGCCCAAAGTTGGTAAAGGGCTCTTCCTAGAAAGACGCCCTCTCGATCGATGATGGTCCAGGCGGCCATCGATTGCCGACCGTCCAAGAAAAGGGCGGGGGAGAGGATCTCCGACATAACTCTCGTCACCTCAATGTTTAGGCTACTTCGGTTGAATGGCAGAGCACGGTTAGGATCCGCGGCGAAGGCGGCGGACATGTTCCGCATTTGGACTATCGCCCAATTGATGTGCTCCGTTTGAGCGGCGTCGGCTTGCGTCAAGGCCCGTTCGGCGGTGGCGGGATGTTCGCACTCAGCCTGGTGGGCTTGCAGCTCTCCCAAGGTGGGGTTCGCCGCCTCTCTTCGATTTCGGGCGTCTCGCTCCTTTTCCTCATGCCACATGGCGTCTCGACACGGCCTCGGCGGCCTAGTTGGTGGAGGAACCGGAGGGGCGCATAACCCCGGCGGTCGGTGCAGGACAAGTTCTAGGAACGCCTCGCCTGGTCGCATGCTCCCAGGGGGCGTCCATCTAGTTACGGCTGGCGGTGGAGCCTCAAGGAGAGGCGGCCAGCTCGATTGGACAGGATGGAAGGTTGGTGCGGACGGCGCAGCTACGGTTTGGCTTGCGGAGGATGTCGGCCGGTTTGCGGAGAACCCGCGGAAGGCGCTGGTGAGTACCTCTGCCAGTTCTCTGCGGGACATGGGCTTTTCCGGCTCTATTTCTTCGTCCAGATCCATCTTTTCTTCGATGGTTTCGCACCATCCTTCGGGTCCCTTCTTCCGATTGGAGGACGACACGGCCGCGAGCTCGGCTCCTGGTGAGTCCGAGCTACCGGCGGCGGTCGGCCTCTTCTCGGTGGCGGCGAGTTTCGCCAGCAGGGTTTGCATTCTTTGCCTGCGGCGAGCTCTGCTCTTCCGGTTCCGCCTGGTGTTGGCGGTCACGGCGTGTGAAGGAGTTACGGAGTCTCTTCGGATTTTGTACGGAGGTTCCGCTTGATCGAACATGGTCGACTCTTCGTCCGACGGTCGGACGGTGCGTACTAGGAAAAGAGAAGGCGCGACTGTGGTCGCCGCTTGCCTCTCCTGTTCGTCGACCTGGTCGCTCCACGAGTTGGAAGGTCCGGCTTCTGGATCCAGTCGCAATTCGTTGGATGAGGCGGGTACAATCACAACTGAGCGCAGGCCTCCCGACTGGACGACCGTTTGAGTTCTCGAGTCGCAACTGTTCGAATGGCCGAGTTGCGTCCCACTCGTCGACGAGCCGCTCTCCTCGGTGGAGAGGGCCTGCCTAATCTGAGCGGGGCCGCCGTTCGAGCTTGAGGCCTGCCTCTTCAACCTCCTGACTCGTGTGCCGCTCTGTAGGATACCGACGCGATGCAGCTGCCACATCTCGGCTTGAGTGGCGATAAAGCCGACGGGCGGCACCCACAGTGTTGCTTGGCGGTCTTCGCGGGCCTCTCGTAACCATTCTTTGATTTCTCCCGTCAAGAAACCATTCCGCTCCAAAACTCGTATTACGGCACTGGTTGCCGTTTGCTCTAGGTGAGCGATTTCCTCGCGGACGATTCGTCTCCGCTCTTCTGGTGTTGCGGCGTTGCGCCACCGAAGGCCGGTGTGCTCGTCCGCTTCGGTACCACCGTACCGGGCTCGAAGTAGCTTCGAAAAAATAGGGCTCGACGGATTAAAGGCGGGATTAATCCGTGGCCCCACTCTTTCTCGCATTTTTCTGGGCAAGCATTCGACCAGCGTCCTCGATCGGTCAAAGTATTCTTCGATCGCTCGGGAGTAGCGCAATCTCAGGGCCCAGACATCGGTGTCCTCCTCTGGATATGCTAGCCGGATAAATTCTGGCATCGCTAGCCGGAAGATGTTGCCCTTGGTGGGCACCGTAGACGGCAGGGCGTCCCATGATTGTAGCGGGTCGATCTGAAGCATTAAATACATTTTAATTTTGATGCCCTTTTTATAAATATTTGGAATAAAAAATTGCGAGATCGGCGGTGGCACCAAAATTTCTTTCGGTTGTGGCCGCTCCTCTCTGTCCTGATTATTCGCAGGTCCGCGGTGGTTGGCCGCTGGTGTAGCTCAGTCTTTCTCTTGCTACCTTTTTTTAGATTCAGGAGGTCCGCTCAAAACAACGTCGCGTAATATAAAAGAATCGGGTGTTTTTATTTAAACTTTTCTACTCGTATTTTATTTATTACGAAGTTTCAACGTTACTTTAAGGTTTTGATTTTTTCTAAGTTTTAGCGACGCCATCTTGGCAAACAGTTCCTTTGTCTGGGTTTGGAGATCGGAGATCTTCGAGTACGAAAATGGTTTCCGCGCCCGAGCTCCGATTCTACCGAAAATCAATAAAATAAATACAAAAAGAATTCATCAGTCAAGTTATCACGCGCCACAATCCGACATGGTGTCGGATGTCGGCGGATTACATTTTCGATCTTACGGGAAGATCTTATGTTACCTGTAGTTGTTGCTCCGGCTCATCCCAATCTTCTTCCTCCGCCTCGAGGACCAATCCTTCGCTCTCGTCTCTGGAGGACGAGGCGTCGGGGTCAATTCTCGGGTTGCGTCGATCGGCCATTCAAGAAAACTAAAGATTATTCGTGAGAAAAAGAGGTTTTGGGTCACTTTCAGGGAGAAAGGTTACAAAACGCGTGCTTTCGTCTCAGCGAACAATCGGAAACGGAAACCGACCGGCGCAGAGGATTCTGGGTCACGGACGCATCTCGTACGGTACGAGACTTGTCCGTGTCAGCGTGGAGCTACGGGGACGACGTATGCGATCGAGCCGTGCGCATGTTACGCTACGGGGTTTCGACCGATACGTCATGCAATATCGCTTTTCGATATTGACGGTGATAACTGATGACGAAGTTTGGACTTAGCCGAATTTTATGTCTCGACATGCGCTGCAGCTCTCGTAAGTGAATTTCTTCGATTTTACGACGCCGCAATCACATATTTCGACCATTTTCTTTCTTTTTAGTTTCTCCCGGTGATTTTTCCGTCTTGGATGAACGGATTCTTCGATTTTCTCGGTCGAAGGTTGCGTTTTTGCTCGCGAGTGGTATCGGCTCCCACTTGGTCGCTCATCTCCGATGTTGCGGTATTGTTTACTTCTTCTAATTTTGTTTTTTCTTTTTCAGAAGTATTTTCTTCTGCTTCCTCCCTCTCCGAGATTGTTTGCTCCGTTCGATCAGGAGCGTCGGCGGGTGGGGATTCGGCGTCGAAAAATTCGTCATCTTCGTCTGCTTCTTCGCTAATTTCGTTGTTATTTTGGAATGTGTCGACCACTGTGCCACCTTGGCCGCTGTGTGTCTGACCTTCCAGCCATATTTCTTGGCGAAATTCTGGTAAATATGGTTTTAATTCCCGGCCGTTGATCGACTGGAAATTTTTATTATCTGTTAATCTGCGCAATTGGTAGGCGTTGCCGCCGTGTTCTGCCACAATTACATAGGGTCCGTCCCTTTTGTCGGCCAGACCCGCGGCGATGCCCCTTGCAGCATTTGATAATATGTGTGTTTCCTTCCACACTAGGTCGTTGACCTTGAAATTCGTGAAATTTAATTCACCTTCTTTCTCTGCGACTCTTTCTCGTAGGTCGAAAATGTGAGTCATTAAGTGCTGGTATGTGTCGGAAATTGTCTGTTCCAAACGACATACGTACTCGTGTGGGTTAGCGGGGTCCAGGACATTCACTGCCTCCGCAACTCGCGGGTCCCACGGCATTCTCAGTTCGCGGGCGAAATTGAGGAACGCCGGTGAGAAGTCGCGTGTTCTTGATACGGTGGAGCGAATGCTGAACGCTATCTCACGTAGATATTCGTCCCACCGATTGTGTACATCGGTGAATACCGTCAAAGCGTATTTCACGTCTTTGTTTAACCTTTCTACGGGGTTCGTTTGAGGGTTATAAGTGGAGGTGTTTGAAATCTCCATCTTAAATTTCTTGCAAAACTCCTTGTATATTTTGGACCTGAATTGGGGCCCGTTGTCGGAAATGAGCTTCCGGGGAAACCCAAATCGCAACGCCACGTCGTAAAGACAATCGGCGATATTTTCCGCCGAGGGCTTCGCGAGGGCGTACAACTCGGGCCAACGGGTCGCTACGTCCATAATTACAAGTATATACATGTTGCGGTTGCTTGTTGTGGGCTTGGGGCCCATCAAATCAACACTCCAACAGTCAAAGGGAGCATAGGGGCCGAGAGACATTGTGTTTCTGGCCACTTTGTCGCGAGGTCGACAGGCTTGGCACCGGGAGCAGTGACGAATAAATTTCGTTATTTTTTGGCGGGCTCCGGGCCAAAAAAAAGCTGTTTCACGCGGTACAAAGTCCTTGCTATGCCGGCGTGGCTAGCGAGTGGGTGCCCGTGCATCAGCCACAGCAATCGGGTGTGTAGCGAGACAGGCACCACTACTTTTATCGCATTTCCCGCTCCGCTAAGGTCGTCCTGAAACGTCGGGTGGTATTTCAGTAGCAGCCCGTCGTCTATCAGGTAGCTGGTGGCTTCCTTAGCAAATTGCTTTCTGCGATGAGGATTTGTCATGTCGACCGGATATTCCCCTTTTTCTAGGAATCGAGTCATTATCTGGCATTTGGCGTCGGTCGCCTGATGTTCGATGAACTCGAGTCTTGTTGGCGGTGCGTATTGCGTTTTCTTTTCTATTGTGGCCGTGAAGGCTCGCAGCAGAATTTTCGGGGCCTCTTGGACGACTGGAGGGGCTGCCTCCGTCTTCGCGTCGGTCGCTCCAGCTGGCTGGTACGTTCGAGTCCAGAAACCACAAAAAGTCTTATCAGCGGGCTCCATCACGGGTAATTCGTTCGCTTTACGAAGGCGCCAAATCCGTCTGGGCGTCGGACAATAAAGTAGACGCGAATCGTCTTCGCCGTCGTCGTCCGGACCATGGGGGTCGGACGCCGGGGCTCGCGATAAAGCGTCGGCTACCTGATTGAATTTTCCGGGGCGATATGTTATTGTTATGTCGCACGCCATGAGTTCGAGTTGCCATCTGGCGAGTCTGCCGGACGGTTCTTTTAACTTCATCAACCAACTCAATGCCTGATGATCAGTCTGCACTTCAAAATTCGTATACTCTAGGTAGTCGCGAAATTTTCGAACGGCCCATATTACGGCTAAGCACTCCAGTTCTGTAGCCGTGTAGTTTTTCTCGGCTCCCTGTATTTTTCGACTTATGAACATGCAGGGTACTTCTTGCTCCACTCCGTTATACGTGTGTTTTTGCAAGAGGGCTGCTCCCAAGCCAACTCGGCTGGCGTCGGTATGCAGTACGAACGGTCGGTTTAGATCGGGTAACGGCATTTTGTCGACGTCGGCCAACATTTGTTTTATGGCGCTGAAGGCGGCCTCGCATTCGGCCGTCCATGCGAACTCGCGGTCGGTTCGCAGGAGGTCCGTTACGGGCGCGGCTACTTCCGCCAAATTGGGGAGCAGTCGGCCGAAAAAATTAATCATCCCCATGAATCTTTGGACACCCTTGATATCCTCAGGTGCTGGGAATCCATTTATTGCTCGTACTTTTTCGGGATCAATGGCGATCCCTTCAACTCCGATACGATAGCCTAGGAAGGCAAGTTCCTTCCTACAGAACTTGCTCTTTCCGGGATGGACATGGAGTCCAGCTTTGGCTAAACGGGAGACCACTCTGTCGATGTGTTCTACGTGCTCCTCGAAAGTATCTGACGCGATAATGATGTCGTCGAGGTACGCCCACACGAAGTCGTGTAGCATATCCCCGAGGACGCTCTCGATTAACTTTTGGAACGTGCTTGGGGCGTTCACTAGTCCGAATGGCATCACGTTGAACATCAGTCGCCCTATAGGCGAGTAAAACGCGGTCTTTAGTTTATCTTCGGGTCGGAGTTCGACCTGCCAGTACTCTTTCGACAGGTCCATGGTGGTTACCCAATTAAATGGAGCCAGCTCACGGAGAATCGCTTCGATGGAGGGCATCTGTATCGGGTCTATCACCGTTATCGCATTGAGCGGGCGGTAGTCGATACACAAGCGAGGCTCGGAGCCGGGTCGCATTACTAGGACGATCCGCATCGCGTATTCGCCCAAGGCTTCTGTGACGATGCCTTTATCGAGCATATCTTGACACATCTGGGTTACTATGTCTCGTTTTTGGGGATTCATCCCTTTGTATGGCACGCGAATCGGTTTGTCCGTCGTCAGTACGATCTCGTGTACGGCTTCGGTCGTCCTTCCGGGCGTTTTGGTGAGGATCCGTTCGTGCTTACGAAGTACTCGTCTCAGCAACGATGCCTCGTTGACTTGTAGAGCGGCTTCCTCGACCAACGTGTCCACCATGTTGCTTCTTTGCAATTCCAGAGCGAATGCTGCGAAATCGTAGTCCTGTACGAATTTCCTGTAGCAGAGGAGTGCGCTCACAGTATAAAATACTGTGTGTGGAAGCGAGTTTAAATGCCGAAACACGGCTAATATGAGCGCAATGACGTGCGCGCACCTCCAGCGCTTGAAAATGGTGGAAAATAAAGTCACTGCACTCTAAAGTGCTCATGAGTGACAAACACAATGTAAAAATAAACTAAATGTTTAATAAAAACGAAAATGCTTACATAATTTGGTCCATTTAGATGGAGAAAATACATGAGTGCTTGCTGGCATGCAAGCGGCCATTGTGATTGTGAAAAACATACAAGTGACACCATCTGGTGTTCGAAAAAGTAAACTAATACTAACATGATGCAGGCAGCATTATGCCCAATGTTAAATAATGAAATAAATCCTAATAAATACACTAGGCTGCATAATGCAGTAATACATTAAGAAATGTGCAAAACAAGTACGGAGGACTGTTTGGCATCGATAAACAACAATTTCCCCCTTCGATGGCAAATAGCCGCAAAAATAAAGAATAAGTTAAGGGAAAAACTTTAAATGTAACTTTACATTGAATAATAATAATGGAAATAATAATTCGGAACATCGAGCCGGGTACTGTTATATTAATCACTACGGAAGCCCGAAAATTCCCACTGGAACTCGATGATCCTCAAAATTCGGGTAAAACTAAATTAAGAATGTCACGATAGGTTGAAATTGAAAATCCGGGAAATCAGGAGACGCAGTTGAGATGAGCCCAACCATTTGGTAAAGATGTCTGCCACGTTCATTGATCCGGGGACTTTGCGCAATTGGAATGCACCTGCTGTGTACCATTCCCGAATCCAATGAAATTTCACTCGGATATGTTTCGTTTTACTGTTCTCCACGTCATTTGATGTGAATTGGATGGAAGAAAGCGCATCGGAGAACACTAAAGGTGGTGAAGATCTATTCAGCATCGGGACGGAACTGTAGACGTAATCCAGCCAATAAAGCTCACGGACGCACTCAACGAGGGCGACAAACTCCGCCTCCATCGTTGAGCACGCCACGCTGGTCTGTTTTCGACAACTCCATCCGATGGGGACGTTTCCAATATAGGCTATATATCCGCCGAAACTCAAAGAAGTGCTGACTTCGGTGGCCCAGGACGCGTCAGTATATCCCCATAGTTGTCCATTGGAACAATTTGACAGTTCAATTGCGTAATCCAAAGTATTGCCTACATAGCGCACAACCTGCATGAGTGCCTTGATGTGCGTGTGGTTGTAGCAATTATTGAACTGTGACAACATTATCACTGAGAATAATATATCAGGTCGTGTCCTCGATGCGAGGAAGAGAAGAGAGCCAATTAACGAACGATAAGGAAATTCTGGCAAGTCCTCTTTCGACCCTTTGACGAGCGTCGTTCCTGGTGTTACTGGGACCTTGATGAGTTTATCGGCGATAATTTCAAATTTCTTGAGAATCTTCTGTATGTATGCACGTTGGATGATGAAGATTCCCTTGGGAGTACGGATGAACTCTACACCTAAGAGTTTGGTAATTGGTCCTAAATTCACGACATCGAATTTGGTGCTGATGAGCGCAATTAATTGTGTAAGGACGTTATCCGTCGCGTAAAATAGAACTATATCATCGACGTATATTAGCATCACGGCGGAAGTTCCGTATATGTACACACAGTTGCATCCTGGTAATCTGCGAAATCCCAACTCGCGCAATGTTTGATCCAGTTTTTCAAACCATTGGCGCCCGGACTGGTGGAGTCCATAGAGCGATTTTATTAGGAGCCATACATGATTTGGATTTGAACATGTTGCGCCAGCTGGAATGCGCATATATACTTTGTGCGCAAGATCGCCGTATAGGTACGCGCACTTCACATCTAAATGCGCGTCCTTCCACCCTTTGAGGACTACTAATAGGCAGAAAAATAGGCGTATGAGAACAAAGTTGACAACAGGGCTAAAGACTTCATCGTAGTCTACACCTAAAGTTTGGCGAAAGCCCTGTGCCACTAATCTGGCGCGATATCTGGCTGGTTTGCCTAGAGCATCTTCCTTCAGTTTGAAGAGCCACTTGCATCCTAATATGGTTGTATTTTCCGGTTTTGGGACCTCTTCATAAACGCCTCTTTTTGCAAAAGTGTCTAACTCTTCATTAATGGCTTCCTGCCATTTGGTCGAATCCGGAAATCTTACAGCCTCTGCGTAACTAGTGGGATCACGACGACAAAGGTGCACTCTGGGAAGTGGTTGTGGAAGATCCTCCAATTCATATTCCATATTGCCAAAATAAAACAGTTCAGAATCATAAGGAATATTGTTCATGTGACAGAATTCCTCAACTTCACCTCTAGAACGTAATCGGAGTCCCGCTTCTGGGAAATAATAAACATCTGTTTTTAATTTGCCAGGTTCCTGTACTTTGCGCAAATGTTCCTCCCTTTTCCAGTGTCTACACTCAGTATCTCCACCAATGTAACGCCATTTATATGCAGTTGCAGCTCCAGTTGGAGGTGGACCATGGTGCGCTGCTGGATGGGCTTGTGGCGCATTGCCACGAGAACCTCGACGAGCGTTCACAAAACGTGGTGGTGAACCCGGTGGTGTTCCTGGCGGTGTGTAAGTTGGTGTATTACCTGGTGTGATAAGTGGGCTTGGCGCTCGAGATATCACTGGAGAAATTATTGGAGATAGGACAGGTTTTGGAATCCTAATTGGAGACCCTGGTGGTGTCCGGGCTTGAGCGCCTGGCGGAGCTGAATCGTCAGAGTCATAGTCTGTATCGCATTCATCTTCCGAATCCGGAAATTTGGGCCAATCGGTATATTCCAACTCGTCGTCAAATCTCACTTGCGGTTGTGAAATGCGCAATGGTTCATAAATTTGCGACGCTTGATGCGTTTGGTCCAAATCTGGTCCCATCCACGGTTGCTGTGGACCTCGATAATGATTAGAGCGCTTATAAGATTGCCGTTCATCAATTTGGACGTGAATGGACTCGATAACCTTGTTATCTGTTGGATTCCAGACGCGATAACCTCGCGTTGTCGTGGCGTAGCCGACTAAATAGCCCTCCCAAGCTCGTGGATCCAATTTGTCCCTGCCGGGCGCTGTATGATGAACCCAGCACTTGGAGCCTAACTTGCGCAGGTGTCTGAGCGAAAGGGCACGTCGTCGCCACAGGATATAGGGCACCTCATTTTTGAGACGAGAATGAGGACACCGGTTCTTTATGTACGAGAAAGTCACTGCGAATTCCGCCCAAAGTTCGTTTGGAAGTCCAGTTTCATCTAGTATGGCACGCGTGTAATCCGCCATGGTGCGGTTTATTCGCTCTGCTGTGCCATTCATAGCGGGGCTATGTGGATTGGTCCTTTGGGCCTGAATTCCGGTCTCTTTTAAATAGCGGTCAAATTCGTTTGATAAGAATTCCCCTCCTCGGTCTGTTCGGATGGCCTTGACTCGTTTGCCCGTCACTCGTTCAATTCGTGTGACATAGTCCTTAAAGAGTCCAAACACTTGGGATTTTTGGGCCATCGGAAATATCCAGGCATAGCGCGTGGCGTCATCGATAATCGTTAACACATAACGCGCGCCTCCGTAGGAAGTCGTTCTTGAAGCTCCCCACACGTCCATGTGTAGGAGATCTAAAGCCTTTGTTGAAATTGGATGTTCATCCGGTTTGTGAGAAATGCGCGTTGATTTCGCAATTCGACAATGATTACATGAAAGTTCTTTGTTTACTTCTGCCGGTGTGACCCCGTAAACTTGGTTATTTCCGGCCAAAAGTTTCATTGCATTGGTGTGAAGATGACCCAATCTGCTGTGCCATATCCCTGTCGCATCCTTTTTAACCAATGGTGCTGCAACCTTCTTTGCGTTGGTTGGCTTTGAATTCGGTTTTGAATTTGAATTCGGTTGGGAGATCGGTGGGTTTGCCTTTAATGTCTTGGCAAAGGATGGGACTTGAGGTAACGAATTGGTGGGAGTAGGTACAGGAAGTGTCTTGGACTGGGTTACTTTAATTGGTGCAGGTGGAGGAATTTCATTCGGCAAAGGAGGGAATTCGAGCCGAAAATCCGTAAACAGTTCCGGGTCCTTCGACTTTTTCTTTGCCTTTGGATATTGAATGTAGTCCTCTTCTGCCGTGACTAATGTTCGGGCTGGAGCGGTCGTCTGTATAACTGGCGCATTAACTGTTGATATGACTGTTGAGGGTGTACATAAGCCGTCGACGTAATACAGACCGCCCTTTTCTTTGGCTCGAAGCATTGGATGATTAATGTCGGATTTGTAGACATAGACGTCTCCATTCCAAATATGGATATGATGTTTGGCTTTGTCCATTTTTGATACGGAGATCAAATTCGCCTCAAATTTTGGCGCAAACAGCACATCTTGGAGATTCGCGACACATTCTACATTGTTGATCATTGTGACAATCTGGACTTTGCCCTTTCCAAGAACTTCGGAATGTCCTTGACCTAATGCTATGTTAAAGGGCACAACTTTAACAAAGTCCTGAAACCAAGCCTGGACGTGGCACACATGATCCGTTGCCCCACAATCCACTATCCATTCATGTGATTGCATGAAGTGAATTGTGGGCATTGGTTGAAGCGCACTGGCGAAAAAGTTCGTTTCCCGTCTTGCGCTGGAATTCCCCCTTGGTCTAGAATAATCTCGGTTTGAGTTCTTATTACGTTTGCGGCTAGAACTTCTTGGCTTCCTTTGAAGTGAAGCTGTCGGTTGATTTTTGTCATCTCGGCGCGGCGGTAATGGACATTTATTTGCGTAATGGCCAAATTCCTGGCAATTAAAACACTGCACCGAAGATAACGGTCGAGAGGGACGAGAACGGTTTCTCCCACGTTGCTGTTTTTCACCAGCATAGGCACGTGGAGATTTAGAATTGTCTATGTCGCGCGAATCCATAGCTTTGAGTCGCATATGTTCCGCGAGCAATTGTTCAGACACTTTCTTTGGTGTAAATTCTCCTTTGGGCAAGTGATATGTCGTGAATGAAATCTGTGAATATTCACGAGGCAATAAGTCCAAGTATTGGTAAGCGTGGTGATCAGACGAAGTTATCTCTCCGATATCCTTCATTTGGCGGACATGATAGTCAACGCGTCCTAAGAAGTCGGCCATATCTTCGCCCTGCTCTAGGCGCAAATTCAAAAATTCGCGGCGCATGGCTGCCTGTCGTGCGCGAGATGATGGCGCATAAATGTTGGCTAAAATGTCCCATGCTTCCTTCGGGGTTTTACAATCATCCAGCGCAGACTTCTTCGCCTCGCTTACAGAACAGTATATTAAGCCTAATGCCTTGGCTTTACGACGCTTGTATTTCTTCTTTTCCTTGTCACCCGCGGTTTTAAGGAAATCTGCCTCTTCTTCTTCCGTCACATGTTCCCACAATTCTTCACTTCTCAGCACCATGCGCATTGAGCGCTGCCACAGTTCGTAGTTTCCTACGCTGAGAATGGGAAGTCGCCCGGAGTTTCCTTCGACGGACTTGGACATGATGACGTGAAGTTACGAAACTATCCGTAGCAAAACACACCGGATGGAGAATGGTACAATTGGAGCACTTGACGGTCTCGGAGCACAATATCGCGTTGCACAACACAAATACGGCGCACTATTCGAAGCACTGTCAAAGCGGATATCAATCGAATTGGGCAACCACTTCTGAAGTGGTCAGATAACCCTAGCCAGCCAACACACAGGGGTCCGTTCGCCTACCTGGAGGCGCGGGAGTACCTGCTGGCCGCGATAAGCACTGGCTAGGAATGAGTTTGTGCGGTGGTTCGACTGAACCGGAGGGCACAAACTATTCTAAGGGACCCACAAAAACTTAATACTATCTTAAATACTAACAAGCTAATTACGACTACTGAAAAGCAATTTTTAATTAATATGATGAGACGTTGCGCCAATCTAGAGATGAAAATGGCGTAGTTGCGCATTTAAAATGCGAAAATCGTCGAAAAATCGTCGATACAACGACAGTACACGGTGTACTAAGTCGGGAATTAGTCCAAATCGTCGTTCACGCTGTGTAAAGCGGGTTTCCAACGTTGATTCTCGTTGGAAAATGGCGAAAATCTGAAAATAAATTGAAATTTGTCTCGAAAATTGCGAAACCCGCAGAAATCCGGACGAAATTAAATGAAAAATCGTAGAGCTGGTCGTGCAGACTACGTGAGAACGTCGGCGTGTCGTCTCGAACGTTCTAGAGACGAAAATCGTCGCGGAAATCTGGAAATAGAAAATTTATCGCAAATTCGCGAATTTCGCGAAAATAACGATAAAATTAGCGGTTTCGGCGGGCTGCAAGGATAGCAACCATCCTCTGCTACCACTTGTAGCAGAGGAGTGCGCTCACAGTATAAAATACTGTGTGTGGAAGCGAGTTTAAATGCCGAAACACGGCTAATATGAGCGCAATGACGTGCGCGCACCTCCAGCGCTTGAAAATGGTGGAAAATAAAGTCACTGCACTCTAAAGTGCTCATGAGTGACAAACACAATGTAAAAATAAACTAAATGTTTAATAAAAACGAAAATGCTTACATAATTTGGTCCATTTAGATGGAGAAAATACATGAGTGCTTGCTGGCATGCAAGCGGCCATTGTGATTGTGAAAAACATACAAGTGACACCATCTGGTGTTCGAAAAAGTAAACTAATACTAACATGATGCAGGCAGCATTATGCCCAATGTTAAATAATGAAATAAATCCTAATAAATACACTAGGCTGCATAATGCAGTAATACATTAAGAAATGTGCAAAACAAGTACGGAGGACTGTTTGGCATCGATAAACAACATTTCCGCAATCCTCTTTCGTATTCCTCTTTATCTCGGGCCTCGTCCAGTAATTTTTGGGGTATCTGTTGTAGTAAAATATGAGATCTATGAATACGCATTTAAGATGCAATTCTTGATTTCTACCTCAAGGAGGGATTTAAAGGGATGAAGGAGGAAATCACCCGAGGCAAGGCCATGGGAAAGTGCATTAAATTATTCTGCTGTTTGAATTAAAGAGTTTTAAAAGGAAGTAGGTCATTGACTTCACCTGCTTCTATCACAACTGGTTTTTTGGAACGTTTCATTTTACTGGAGGGAAAATGAATAAATGACGTGATTTGTTTACATGTACTTTGTTGGCAAAATCACACATATTAACCATTTTTAGGAAAGTGGGAGGTAATTAAAGTGAAAGTGGGGGTAAATCGTATGGACTTCCAATGACAGTGGGCAACATTTGCCATTGTTTAAAGTTTTCTGAGGGTATTGGAAGTGGGGGTTACGGCAAAATTAAAAGTGGGGGTAATTTTAAACGGTTTGTCTCGAGATGGTGAGTCGAATGCTATATTGCACGTATGGGTCAGGGTGTTTGATCACATGTTGAATCTGCACTTGGTGAAATTTTGGCTATGTCCAACACGCTTCATTGGTGAAATTTTGGCTATGTCCAACACGCTTTGTTGGTGAAATTTGGCTATGTCCAACACGCTTCGTTGGTGATATTTTGACTATGTTCCACAAGCTTGGTTTGATATTTCGGCTATGTTCCACAAGCTTGGTTTGATATTTCGGCTATGTTCCACAAGCTTGGTTTGATATTTCGGCTATGTTCCACAAGCTTGGTTTGATATTTTGACTATGTTCCACAAGCTTGGTTTGATATTTCGGCTATGTTCCACAAGCTTGGTTTGATATTTTGACTATGTCCATCACGCTTGGTTCGATATTTTGACTAAGTTCCACAAGCTTGGTTTGATATTCCGGCTATGTCCATCACGCTTGGTTCGATATTTTGACTAAGTTCCACAAGCTTCTGTATTTATATTTGTACTTATTTCTTATTTCATGTATTTATATTTGCAATTATTTCTTATTTTAATTAAAATTCAATTCATTTGTAAATAAATGTATTAAGATTTTTTAATAAAAAAGTCAATTGAAATGTTTAATAGGAAATGTAAAATGTCTAATTCATTTCATTTACAAATAAATGTATTAAGAATTTTTACATTTCCTATTAAACATTTCAATTGACTTTTTTATTAAAAAATCTTAATACATTTATCTGCAAATAAATTGAATTATCTTTATTTGACCTAAAAACAATTTCATTTTAAATAAAAATTCAATTGCCCCTGGGGAAATTTTTTTTATTCACAAATGAAATGTGACCTAGTTGAAAGACCAGTTTAATTGCAAAAGAGTTGAAATGTATTAACACAATTTAAAATGAGAATTCGTTTGATTTTTTTGTCCTGTGTGTTGTTATTAATTCCTTATTTTAATTCTATTTACAAAAAAAAAAAATAAAACTTATTTTTAAATAAGAAAAAGTTAATTGAAAGAAAGTTTTTATTTGTTAATAGATATTAAAGTTGGAATTTATTAAACCAATTTAAAAATGAAATGGAATTAGAATTAAAACTATCCATTAGAAAAAATCAAATGAATTCTCATTTGATTCTTTTTAATTCCATTTTAACTTTTATAATTAATAATTTTCATTTACAAATGAAAATTTTATTCCTTCTAAGTAATGGAACTTTCCAAAACCAGCTGTGTTAAAAGTAAGCCATGTGACAGCATGTAATATATCTTGTAGGAAAAACGGATATGTGATCAAACAAACAAATTGATAAACATTTATCAAAACAAAAAAAAAAAACAAAAAAAAAAATGTTAAACAGTCGAATGAAAATATTTTTTTCCTCACCAGCAATTAAATTTCCCCCCGAAGGCTTTTGCTCTTTAAAAACAAAAATAGCCTTTAGAGATTTTTTTTTAATGAGTCAGAAAAACAGGTTTTCAAAGTGACTCAATCAGAAATAAATGAATAATAAATTGTAAAGAAAAATAATTTTATTCAGCTTTTAATTAAAAATTCTTTTACACATTTTATTTGTTTTTCAAAATTTTTTTTTTACATTGACAAACGAGTTAGCAGAACAGGGGGCACTGCAATGATTACATACGTCACAATTAAACAAGACACTGTTAAATGAATGGCGTAAGAATGCTCTAGTATGTTCATAAAACTCCATTTTTTATAAACATTCCTTCTCTTCATCAAAAAAATCTATATCCTTAATTTTCTTGCCCGGAATAATTTGATACAACTGCCTTATGTGTACTCTTGTTTCTGAGTTGAGAGAATCATGTATTATTCTTGCTCTTCTTTTTATTATTTTGCTTAGTTCAGGAAATTGTCCATCAATGCGAAATACAAATGCAAAATTATTTATATCTGTAATTTCAGCCCCCCATCTACTTATAAGTTCAAAGATTATTTGCAGTAATATTTTCTCACTTTTTTCATAAGTTGCACAAAAAAATTCCATGTTATTCAGCTGAGAAATAATTTATTTTTAATTGAAAATTTAATTAAAATGATGTTTACATACTATATTTTTAATTTATTTTTAATTGAAAATTTATTTAAAAGCAATTTTATTTATATTTTTTAAAATTTATTTATTTATTATGCATTTGCCGGATGAGTCACGCTGCTTTAATATAATTACATGGTCACGTGTTTTGAATTAAATCAGGTGTTTATTCACATATTCATTTTTATTTCCAGATTTAATATGTGAAATATAATTTGTAATTACACCCAATTAATCAAAAGACTATTTCCTTATTCAGAGAAAAAACAGTAAAATTAACAATATAAATATTATTTTAAAAACTTGTGATAATTAATTACATAATGCCGCATTATATATATAGAGTAGCATTTAGCCGAATAAATGACTTATTTCAGCCAATTCCTGGATTTCGGCGATAGTTACATTGTCGTGTACGTATTTGACGTGTTCAATATTCTCACTGGAAAATCTACCAAGTTTCTCCACCAGAGTTTGAATCTTGATCTGAAATGCCGGTCGCCACAAAAGTAACGAATCGGTTCTCTGATCTATTGAGCCTCCATAATTAACCAAAAGGAATAATGATAAATGTTTCAAAATTATTTTCCTTTCATCGGTAGTTTTGTTCTGTTGGAGTTGAAAGAGATACATTTAATTCTTTTCTTTCTCAAATTGAAGTGAATATAATAATGTTGCTTTTTTATATATAGAAAATTTTTGTTACGGTTTCATTTTTTGATTTGACACGGACTTTAACACATGCCCGTGCTTGTTTGCAGACTTTCCGCAAGGTTTTGTGCGAATCTTTGTTGATTTCAAATTAGGATTGTTTTAACTTCTTAAATAATTTCATTTTTTTGAGAAAAATGGAAATTGGGTTTACTTTACAACAACTCAAGATTATTCATTCCTCGAATGATTTTAATGATTGTATTCTGCCTGAGATTAAGATTGGCTGCTAAATAGAGCGCAAAGAGGCAAAACATCCCGCAAGAATCCTCTTTTGTCAACGAATACATTTCTTTTGTAGCATAATCTAGGGTAACGTCTCTTCCGACAAAATCAATGATCTCTTTAGGTGGAACGTTTCCCAAATTATCAAAGTATATGCCTCTGTCATTGCAAAGATACAAGCTGACCCAATGGGTACCACCACCCGTCGATGGGTCTAAATTGATGACGAAGCTTTCATTCTTGCCCCGGTGATTCGCGAGCGGTTTCAAGCAATCGATGAGCAACACGTTGTTGAAGTGAGCGATACGTAGTTTATTCTTCGCCCAGTTGTAAATTTCCACGTTATTCATTTTTTAATGTCGATGAGATCATCCACCCATGAATTATGCTTCTGATCGTAGCCGACCCATTTCACTAGGTACTTCCATGATCCATCGCTGTTTTTCTTTTTTCTAATGACTTTCTCGATCAAGTAGGGATCATCTACCCTGGTTTCAGTTTTTTGGAGTTCTTCACGGTAAAAGGAACCTTCGATCGATTCTCCCAAACTGTCTTTCAATTTGAAAATTGGAGGTTCATACGTCGTGTCCACTTTATCAATTGTAAAGATTTCATTAGTCCAATTTTGCAAAAACCCTTTGTCAAATATGGATTTGGATTTGGAAATACGCACTCGGTCGCCCACTTTGAATTTAGGCTTGGACGTTGCTGGTTCGGGAAGTAATTTTAGTCTGAGCGCCTTTTCATGTTTGGGAGCCACATCTTTGGGTTTCATGTTGGTCGTACGGTGAACCGAAGAGTTATAACGGGTCATCAATTGGGGTAAGATAGTAATCCAATTCCTCGAACCTTTCAAAGTAAAATGCCTGTACATGCGCTCTTTGAGCGTGCGATTGAACCGCTCGACCATGCTCGCTTTCAACGGCGAGTGTGTGGAAAAATGGTTGATGTTGAACTTTTTGACCAGTGCCTTGAAATGGGAATTGTAGAATTCTTTCCCCCAATCGGATGCCATGTTGACCGGCCCCTTATTCCCCGCTTTGACAAGCACCTTTTCAAATGCAGCGGTTACGTCTTTGCCAGTCTTTGATTTGATGGGAACCGCATACGCATATTTAGAGAACGCATCTATAACCGTTAATAAGTATTTATAACCTTTGTTTACACGGGAAAAAGGTATCAATTCGACTAAATCGATCTGCCATAAGTCGTTGATTGCAAAAGATACGACCGGACGTCTGACGTAATGCCTACGTGCCGGCTTATGTAATTCAGATACCAGTTGTTCTATGTCAGGCATTTTTTTTTTTTTTTTTAGTCCCATTCCCAGTTTAAGTTTGGTATTGAACGTTGCTTTGATTGCTTTGGCGGCTAATTTTGTGCTTAAACTGACTGTTGGATCGGAGATGATTAAAACACATGCTTCGACCAACTTTCTGTCTGCTTCGTGTCTGGCTTCTAAGTTCTGATTTATGTAAGCAATGTCGTGCAGCTTGCACGCTTCATCCAATGGGTTTATGCCTTTATCACCTCTAGCTAAACGCTTATCTAATTTTGTGCCTGGACCGCAATAATTGTACCCAGGGATATGCATTTCTACCGGTAATTTATTGATTAGTTTATTCAAAAGTCCTTTTCCGGTTGCTGGAGATTTTTTTTTTTTATGAACTGATATTTCAAGGTCCCGCATGCCAAGCATTTACCTCTTTTGTAGGCTCTGTTGTTTTTAGTGACTCCCATTTCCAACGTGCCGGTAGGAGTAGACTTTTTACATTTAACGCAAAACATGTTTGTCTTCTTTTTTTTATTACGGGAATATAAAAAATGAATGTCATAAATTTTGACACGGGGCGTTTGGATAAATGTGATAAGTCGATTCTGCCAAAAAACATAAGATGCATCATGTGTGGCCCGGCTGAATGTGGGAAAACGAATCTGTTGCTAAACTTCCTGCACTGGTTACGATTTGACAAGCTGATGGTGTTTTCTAAAACTTTATTTCAACCAAAATACGAGCGGTTAAGAGAGTTGTTCGAGGATCTAGAATCGGAATTGGGCGAACAGGTAGCTCATTTCTTCCCGAGCAACGAAGATGTGCCGTCTCCCGAACAACTTTTTGATAAAACTGTGAACAAGTCTATTTTTGTGTTTGACGATGTGATGACCGACAAGCAACATAATATTGAGAAATATTTTGCCCAGGGCCGTCATAGTAACGTAGACTCTTTTTACTTGTGTCAGACTTATAGTCGGATCCCAAAACAGGTGATAAGAGACAATGCCAATTTAATAATCATGTTCAGACAAGACGAAAGAAACATGAAACACGTTTTTGACAACCATGTTGGAACGGACATGACGTACGTTCGATTCAGAGACATGTGTAAGTCGTGTTGGGACGATGATACGTTCGGCTTTCTCACGATAGACAAGACCAAGTCTATGTCGAGCGAGAGATATAAAAATAAATTTTCCCCATTTTTAAAAAATGAACATGAATAAACAACAGCGTGGAAATTACGAGAAATTAAAACAGAGCTTGAAAAAAAAGTTTCTACAAGATAAGTTAAACAGAGGATCCGAAGATGAAGCGCTCGGTGCATTCTTCAAACCGGTAACTGCCGCATTGCATAGCCTGCCGCAGCAGCAGCAAGTATCTCCACCCCAACCCATGTCTTTCAAACCGTCACCTTCCACTACCGTTAAAAGCGAGCCTGAGAAGACAATGTCAAAAATGGATATAGAGACACCCGTCAGAAATTGGGAAAATGCATCCATTAAAAGACAGTTCTTACGCCAAAGCTTGTCCTCTAGTCATCGTGGAACTCCTCAAAGTTTAGTTGATCACGATGAAGAGAACAATACATCACTTCGAAGTGTGGAAGAAGAAGAAGCAAATCTTGGTGACGATGCTGATGCTGATGATGTTTCTGATAAATATCGCACGGAAGTACGTAGAAGTCTCGAATGGAAAAAGAAAGAAACAGATTCGGAAGACACGTATCTGCAATCTTTTATAAGTTATTATTCTGCAAATGCGGGTAATATAGACCGTGTGTTTGGAATCAGATTTGATACTAAAGACTTAAAATTTAAAATAGGAGTCGAAGAAGTTACATTAATCCCGGATCATATTTCTGTAAGAAATAAAACATACAGATTCGATAAAGAATTAAAGGATTTCCTCTTGAACAAAATTCCAGCATTGGATCCATATCAGAATCAGAAGGCATTAAATAATTATGCCGACATTCTAATCAAAACTAAAGCATTATTTAGTCGTCATGATCCAGCAACTAATAGGCCAAAATCTTCTAAAGGAGAGAAGTATCTGAAAGTGATTAAACCAATTTGGCAACACTACAAAAAACATCAAGCACAATATCTACAATCGGGCCAAGGCATTACAAAAACGTTTCGTCCGCAGAACTCCGTAGACTACAAGTATTACAACAACCCGGACGAATTAATAGACAGGCTGCGATTGTTGCATGCATCACGGGATGCTGGAAACCAGTCTCACGACAACGAAATTGTGGAAATACTTATGGAACTGAAAGAGGAAAGAATCCTCGATAAAACCAAGTTTGAAAACATGCGAAAGAAAATTCTCGCGAATTAAAAAAAAGTAATAATAATCGTGATTACCATGTCTATCGTACTAAGCAGTACGAAATCGGATTTCCTCACTACTTTTAGCTCACCTTTAATTTTGGGTGACGACGAATACGAATTGGGATTAGTGAGCCTCGAGACATTTTACACAATGCCAAATATAACCGAGGACAACAACGTGTTCAAATACTACACTGTTGAAGTAGATGTGAACGTCCCCGCTCGTATTATAGGTACGCTCAACTACGACATCATCGTTCCCGTGGGTTGTTACAAACTTGCCGACATTATCTCGTACATACATACCGAAATGAAATCCAGAGGACACTGGAATATGAAAGACGACGCACCTTTCATCGACATCGTGGCCAATTATAATACTCTGTCCACGACATTAGTGATTAGCGATGCCAGTTACGGGGCCAATTTTTCGGAAAATAGAAGTATGGCTAAATTATTCGGTCTCAAAACAAAGAAATACGGTGTAGGTAGAAGCGAATCCATTAATCCGGTGAACATTTTTCACATTAACACTATCCTGGTCCATTGTGATCTTATTACCGACTCTTATAAAAACGAGAAGACGGCTCCGATCATATACGCATTTTTTCCTAATGTCCCGCCAGGCTTCAAAATAGTAGAAATGCCGTATAACATAGTTTACTTGCCGGTGAAAAATCAATCTAAAATACACGAAGTCAGGATCTGGTTGACCGATCAAGACGATAAACCACTGAATCTGAGAGGAGAAATTTTTACTACACGTTTACACTTACGAAAATTAATTAAAGCGTAATTAAAAAAACATGCCGTTAATTTTTAATAAGAACGTAACGGCAAGTAATACCCCCAGCACCAGCTCCAACACTGCCACTGTCAAGACACCCTCGTCGATTAGAGGTGGAAATATAAAAATTATAAAGTCTTCGATACGGCCAGATAATCGAGAATATATAAATTCTTTTTAAAAAAAATATATATTAAGTAATTAATTAAATACCGTGATTCTTTTTAAAAAAAATATATATTAAGTAATTAATTAAGTAATTCTCTTTTAAAAAATATATATATATTAAGTAATTAATTAAGTAATTCTTTTTAAAAAAATATATATATTAAGTAATTAATTAAGTAATTCTTTTTAAAAAAAATATATATATTAAGTAATTAAAAAATAGCAACGATGCAAGTCTCCGAGAATTATTTGGATGTCGAACAACCATTCGTCGTCGATGAATCTGTTAATGCCTACAACTACCACGAATATTATCCTATTATAGGAACTAATTTAAATAATGTGAATTCCGAAATTCGATTAATCATTCAAAACGAAGATGTATGGACTCACCCTCATAAACGTTACGTCTGCATAACAGGAAGATTAGTGAAAGCGGATGGTACAGACCTTATCGCTCAAGCTGATGAACAAGACCATATAATAACGTTAGGAAATAACTTTATGCCATTTTTGTTCAGCAACATGAAATATCACATAGGTGATAAATTAATAGACGAAATAAATTATCCGGGTTATGCTACCACTATTAAGGGCTTACTAACGTACAAACAGCTCCAAAATTCGAGCGGAAATATGGGATGGATAGTAGATCATCACAAGGGCGAAGCATCAGATACTCTTAATCCCGCTTTTCTAGAACGTAGAATATTTTACAACATAATGCCAACGCCCAAAGGATCGTTCTCTTTGTTAGTACCGTTAACACATTTAATGGGATTTTTCGAAGACTATACGAAAATCATATATGGTGCCAAACAAGTTTTGACCTTAATGCGAACTCACGACAACGATGCCATTTTTAAAGCGATACAGTCCGGTCCCGCCCCAAAAGTAAACACCCCCGTTGGAAAAATTATCATCGAACAGTTATATTGGTTGATGCCGCACGTCTTACCGTCCGATATCCAAAAGAATAGATTACTCACTGCCATAGATAGAGGGGTGAACGTTCCATTAGCTTTTCGACATTGGTCGTTCGAAATGACAGACGTGCCACAAAGTAAGGAACACGCGTGGAGAGTGGTAACAACCAGCACGTCAGAAAAACCACGTTACATCATCGTGGCTTTACAAACGAATAAAAGAGACGACCAATTAAAAAATCCAGCCACATTTGATAACTGCAATGTAACGGAAGTTCATGCCTACTTAAATTCGGAACGATATCCTTATCTGGACAGTAACAATGATTTTAAGAAAGCCAATTTCTGTAAATTCTTAGAAAGTTGCATTCAATTTAGAAAAGACTATTACGGTGCCGACGATTTACCGTTTAATACTTTCGAGTACGGAAATATATACCCGCTCATCGTAATAGATTGCACGAAACAAAGCGAAAGAATGAAAACCGGAATAATGGACGTGCAAATAAAAATGAAATTTGCGGAAACCGTTCCTGCCGACACTAAAGCCTACGCTTTGATAATAAGCGATAGACTAATGACTATGAAATTAGACAAGGGTAAAATCGAAGTATTATATTAGATTTTAAAATAATATATACGTATATAAAATATATATAAATATATATAATATATAATATATATATAATATATATATATATATAATATATATATATATATAATATATATATAATATATATAATATATAATATATAATATATATAAATAAATATATATAAAATAATATATACGTATATAAAAAAAGAAATAAAAAATGTATAAGATACATAAAGTGAATCTATCTCCGAATCAACAACGAAAAATATCCAAGTCTGTCAAAAAAAAGATACCCTTGCATTTAAGATTGAAATACGAACAATTAAACGGCAATCATGGCTTGTCTCTTACGGATAGACAAATAAACAAGATCAAAAAAGCCGGTTCTAAAAAGAAAGGCATGACTTTGAGTATACCTTCGAATCAAATTAAACAATCTGGCGGATTTTTCCCTTTATTACTTCCACTATTGGGGGCTTTAGGCGGTCTCGCTGGCGGTGCGGCAGGAATTGCCAAAGCTGTCGATGAGGCAAAAACCAACAAGAGAATGCTCGATGAGACAAAACGTCATAATGCAGTTTCAGAAGGTAAAGGAATGCAATTCGCAAAAAAAAAATCGCGGAAACGCAAGTCTGGAAAAGGTTTTTACTTGAAACCTTACGGCTCACTGGTGACAAAAAAATAAAACCGCTAGATTCGTTGCAGTTGGAGGAACTGGCCAGACGAATAAAAATTTCATTTTTTAGAGGAGTGTTTTCGAGAGATACTTTACCCGTCAAACCACGATCGAAAGAATGTGGAATTATTAATTTGAACACGCACCACGAAAGCGGAAGTCATTGGGTGGCATACAGTAAAATTGGAAATAAGAAGCTGTACTTCGATAGTTTCGGAGACTTGCCACCCCCGTTGGAATTATACGATTATCTGGGAGACAACATAAAATACAATTACAATCAGTATCAAAATTTTGACGAAATTACTTGCGGCCATTTGTGCTTATATGTTTTAAAAAAATGGAGGAAAGAAGAAAAAAAAATAATTAAAAAATAGTTTTTTTCCCTTCTATTAAAAAAATGGTAAGCGTAAATAAACTAGGAGACGATTATCGTCTTAACGCAGTGCATAAATTGGGCAAACGTCAACGTCGAGAAGTAGATGAGGTTCTCGCAGATCACGTTGGTTACGATGCATTATCCGATCTAGAAAAAAAAATTTTTGACGAGATCACAAAGACTAAAAATGCCCTGAAAGCTGCTTGCGATTCTATAATTAACGATTTGAACGCATTAAAACGTACCGTACAAGATCAAGCTACTAAGCTAACGGGGCAAGGCGAAGGAATTGATACGAAGGATATTGATAAACTCAAAAATGATATTGCCTATGCTACTATAAAATATGGAACGTTGGAACAAGATTTGATTAAGAAAATTAAAGAATTAGAAGCGAACATTAAGATATTAGTAGATAATGCGACTGCTTCCGGTGGTGTAGAAGTTGACGAAAAACAAATAAGCGCATTAGAAATCAAAATCAAAGACTTGATAAATGACGTTAAATCCGAGTTGGAATCTGCGATCGAAGATTTAAAGACTGGGTTGGAGACGTTGACTAATAGCTTAATCCAGAATAAAACCGATTATGATACAAAAATAAACGAAGCATTGGATGAAGTAGAAACCAAAATCCAGAACTTAGACGTGGACAAAATCAGAACCAACATCGAGGCATCAAATGACAAGATAAAACAAGCACAGGATGATATAAAAAAGTTAGAAAAAAGTGTGGAAAATGAGGTTAAAGCCTTGCAAACCAAAATCAAAGCTTTACCCGCAAAATTTGGTGTTAGTAGCGAAAGTACGGAAGACTTAAAAACCAAAATTGAAGCGGCGAAAGCGGAGCTAGACACAGTCAGTACTGCCATTCAAAAAGATCTGGACGAGACTAAACTTAAATTAAACGAGTACGTAGACGAAAATTCCGTAAAGTCAGATAAAATGCAAACGAGCGTCAACGAGGTTACCGATAAAATCAAATTAGCCAACGAACAAATAATAACGTTGCAGGAAAACATGTTGTCCATTTTGACATCCGTTCAAGAAGAAATATCAAAAATTAGCGCAATTCCGAGCGTTGACGAATCAAGTTTTGCTCCCGCTGCTTTGGCCGGCACTGTCGATACGGTAGAAGCCACGTTAAATTCTAACATCGAAGCGAACAAAATAGAAGTTAATAAGAAATTGACGGAATTAGAAGACAAAATATCAAATCTAAATATTCCCGAAGTAGAAGAACAGGCCGATTTAGTGCTAGGGTTCCTACATTCGCAACGGACCGATTGGTTTTTGAAGGTGTCCGAAGAATGGAAATTATTTGCACATAATGGGAAGTTTTATACTCCTCATTACGGGCATATAACGCGAATCAGTTTATACATGTATGCTACTACAGCAGAATACACAGTAATACCTAACGAGTTTGAGTTTATCTTGTCTATTAACGGGCATGGTCGAACGTTCCATATTCCACGTACAGATGTTACAAAAACACCACGTAAAATGCCGGTATGTTTTAGAACGTACAATTTAGAGAAAAAAGTAGATTTTGATGATAACGATCACATTAGAATATCTACTGTCACCGATTGGAGTCCGGAAATAAAAGTTTTCGCCCTCGTGTATTGCAGATTCGATCGTAGTAAATGGGACGATTAAACTAATCATCGTCATATTAATCCTCCGCCAAGCTTACGTATCCATAAGCCAAAGTATGAATACAATCATCTAATATCACTCGTTTCTTGTCTTTCGCCGACAATGCCAATTTGTCCACCTTGACCGTTGTGAGATCGTGCAGTTTTGATTTGATCGTTTCAAATTTCAATCTGTGGGCCTCCCGTTCACCGAACAATATCTTCTTGTACGCCTCCAAGTCCAGCTCTTGCTCCACGACAGCCTTCTTTATGCCTTTACATCGCATGCTCGTTTTCCCGTTCACGTTATAAGCGTAACATTTGGCTCTTAGCCCTACAAACTCTTCTATCGGCTCGCCGGCAGTCTCGTCTTTGAAGCATCCTATGACACGCCTGTTTCTGCCATCGGGTGGGTGGTAATTAGACAGATCCATCACTTGTGGTATTTCTTCTCTGAAGAACGAGTAGACTGACGGAGCTTCTATTTCGTACATCAAACTATCCGTATCTGTCATCAGCAATCTCAGCTTGTCTGAGAATTTTTTTTTCATGACGTTGTAATGAAAGTCGTAGAGCAAGCATTTAGACAAGTCCAGGATAGTTAAACCGCTGTAAATAGGTTTGTCTAACGTCAATTCCAGCTTTCGGCGTTCAACCAACACCAGTTTTTCGTTTAATTTTTTTTTTCCTTTGAAACCGACGTGGTTGACGTGAGTATTCAAGTCTTTTGCATTGTTTACCAGATAAAATTGTCTATATTTCCTCACATCTTCTAGAGTTTTTCCAAATACGGAATTGTTAGCTAATTTCGCCAATTCCTGCTCAAAATCACTGGTAGCTGACTTCCGTTTCTCAATATTCAATTCGATATACTTGGCCAGCCACGGTTTTTGCTCAAACGTCAGCACTCTTTTTATTTTCATCAACGTCATGCCCAGGGACAAGTACAATTGCAGAGCTCTGTAATGCAGAATGTAATTACAACGACCTTGCAAATGCGGGATTAATCTGGGAGAAGTGTCATCCCCAGAACGTATCATTTCCGGAGCCAAAGGCAAACAATTGTGGGACGAATGCAGTTCTTGCGGATATCCCAAATCCACTTCCAAGATGCATCCCATCGTATCGTTCTCTCCCATTTTTAAAATCCGTTCTTGTGTCCATTCGGCTACATTATCGTCGAAGGCAAACTTGCCAACTGGTAGCGGTTTGCTCATTGCCCAGGAATACATGGAATTCGCATCCAAATAGACGATGTAACTCTCTGGTTTCTCGCAATCGTATCCCGATGCCAGAAGAGGATTATTGGCTTTGGCGTAGCGTTGACTGATAGTGGCAACACCGCCTCTTATTCCTTGTTCGACAAACATGTACATATCTGGATCAGACAGAAGCTCCAATTTAACTTCGGTGATGAGCAGCGCAGCGTCCCAAGAAAGACTTGGAAACGTGATGTAATGACAGGGGTCTAGCTTGTAGTGATTTAAACACATTTTTCTGAACTGTTCGAATATATCCGCCAACAACAGAGTGTCGGTCTTCAGATACAAATCGTGATATTCGCCCATGTTTTTAATTCCGAACGTTTTCCAAACTAACTGGGCATATTGGTATTCGTCGTCGGTTATGTTCTCAAATTCTTCTTTCGGCGGAAGTTTATCTTCTTGAAATTTTGACCAACCGGTCATATATCTGTAAGGGTACACTCCTTTCCTCAACAGAAGATCAATTTCCTCGCCTTTAAACTCGCTTCGAAAGACAGCGAACTGCGACTTCTTCTCTAGATTTTTTGCCAAATTGGATAAACTGCTCGCGAGAAATTGGAAACTATCCATGAATTTTAACGTTACGACCTGTTTTGGATCATCACCGGTCTTGATTTTCAACGTGAACGATTTGTATAATTCCGAGTTTTCGGCGATCATCGTCACTTTTTCTGACGCGACGGTCAAATGCGGCAATATTAGATGAAAATCATACTTTTTCCCATTATGGAAAATTATAGGCACAGATTTCCGCCAATGGTAGTTGAGGTTACAATTAGCGTGTGCGGCCCCACGAAACTTTCCGGTGAAATGGTTATGATCCAAGACTTTTGTCAAGCCTTTTAATTCTTCCAAGAATTCATCACCGCATAAGTAACACGTTGTTGCATTTCTATAGGCGATCCATTGAAGCGAAGTCATCGTTTTGGAATTGAATTGTTTATGTTCCAATTCGGAAAATTGCTGAACCACGGCTTTAATTTCCGCACGCAACGATTGCAAAAAATGATCGACGGCATCCGGACCTCTATACAGCTGTAACGGTCTGGAATAAGCTTCGTTCTCAGTGCACACTACTTTAAACGAATAACCGCACGGCTCGTGAGAATTAATGATTATCGAATGTAAAGTGGGTTCGCTCTCCGCATCAGGTACTAAGAATGCCTCGAAATCGGCGTAACAAACGTACGGTAAAGGATATTTTTTTTTCTCACTTTTGAACGTACAGATAGCTCCTTCGTCGGGAGATTTAGTGCTGCAGGCTTTATATTTCCCGCAGTATCGTTTATGCCTAACGAGCACTATGGCACTGGAAAACCCATTCATACAGTTCATGCAATAATACCGCTTATGTTTATTGCCGGCGCTCAAGAGTCGTGAGAAATCCCTGATCCACATGTAATGATTTTGTTTCTTCAGTAGGTTAATAGTGATAAGGCGGTTCGTCAGAATATCTACTTTAATCGGAACAATGCGGGACTTGGGCAGCAACTCGAATACATTAATGTTCAAACTTACATTCTGTCTTTCGAACGTAAGCACTTCTTTCGGCCCCACGGGAAAAACTAGCCCTTCGAGATTGAGTTTATTCATAAACTGTTCGTAATAATCCGCTCTGCAAACATGAACGGGGGCTGGATACAAGGCAGCTAATACAGACCATAAAAAACTTTTTTGATCCGAGTTCTGGACATTTACAACGGCCTTTTTTTTCTGCAGACATTCGTCCAGTTCCTGATACGACGATTTTTCGGGAACGGAGTGGAATATCGACGCATGTTTGTCTCTTCCCACGCAGCTCTTGAATTGGTTATCGCAGTAGTGACACGGAAAATAACCCAGCAACCGTTTTGGATCCCTCACAAGTCCGTAGCTATTCTTTCCGTAGAAGAATAGATCTACGTGATGTTTCCTGTTTCTGTGAACGGTAACGTATCTTTCCACGCGATCGCCATTGCAATAATAAATAGTTACTTCGATATCGGGATTCTGCGACTGGAATTTTTCTAGGTTTCTGTAAGGCAGCGGAAATTCTAAGCCTTGCAAGTTCAATTCGTGCTCATACTTCAAGTAATTAGATATGCGTTCGGCATTAATAGCTACCGGATGTAAAGATGCAAGAATGGCCCAAACAAAAGACTTTCGCAAATCCATTTTAAAAGTCAAAACCGCTTTCTTATTGCGAATGACGGCCGATAAATCAATATTCGAACCCAATGGAAAGAAGATGGCATCTTTGCCCCATTCACCTTTCTGTTTTAAAATATCAAAATCAATTTTAAGAGCCTCTACACATACTAAACAGAAGTAGTCGTGAGTTTCTACATATTCAGCACTTTCTTCGGCCAGTTGCCTCGCAGCCAAATCCAAAATTGGATCAACATCATCCGTTAACATCACGAACGGCCCGGCCCGGTACCAAAAAAGAGCTGGCGACAATTTCACGGAATGCCGATATCTCAATTGCATCATAACACTCACTTTGCACGAATTCATGTCGGCTGCAACTTCCGCCACCAAAGCACGGATATTTGGAGCGGCATCTTTAATCACATCTTCTATTTCACAAATCCTTTCATCGAAATTGACCATGTACTCGCGCGATTGTCCATCAAAGATACCTTTATGAAGATAATACGGAACTGAGATAATCTTCTCAAAATCTTTATATTCGCCGCATTTCTTCAAAAGTTGATCCAAACCGACATTAAACTTGAAAGCCCTAGATAAATCGCCCCTTTTTCTTTTTCCTTTTAAAAACTCGACACATTTTCTGAATTTGTATCTATTCATTCTGAGCACAGAATGAATCTAAATCATTATCCTTTTTTATATAAAAGAAAAATAAATTAAAAAAAAAAGGAAAATTGATTAAGAATGAAACATACTTTTAGGAATTTTTTTATTTATTAATTAATTAATTAATGAATTGAATTACACATTTAGCATTTTCTATTAAATATTTACAAATAAATGAATTACTTGTAAATTAATTGAATTACACATTTAGCATTTTCTATTAAATATTTACAAATAAATGAATTACTTGTAAATTAATTGAATTACACATTTAGCATTTTCTATTAAATATTTACAAATAAATGAATTACTTGTAAATTAATTGAATTACACATTTAAGATTTTTTATTAAATATTTACAAATAAATGAATTACTTGTAAATGAATTGAATTACTTGTAGTTATTTATTTTAATTAATTAAATTAATATAATTTATTAGTTATTTATTTATTTATAAATTAAATAAATTAATATAATTTATTAGTTATTTATTTATTTATAAATTAAATAAATTAATATAATTTATTTATTTATTTATTTAAAAATTGAAGGGTAAGCATCATTTTTTTATGCTCCTGAAATCCATCTGAGTCCTTTCTTTCTTTGTTTTTCATTCATCCATCTTCATACCATCGGGCCATTTCCTCCTTCATCCCTTTAAATCCCTCCTTGAGGTAGAAATCAAGAATTGCATCTTAAATGCGTATTCAAAGATCTCATATTTTACTACAACAGGTATCACTGGAGCGGGCCTTTCACCTTCGGGGCTTATCCAATTCCACGATCTCGTTATCGGATTTGGCTGTATTTTCAGTTTGGCCATGATGTCCATTCCGAGGAGGAATACCTTGTCGTGGGATGGTAGCACCAAGAAGGGGTGGGATAGGTTTCCTCCCTTCCAGTCGATGGTTATCTTTATTACGCCTCTGGGCTTTACGTAGCCATTAGCTGTGAGTAATTCCACATTCTCATTTACTTTCATCATTTTATCTTCGATGTCTAGGCTTTCGACTAGATCTTCGGATATGAAGGAACGATCCGCTCCGGAATCTAATAGTCCCAGTAACTTTTGGTTTTCAATCGTCACTGGTAACATGCAGAGCGTCTCGCAATGTGACTTCGAGACATTGCAGTGAAATACTCGCAATTTTTGCGGTACGACGTCTAGGTCAAACGGGAGTTCGGCCCAATTGTCGTCTGTCTTGGTCTCAGTTCTCACTTGCATGCCTCTCAATGTCACTTTTTCTTCCTTCTCTGGTGCGGACTGGGCTCGGTCCTTGATTTGGGCATCAAGTATGGCGTGACCGGCAGGTCCAGTATGGAATTTCTTCTTCTTTGTTATTTCCTCGGCTTTCGCAGACGAAGTCGATTCTATTTCTTCGACGACGTCTGCGCTTGGCAGTTTTTTGCCAGGGCGATATTTAACTCGGCCATCATCTTCATCATAGTCTGTGTCTCACTAGTGATTTTGGCCGTTTTTTCGCATTTGTCGGAATAATGGCCGTATTCCCCACAGCTGTAGCATTTGATGTTGCTTTTGTCGCCCGTGGGTGTGAAACCCGGTTTTTTCGGGACGAATGCTGTTGGGAACCGTCTTTTGAGGCCCGGCGCCCCTTTTTCTTTGGCGGCGCGGGCGTGAGCTCTGAATTGGGTGATGGCTAGCGCTCGGTGCGCGTGATGAAGGTACGGGCTGTTGAAATATCATGTATTATGTATCGTATTGTCAAGCAGCGACACTTTGTATTTATTGTGACCTTTTGTTTATGTTTGCATTTGGCTAAAACTAATAGCCGTGATTATGTTTACAAGTGTGTTTGTATTTATCACCATAAGGTGGCGTCGTATACCTATTGGCATGTCATGTGACAAGAGAATAAAACACTCACTCTTTACTATGTTTTCAACCAGGTAACAAGGTGTGCACTTTATTTCAAGCTACTGTTTTCTACACCACTGCAGAACACGGAATTCATTGTGATTTCCAACACAATTCAACAAGGTTATGGGCCAGAAATCGTGAGAAAACAATTTGGAATCTTTTTCATCAAATTAGAGAGGTTTTGGAGAAATTTCCTCTAATTATTCAAAATGGCGGCGCCCATGATGAATGTGACCAGCTTGTGTTTGTGCCATGAGAATCAGCTTTTGGAAACAATTTCGAGTCAAATAACAACACAGGAACATTAGTGGGTTAGAACAATATAAAACAATTATTTATTTTTCCTTTATTTTCCGAATTTCGGACGTTATTGGACGTTATCGTTTGATATTGCGAGAAGCAATACGTATCGTCGACGAGACGATAATTACGAGACGGAAACGATTCAACGAGTGCCAAAGCGGGACGGAAATTCTTTACAACCACACGTGAAGTGTGAACCTGAATTTTCTGGACGGAAACAAGCGGAAAGGAATTCAGAAACAAAGACGGAAAATTGGAGAACAATTGGCAGAACAACACGCGTGAAGCGTAATGCAACGAGAAGCACAGCAGGAAAGCATCTCGAAGACAACATTTATGAACAATTTTCGTGTTTATTTTCGGAATTATTATATTATTAGCTTAGTGTTGTGCTAGAGTTGATACTAACTTACACTAAGAGCGAACTAACCTCGTAACACTTATGACGGTCACGGCCTTCTCCACTCGATATAACGACAATTTCGCCAATAGATGGCGCTGACGACCAAAAGTGGCAAATTCGAACAGAATTTCCAGTTTGATGTAAAATCACATAAAATGCAACTTTTATGTGATTTCAATGTAGAGAATCAACTTTATCTTTATTTATTGAAGTAAATATTGATATTAAACTGTTTTGTGACAACTCTTGTCAAGTTATCACAAAACTAGGTTTAGGGGATTAACTCACCCCTCTGCACCTGCTTCCAGCTCGGACCCCCCTTGGTTAAGTTGAAAGACTTAATCCAAAAGTGTTCCTCGCTATCCAGTTCCTGTCCTGACCTAGCAGAGAGCTATGGCCTGTGTATCCAGTTCCTGTTGACCACCTGGACTGGAAATGTGTCCTGAGTATCCCATCACTCTGACCAGTGATTGGAGGGATTCAGGGGACCACTGCTCTCATTGGAGCAATGGCCAAGCTATTGTTTTCCCCGAGTATATACTTCCTCGCAACAGGAAGTAGCTCGCTCTTGACCAGATATTTGACTATATGTTTTCTTGAGCCCTTTCTACTACTCCGGTTGTCATGTTGATTGCGCAGACACTTGCTTGTCTGTTGATTGCGCAGTCAATGCCCCTTATACTGCGGGCCTATGACAACCTACATACGGCGTACACTTGACGTGGAGATGGGTGATATGATGCCTCCATGTCCGGGTGCCCGATGACGGCTGTGTGGCCGTGAGGAGATCAGGTCGCGGCGATGAGTAGTAAGAATCCCGTCGGGCCGGATATAATTCAACAAGTGTTCCACAAGGCCTGCCAGTTACAGTAAGCCACGGCTGCCGAACAGCGTGTCGAAAATGTAACATTAGGGTTGAAATAACTAAACTCGGAAAAGTTTAGTTAGATTAAATCCCCAGCTAGTTTATGTCACAACTCAGCATTGTGCATAAACATGGATACTTCTTCCAGAACTGTACAAAACTGAAGACTAGCTACATTAGCATTTACTTGCCAGTAAATGTGTAGCTAAATTGCCAACTTTATGTAAGCAGAATTATTACGAGTATTTACTGAATAAGTAATACTCTAATAAATACATCCATTACACGGAACCAGAAGTTATGATTGTAAACTCGCAACAGTTTACTCTCGTATGAAGAACCATTTGACGTATCACACCAATTATAAATGTCTTAAAACATTTATAAGAGGTCAATTGGTAAATGGCTCTTACAAGCCATTTAAACCAATAACCGCCCCAAGTTTGTGGCGATGCAGATACCGTCAACCGGACGTCCTCGGATACTAACCTTTTCATTACAGATTTGAACCAGACCCCGATGTACAACTAGGACCAAATAATCAACCGATTCAGACGACATCTTACTGACCCGATGAAGCCGACTTGATATTATCATAGCGCCGTTTAGGCGAATGTATGTATAGTTAATCTACCCATTTATACGGCCAATTGTCGGCATAGTTAATGTATAACCGTAGTTTATGCAAATTGATTAATATAATCACTTCACGGTGATTATATTTATATATCAATAAATATGTTATGTCTTGATAACCGCATGTGTCATTATTTTACCCAGTTCACACTTTAGGTTTGTTAACTTATCTCTCAACTACTAGAATTGATAGACTTGCTTGTTATGCCAAAATACACATTTTGAGCGGATAGCGTCATCGAAAGGTCATCGTCACACACTGCACTTAGTTGCGAGTATTCAGTAGACAAAGTGTTTTTGACGAATACAAGTGTGCGTTTTGAGTGGGAAACCAAGTTTGGGCATTTTACAAGCGCACATCACGATGGAATCGGACAAATTGGACAGGAAAGTCACACTATTGAATCGGACAAATTATGATGGTTGGAAGCAACAGATCAAGGTTCTGTTGATGCACCATGGCTGTTGGGCGTTTACGGACGGAACACAAAAAGCACTAGCCCCTGGAGCGTCGTGGAGAGCTCGATCCGACTACCAGTTGCGAAAGGGAAGGGCTTTCAGTCTGATCTATTATTCAATCGAGGAGCAATACCACGAGCTGCTCAACGGGATTGAAGACGCCAAAACTGCATGGGACACACTAAAGACAAATTTCGAGCCAGTTTCGAGGGCACGTATAATACGTTTACTGGACGAATTTTTTAGTCTCAAGTACGATCCAGCCATGGAGACAATTGGGATTTTTGCCGCAAAAATTAGGAATGCTGCAAAGAAGTTGGCGGAAGTTAAACATCAGTTGGACAACTTATATCAGGCCTTCCAGTTGATTCGTTACTTGCCACAAGAGTTTCAATCAATTGTGCAGAGCATATACAGATGGGAAGACAAAGACTTTACACTGGAAAAGGTGGAAGTGGAGTTAGTGGCAGAAGAAGGTCGACTTGCACAACAGAGAAGGGATTCGGGCCAGGGGCCAATCGTCGATGCCTTCAGCACGGGGCCAAACAACTCCAACGCGAAAAATAACGACAACACGCCAAAGTTCCAGCAACAGCAGCAACAAGGGAATACTAGCCAAAACAGTCGTGGGTTTGGAGGAGGACAAAGAGGTGGACGATCAAATTATCGTGGAAACAAGAACACAAGGAACTTTCCAGGAAACACCACCGGATCATCACCACGGGGGCCGTGTTTCCGATGCAATCAGCCAGGACACTGGGCGAGGGATTGCACAGTCCAACTCACACCAGCTAATAGCCAAAACACGAATACTGTCGAAGAATTGGACACGGATATGATGAATGTTGGCTTCCTTACCGAATTGAGTGAAGAAGAGATGCTGCAGTGTGGCGCAACTAGCAGTTGTTGGATTTATGATACCGGGGCCACTGGGCATTTCTGTAAGGATAGGAATCAATTCGTAAATTTCCAAGAAATGAAAGGCACCATTAGCCAAGCAGATAAAAAGACCTTGATACAAATCCAAGAAGTAGGAGACGTGTGCGTGATGTGTGTGGTGGGAACGGACACAATCCCAATCACATTGAAGAAAGTGTATTACGCGCCCGATTTAAGAAGAAATCTATTGTCGGGACCTTGCATCGACGAAGCCAGATGCAAAGTGGCAATTGGCTCAGGAGTAGTGAAAATTTACGATCCACAATGGAAACGACAGTTGATGGAAGCAATTAAAAAGGACAGACTTTATTATGTCAAAACAAGTGATTCGAAACCCGACATTGAAAAATTGAAGTTGAAAGAAAGCAACAAGGCGAGTACTGGAGAACAACAAACACAACAAACACAAGAACCAACCAGCTCGACCAAAAAGGCGTCTAATCCAGAAGAGGCGAGATTATGGCATGAGAGACTTGGACACATCTACTTCCCGAGCGTGCAAGAAATGAGCAAGCGAGATGCAGTAGTTGGACTACCGATTTTGGACGTGCCAATCACGCAATGTGACGTTTGCACGCTGGCGAAGAAAAAGGCCATCTCTCATAAATCTCTACCAGGGATTAGGTCAAAACAGCCTTTAGAACTTTTGCACATGGACGTATGCGGGGCTTTTTCAACGCCAACACTTTCAGGAAATAGGTATTTCCTGACTATAACCGATGATTTTTCCCGTTATTCCACGGTTTACCTCATGAAACAAAAGGATGAAGTGTTCGGCATTTTTCAAAAACACGCAAAACGGATTGAAAGACTACTGGGAAAGTCAATCCTGGCCATCCGCACGGACAATGGGATGGAGTTTTGCTCCAATAAGTTTGGAGAGTATCTTGACCAACAAGGGATCGCTCACGAAAGGACAAATGCGTACACACCAGCCCAAAACGGTGTGTCTGAAAGATTAAACCAGACATTAGCAAATGGGATGCGAGCGCTCATTTACGACGCACAACTGGAACATCGCTTTTGGGGCGAGGCAATTTTAACTTTCAACTACCTCAGGAATAGGATAGCGAAGTTAAACTCAGACAAAACACCAATGGAGTTATATTATGGCCGCAAACCATCACTTCGGCATTTACGAAAATTTGGAAGTCTGTGTTTTGTGCAAAAGCAAGTACGTGATGGAAAAATAGACAATAAAGGACTGCACGGCATCATGTTAGGATATTCCAGAATTACAAAGGGCTATAGAGTCTGGTTACCTGATTTTTCAAAAGTGATTGAGACCAGCGACGTAAAATTCGTTGAGAGCAGGCGCGGTGTTGAAGGCGTGCTGGGCCTACCCGAGAAATACACGACATACATTGATAATCTCAATGATAACTTGGATAACGACAATGACCGTCAATACTACTCAGACGAGGACGTGAGGCCACCGCTACCCCCGCCACAACCCATTAAGAAGAAAGAGGAAGAAGAATTACCTCCAGTCAGGTTGAAGTTTAGACTGCCGGAAGATGCATTGCGACACAATTTGCCAGCAGCAAAGCAACCAAACGATTTGCAACAACCTGGACAGGTTTTTCCAAACCCAATTCCGACCATACCAGCTCTCGTATGGAAAAAGACTGAGAAGACAAGACCAACGGGTCAGAAAGATATTGAGTATACGATCGAGGGATATGATAAACCAAGACTGCGCTCAATTCCGGAAGTCAAACGCTATTGTGTGGAGCACAATCTCCGCATTCCGGAACACCTTTTTGACGACAAAAGGAAAAAGAAGCCTTCCGAATCGAATGTGACTGCGGATGACATTGACGTTGACTTGGAGGCGAATCATCTCGAAGTATTTATACCAACGCGCTTTGAACAAGTCGCCAATGCACCTGAAAAACAACAGTGGGATCAAGCGATGTGCGACGAGATTGATACGATGCACGAGCGTGAGGTGTGGGAGTTGGTTCCACCGCCGCCAGACACCAAGATTATTGGCTGCAAGTGGATTTACACCACTAAACAGAACGATGAGGGGAAAATCGCGCGCTATAAAGCGAGACTCGTCGCGCAAGGCTTCTCACAAGTCTACAGCGAGTCGTACGAAGAAACATTTTCACCAGTAGTCGACTTCTCTATCGTTCGATTTATGTTCACGTTGCTTGTCTGCATGTTGAAGTGGAGTTACATCCAAGCCGACGTGAAGTGTGCTTATCTCTACGCAAAGTTACACAAAACCGTTTACATGCGCCAGCCAAAGGGTTTTGTTTGCCAAGGCAAGGAAAACTATGTCTGTAAACTCCTCCGTGCAATTTACGGCTTGCACCAGTCAGGACGTGAATGGGGAATTGGAGGACACTTTGCTTGGACTCGGACTGCAACACGTAAATTGGTGCAACTGCGTCTATAAATATGGAAACATCGCATATTTAATAGTTTACGTGGACGACATTGTAGTTTTCGGAAAGCAGTATGAAGATGCCATAAATGTGTTGAACATGGTCAAAACACAATTCGATTTGGTCATTCTTGGACAGACAAAAAAATTGTTAGGCGTCGAATTTACCTCATATAGAGAGCAGATGGTGTTACATCAAAAGACCTACATCAATAAAGTCTTGTTGAAATTCGATGGCAGCCAATGGTAAAGTCCACCATTCTTACCAAACAACAATGTCCGAGCACGATCGAAGACTTTAGGATTATGGAAAAAATCCCCTACCGGAACCTACTGGGATGTTTGGCATTTATTGGATCAAGAACCAGACCCGACTTAACGTATGCCATCAACATCCTTAGCCAATTTCAGTCCAATCCAGGATGGGACCATTGAATCGCATTGCTGGATTTGCTGAGTTACCTCAGGACAACAAAGAGCCTTGGATTGATGCTCTTCCCGAATGATCGTGTCGAGGTCGTTGGCTACAGTGATTCCGATTATGCCAACAATAGGGACGACAGAATTTCCGTTGGAGGAACTATTATATTGCTAGGAAATTCACCCGTATATTGGAGAACGTTCAAACAACGAAACGTCACATTATCGACCATGGAGGCAGAATATGTAGCTCTTACTGAAACAGTAAAAGACTACATATGGATTCTGAGAGTCTTATACGAGATTGTTCCCGAATTAGCGGATAAATTCAATCACCATGTGTTATGCGATAATATATCGACAGTCGATTTTACAAAGTCTAACGTCGAGAATCGCAAAACAAAACATATCGACGTGCGATATCACTTCATTCGGGAGCTAGTAAGAAGAGATAATCTTCAGATTACACACGTGGGCACTAAGTGCAATTATGCGGATATTTTCACGAAATCCGTGGATAAAACTGATTTAGTGTATTTCTGTAATCGTTTCTTGGTTGATATGGATATATTAAGAGCTTGATAATACGAGGGGGCCGATTGTTGAAATATCATGTATTATGTATCGTATTGTCAAGCAGCGACACTTTGTATTTATTGTGACCTTTTGTTTATGTTTGCATTTGGCTAAAACTAATAGCCGTGATTATGTTTACAAGTGTGTTTGTATTTATCACCATAAGGTGGCGTCGTATACCTATTGGCATGTCATGTGACAAGAGAATAAAACACTCACTCTTTACTATGTTTTCAACCAGGTAACAAGGTGTGCACTTTATTTCAAGCTACTGTTTTCTACACCACTGCAGAACACGGAATTCATTGTGATTTCCAACACAATTCAACACGGGCCTTGGTCGTCGCACCCCGTCGATAAGTTCTCGAGGTGTTCGTGCAGGTCTTCTTCATCGGTTGATTCCTCTGCCGGTTCGGCGACCGCCGCGGGAGGTGACACTTCTTCTGCTTTTGCCGGGGCGGCTAATTCAGTCGAAGTCACCTGCATCGCCGTGGTCGTCGGGGCTTTCTTTGGGGCGGCAATCGGGTTGCTTGGGAGCGTTATAACGGTTTTTGGTGTTAACGTCCGTCCCAAGGACGCCTCAGTGAGGCTCATTATGCCGCTGAGGTATTCGCTCGGTCTCATTAGTTTCTCGGAAGCTTTATGGCGTTCGGCGCTGGTTATCAGCCGCTTTTCGTGGGCTTCCGCCTTTTCGGGTGGCAGTGAGGCGTAGTACCTTTGTTCTATCTCCAGCGTATTGGTCAGGAGGTAATTACTGACATCCCGATAGTCGCCAGTGCGGGGAGCACGCATGTCCAGCAATATTCGTTGTGAATGTGCTGACAATCCCCCATAGAAAATCATCGTAAACCCGGCAGGGTTAATTTCGTACGGTGCTCGGGCGAAGAGTAATTTCGCTCGGGCGTCATAATCGGCGAGTGTTTCACCTGGGGCTTGACGTAGGCCGCGCAATTTGTTGCTGATCTCGTCTGGTGTCTCGCCGTATCGAAGGTCGAATTGGACGAGAAAATCGTCCCAGGTCGGATTTTTCAGTCCTTGGTACCACTCGCGGGCTGATCCGGTGGTTAACTCCACTAGGCCGTGTGTAAGCATATCGGCGACGGTCGCCTTTGTAGCTTTCTTGATTCTCATGACTTCGTCGAGGAAGCGGTCTCCCGCTTTCCACGAACCGTCGAATCGTGTCTGCACGTAGTGTTGCCAGCGGATGTTACCCGTGGCTTCGGCAGCGGGTTCATTACGTACGCTATATTTGCGTTTGACTCTTTCACCGGCACGGTTATGTTCATCTCCGGGGTGGCCCAGGTCGATTCCTTCCTTTCGGAAAGAGTTCAATAAGGCACGTCCCAGTTCAGCCATTGTATACTGTCGGCCGGCAGAGTCTTGGAAATTCCCCTCCTGTATGGAAGGGCGAGAGCTGTGTGAAGATCGGTTGGAGGCATTCGGTCGGTCCGAGTGGCGCTGGTCGCTGCCTCGGCTTTCTCGGTGCGATCCGGATGACGGCCGACTTTGGTCGTCGTCGTCCAACGAATCAGAGGGGTCGGAAGGGTCGCCTTGTGGGCGGTCTCTCGGTCCCTTTGGGGGAACCTCTTCGCCACCCCGTGATTTCTTCGAGCCTCCGGAGGGCGGCGGCTCCTTTTCGTCGCTGTTCCCGTAAAAAGAATGCCACTTATTTTCTTCGCTTTCTGGGCGTTCGCGGTCCTTATTCGCGTTCTTTTTGTTGAGTAACGCGTCAATTGCGGCGCTTCTTTCGGATCGTTTCGAAGGGTTACGGTTTCTGGATTTTCTGTCCGGTTGGTCGCCTTCCTGCGACTTCCTCTTTTTTGTTTCGGCGTTGGAGCCACTGGCGGGCTCTTTGTCCGCTTTCGGATCCTCCTTTTTATTTCTCTCCGAAACGTCCTGCTCGTACTCTCTTTGGAATTTCTCTGTTTCCTTTTCCCAGTTTTCGGCTTCCCATCGTTTTTGTTCGTCAATTATCGCTTTTTTCTTGGCTTGGTACTCGTCGGTCCATCTGTCCCGTTCCCATTCTTCCTGTTCTCGAAGAAATTGCTCCTTTTCTCTCTTTGCTTCTTCGGCTTTCATCCTTTCGTGGTATTGCTCTTCCCACTTCTGGTGTTGCCGCTGAGCTTCTTCTCTTAGTTTCTGCAATTTCTCGGCTTTTCGTTGGGCTAGGAGGGCTCGGAATTGGTCTTCGTAGTCTGGGCTTCTCTGTGCCTTCCTTCTACGGTATTATTCCATTCTCTTCGTATTTTTGCTTCCTGCTCTTCTCTTATCTCTTGCACCATTTCTTCCGTTCTCTCCGTGGTCCTTTTTTCACGCCGTAGTCGTTCTTCTTCCTCGTTCCAGAGTTCTCTCCTCTCAGCGCTTACTCTACGTTGGCGGTTTATTGTCTCCTGCCTCGCTTCTTCGCGGGCTTTCTCCCGTGATTCGTGAAGGGCTTTGTGAGGGTCGGGGACGAAGTTACCTACGTCACTCGGCGTTTCTTGCGCTACAGGCGTCTCCGCCGCTGGTCTTGCGACTGGCGTCGGGGCCTGTGCTGCGCAAATCGCTTTAGTGAGTATAGTAATCGAGTCCCAAACTGACGTTCCCGGCGGAATATCGGTTACTGCTTTCAGTCGGGCCGCTTGTTGCGATAGGTGAATTAAATGGGCTACCTCGGGGGAAACAGGGGCAGGTCTCGCCGAGGCACGGGAGGCCATCGGGGTCCCGCTCGTGTTTCTCGCCGGAGTTTCATTCAAGGGGGCAGATTGGTGGCTTTGTGCTGGTGATGGGTTGCCGTTGTTCGTGGTTGTTCGTCTCGGAGTTTCTGTCTTCTCCTCGGCCACCAGTATCGACACTCGTCCTGTTGTTGTATCGCGAATTTCTTCTTGATTTTATAGGACTTCCGTATCGGTATCTTCGACAAAGGGCATATCTGAGGAGAGCGGCTCTCGCTCGGGCTCGGTTAGGGCCTCGAGCGAAGCAGCTGCTTCCTCTTTCTGCGCCTTTGCTTTCCTCCGATTCGCTCGGGCTTTCGCCTTCGCGGATGGTTCAGGAACCGGGCCACCCGACCTTAAGTTATAGTCGGAGGTCCGTTTTCCCTTATCAGACGCGGATTGTTCGTCTTTGTCTGACATATTTTAGGTTAATTCTTCGATTTGGGTTATTATATTAAATGAGAGATCACAAGTTCAGTTGAGATTTATTTCAAAATCCCGGACAGGCCCCCACGTGTCGCGTCCTACCTGGTGATAGGTTTAAAGAGCTAACGTGTATTACTTTACCTGTGATTCTACTAAATATGTAAATTACCCAAATGAATACTAAGTATATGTAAATGAACAAATAGGTTTATTCAATAGGCGTAAGCCTTAAAATACACTCAGTATAAAACTAGAGTCGACTTGGTCAGAGTCGAACAAAGGATTTCCCAAGATGGCGTCGTCGATTCCGCGTGGTCGGCGGAACAAAGGCGGCGTCTCGAGTTTGTCGTTAATTCGTCACGGATTCGTCGTTCACGGACGCGGTGGAATGCTCTTTCGAGTCTTCTATCCGTGCCTGTTGTCTAGGGGTTGGTTTTAGCGTCGCAAGACTCCGACTCCGTCCAGAAACGAGGAGTTTCTTACAGGGCGCTCGGACACTTCGCAATGGAATAACCGTGGGTCGGTTATTCAGTGTGAATCCACAAGGGTTATTTTCCTGCTTTCGCGGGGAAATAACACAGTGTAAATTCGTGAGAGTTACAGTTGCACTGGAACCAGCGGTCCTCGATCAATCCTAACTTTTAGTTGAAGTTGGCCTGACGGTGAGGTAGTTGCTGTGTTCTTGGTGTCGTTTTTGTAAGTTCTGCTTGTAGGGCGCAAAACTCTACCTGATATAGGCCAGGGTGAGGGGCCTGGCTCGGCCAATGGGGGCCGTCCACGCATCACCTCACCCCCTCGGGGCACGCGCTTCCCAGGGGGGGAAGGCGGAGCCAACGCGAGGGAACTGACCTTTCCTAGTGACTCATGCGGATGGCGCCCACTGGAGGGGCGACCACCCGCAGGGTCACCACATGTGTTTCTTGTACATTAGGGTGTTTGCGGTTGCCAATTGTTCCTTATAATTATGAGTTACAAGCTCATAATTATAAAAATGGACTTATAACATAACTCCTCAACTTTTACACTAGAGAGTTTGCGGGATACATTTTTTCCTTACAGTTTAACACTATACCGTAAAAAACAGTATAAGGGTAAAATGATAAAATAAGTCTTTGCGGGCTGCATTTTCCTCTTATCAGAACACTATTTTAGCCAACTACTGCAAAAAAACATATTGCAATTTTTTTGTCACGTATCATTCAATCTACGTACTTATGACCGTCAAATTCGCTTTGGTCTCACTTGAAATTCGGCGGAATTAAGAGCACAATCCTTCGTGATACGTGATGTGGTTTCTGCCAGAAAATAGTCACCATTTGCAATGGGCGGGGCATACAATAGAGTGTTTTGTATTCTAATTAGCTAGGCTATATTTTATTTTAGTGTTAAAAACGATACACTAAAGGTTTTTCCCTTAATGATATGGTACTTAAATAATGTACTGTGGAGCAAAATAAAAGGAAAATGCATCTCGCAAACTCTCTATTGTATAATTCCATATATAATATAATATAATAATGCCAGACGTTAGACGGCATGTTATGAAATGGATCTTCTCTTACAACAACACAATGCCGCCGTCGATACGGATACAATTCGGTTAACAGGATTGCAACTCATTGACCTTTGCTTCAAACATTTTCGTTGGCAAACCGTGGGCCTTTTCTATAAAACGGTGATTATGCATGCCGATGAAGTATCAATTGATGAGTTTCGGTGATTGGTGTTTGTAATCATGGAACTAAAACGAATTACTAATCAAGGATTTTTCTCATTTTCAAAACCCATCAAGTAATTTCAAATTTATTTATTTACCATATTTTACCGATTAAGAGCCGCTCTCGAATAGCAGCCGCAGCGGAGACACTAAGAATACCATATTTTTGCAAAAGTACGGTATTGTTTCCGTATTTGATCTCACAGACGATGAACGTACCGGTACGCTTCGTTCATGACGTTCAGACTTCGTTTGTTACATTAAACAAATGTAACAAACAAAAAACCGAAATTATAATTACTGACAAAAATGGCAGTTTTGAATAAGAGCCGCGGCATTTAATTGATAAAACACGGTATTTATTTATTTATATTTTATTTTAATTTTTTATTTTTTTTAAATGCAAGGGGAAGGGTTGTCTAAAAAAATTTAATGCAGAGGAACCTCTAATAAGTCTAAACTATAATGAGAATGGGTTTCCATTTGGAATCTGTAAGTGTCTACAGCCAATTAACTATGTAAGTATGACTTTTATTAGAGAGTTTGCGGAATGCAATTTTTTACTTACAGTTTAACACTATACGGTAAAAAAATAATATAAGGGGAAAATGATAAAATAAGTTTTTGCGGGCTGCATTTTCCCGTTATCAGAACACTATTTTAGCCAACTACTGCAAAAAAACATGTTGCAATTTTTTTGTCACGTATCATTCAATCTACGTACTTATGACCGTCAAATTTGCTTTGGTCTCGCTTGAAATTCAGCGGAATTAGAGCACAATCTGTCGTGATACGTGATGTTGTTTCTGCCACAAAATAGTCGCCATTTGCAATGGGCGGATCTAACAATATAGTGTTCTGAATTCTAATTAGCTACGCTATATTTTATTTTAGTGTTAAAAACGATACACTAAAGGTTTTTCCCTTAACGAAATGGTACTTAGTGTACCGTGGAACAAAATAAGGGAAAAATGCAACTCGCAAACTCTCCTATTTTCTAAAATAAGGGAGCCAATCAGATTGCTTAACACTATTTGAAGCTAGTGCTACTATTGCAAATGGCGCTGGTGGCGCTGATGGAAATTACAAATGGCGGCATGACCAGTTTCAACATTCAGTCTAAATCACAATTTCTTTCTGCCATTGAAGGATAGAAACAACTAACATCATTCCAGGTAAGCAAATAAATAAACTGGAAGACAATTTTATGTCTGAAAATGTCAAATTAGTAAAACTACAGATCATTTTGGTTTGATGACGTAATGTGACTTGTCGTGGTCAGGCGGTGTGATCACATGGTATTTATAAGTATAATTTATAAAATATATTTGTTGTACCGCAAGTGCCTATTTCAAAAAGGAATTATAATTATAATTTTGAGCTTGTAATTCATAATTATAAGGAACAATTGGCAAAACCAATTGTCATTTAATATTTAGGTAACGGCGACGACGACGACAGTGACGACAGTCAATGTCTTTGCGATTCGTGTCGCTGCTGCCATTATTGTAAATTTGGAGATGGGACCGTAGATTGTGATGGCCATTGTGATGGCCATTGTGGTTGCTGTGCAATGTGCCAATGCTTATCCATGCCGTCGAACATTTTATACCATGCTACTCAAATAACAAGCAAAATCGATTTGCCATTACATGTCCTGGAATTCATGGCGAGGATCAATTATGTCAAAACAGAATATTAATTAGCATTTTAGCCAAGGACTGCTGACTCCCTCTACATTTCTAGACAAGTTTGCAAAGTATTTGTCGTACATTTATGTCTGCATTTCCGACTTGAAGACGCGGTTTGCTCTCAGGCATCTGCGAGCGCACAAAATTCTCTAAAATTTCTACTGTCCAGAGTCAGGATCGTGACAACTTGATGATTTATTACTCAAGTTGTGCATCTTTTATTATTTATATTTATAATTTATTTTGTGTTATTTTTTAAAAACAGATTTTTGCTATGACTACTGTGTAGGGTTATCCTGGAGATAATTGAATGACTATCATCTTTTTAACGCGCGTATTTGCGTTTGCATTTCATATAGTGTTCCAAGCACTTCCAATCGCTGTCGGCCACACTCAAAACGGACATCACCCAAGCGCACGACACGGTTCTCTGGCTGTGGGTCGCCCACAACGCCGTCAACCAAAGACTCGAGGACGACGCGACGCAGGACCCGCAGCATCCCAAACTCCAGTTTCCGCCGCCCCGGCTGTGCGCCTCCTGCCGACTGTCTTCCGGAGAGTGGAACCGCAGCGAAGTTTTACACTTTCTCATCGCCTGGTATTGAGCGTGGCAGTCATTTGTTTACATTGATTATCTAATGTATTTGTGTCCTTTATAATGGTGAGACTACATTATAATTGCATATGTAAAGATTTGTGTGCTGGCCCAAATGCATGTCCTTAGTTGTTATGTTTTAGATTCATTCTCTTATAGTTTTATATACTTTATGCTGCACGAATCCTAAGTGTTTAATTGTATCTGAACATGATTTGTTCTATTATGTAAAGTGAGCTCTCTCACTCTTCTGCCAAAAGTTCAATAAAAGTGGCGGCCATTTTTGTGCTATCTCAGCCAAAGTTGAAAACTGATGTCTGAAATTTATTCTACACTCACCAAACACGAATTAGCCCGTAACATACTGGAGGGTCTGACCAGCCCAGGCAAGGCGGTGATTCAAGGAAATCCAGGAAGTTGAGCGTCTTCCAGCTCAACATGCTGTCACAACGAAGAAAAGTTTATACTGATAGCGTACCGAGTGTTAAGACCTTTATTTTGCGTCCCCAACACATACAGAATGCAATATCAACGAAACGATTCGCGACGACAACGTCGTGACAAATGTCCCTCTCCTGGACAAAAAATCAGCTGAAAAAATTGAGAATTTGTCAACCTAAGTAATTTTTTCCTTTTAAAAAGTTTTTAAAATTTTTTTTATGATTTGAGATTAAATTTCTCTTTCTTTCAGTCGTCAGCATCTGACGCCAAGAAATTCCGGAGGAAATTTCCTCGACTCGGTGACCAAGTTCAAGGAAGGACGCAAAGAAATCGATGACGACGTCAAGAGCTATCTTAATGACAAGAAAACAAATTTTTCACCTTTCTGCAAAGCTTTGTGACCAGCTGCCCCTGCAGCTGCCACTGCACTGCAACGACAATGCACTTGAGCAGCATTCGCGGTGATGTGCCACTTGGTTCTCATCACACGCAAGAATTGGAAGAACTTCGAACATGAATTTATAATTTATTTCCGACCAAGTGACACGTTGCTGTTGGCAGAAGATGCAAAGATGCAACAATTGTTCCATGAATCTGCCACCCAGGTGGTGATGCGACTGGAAAAGCTGTACGCACAGCTCATGATCCCAGTGCATGAAAGTCAGCAGCTTCAAAAGGTGCTGTCGATCTTGCGCTCAGCTGGCAGAAACATGGCTAAAACTCAATTGTAACATTGAATGCAAACACCTGGGCCGCACTGAGAAAAGCCTGCATTGCCATAGAGGCGTCCATCCTCAATGAGGAAACCGTGGCAAATGCTGCAGTCATCGAGGCACAGAAAAGCATCCACACCGACCATCCATGGAAGCAGAAACGACAAGTGGCCAGACCCTGAAGAGAAGATCAATGAGGACAATGGTGATAAGGAACAAGGCCCACAAAAAAGAGTTTGAACCGGTCGTCAAACTTTCCAACACAATAGGAAATTTAATCGTCGCTCTGATGCATATGAAAGAGCGCGCTATTCGACACACGACATTAGGTATTTATTTATTTATTTATTCACTGTTAATTCCACTTCTTTGGTTTTCTTTAAATTCTCTAATTTTTATTGATTTTATTTTTATTTCAGGTTTTCAGCCCTGGTTCACACCTTGTGAGGTATCTGGATCAGGTCCAGTGCAGCAGGTGGTTATTTTTTTGGTAAATTTGGGGTATTTTTTTGTTTTTTTGGGGCCAGGAGTATTCTTTAAATTTTAAAATTTAATTTTTGGGTTTTTTTTAGCATTGTTTATTTACATTTTTAATTCAATTGCTTTTTTTCTTTTACTTTGCGAGTCATCCACCATCTTGGCTGACACCCCTTCAATTTCCCAGCGGCAATATGGCCATTGCACCCGGCTAAGGCGCCTTTTGAATCCACATTGGCCTCAATGCCAGCTGTGGTAATGCACAACTTGATGTGCCACCGAAACAAATCGATACCAATATTTCCGTTGAGGTCGTGGTCGAGACGACGGACATGGAGGTGGACAACAACAACGAGCTACCACCGACACCTGTAAAGACATTACAGCTGTCAAGAGGAAGTTTGTGACGAATGGTCAGATCTTTTTAGATCCATATAGTGCCAACAGACAGTTTTTTATCAACAGCCACCAAAACGAATGGCTCTAGAGCAGGGGTCGGCAACCTTTTGAGACAGAAGAGCCAAAAGTTAAAATTTACACAATTTCCAAGTTTTTAAAGAGCCACCGTTTAAACGCCCGGGCGTTTAATTTTTTTTTCAGCCACTTCTCCGACGCCAATTTGAAACCCGGCGTTAAATTGAACCCAGCGCATAACCGAAAATTCGCCAATTTTTTGCAAAAAATTGCGATTTTTCGGCAAAAATCATCGATTTTTTACATAAAAACGGTAATTCTGGGGGGCCTGGCGCTTATTCGGGGCCGGCGCCAATTCATTGAACCGCTGAAACGGGGCCGGGGCTTTATTGAACCCGGGCGTTTAAACGGAGCGGTACGGTATATTACTTTAGCGACGCCGTGTTTCAGCTGCTTAGATTCAGCTAGGTTAGGTTAGTTTAGGTCAGGTTAGGTTAGTTTGTTTAGGTTAGGTCAGGTCAGGTGAAGTTTAATTAGATTAAAAAACGGCGTCGCTAAAACGGGCGTCGCTAAAGTGAAGTATATTCTTCCAGTTATATGAAAGTATTTCATTTTAGCGACGCACGTTTTAGCGACGCCGCATCTTAGAGAGCCGCACCTTGGCATCGAAAAAGCCGCATGCGGCTCGCGAGCCGCAGGTTGCCGACCCCTGCTCTAGAGCCCAAACAACAAAGGCTTCAGTGTCTAAAACTGTCACCCAGCCACTCCAGCAACTGCCGACCGCCAACGTGACTGTCCCGCGAAATATACAACCAAACACCACACTGTAGTGTCAATTTGAAATTTGAAGAAGATCCTTTCTACATGAATCTATGCTGATATGAACATTAGTGAATTTATTTAATGTTTATACTACATTAAAATCATCAGGATGTCAGAAAATGAAGAAATTTGGAGATAACAACAATCTCTCCAGGTCGGATGACGATTGCATGGTTGTCACCCTTGTGCCACAGCCGCAACCTGTGCGAGCTTGCTGGCTTGCTTTTAGCTAATTTGCAACGACATACCGGTAGCTAAAAATAAATTTGAAAAGCTAAATTCCAGTCCCAACAAGTTTTTAAAACATTTTTTCTGGCCACATTAATTTTCTGCTAAGTTGAATGTGTCATTTCAGCTAAATAAACAAGATGGCCAATTTCCCTGGTCAGGGCTGGTGAATGTGGCTACCATGGATTTTTTTTAAAAACATGAAATAGGAGAAAAAAAATAAAAATGTTTGAAATGGGTATTGCAGGTCTAACTAAGACCAATATAAACACAACAGTTTTGTTGTTATTAAAGGCACTCTTAACAATTTACTAAAAAAAATTGGCCCACATTCATCCAACTTTAGAATCATTTTTATTTTTCAATTTAAAGAGGGATTTGGATTGCTTTTATACTGTTTGGAAGAATATGAATACTTCATATAACTTTGTTCTGTATTACGGTGTACTAGTATATTTTATATTGCAGGCAACCATAATAAAAATAAAAAGATTTAATTTATTTTATATTAAAATCTGGGTTAGCAATTACAAAAAAAATTGTAATTTTCACAAATGTGGGCTTGCAATACAAAGAAAATTGTAAATGCCACATTTATATGAAAATGTGGGCTTACAATACAAAAATTAAATGTAAAAATGAAGAGAATTAAACACGAAAGAAATTACATAAATATCTGCTGCCCTAATTGACCAGAGCTCTCTTTGGTTCCACTGAGACAATAAGTTAAGTCATCAGTTTTGCCAGGGGTGACCACGAGGAGGTAGAGAGTTGGATTTTACACCCCCGAAAATTAACTTGCCGAAATTTTGTAGTTCTAGCAATAAATACTTCGTCCAACTAACACTGTTCCATTAAATCTAATCAATACACCAATTTTAACGGATTCAACATGTCAAATAATATCCTACGAAAATTGCAATTATGGTGAAAAATTTCAGCTTTGGTCTTTAAAATATTTCACAAACATGTGGCTACTTAACTGCCAAGAAACAATTCACACAATTAATGGTAAAAATCTATCGAAAATTCGAAATATACGAAGAAATCCAACGCGGTATACTGGAGTGCTTCCATTCTCTGCATCACGACGGAAATTTTAAACGGGGTTCACATCGCGACAACACGGATTGCGACTCAAAGCAGAACCATTCCCTAAACTTTTGAATTTTCAGTCTCTTCGATGAAATAAATTCAAACAATTCTTTAAAAATTCACACACACAAAAAAAAATAATATTAGCAATAAATTTTTATTTATACTCGCATCATCATGGAATTCCACGTTTTCCCTACAGCCGAAAGCTAACTAAAATAAGGTTTCACGAAAACATGAAACACAAAAAATAAATCATAGGCAAGAAGGAATCGCAGGTAGAGTTAGTTTATTACAACACAACACAAATAAAATAATAATACAATTAAAAAACTCAAAAAAATGATGATTAAAATTGCAACCGAGTTCGTAATTTATGTACTGGTATTCTGAAACTACTACGTTTTCATCTCGGTTTTCACCCAAATCGCGCTGGCCCACACTACGGAACAGCATTTGTGACATTTGAAAAAGCGATCTTGACCTGTAAAAGGATCTCGGAGGTCAAAAATTTCTGATTCCGGATCTCGATCTCGATCTCGATGACCGCGTAAATCCATTATTGCTGATTCGGCTCTAAATTGGCCGGTACTCCCATGAAATCACTCTCGGTACCATAATTATTTTCGACAATTTTCATTGATTTTTCGTCATTTTAGTCGTTTTTTAATTGATTTTTTTTACCATATTAGGCGTTTTTAATTGATTTTTTTAAATCATTTTAGGAGTTTATTAATTGATTTTTCATCTATTTAGGCATTTTCTTTGTATTTTCAATAGTTTTCTACGTTTTTTGATGGATTTTTAATTGTTTTTTACATCTGAGGAGCAGTCAGCTGATTGTTTAATAAATCTTAGTTTTTATTAGTTGATAAACTTTATTCAGAACAGCAAAGATATAGCTATATTTTTGTGTATCCAAGCTGATATGGCGGCATCAAAGTCTTTACGAGAGTCGTTCTCGTTACACATTAAATCAAATCGAATTGTTTCACAAATACACTTATATTTTGTTTTTATATATTTTAAATTTTTCTTTAGCTTCTATACGAGCACTCATATACTATGATTGGTGCCTGCGTAAGACCGAAAAGTCCGCAAACATATTTCGCCTACACTCTCAGCTAAGCGGCAAAACACTTTCGAAAATCCGCAGCATGTTGTCCACACTTTTATTGAACTAGCAATTACAATCTGTGGTGACCCAGCGGGTGGTCATCCCTCCAGTGGATACCATCCATGCGAGTCACTAGGAAAGGTCAGTTCCTCGAGCCACATGCATTTGGAAGCAGGATATTCAAGCCAGTGGTCACCACATGGGTGTTGCCACTGCTCACACTTGCAGTATATGCAATCACATTTTTTTTTCTCGACAATGTGGGCAAAACCAAGTAAGCACAACTGGGGTTTGCCTTTTTGTGTTGTGGTCATTTCAACATGTTCTGCCATGATTGCTGTTTGGTTTTAGTTTTCAGTTCGGTAGCAGTCGTTTTGCTGTGGTTGCAAGTCGTTGCAGTTATAGTTGTTGTAGTTTTGGTCACCCTTATATTTGTAGGATGCCTTACACACACATAAGAGCGACGTTACGCAGTGCTGGACTGGAAAGATATTTATTACCGGGAAAACTGGATAGGTCGGGCCACAAGAACAAATTTATACCGGCAAACACAGGTCCCTAATCGGAGTCATGAAGTTTTTTAACTTCATAAAACACTGCCATTGGCTGAAATTTATCACAAACAATATGAAGAAGTTGAAATTAAGAAATAATTTAACTTGATTGCAGTTGCCAAAGATGCTAGCTATTCTATGGCAACCCAACACAAGCAGTATCAGGAGATAACAGGATTCCAATAAGAAGCATTAAAAAGTTGGATATTAACCAAACTGAACACACAAGAAACGAAAACAACTTTCCACCATGTTGTTGTTTTCCAACAGCAAAAAAATTCTCTTGCATCTGTTAATCTTATGACGACTTTTGCAACTCTGGAGAAAGTCATTTTGAAAAAAGTGAAAGCTTCTCAAAGATTTACAAATATTTTTTATGAAACAGAATAAAATATTAAAAACTCTGGCTTTGACATGACAAGTCTTGTTTTACAATGTCAAAAACCAAAACTGATGCATAGTCAAGAAATGGATGGTCTGTGTCTGTTTTACTTGTATGTGCATTGCAAGAGCAACTTGAAAATTGGAATACTCGAAATATGCATAGATATATTAGAGTATATGGAATGCAGTCTTGCAGTATTCTAATATCGATTAAATTTCATTTTTGGCAAATGCTGCACTCATGCAGGCTTACAATACCAAATTTTATGCATAAAATTTCGACTCATTTAATGGAATGCAGTCTCACAGAAGCCAAATCATTGGTCAAATTAAGGGACGAAATCCATAAAAAGTGAAACAAGAGTTATCAAAGAGATTGAGATTGGAAAAAAACATGAAAAGTTCAAACCAGTAGTTTCAAGAATTGGAACAAAAATAAGAATCCAAATTCCAATACCAGAGCTCTCATTCAGTACCACTGGAACGACGGCCAGGGTCCGGAGGCAACCACGAGGAGGTAGAGAGTTGGATTTGCTGCCCCCAAATCACTTTGTTTTTAAATAGGATTGAAATTGGTCGAGCATTCATGGGATCATTCATTTCACACCCACAAAACATCCTCCTCTCACAAGGTGTGCGCCATTACAAATCACGTTCGAACGTAGCCACGAAAGAAACGCACTTCAAAAGAACGAAAAAAATAGAAAAAAAGCATCAGACGAATTAAAATTGAAATTAAACAAATAAAGAGTTATTTTCTGAGCCTATTGTAACTTCACAGCCTACACATTAACAAATATTTCATTCCAAATTAAGATTAGGCCTAAAATGGAATCTAAATACCCCGATACGCGTGAGCAAGAAATATTAACCAAAATTCAAACCTTCGACTCAAAATCCAACCTGAATCCAGCTCCTGGTCGTACATCGATACAATTCTCCATGAATACGATCGAAAAACAAATAGAAATTGCGAATTGCGAAAATGCACGAACCCGATAGAAAACAATAACTGAAAGCGCGAAATGGAATGATAACAACACAAAACACGTCACCGTTGCTATGCCGACGGAAAGCATCACTATTGGTTGAAAATTACATAAGCTAATGACAGTTGTTCCTACCAGGCGGCGCTACAAAAACTCACAAGTCAGTGTCGTTGAAAATTTCCAAACAAAAACCCAAATCATTGTGTTTGCCTGTGTTTTCCGATGTTGTTTTTCACTCGAATAAACTATACTGTGATCAACTACAAGGTTGTACCTTCTCCCATTGGTTGAGCCATTTCACTTGTGCATTTGACACAAAAAAGTAGATCAAAACACCAAAATTGCCCTACTTGTACAGACATTGTAATCGAGAAGAAAAAAATTCAAAAACTGTTTGCTTTTCTGACAAAGCAACCACTAACTACAAAGCTAATGAATAATCTTCTACATAAACGTAAGATTTCCGTTCATGAAGATAGATTTACCACTTTGCAAATGTGCAAACGATGCATTCAAGAAATACCAAGCTGTTTTACTCAAGATTGGAGGACTGGAGCCAATTGCTCAATGCCTATGTCGACGTCCGTGTCAACAATTAACCTTTACACCAGATATTGAAGCTGGCACTGCAGATAATGAAAAAACGTTGACTATATCTGTGAGTGTTTGGACGGTCGCCACGTGGTCGGGGGAGAGCCACGAGGCGCTGGACACAACACACACGATAGAATTCACTCCGAAATACACAAGAGACACAAGTTTAGTTTAAGGTAAGCTTTATTGATGTCTAGGGGTATGATGTGGTGTCTCCCAGTGCATTTCCCAATGCGACGGCTGCGGACAGCCGTCCCTAACCTGACCGCGTGGCACGGCGGCCAATGGCCGCCATGACACACGTGGTCGGAATACCGTTTAGCCGTGTCGTCGCTACGTTCACGGGGAACGCAGGACGGACACGGGGAACGTGGACTATCAAGTCCCGGCGGGCGACAGAGTCGCTACGCCAACTGGATTCGTCATTGCCGCCAGCGTGGAAGAGCGATCGTGGAAGCGACCGTTCGCCATGCTGGAAGTTAGGGAACTCTCTTGGGCCTCTGCAGGGCCCACCACTTCCGGAAGGGGCACTTCCGGTTCCCAATTGGCCGGGCCAACGACAGTCAGCTCCACCTGGTGCGGGAGTCCGCAACAGGTGCGCGCGAGAAACACACGAGGTGCGCGAGAGCCGTGGAAGCGCCGTGTGTTGCAGGCAAGTGAGCGGACTGAGCGGGCAGCCGGTCACATCTCCCCCCCCTAAAAAAGGTAAGTACTGAGAGGGGTACCTCAACACAATCACGAAAGTGGTTGTTTGAAAGTTAATTTCATAATTAAAAATTAATCATTACTTTTCTTTTTTGCAGATAACCAGATGACCGGATGAGTTGATGACAACTGGACCACGGATCACCAGCAGGTAACATCGGGAAAAATACACCAGAGAAAACAACGCACACTTACCCCCAGGATGAAGACAAAATACAATTCGTGAAATATAAATACTGTAAATAACACTTGTAAATTTTTAACACATTTGAATAAAAAATTCTTTGAAAAATATTAAAATCTAAGTTAATTTAATTCTAATAGGTAAGTAAATGCATTTGTAGCTTTGAGAATAAAAGTTAGGACTATTATTATTACTTTGATAGAGAAAAAAAACCATTTAAAAAATGTAAAAAACTATCAATACTTTTGGCATTATAAAGTTTTGAGAAAAACTGGCCACTTCTTCTATATCTGTAGCGTCTTGCCGGGCGTCGGTGGCGTCTCGTCGTCGTCGTCACGTTCGTTCTCTTTTATCGACGGCAGCTCCTTCGCCAGGTTACGACGCGTCTTTTGCTCTCGCTTCGCGGCGGATCTGGTTTTCTTTTCCGCCTTCTTCTCCGCCTTCTCTGCCTTCGATTGTGGTGGAAAAGGCGGCGGAGGCGTGTGCGATTCTTCGGTTTCCATCGCACTCGATGCTTCGGCGACGGTCTCGGTGGCGGCCGCGCCATTTTCGATTGACATCGGAGCGGTCTGGAGATTCTGAAATGAAATGTCCGTTGGTCTCTCGCCGAATATCGGCGGCATAATGACCGCTGGATTTGGAATTGACTGTAAAACAGTCGAGGAACAAACGAATTCCGTCGGCATGCTCGTATCGTTTGAGACGATCGTACACGACGGTGGTGGGATTGATTTCTTCGCCGCTTGCGTACATGACGTAACCGTAGCGGTCACTCGTTGGCTCACGGCGAGGGCGGCTTGTCGCTGTTTATAATCAGCGACCTTCTCCCACTTGAGACGTTCTTTGGCTAAAGCGTTTACTGTCTCTTCCGCCATCTTTGGATTTCGTTCGCGGATCTTTAGTCGCATTGCGACGAGGGCCGCCGAAATCTCAGAGCGTGGTTTGGCTTTCGATTCTGTCACCGTTGAACATGACTGTTTTACAGTCACTTTCTTCGGTGGTCGAAGGATTTTAGTCGAACTCGAAGTTGAAGTTTTTGGTGTCTGCGACGTTTGCGAACGATTCGCCGCAAATCCGGCTAGTTTCAAGCGTAAAACCGCTCTTTTTGAAACTCGTCCAGTCGTTGTATCGTCAGCTTTTGACGTGGAATTGGGATTTGATCCCGTTCGTGGCGATTGGGCTGAAGTCGAGGCGCCGGAATTGGCGTAAAACGCCTTTTCTGACTTCTTTTTTTCTCTACGAGAACGCACTCGCATCCAACCGACCACGCGGTTTCTTACTGGAATCGGGCGTCCGGATACCGTCATAAAATGACGGAACCAGAGTTCCAAAGGCTCGTTGCGATCCACATGTCCTTCACCAAGACAGTTTTTGCACAGAGTTAACGCGCCGTTATTGCGTTCGGTTAAGCAACTTCCTAAACACACCGGGCATACGACTCGAGTGCCGGTTGGATATTCTTCCATTGGAAAAAAAATAAAAATGAATTGATCAAATCAAATATACGGAACAGGAAATCGACGGGATTCGTGCGGAGGAGACGAACTGGACAGTCACTTGCTTGGAACGAGAATGATTTGATGTTGCCAAGATTCCTTCTTAAGTACCGCAGAATAACGTCTTTTACGCAACATGTACGAAACCGGAAACGCTATGTTGTCGTCTCGTGATTGGTCCGTAGGAATTTCGAATTCGGAGGTGTCCACCTAGTGGTCAATCTCTGTATCGTATCGGCAAAATATGATTTCTCGATGGTCTTTTCGAATCCGAATTCGGTTTTGACTGTGCTGCCGTGGTTTTGTGTGAATCCACTCGTGGCAGAAGCAAAGCCTTTTTCTTTCTTTTTGGTTTCCCAAAAGGTTTTACTGGTGTTGGCAACTTGGTTGCGATACCAGATTCTGTTGGTCGCACTGGTGGTGGCAAGATTGTTGCTGTACCAGTGTTCACAGGTCGGTTCTCAAGAACTTCTTCATCTTCCTCATCTAAAATGGGCTATCGAGCTCTCTTTCCAGAAGAAATAAGTCTTTTTAAGTTTCCACACTATTGCATGTACTTTTTAATTGTAAAATCATTGATTTTATAAGACTATAAGCATTTGTATTGGTCACTTTAGTGATTATATATGGTGCTTTGAAATGGTCTTTGCGAGACGAAGCTAATGGTATATCCATTTTTCTCAAAGGATGGATTTTTAGCAAAACTAAATTTCCCATTTCAAGTTCAGAATTTTCAGCACATGGCCTGAGTTTATCAAACCATAGCTAAATGTTCCAAATCAGCATTCTAGTTGTTAGACAAACTGGTTTTACAACAAAAACACCTTGGTCTGTTACTTGCAGAAAGGACAGCTCCGAGCCCGCCGTCACTTTGCATCTGTAAGGATGACAAAGTTGCGAGCAAAATCCGGCGCAGGCAGCGTCATTCCTTCTGCGAGTCGGTATTCAAACCCTCGAATGCAAATGTTGCATTCTTCTGTCCACTGCTACTAAACATATATAGTTTAAAGAGTGAAAGAAAAAATGAGTTTCTTGAGTGCTGCTCAATTTTGGTCACAACGTGGCCTTTATTTTAACGTTTGTCGGTGACATATTATTGTTTATTTAAACAATTAGTGTCAATGGTACGATCAAAAGTTAGGTGTATTCATTCAAGTCTGTAGAGTTTGACTCTGTAACTTCTTTAACGATAATAAAATACAATATTTACTTGCTGGTAAAAATCCCACGTGTCTGTAGGACTTCCTTGTAACTGGTAGTCACTGGAAATGTCAAAGACAGGGCCGCAGTTTGCAAAAACGGACAGAGGTGATTGATTAACAACCAACTAGAATCCATTAGATTGCTTGATGTGGCTACTCATGGGAGAGGGATTAGTGTCACTTCCCCCCCCCATGTTTCCCATGGTAACGTGATTCGAGTTAATTTCTTGGAAATTAATCCCCAGATTTCCCAAATTTTCGAAATCTTTTGAAAATCAAACTTTTCCCGAAAAATCTGTGAATACCACATGTTTTTCCGTTGCTTTCTAGTCGCCATCTTGGGTTTTTATAAAAAAAAATAAATAATTCGACCAGATAAAATGCCAAAATTTCTCCATTTCTGAAAAAAACCAACAATTTTTGAAAGCAAATAGAAATTTGTTTGGAACTAGAAGTTCAGAACCAGATCAAAATGGTCTGATTCCACAAAAACATGACTTTTGTGCTTTAAAAAAGCACGAAATCATGTCTGTAGAACTTCGAAATTTTCAAACCAGAGATACGACACATGGTTTCAAGCATAGACTGATCCAGCGTCGTTTGTTTGTTCAGGGAACGTATTGTTGAATCCATCGCCTGACGAAATCGAGAGACGTATGGTATTGTCTGAATCAATCGTAATTAACTCAGGTGTCTGTACAAAAAGCTGCTTGCTGGCGAATTCTACGTGGTTTTGCCTGTTCTTGTGAATGACATTGATTGAATGTATCAAACCGCAGAATCGTAGCAAATGAAAATGGACAAAGTGGATTAATTCATAGAATTGATTTCCCAGAGTTCCGAGAAAAGTCGAAATTTAAAATTCCAATCATTCTCGAAAATTCCGAGATTTCCACATGTTTTTCTATTGTTTTTCCAGTCGCCATGTTTGATTTTTAAAATAAAAACAAAATTTTGACCGTTTTAATGTTCCAATCCCTACATTTCTGCAGAAAAAACAACACTTTTTGAAAAACACAATAGTGATTTTTCGGTTTGGAACTAGAAGTTCAGAACCAGATCAAAATGGTCTGATTCCATGAGAACATGACTTTTGTGCCCAAAAAAGGTACGAAATCGTGTCCAAAGAACTTCTAAATTTTCAAACCAGAGATTTCCATCGTCGTTTCCAACAATAGAAAGCTAACCGCGCTAGCGCGCAGAAAAAACGTTTCTTTATTGCACAGCAACATTGAAAAACAGAGAAGAAAGATAAGAAAATGAATAAAAAATCACAAAATACTAGGTGTTTTTTAATATAAAATACACTCAAAAAGTTCCAATTTTTAGCAGAAGGTTTTTGCAGATATTTACATTACGGGGATATTGTTGCAATCTCTTCTTCTGCCCCAAGAGACCAACAAACGCGCCCGCTCGCCCCTTTCGGGAAGCCTTCATTCCAGTCTGCACGAGGCTGCCTTTCGACAGAAACGTGCCCACACTGAGATGTCTGTTCATCCCAATGAAATGGTGTTTTTTGTGGAACAGTCAGCTGCACTTAAAGTAAAAAAGGAAATGCATCTCCTGTCCCTAGTTGCTTTGGGGGCCCACCCTTCAGCTGCCAACTTAAAGCCATATCACCTTCTATTTGGTGCTGTCTACCTCCAGGTCATGAAACACGTGTATTCAGTTACAACGATGTCTACTGTCCGGTGTGGCGTCCCAAAGAACCATGAAAATCATAGATAGGGAAAAAAAAATCGAAGATAAAGAGAAAAAACAAAAAAAGGTTGTAAAATAAAACAAACTTCCAAATTGTAGAGATTGTCCAAAACTGTGGTTCGAGCACAGTCCTCGAAAACAAGCTGAAACAACTTGAAAATCCAATGAAGGTGAATAAAATTCAGAAACAAAAGTTACAGGCTAGATTCCCAGTCTTTTTTCAAAGCTGGTAGCTACCTGAACGCACAGATATCGTTCCTACGCCCTAACGAACTCTCTGTGCCATTTGAGCACTTCACCATCGGTATCCCCGTACCTCCGGCAGCTCTCCCCGCTATCCGTGTCCCAATTTTCCACAGTTCTAGGGTTGTATCCAACTTGCAACTGTTTCCAACCAGTACACGGGACAGGGTAGGATTATGACCGATGTGAACCCGGATGAGCGCCTTGAGCAGCCACAACGCAACCCATAAATTATGAGCCACAACAAAAATCAAGGCAGTCTTCCCATGTGTGCGGACACTTCGCTGCTACTCGGGTCCAACTACACGCCAACTCACCGCACGTGACTGTTCCCGCGCCAGCGACCACTAAGCTAGCAACCTGCATCCAAGCGACTAAACGTCCTACAAGAAATTTGGTGTCACTCAAAGCTCAGTTCAACATCGCCTCCTCGCCCGGCCCATAATGGAACCAGCGATTGCAGCGTGGCAATTAGAATATGACCGCTTCTCCCCCGTGGGAATTGGGTTGCTGGTGGCCACCAGCGCGCCTCCTCCACTAATCGAGTTTGAATACGCTGCAGACTGTTCCATTACTTTTACTTGGGCTGCGCACCAAGAAATAAAAATAATAAAGAAGGTTTGGAATTATATTCCCCTCCCAACCACTCAGTTTTTTAGGCTAAGCTAGAAAGGAATAGAAGACCGTTGGAAAGTGTGGCTAGAGTAAGTCCCGGCTTGCCAGTACCCAGGCAAGCTGGACATGCACAGCCACCAATTTTTGTCAAGTTAGGGTCCAAAATCAGCGATTAGCGGCCGTTTCGCCTGCTGATTCCCTATCACAACCATGACCACAGAAATTTCCCCCTTTTTGATCGAAAAATTTCATTCAATGTTGAGTTATCAACTCAACCAGAAAATAGAAAAAAAAATCGCAAAGAGTTCAAGATCCAGGACGGGCCCACAATTGTGAGTGTTTGGACGGTCGCCACGTGGTCGGGGGAGAGCCACGAGGCGCTGGACACAACACACACGATAGAATTCACTCCGAAATACACAAGAGACACAAGTTTAGTTTAAGGTAAGCTTTATTGATGTCTAGGGGTATGATGTGGTGTCTCCCAGTGCATTTCCCAATGCGACGGCTGCGGACAGCCGTCCCTAACCTGACCGCGTGGCACGGCGGCCAATGGCCGCCATGACACACGTGGTCGGAATACCGTTTAGCCGTGTCGTCGCTACGTTCACGGGGAACGCAGGACGGACACGGGGAACGTGGACTATCAAGTCCCGGCGGGCGACAGAGTCGCTACGCCAACTGGATTCGTCATTGCCGCCAGCGTGGAAGAGCGATCGTGGAAGCGACCGTTCGCCATGCTGGAAGTTAGGGAACTCTCTTGGGCCTCTGCGGGGCCCACCACTTCCGGAAGGGGCACTTCCGGTTCCCAATTGGCCGGGCCAACGACCGTCAGCTCCACCTGGTGCGGGGGTCCGCAACAGGTGCGCGCGAGAAACACACGAGGTGCGCGAGAGCCGTGGAAGCGCCGTGTGTTGCAGGCAAGTGAGCGGACTGAGCGGGCAGCCGGTCACATATCATTAGCAATAACTAATGAGAAAATCACTACATAGGAAGAACGGTACACTTATGATGTCATTGCCTTACTATCAGATTTAGGAGGCAATCTGGGCCTGTTCCTTGGTCTATCCGTAATCTCACTACCTCATGTCATTTGGTATTTGTATTATGTTGCATCACATATGCACAAAAAAAGAACCGACAATAAGATTCACCGTCTGTATGAGCTGACCAAAAAGAAAGTGGTTGAAAGTGAAGGAAAAACCAAAGCAAATGGAGTCTTAGAAAAGGTTAAGTTAATGTTCGTATTAGTTATTGCAGGATTTACTTTATATTGCCTGTATATTCGTTTCAACGACTACATGGATGAACCGGTAACAACAATCGTCAGAATAATTGGACGGAACCACACCGAATATCCTTCAGTCACCCTCTGTGGTGAAGAACAAAATGAAGAGATGGACAAAGCCAGATTACACTTACTGAAACACACCAATAAAACTTGTAATAACATATCACCCTGGCATTTGTTCAATAACAAATTGTCAGTGGAAGACATTTGGAAAACCCTTGATATCCAAAAAAGATTTACTGATGTGGACGATGTAACCTTATAAGGCATATTTTTAAAAACATAAACAACAACCAAAATTGTTTTATTTTTATAGGGAATACCAGTGAATGTTACTGCACTTCCATTTGGTAATTGTCCACAAGTGAAGAAAGGTAATTTATAAAATTAATTTCTTTTAGTTCCCACACTTGAATTGCTTTCTTGTTGGTGCATTTGAAAATTCATTCTGAGCATTCCACTGTTTTTCAGAAAAAATAAATGAATTAACCATTACAATTGGGATTGGGATTGGTTCTGTTAATTTAATTTCTTCCGAAGTATGTGACAAGCAGCTAAAGGTACGGCGAAACATTTTCACTCAAAATCACCAAACACTTTGCACACACTGCACAAAATCGTAATGCTGCTATCAACTGTAGTGTGACAAATAATTATTTAATACCTGTATACTAGTACAGTACAAATTAACTATAATTATTTTGATTATGATAATATTCAGCTATTCCTAAATAATCAGGACGAGGAAGTTAACATTTTGACACCATTGACTGTAGGCTATGGATGGGCCATTGATGTAACGCTTCGAGAATCTAAGGTAACAAATTAAATGAATTATGTGAATGCCCAAAATAAACTTTCTTTTATGAAATAGACCGTGCAAAGAAATACAAAGCGTAATCCATGTGAAGAAAACAAAAGTGCCTATTTTCAGTGCAAAAATGCTTGTTTGCACAACAATTTATTTCAAAGTGTTAACTGCAGGTTAGTACACTTGTTTAGATGTTTCACTTTTTTCATTCCTCACAACATAAGCTACAACTGATTGTAAGTTTGTTTCAGATTACCGTATATGGTAAAACCTAATTTGCCGGTTTGCAATACTGCAAGTGACGTTGCCACCGCTCATTTCATGTACTTAAATAATTTTCAGACGAATCAAAAACAATGCAAATGCAAACAACCTTGCGAAAATATTTTTTACCGAATTATGTTTGGGGGCACTAAATTTCCAGTAAATCTTCTGACAATAGACGGTTTTATATCAACAGCCACCAAAACAAACGGCTATAGGATCCAAACAACAAAGGCGTCAGTGTCTAACACTGTCACCCAGCCACCCCAGCAACTGCCGACCGCCAAGGTGACTGTCCCGCGAAATATACAACCAAACACCACACTGTAGTGTCAATTTGAAATTTGGAGAAGATCCATTTCTACAGGAATCTATGCTGATATGAACATTACTACATAGTGAATTTATATAATGTTTATACAGTATAAACATTATACATTATACCGGGTGGCCCACATAAAAGCGGCCCCACAATATTACATACACACATTTTCGGGCCGCTTACTTCTTTCACCACAGACCAATACTAATAGAAAACGAGAGCAACAACTCCTAGCACTACTCCTGCATGAATGTAGTTCTACGTTATATATATATATACCGGTATATATATATACCGGATGGCCCACATAAAAGCGGCCCCACAATATTACATACACACATTTTCGGGCCGCTTTTATGTGGGCCACCCGGTATATTATACTACATTAAAATCATCAGGATGTGTCAGGCAAGAAGATTTGTGCTGACCTAATTATCCCGACAATTACACGTCGCGCTTGATATATTAAATCATTTAAAGCCTCAAATGTATACAATAATTTGGGACAGAAATGATACCAGAAATGATAATGATACCAGAAATGTATACAATAATTTGGGACAGAAATTATACTATTTTTGATACCATATTTTTTATCCCAAATAGCTAAAAATAAATTTGAAAAGCTAAATTCCAGTCCCAACAAGTTTTTAAAACTTTTTCTCTGGCCACATTAACCTTCTGCTAAGTTAAATGTGTCATTTCAGCTAAATAAACAAGATGGCCAATTTCCCTGGTCAGTGCTGGTGAATGTGGCTACCATGGTTTTTTTTTAAAAACATGAAATAGGTGATAAAAAACGCCAAGGACGCAGTTACCAACTTAAACCTCACGTACTTCCTTGGGAAACGACTCTCGGTGGAGTTCGCTCGACCAAAGCAGCGAAGGCAAACTCCTTTTAACCCCCGCGGTCGCGCAAGCCCTCACTCGGCCTCCCACACGCACAGGATGACCGTGAGGAACCTCTCGAGCACCGTAAGCTGGCAGGACTTAAAAGACTACATGAGGCAAGCCGGACAAGTCACTTACGGCGACGCGCACAAAATAAACCGAAACGAAGGTGTAGTCGACTTTGCTACGGAGTCGGACTTGAAAAATGCGATTCGAAAGCTTAACAACACCGAATTAAATGGCCGCCGATTGCGACTGAGCAGAGACGATGAAGAAAATGAAGCGTACGCATCACGCGCTAGCGACAGGACTTATCTTTCATCACGCAGGAATTTCAAATCACCGCCGCCATTTTTCGGAGCAGCTGGAGAGGTGGCGTCGTTTTACGCGCATGAAACGGAGCAAAGTGAACGTGTGTTTGATTTTCCAACAGAAGTTGTTGACAAATATGTTGACAGTGGATTAAATGAACGTTTGTTGCGATTGAGCAGAGATCACGTGAGTTCTAGGTCACGAATGAGCAGTAATTCATCGTACGGCCGTCTTAATTCGCCTGCACGATTTAATTTTGGATCAGAATCAAGGAGCTTTTACAACAATGCACTTACGCGGTCATCGAGATCGAGATCGAGATACTTTTACAGGTCAAGATCGCCTTTATGAGTGTCACAAATACTATTCCGTAGTGTTGGCCAGCGCGATTTGACGTAAATGTCCGAGTGAATGTCGCAGTTTCAGAAGGATCATCAGAATAAATAAATTACGAACTCGGTTGCAATTTTAATCATTTTTGCTTTTATTTTTAAATTGTTTTATTTTATTTGTGTTGTGTTTTAATAAAGTTACTCTACCTGCGATTCCTTCTTGCGTATAATTTATTTTTTTGTGTTTCAGGTTTTCGTGAAACCTCATTTTAGTTAGCTTTCGGCTGTAAGGAAAACGTGGAAATCCATTTCTATCCAGGATGCTACCAGACAAAATAAAATAAAACTGAATTATGTTATTTTTACACTTTCGTCGTTATCTTTTAATAAACCAAAGTCAATTAATAGGGAAAATAGTGTACAAATAAATGGAACCTAAAAATATTTCGCTATCACCTTTTCAAACTACCCGTGTAATGACGTCACGCAACAAAATGAGCACATTTATTCCTGCCGTGTCTAAATTGTCGCCGCGCATCATACGAATTTTAGGATGCAACCCCGGTCCGATGACTCTCCAAGGCACAAACACCTACCTGATAGGAACCGGACCAAGGTACCGTCGACAAATTAAAAAGATCAAAATAATTAAAATAATTAAAAAACCAACTTGTTTTTAAAGACGCGTTTTATTGGACTCGGGCAGTCCGAAGGTTTCGGAGTACGTGGCCAACTTGAAAACTGTTTTAAACGACCACGGCGTGGCGCTGCAATCGATTTTAGTCACCCACTGGCACCACGACCACGTTGGCGGCGTCGATGACATTTTGCGCGAAGTTCGGCCCGACGCCGACTGCCAGGTGATCAAAATCCGTCGCGAGGAGGCGGACGACGTGCCGCTGTCGAGCGGCGAGTATTCTTTCGTGCGCGACGGCGCCACGATTCGGACCGAGGGCGCCACATTGCAGTTGGGTGAAGAAAAATAATAATACGAATAGGAATAATCATTTTTAATAATTTCCGTAGGATATGTCACACGCCCGGACACTCGACCGATCATTTCGTGGTCGTTTTGAAAGAAGAGAATGCTTTGTTCAGCGGCGACTGCGTTCTCGGCGAAGGGACGACGGTAAATTAAATGATGCTTGGATGGCGATCTTGTTGTATTGTGTTTGCAAATTGCATACAATATTACAATCAGGTGTTTGAAGATCTGTACACGTACATGAATTCGCTCAATAAGTTGTTGGAGCTGCTGCCGAGCGTCATCTATCCAGGCCACGGACCCGTGATCGAGAATCCCGTGGAGAAAATCCGAGAATACATCGCGCATCGCATGCGACGAGAAGAGCAGATTTTGCACGTTTTTACGACGAGGCCCGACGAATCTATGACTGTCATGCAGTTGGTAGAAATCGTTTACAAGGTGTAGTATAGGGTTGCAGATGCAGTGAATACCAAAAAGATTTAATAACCGAATAATTTATGCAATAATGCAATTTATAAGGTGAAAATTATTAGTATTCGCCCTAAGAAGGCAAAAACTTGCATTGAAAAATGCGAATATGTCTAACTTTATCATTATTACTAGACCCCGGATATTTATGCAAACTAAAATTCATAAAATATGCACCAAAAATTCCATTTTATGCAAAATAAAAATAAAAATATGCAAAATAAAAATAAAAATATGCAAAATAAAAATAAAAATATAAAAAATAAAAATATGCAAAATAAAAAAATTTATTCGAGTGAAATCAGGCGTTAAATAACAACTTAATGCCATTTCAAAGTGTTCTTGATGTAAATTAATTATAATTACAATTCATTTTTTTAAATTTTTTTATTTTTTTATTTGTTTACTTCTTAAATCTTTTTCCAGACACTAATTTATTGACTTCCCCTGGTGTCTGAAATCCTCGTTTTTCCGAACGCAAAAAAGGCAAAAATTGATACATACATGTTACGTATCGTTAAAAAAAGACATGAATTGCCGTTTTTCCCGGAAAAATGGCGATTTGTTGGGTTTATTTACCGATTTTCGTGAAATATGCAATTTAAGCCAATTTCGGCTTTTTATTCAATATAAATATATTCTATGCATTAATTATTATGTATTTGGCCGAATGTCAGGTTGATATTCGGTTTTTTGGCCGAATATGCCGAATAACTGAACATAAACCAATATTCTGCGCAACCCTAGTGTAGTATCTAGTTGGTTTTCTGTGTTCGTACAAACTAAAGTAAATAAATAATTGGATTCTATCTGATTGCAGGACACGCCCGTTCATCTGCACCCGGCTGCTGCCGGAAACGTTCATCATCACTTGACCAAACTGCACAAAGAAGCGCTAGTCGGTAATGAAATGCGATTGGGTCGAGATTGATGACGTTCGATGACATAAATTTGATTTTCGCAGAGAAATTAGACGACGATCTGTGGCGAGCGAGTGCAAAACAGAGCGGTGCTAGCAGCAGTTTGTGACGACTGGATATATGAATACTATTCTTATATTTATTACTCCAAACTAATAATTAGTGAACACACATTCACGTTGTTGCCAAATATGTAGTTTTTTTTATGTTTTACTTGTTTTATATTTTATTTTACACCTTGTACATTTCCAAAATTAAATTAAACTAAATTAAATTCCCCAAACATAAAAATGTTTTATTGAAAAATTGAGATTTGAAAAGAATACGTTACAAATAATTTATCACATCTGATAAATCAATGGGTAAAGGTTTTATGTCAAGATGGATGGTTTTTAGTTTATATTAGTCCATGCAGGTGACGTCAGGCCTATATGTTTTAGGTAGCTTGATCCGCGATAACAACCACGTGACGAATTGACGACCAAGCTGCACGTGATTTATTCTGGCAGCAAAAATTAACAACGATCCTGCTTTTTACAAATATCGTCCATTAAACAACGTGAATTAATGTCTGCTCCTAGCATCGTCATTTATGAATTATTATTTTATTTCCAAGGTGGTTTGCGCGCCCACTGTAGTTGGAAATTGGCAACATTACTCGATATTTCGAAGGCTGCCGCTGTTCATGCGCTTCTCATTGCATAAATCCGTTTTAAGTGTTCGTTCGGATGTTCATGTCTCACAGCAGAGCTTTTTCTTTCCTTAATATTCGTCATAACTCGTGGAAATGTGCCGGAATAAAATCGAATAAACGTGGATGGATCTGCTGTATAATTAGCACGTACAGCCCCCGACCTGGTCTGCCACGTGGCTCGGAAAACGTGGAATTTAAATGCCGGAAAGCACAAAACAGACAAAATAAAACACAGGAAATTACATTCTTGAAACATCGACAAAAATCCCGAGCAACAAAATCGTGTGGATTTATTGTTGAAAATGCAGTCGCTAACAAACAACGCATGTGATTCCAAACCCAAACGTGGCCTCAGCTTGACACTGGGTGACGTAATCGAGAAAGACATTTTGATTGGCTGCAGCAAATCGAAAGTAATCCTCGATTGGTCGGTCGTCGGAGAGACGAGGTCGTGATTGGCGGATGCATCGAGAGTGCAATCCTGACAAACACGTGGTGTAGAGAAGAGAGTTTGAGTCTTGTGGTGTGTTTTGACCAGTCCCGCCATCTTGGGGGATCAGTATAGCGTTTCCCGTGTAAAAATCGAGAGATTCTCCATTTCCTACGTGTTCGGCTGTGCGCACGGCATCGAATCCAAGCGCTCGAAGCGGACGGAATGAGCCTTCTAACGCTGTTGGAAGCGGCTAAATATTTGGATTATCGGGCCGAAGCCCAAGCACGTGGTAAGACAAGCACATGCGTCGCCCCATCCCGTCGCCCCGCGCCCCCGCCCGTGCCCAGCCCCGCGCCCGACCGCGATCAACCTTTTTCCGAGCCAATATCTCGCGATCGTGCCAATTCCAAGCGCACAACGTAGTGTGTGCACTCATTTCCCATCGAAACGAGCTTCTCGTGTGCGTGACGTCATCGAGAATCATAACAAAATGGTAAGAAGTGTGACTGACGAGTTTTCATCGCGTTTTTTCTCTCTCTTTTCGACTCAAGGAGAAGAACCTCACGATTATAACACGTACGCGTCACACCTGCCGCCCGAGATGTCTCCGAATTCCAACAACGATTCGTGTTTGTCCCAATCAATGGTGCGGATGGAAGAAGAAGTTAAAGACAAACCGATCGCTTTCGGGTATGCTCTCGCTACACACCTCTTTCCTATCTATTTATTATCGCTTTATTTCCTAACTTATTTGTTTTTTTTGTTGTTTTTATTTTTTATTTGATTATTATTGACAGTAATAATAAACATGTGCAGAGCGAGGACGATTCTGGCGCGACTGTCGCCGATACGGAGTGGGGCGAATCGTGGTTAAGGTATTTTGGATTTCTGCGATTTTCAATCGAGATGTCAAAATGAATACATGTGGTTGTTATTTATGAGAATTTTGTGTCGTTTCGCAGACTTGGCACCAGGGAGGTTCACAATCGGCTGGAAAAAAATAGGTGTGGAATGATTTTTTTTTTTTTTGGGTTGAGTTTTTATATTATTATAATTTTTACATTATTAAAATTTGTATGTGTGTATTTATGTATAAATTTATTTTTTTTCTTATTTTTTTTTTTTTTTATATAGACGAGCTCATCTGAAGGAATGTTTTGAAACACTAAAAAATCAGCTTCCAAATATGGAGGACAAGAAAACTTCGAATTTGAGTATTCTTCGAAGCGCACTACGATACATACAGGTTTGAGCTTGTTACCGTATTACCACGGTTTAAGCCGCAGTTTATACTAGCATGCCGGTATAAAGTTAAACACGCTTATACTGTAAAACAAAACACAAAAAAGCGCCCAGATTAATAATTACAGTCGAAACTCTTTATAACGAATCGCGATATAACGAATTGTCGATATAACGAATACCTAAAAATGGCTGGTTTGGTTGGCTGGCGATAGAACACCATGTTAAAAAATTTCGACATAACGAATTCTCGTTATAACGAATTGATTTTTCGGTCCCTTGCGATTCGTTATAAAGAGTTTTGACTATATGTTGGAATTTGGACCTGAAATTCGAGTTTTCTTGATTTTCTGAAGATTATTACTAAAATCTTCGTAAATTTATAGAAATTTATGCCAATTTCCACATTTTGGACATTTAAAAATGCTTTTTATGCTATTTCTTATTGAAATAAATTTGCACTTTCTTACATCAGCATGGCGGTAAAAACTCGCAATACACCGGCATGCGGCTTAAAGCGGGGTAATATGGTACAATTGGCGTTAAGCGGTCAAAGTGATGTCATTGATGGTATTTTTTGCTAGTGAATGAATTGTTGTGCTTGTAGACATTGAAGAGGAAGCAGAGGGACTACGAACATGAAATGGAGAAATTAGCTCGCGACAAAATACTTCAACAGCAGAGATTGGCGTGCTTGAAAAAAGAACTGCTTATTCCAGGAGACGATTTCGACGTTTCCGAACAGGATATTGACGTTGAAACGCTTTCTACTTCGACGGCGTCAGGTAATTAAATGGAAATTGAAAAGAAGCTAATATAGTAATAATAATAATAATAATAATAATAATAATAATAATAATTGTGTCTTAGAAACCGGGCCGTTGAGCGATTTGGACGAGGATATCTGTGAAAACGGGGTGGAGTTATCGAACGATGTAATGGATCCCGTGCTGGTGAATTGTGTGGCAGTTAAATCCAGCAAAACGTTGACGAATGCGCAGATTTCGAGCGCAACTCTGCTTACCGATTCGAATCAATTGACGGTGCAAGTGCCTTCGATTCCTGCACTTCCCGTGCAGACAATCACCGTTTCCAAAGCAACCGGTGCTACAATCACGGTCAACTCGCTCGTTAATTCACTCGCTTCTCAGGTGATGGATGTTTCCGGAGTTGTTTCCAACCATTTTATAGTGAAAAAGCAAGAAAAGAAAATAGTTGCGTTCAAAGTTTTGATCGCAGCCAATCAGGTGTGACCCGACGCCATTCTTGAAAGCGTCGAAATCGCTTGGCGACGCGATTTGTGTGTCCCCAGCATGAGAACTTTAAAAAGCAAAACTTTGAATGCGCCTACTATTTTTAACTGAAAGTCAGACACAAAATCGATTTTTAAGTCCAAAAATGGGTGATTTGAGCAAATGATGAACATTTTTGGATGAAAAGATCGTTTAAATTATTTATTTATTTATTTTTGAGCTTTGTTGTTATTATTATTATTATTATTATTTTATTTGGCACTCCAATGGAGTAAATTACAGAGAGGAAAGAAAATTACATTTGATGTCGATACGCTGTTAGGCACGTGCGTTATTTTTTTCGTGCGAGGCGTTTTATTCACAAAATAATGCAACACAGGCGTTATTTTGCGACAGCGCTGAACAACGCACTAACATGACAACACCAAAAAAAAACGCGATAACGCTAAAAAAAACAATATCACGGAATACCGCTCGCATTCCGGACGATGGCATTAACAACAGCCAGGGACTGTCGTTTTTGGGGTAGTATTGGGTTTAAATTTGAAAAAAGAATTTTTTTTAATTTTCTTTTTTGTAATAAAGGGGAAAAAACAACGCAATAACTGAAAGAAAAAAAACTCCCAAGTCTCAAGTCAATCGTAATCTTAGTGCAACATGCACTGCAGTAAAATCTAAATTATTACAATGTTCAAATAAATGTTACACATTATTGTTGCTAACCTGCAAAAGTCATCAATTCACTTGTCCATCTGTCTATCCATCGTCTTTTCGTCAAGTTGAAATGCATATTGTACTACATAATATATACGGAGTAATATTTAATTGTGTATAGTCATTTAATGTTAATTTTTCATTACATTGCCGTTGCCCACTTTAACAGGTGGCTGTTTATACTCAAAAAGATTTGTTGCTCAGCATGTTCAGGCGTAATCTAGACCAGCGGTCGGCAACTGGCGGCCCGCGGTCCGGATCCGGCCCGCGGAAGGTCGAAACATGGACCGTCAGATATTTTTTATTATATATTTTTTTGGTATTTTTGTTGTTTTTTGGTGTTTTTTTTATCTTTTTGTTTTTTTTTGGTGTTTTTGGTGTTTTTTGTGTTCTTTTTGTTTTGTTTTGTTGTCTTTTTCTGGACCTCAAAAAAAATTTTCACTAGTATCCGGACCCCACTCAAAATTACTTGCCGACCCCTGATCTAGACCGATTATCAGATATTGTTCTGCTTCCTACAAACTTGTTATTCTTTTTTATTATTATTGTTTTGTTTTTGTTAACAAGTGTTTTTTTTTCTCGTTATTGTATTGTATTACCTCACATTAAGCCGAATGCCGGTGTAGTGCGAGTTATACGGGCATGACGATAAACCTCGTTTTTAACGGCATGTCGGTGTGAGTGATAACGAATTTTTCTAAATGAGAATTTGGTTAAAACAAGCATAAAATCTTTTTTAGATGTCCAAAATGTAAGAAATTACTTTGTATTTCTATAAATTTACCCAGATTTTAGTACAAATCTACAGAAAATTAGGAAAACTTAAATTTTAGGCTAAAAAACCAACATAATTATTCATCCGGGCCCTTTAAAATAAAAAAAAAAAACAAAAAACCCACTTTTTCACTTAAACCGGCATGCCAGTATAAACTTTTTGTACGCAATTTTGAATACATGGTAAACCCATGCCCAACGGCATGCCGCTTTATGTGAGGTAATACGGTATTTCTTTTTATTCCCGTGTTGTTTTGTTTTTAGGCGTTATTGCGTTGTTCGGCGTTGTTGCGTTATCGTGGTATATCGCAATGCGTTATTTCAGCAAGAATGCGATGCGATATTGGGAAAAAAAATAATGATTGGCGTTATTTTGGCAATTTGCTGTAACATGGTTGGAGCAAATAATAATTATCATTAAGTATTAAAAAAAAATTTATATAACGTAATTTCAGATGGGTATTCACATGAACGGTGGAACGAACGTCATATCACACCCGGCCACCGTGCAGGTGATCACGCCGCAAGCCGTGCGAGTCATCTCGGCGGCTCCAACGGGCGTGCCCGTACTCAACGCAGCAACGAACGTGTCTTCGACGTTTGCGGCGGCCGTGAACGTAATGACGCCTCGCATGACGGCAATCGCGGCCATTGCCGGAACGGCGCAGAAAGCGACAATGACTTTGGCCAAGCCGAACGTTCTTCCGGTGACCGTGGCTGCAAAGGGTGTTGTGGGGCCCATGATGAGCAATGCGATTGCCGTCAAGGCGATCCCCACCACGTTGACGGCGCTCACACGAGGCATCACGCTGCACACGACTTGTTCGGCGCCGGGCAGCGCGCAAGGCATGATCCAGGTCAGCAATTCGAATAAACCCGTTCACCACATGCTGCAGTCACAAATCTGTGCTCCGCGGGCCGTCATTCCGCATGGTTTGTACTTTCCTTCGGTCGGTGTGTTCAAAGTTAAAAGTGGATTGATTATGTTCTAGTGACATTGCAAACTTCAAATTTCCATCTGCTATTGCAGCGTTTCCCAAACTGTGGGGCGCAACGGCACAATTGTAACAATCTAACTAACTAAAAAATAGGGTTGCACCGAATAGCAAAAAAGCCGAATAACCCAATACCGAATATTCGGTATTCGGCCGAATAACCGAATATTTAAAAAAAAAAATTATGTTGAAAAAAAGCTATTTTTGGCTGAAAAAACTTACTTTTTTTCTAATAAATGCAGTTTTTAGATTCTAAAATATTCTTTTTACCCAAAAAATATACCGTATATCTGCAAATAGCGCACCCGTGCGCTATTTGCAAAAAAATATTTTGACCCGCGCGCTGTTTAAGGCCCGCGGTTTATTCCGAATTAGAAAAAAGCATCGGCCAATTTGCGACGAAAATCACCAAAATAGTGTGATAAATGAAACGTTTTGCATGTGTTTCAGTAATTTCTACTGAAACATATGCAAAACGTTTCATTTATCATCCTTTTTCGCCATATTTCAAATATTTTCGGCCTATACCGGTAGTCCGGTACGTACATTTGTTACGTTTTGGAAACGTAACAATTGGCCCCGCGCGCTAAACAAGGCCCGCGCTTTATTTGCAAAAAAAAGTTTGGCCCCGCGTGTTAAATAAGGTCCGCGGGCTATTACAGGCCAGCGTACAAATCGAAGATATACGGTAATTTTATGTTTAAAATGTGCTTTTTCTGAAAAAAATGCAATTTTTGCCTAAAACTAGTGATTCTTGCCTCATTTGTGCAATTTTGGCCTAAAAAGTGCGATTTTTGCCTCTGAAAAGCAATTTTTACAGGAAAAAAGCAATTATTGCCTTAAAAATTTTATTTTTAAAATAAATATTGTATTTTTATTCTACAATTTGTGTTTTTTAGATAATTATTGCAATTTAATAGTGAAAATTATGTTTTTGTATAAAAAATACAATTTTGATCTATAAATGTGAAGTTGTTACACTGCAAAATTCAAATAATTCTAATTACATTATTATTATTTATTCGGCCGAATACATAATACCGTATTTTACCGAATAAGAGTCGCCCTCGAATAGTAGCCGCCCTCGAATAGTAGCCGCGGTCGAGATAGGCGACTTGATATAAGAGCCGCCCTCGAATAGTAGCCGCAGCTATATATGTTCAATGCACGTTATAGTACAACATTGGCCACTATTTAAAATAAGAGCCGCCCCCGAATTGGAGCCGCCCCCGAATTAAAGCCGCAGCTCAAAGTGGCAGTTTTCGTAAAATACGGTATTCGGTTTTTAGGCAGAATAGGCCGAATATAAACCGAATATTCGGTGCAACCTTACTAAAAAACCAACTAACCTAAAAAAGTGCACTAAAATTATTTTTTGCAAACTTATGTGAGATTATGTAAATTTTTTTTTAATTTATTTAATACACCAGTAGGTATACTCTTGTTCGACTCAAGAGTGTACTCTTCTCCGAGCCGTATCACTGGTGTAGTGATCCAAAAGTGTAGACCCAAACACCAGAAATGCATTCCAATGTGCAGCCATTTTGTAATCGAGTACAGTCGAAACTCTTTATAACGAATCGTACGGGACCGGAAGAATCGATTCGTTATAACGAGAATTCGTTAAAACGAATTAGCTAAAAAAAAAATTTATCTTAAATAATGATATTTATTTATAAACATGCAATAAACATGCAAGTTTCATGTTTATTTTATTCCAATTCTTTAGAATTAATGTAAATTGTAGAACCAGACAAATTAAACTCATCTACTACAACTGATGGTGTCTTGCCATTGTCAATGGCATTAATAATGTTCAAATTGTCCTGAATGAAACTTGCCTTTTGTTTGGCAGCCATTTTAAAACAGTAATTTTTTCATTTTTATTTGGTTTCTAAATGTGGGCATCGATGTTGTGAGTCTCAGTTTTGAAAATTCGTTATAACGAGAGCTTATGGGTATTACAATGTACCTGAAAACTTGTTCGTTATAACGAATAATTCGTTATATCGAAATTCGTTATAACGAAAATATTTAACATGGTGTTCTATGGCTGGCCAACCAAGTCTTTTTAAACAATTCGTTATAGCGATAATTCGTTATATCGCGATTCGTTATAAAGAGTTTCGACTGTATGAGTTTTTGATTTATATCTTCATAAAACTTTATTTATTCAAAGGAAGTAACATTTATGCATACAAATAATCGAATTTATTTATATTAACCTAAATGGTTATAGCAATCACAAATAATAAAAAAAATAAAAACTACTTCTCCTAGTGGTAGTAATACAAACTTGAGGTAGGAGTAATGCGGCTCGGCCAATGGGAGAAGGGTACACTCTTGAGTCGAACATTATAGGTGAAGTGGGGCGCGGATGATCGCCTTGCTTAAAAATGGGTCGCGACTCGCGATGCTAAAAAGTTTGGGAACCCCTGTGCTATTGGATAATTGGATATTTGAAAGATTGAGCCTCGAGAGAGAGGAAAATGTTTAGTTTGAGGTTCTAGATCGAGTGCAAATGATGAATGTGATATATCCGTTTGACTTTGAATGTCCTTCCTCTATCGTTTAGTTTTAGTTGTGTTTTGGCAATAATAAATCAAGTTTTGTCGTTGAATCTAGCTCACGGTAACATAATGTCGGCGCACATGAACAACGTGGTGCGACAAGTGATGGCCGTCAGACCGGGCACTCAAGTGCGAAGCGCGCCGATTGCCACGCAAATCACGCACGTGGTTCAGCCGGCGCCGGGACATTTGGTCAGTTCTGCCAATCACGTGTCGACCATGATCGCTCCAGTGAACATGATGAACCACGCGGCCACCATGGCTCAAGTAATCGCCGCTCAACCGTCCTTGGCCAAAGTGACCGCGGCGCCACAAATGTTGAAGTCTGTCGGTCAGATTCCCTTCTTGCCAACCGCTCATGCTCATGCGCAGCCATTGGTCAAACCTGTTGTGGTCGTCTCGACACCCAATGTTGTCATGGCTAACGGTAGTTTGACTCCCTCGATGTCTCATCCTACATAGTTTACGTCTCGGAAATTGATTTTTCTTTATTTTACAACGGTGCGCAGAATTTTTGAAATTCGATCAAATTATTCACTAATTTATTGATTTATTCAATCAATGTTTTAATTCAACTTAATTTTATTCAAATTTGCGAAATTTGGTTTACGGGTAGAAAGAAGAATGGAGGAAAGAAAGAAAGAAGTCAAACTATTATTGTTTTAACGCGTTTTGTATTTTTTCATACATGAAAAAATATAAATATAAATTGTAAATAAGATTGCGAAAATGTTTCGACACATTTCTTGATTAATTTGTAAATATTCTGAATTTTCAAGTAATTTAAGTATTTTTTATATGTATGGAAAAAGACAAATTTTTATTAATTGACTATTCTTAATTAGTATTATGGTTGTCAATATTTATTTTTTGGCATTTGAGATTTTGTATATATTTGCGAGCAGCTAATTTTCTTTAGAAAAAAGAATAAACTAAATGAGGGAACTAACTTCTGGATGAACAAAATTATCAACTTGTAAATGAATAATGTGCATTCATGGAATTGATGGATGGATGGATTTTTTTGTTGTTTATTTGTGATATAATAATATACATTCCACTCGTCGTTATTTGTGTGTTTTGTATTTTTATGTAAAGGATAAAAAAAAATTAGACATTTAAAAAGTTCAAATTCAAAAAAAACCTAATGAAAATGAATAATTATGATTAATTAATTAATTCAATACGATGTTTGTAAATTTTCAGATTCACTTCATATTATTTTACCCAGTGAAATTTATATGTTGTGCGATTCATCAATATTATCTCGATATCGAACAAAAAGTGTACAAATATTTTTGTGTTTATAATAAATGCCCCAATGTAGATCACAGCTGGTTTGGTTGCTTGTTTTCTTCTTTTTAACGGAAAGAAAAGAAAAGAAAAGAACATTTATTTATTTATTTATTTATTTGTATACTTTTTTATTTTATCTTTATTTTCTGGCACGGACGTATTATTTTAATGTCGCGCTGTGGTTGATCGAGGTTTCATCTTTTTCTTACTATCCTGGAAAGAGAGAAAGAAAGGAATAAGGAATCTATTAAACAGTACTTGTGCTTATTTCAATCTCAAAAGTCAAACCGCTCCAGATCCAGAGAAATTGCAAGTGAAATGATTTTGTGCTACAACTGTTTCAACACTATCAAGTGCACCCATTTTGGCCACAAAAAGAAAGAAAGAAAGGTATGGTTGTTTGTTTTTTTGTAAAAGAATAAATTTTGTACCTGCAGTGTAAAAGTAATAGATAGAAAAAAACAATTTACTTAATTCAACTGATTTGTGTTGTAAGGAGGTCCGAACTAACTCAGCGAAGTTAGGCGGTGGTGGGCCAAAATGGCGGCTAAAATGAAAAGTGAAATAAATACAGTAGAAAATTGTCGATTCGGGCTCGCTGAAAACGCTGCGAGTCGAGGACGGAGATTGTTGGTTTGGTTTGGTTGTTGTCTGCAAGTGACAAAGGAAAAGAAAGAGGGGACCACGTTGACCCCAGGAAGGAATAATTTCATTCCGATTAAGCAGTACGATGGGCGGCAAGTGGCTCTCCTCTCATCTCGCAGTACGGGAACTTGAGGTTGCGCACTCTAGCGACTAAATAGTAAAATAAAAGAAGCTGATCTGTGATGTGTGATCTGTGATCTCGGATGATGGAGCGATATTTTCAACGTCATATTCTCTACATGTTCCAGAATTAGCATTGAAATGCATGTAGTTGGTAAGCCTATTTATTTGCACTTATGTACAAAACATTATATTTTTATACATATAGGTATAGGTCTTTGTGTATCTTACTTGCTAGTATATATAGTGTAGTCTATATAAAGATCTTGTGCAGGGACAGGATGGTGCCATTTGTCAAAGTGAGTCGGTTGGGTGAGGACCGAGTTAGGAGTTAGCCATTTTGAATTGTGAGTTTTGAAATGATGATTACGGTTTTGAAAAGATGATTACGGTAGGCCTATACTGTATTTGTGCTCGAATGAATTACTTGTATGTTAATAATGGTAATTAATAAAGATAAATTGGAATTTGAATTTGAATTTTGTTTTTATTGTGATGGTGAAGGAAGAAAATGAAATTTCACAGGAATTTAGATAAGATTTGAATCAACTGCGAGCGAATTTGATGAGATTTTGATGCATTGCGAATGAATTTCAAACGGTTTGTGTACATTTCTTTTGTAAATTTCAAACCAAATTCTCCATTTTTTGGATAAATTTGTCAAAATTTGTGAAAATATGTCAAAATTTGTGAAAATATGTCAAAATTTGTGAAAACATGTCAAAATTTGTGAAAATATGTCAAAATTTGTCAAAATTTGAGAAAAATTTCTCAAAATTTGTCAAAATATGTCAAAATTTGTCAAAATTTGAGAAAAATTTCTCAAAAATTGTCAAAATATGTCAAAATTTGAGAAAAATTTCTCAAAATTTGTGAAAATTTCTCAAAATTTGAGAAAAATTTCTCAAAATTTGTCAAAATTTCTCAAAATTTGTCAAAATTTCTCAAAATTTCTCAAAATATGTCAAAATTTGTCAAATTTTGACAAATTTTTCTCAAAATTTCTCAAAATTTCTCAAAATTTGAGGAAAATTTCTCAAAATTTGTCAAAATATGTTAAAATTTGTCAAAATTTGAAAAAAATTTCTCAAAATTTGTCAAAATATGTCAAAATTTCTCAAATTTTGACAAATTTTTCTCAAATTTTGAGAAATGTTGAGAAGTTTTGAGAAATTACTCACAATGTTTGACAATAACTGTCCTGCCTCGAATAAACGCCGGGGCGTTTATTAATTTTTTTTGATCCGACCCACTGCCGGGCGGGTTGATTCGGGGCCGCATTTATTCGTGCACTACACGCCGCCGAGCCCCCGGCGTTTAATCGAGTCCCGGCACTTAGTTAAGTCCGGCGTTTAATAATCGAGGCAGTACGGTATTTGACAAATCTTTCGCAAATTTTGCCAAATTGAAAAAACGTAATTTCAGATGGGTATTCACATGAACGGTGGAACGAACGTCATATCACACCCGGCCACCGTGCAGGTGATCACGCCGCAAGCCGTGCGAGTCATCTCGGCGGCTCCGACGGGCGTGCCGGTACTCAACGCAGCAACAAACGTGTCTTCGACGTTTGCGGCGGCCGTGAACGTGATGACACCCCGCATGACGGCAATCGCGGCCATTGCCGGAACGGCGCAGAAAGCGACAATGACTTTAGCCAAGCCGAACGTTCTTCCGGTGACCGTGGCTGCAAAGGGTGTTGTGGGGCCCATGATGAGCAATGCGATTGCCGTCAAGGCGATCCCCACCACGTTGACGGCGCTCACACGAGGCATCACGCTGCACACGACTTGTTCGGCGCCGGGCAGCGCGCAGGGCATGATCCAGGTCAGCAATTCGAATAAACCCGTTCACCACATGCTGCAGTCACAAATCTGTGCTCCGCGGGCCGTCATTCCGCATGGTTTGTACTTTCCTTCGAAAAGGAAGGTGTGTTCAAAGTTAAAGTGGATTGATTATGTTCTAGTGACATTGCAAACTTCAAATTTCCATCTGCTATTGCAGCGTTTCCCAAACTGTGGGACGCAACGGCCCAATTGTGACAATCTAACTAACTTGTAGACGTAACGCCCCCCTAAAAAAGTGCACTAAAATTATTTTTTGCAAACTTATGTAAAATTTTACGTAAAATTTCTTTTTTTTTTTAGTAGTTCATTTTTGAAAAATTTAATCGGTGTTGGGCACGGTACGCGGTACTGTACCGGAAGTACTGTACCGCAGCCTGTACCGCGGTACTTTTGTACAAGCTGTGTACCGGGACCGCGGTACTTTCTGTAGTCTGCAGTAGTACTGCGTACTTGTACCGCGGTACTTTTTTGGCGCCCTGTAGTACCGGTACCGTGAATTTGCGGTACATCTCGCGGTACATGGGAAAATGCGAGAAAACACGAGATAGATTCTCGTATTTTCTCCCGTTTTCCACTTTTTATTTTAAAATTTGATGTTTACACTCATTCAATGTGAGTATAAACAGAGATCGCCTTGCTTAAAAATAAGTCGCGATGCTAAAAAGTTTGGGAACCCCTGTGCTATTGGATATTTGTTGTTCAGGTGGCCATTTGTGGTTCTAGATCGAGTGCGATGATTGCAAACGATGAATGCGATCCGTTTGACTTTGAATGTCCTTCCTCGTTTAGTTGTTTAAGTGTTGGCAATAATAAATCAAGTTTTGTCATTGTTGAATCTAGCTCACGGTAACATAATGTCGGCGCACATGAACAACGTGGTGCGACAAGTGATGGCCGTCAGACCGGGCACTCAAGTGCGAAGCGCGCCGATTGCCACGCAAATCACGCACGTGGTTCAGCCGGCGCCGGGACATTTGGTCAGTTCTGCCAATCACGTGTCGACCATGATCGCTCCAGTGAACATGATGAACCACGCGGCCACCATGGCTCAAGTAATCGCCGCTCAACCGTCCTTGGCCAAAGTGACCGCGGCGCCACAAATGTTGAAGTCTGTCGGTCAGATTCCCTTCTTGCCAACCGCTCATGCTCATGCGCAGCCATTGGTCAAACCTGTTGTGGTCGTCTCGACACCCAATGTTGTCATGGCTAACGGTAGTTTGACTCCCTCGATGTCTCATCCTACATAGTTTACGTCTCGGAAATTGATTTTTCTTTATTTTACAACGGTGCGCAGAATTTTTGAAATTCGATCAAATTATTCACTAATTTATTGATTTATTCAATCAATGTTTTAATTCAACTTAATTTTATTCAAATTTGCGAAATTTGGTTTACGGGTAGAAAGAAGAATGGAGGAAAGAAAGAAAGAAGTCAAACTATTATTGTTTTAACGCGTTTTGTATTTTTTCATACATGAAAAAATATAAATATAAATTGTAAATAAGATTGCGAAAATGTTTCGACACATTTCTTGATTAATTTGTAAATATTCTGAATTTTCAAGTAATTTAAGTATTTTTTATATGTATGGAAAAAGACAAATTTTTATTAATTGACTATTCTTAATTAGTATTATGGTTGTCAATATTTATTTTTTGGCATTTGAGATTTTGTATATATTTGCGAGCAGCTAATTTTCTTTAGAAAAAAGAATAAACTAAATGAGGGAACTAACTTCTGGATGAACAAAATTATCAACTTGTAAATGAATAATGTGCATTCATGGAATTGATGGATGGATGGATTTTTTTGTTGTTTATTTGTGATATAATAATATACATTCCACTCGTCGTTATTTGTGTGTTTTGTATTTTTATGTAAAGGATAAAAAAAAATTAGACATTTAAAAAGTTCAAATTCAAAAAAAACCTAATGAAAATGAATAATTATGATTAATTAATTAATTCAATACGATGTTTGTAAATTTTCAGATTCACTTCATATTATTTTACCCAGTGAAATTTATATGTTGTGCGATTCATCAATATTATCTCGATATCGAACAAAAAGTGTACAAATATTTTTGTGTTTATAATAAATGCCCCAATGTAGATCACAGCTGGTTTGGTTGCTTGTTTTCTTCTTTTTAACGGAAAGAAAAGAAAAGAAAAGAACATTTATTTATTTATTTATTTATTTATTTGTATACTTTTTTATTTTATCTTTATTTTCTGGCACGGACGTATTATTTTAATGTCGCGCTGTGGTTGATCGAGGTTTCATCTTTTTCTTACTATCCTGGAAAGAGAGAAAGAAAGGAATAAGGAATCTATTAAACAGTACTTGTGCTTATTTCAATCTCAAAAGTCAAACCGCTCCAGATCCAGAGAAATTGCAAGTGAAATGATTTTGTGCTACAACTGTTTCAACACTATCAAGTGCACCCATTTTGGCCACAAAAAGAAAGAAAGAAAGGTATGGTTGTTTGTTTTTTTGTAAAAGAATAAATTTTGTACCTGCAGTGTAAAAGTAATAGATAGAAAAAAACAATTTACTTAATTCAACTGATTTGTGTTGTAAGGAGGTCCGAACTAACTCAGCGAAGTTAGGCGGTGGTGGGCCAAAATGGCGGCTAAAATGAAAAGTGAAATAAATACAGTAGAAAATTGTCGATTCGGGCTCGCTGAAAACGCTGCGAGTCGAGGACGGAGATTGTTGGTTTGGTTTGGTTGTTGTCTGCAAGTGACAAAGGAAAAGAAAGAGGGGACCACGTTGACCCCAGGAAGGAATAATTTCATTCCGATTAAGCAGTACGATGGGCGGCAAGTGGCTCTCCTCTCATCTCGCAGTACGGGAACTTGAGGTTGCGCACTCTAGCGACTAAATAGTAAAATAAAAGAAGCTGATCTGTGATGTGTGATCTGTGATCTCGGATGATGGAGCGATATTTTCAACGTCATATTCTCTACATGTTCCAGAATTAGCATTGAAATGCATGTAGTTGGTAAGCCTATTTATTTGCACTTATGTACAAAACATTATATTTTTATACATATAGGTATAGGTCTTTGTGTATCTTACTTGCTAGTATATATAGTGTAGTCTATATAAAGATCTTGTGCAGGGACAGGATGGTGCCATTTGTCAAAGTGAGTCGGTTGGGTGAGGACCGAGTTAGGAGTTAGCCATTTTGAATTGTGAGTTTTGAAATGATGATTACGGTTTTGAAAAGATGATTACGGTAGGCCTATACTGTATTTGTGCTCGAATGAATTACTTGTATGTTAATAATGGTAATTAATAAAGATAAATTGGAATTTGAATTTGAATTTTGTTTTTATTGTGATGGTGAAGGAAGAAAATGAAATTTCACAGGAATTTAGATAAGATTTGAATCAACTGCGAGCGAATTTGATGAGATTTTGATGCATTGCGAATGAATTTCAAACGGTTTGTGTACATTTCTTTTGTAAATTTCAAACCAAATTCTCCATTTTTTGGATAAATTTGTGAAAATTTGTGAAAATATGTCAAAATTTGTGAAAATATGTCGAAATTTGTGAAAACATGTCAAAATTTGTGAAAATATGTCAAAATTTGTGAAAATATGTCAAAATTTGTCAAAATTTGAGAAAAATTTCTCAAAAATTGTCAAAATATGTCAAAATTTGAGAAAAATTTCTCAAAATTTGTGAAAATTTCTCAAAATTTGAGAAAAATTTCTCAAAATTTGTCAAAATTTCTCAAAATTTGTCAAAATTTCTCAAAATTTCTCAAAATATGTCAAAATTTGTCAAATTTTGACAAATTTTTCTCAAAATTTCTCAAAATTTCTCAAAATTTGAGGAAAATTTCTCAAAATTTGTCAAAATATGTTAAAATTTGTCAAAATTTGAAAAAAATTTCTCAAAATTTGTCAAAATATGTCAAAATTTCTCAAATTTTGACAAATTTTTCTCAAAATTTCTCAAAATTTCTCAAAATTTCTCAAAATTTGAGAAAAATTTCTCAAAATTTGTCAAAATATGTCGAAATTTGTCAAATTTTGACAAATTTTTCTCAAAATTTGTCAAAATTTGTCAAAATTTGAGAAAAATTTTGACATATTTTGACAAATTTTGAGAAATTTTTCTCAAATTTTGAGAAATGTTGAGAAGTTTTGAGAAATTATTCACAATGTTTGACATTACTGTCCTGCCTCGAATAAACGCCGGGGCGTTTATTAATTTTTTCGACCCGACCCACTCCCGGGCGGGTCGGTTCGGGGCGGCATTTAGTGCACTACACGCCGCCGAGCCCCGGCGTTTAATCGAGGGAGGCGGTACGGTATTTGACAAATCTTTCGCAAATTTTGCCAAATTGAAAAAACGTAATTTCAGATGGGTATTCACATGAACGGTGGAACGAACGTCATATCACACCCGGCCACCGTGCAGGTGATCACCCCGCAAGCCGTGCGAGTCATCTCGGCGGCTCCGACGGGCGTGCCGGTACTCAACGCAGCAACGAACGTGTCTTCGACGTTTGCGGCGGCCGTGAACGTGATGACACCCCGCATGACGGCAATCGCGGCCATTGCCGGGACGGCGCAGAAAGCGACAATGACTTTGGCCAAGCCGAACGTTCTTCCGGTGACCGTGGCTGCAAAGGGTGTTGTGGGGCCCATGATGAGCAATGCGATTGCCGTCAAGGCGATCCCCACCACGTTGACGGCGCTCACACGAGGCATCACGCTGCACACGACTTGTTCGGCGCCGGGCAGCGCGCAAGGCATGATCCAGGTCAGCAATTCGAATAAACCCGTTCACCACATGCTGCAGTCACAAATTTGTGCTCCGCGGGCCGTCATTCCGCATGGTTTGTACTTTCCTTCGAAAAGGAAGGTGTGTTCAAAGTTAAAGTGGATTGATTATGTTCTAGTGACATTGCAAACTTCAAATTTGATTTTTCTTTATTTTACAACGGTGCGCAGAATTTTTGAAATTCGATCAAATTATTCACTAATTTATTGATTTATTGAATCAATGTTTTAATTCAATTTAATTTTATTCAAATTTGCGAAATTTGGTTTACGGGTAGAAAGAAGAATGGAGGAAAGAAAGAAAGAAAGAAGTCAAACTATTATTGTTTTAACGCGTTTTGTATTTTTTCATACATGGAAAAATATAAATATAAATTGTAAATAAGATTGCGAAAATGTTTTCTTGATTAATTTGTAAATATTCTGAATTTTCAAGTAATTTAAGTATTTTTTATATGTATGGAAAAAGACAAATTTTTATTAATTGACTATTCTTAATTAGTATTATGGTTGTCAATATTTATTTTTTGGCATTTGAGATTTTGTATATATTTGCGAGCAGCTAATTTTCTTTAGAAAAAAGAATAAACTAAATGAGGGAACTAACTTCTGGATGAACAAAATTATCAACTTGTAAATGAATAATGTGCATTCATGGAATTGATGGATGGATGGATTTTTTTGTTGTTTATTTGTGATATAATAATATACATTCCACTCGTCGTTATTTGTGTGTTTTGTATTTTTATGTAAAGGATAAAAAAAAATTAGACATTTAAAAAGTTCAAATTCAAAAAAAACCTAATGAAAATGAATAATTATGATTAATTAATTAATTCAATACGATGTTTGTAAATTTTCAGATTCACTTCATATTATTTTACCCAGTGAAATTTATATGTTGTGCGATTCATCAATATTATCTCGATATCGAACAAAAAGTGTACAAATATTTTTGTGTTTATAATAAATGCCCCAATGTAGATCACAGCTGGTTTGGTTGCTTGTTTTCTTCTTTTTAACGGAAAGAAAAGAAAAGAAAAGAACATTTATTTATTTATTTATTTATTTATTTGTATACTTTTTTATTTTATCTTTATTTTCTGGCACGGACGTATTATTTTAATGTCGCGCTGTGGTTGATCGAGGTTTCATCTTTTTCTTACTATCCTGGAAAGAGAGAAAGAAAGGAATAAGGAATCTATTAAACAGTACTTGTGCTTATTTCAATCTCAAAAGTCAAAATGATGATTTTGTGCTACAACTGTTTCAACACTATCAAGTGCACCCATTTTGGCCACAAAAAGAAAGAAAGAAAGGTATGGTTGTTTGTTTTTTTGTAAAAGAATAAATTTTGTACCTGCAGTGTAAAAGTAATAGATAGAAAAAAACAATTTACTTAATTCAACTGATTTGTGTTGTGAGGAGGTCCGAACTAACTCAGCGAAGTTAGGCGGTGGTGGGCCAAAATGGCGGCTAAAATGAAAAGTGAAATAAATACAGTAGAAAATTGTCGATTCGGGCTCGCTGAAAACGCTGCGAGTCGAGGACGGAGATTGTTGGTTTGGTTTGGTTGTTGTCTGCAAGTGACAAAGGAAAAGAAAGAGGGGACCACGTTGACCCCAGGAAGGAATAATTTCATTCCGATTAAGCAGTACGATGGGCGGCAAGTGGCTCTCCTCTCATCTCGCGGTACGGGAACTTGAGGTTGCGCACTCTAGCGACTAAATAGTAAAATAAAAGAAGCTGATCTGTGATGTGTGATCTGTGATCTCGGATGATGGAGCGATATTTTCAACGTCATATTCTCTACATGTTCCAGAATTAGCATTGAAATGCATGTAGTTGGTAAGCCTATTTATTTGCACTTATGTACAAAACATTATATTTTTATACATATAGGTATAGGTCTTTGTGTATCTTACTTGCTAGTATATATAGTGTAGTCTATATAAAGATCTTGTGCAGGGACAGGATGGTGCCATTTGTCAAAGTGAGTCGGTTGGGTGAGGACCGAGTTAGGAGTTAGCCATTTTGAATTGTGAGTTTTGAAATGATGATTACGGTTTTGAAAAGATGATTACGGTAGGCCTATACTGTATTTGTGCTCGAATGAATTACTTGTATGTTAATAATGGTAATTAATAAAGATAAATTGGAATTTGAATTTGAATTTTGTTTTTATTGTGATGGTGAAGGAAGAAAATGAAATTTCACAGGAATTTAGATAAGATTTGAATCAACTGCGAGCGAATTTGATGAGATTTTGATGCATTGCGAATGAATTTCAAACGGTTTGTGTACATTTCTTTTGTAAATTTCAAACCAAATTCTCCATTTTTTGGATAAATTTGTGAAAATTTGTGAAAATATGTCAAAATTTGTGAAAATATGTCGAAATTTGTGAAAACATGTCAAAATTTGTGAAAATATGTCAAAATTTGTGAAAATATGTCAAAATTTGTCAAAATTTGAGAAAAATTTCTCAAAAATTGTCAAAATATGTCAAAATTTGAGAAAAATTTCTCAAAATTTGTGAAAATTTCTCAAAATTTGAGAAAAATTTCTCAAAATTTGTCAAAATTTCTCAAAATTTGTCAAAATTTCTCAAAATTTCTCAAAATATGTCAAAATTTGTCAAATTTTGACAAATTTTTCTCAAAATTTCTCAAAATTTCTCAAAATTTGAGGAAAATTTCTCAAAATTTGTCAAAATATGTTAAAATTTGTCAAAATTTGAAAAAAATTTCTCAAAATTTGTCAAAATATGTCAAAATTTCTCAAATTTTGACAAATTTTTCTCAAAATTTCTCAAAATTTCTCAAAATTTCTCAAAATTTGAGAAAAATTTCTCAAAATTTGTCAAAATATGTCGAAATTTGTCAAATTTTGACAAATTTTTCTCAAAATTTGTCAAAATTTGTCAAAATTTGAGAAAAATTTTGACATATTTTGACAAATTTTGAGAAATTTTTCTCAAATTTTGAGAAATGTTGAGAAGTTTTGAGAAATTATTCACAATGTTTGACATTACTGTCCTGCCTCGAATAAACGCCGGGGCGTTTATTAATTTTTTCGACCCGACCCACTCCCGGGCGGGTCGGTTCGGGGCGGCATTTAGTGCACTACACGCCGCCGAGCCCCGGCGTTTAATCGAGGGAGGCGGTACGGTATTTGACAAATCTTTCGCAAATTTTGCCAAATTGAAAAAACGTAATTTCAGATGGGTATTCACATGAACGGTGGAACGAACGTCATATCACACCCGGCCACCGTGCAGGTGATCACCCCGCAAGCCGTGCGAGTCATCTCGGCGGCTCCGACGGGCGTGCCGGTACTCAACGCAGCAACGAACGTGTCTTCGACGTTTGCGGCGGCCGTGAACGTGATGACACCCCGCATGACGGCAATCGCGGCCATTGCCGGGACGGCGCAGAAAGCGACAATGACTTTGGCCAAGCCGAACGTTCTTCCGGTGACCGTGGCTGCAAAGGGTGTTGTGGGGCCCATGATGAGCAATGCGATTGCCGTCAAGGCGATCCCCACCACGTTGACGGCGCTCACACGAGGCATCACGCTGCACACGACTTGTTCGGCGCCGGGCAGCGCGCAAGGCATGATCCAGGTCAGCAATTCGAATAAACCCGTTCACCACATGCTGCAGTCACAAATTTGTGCTCCGCGGGCCGTCATTCCGCATGGTTTGTACTTTCCTTCGAAAAGGAAGGTGTGTTCAAAGTTAAAGTGGATTGATTATGTTCTAGTGACATTGCAAACTTCAAATTTGATTTTTCTTTATTTTACAACGGTGCGCAGAATTTTTGAAATTCGATCAAATTATTCACTAATTTATTGATTTATTGAATCAATGTTTTAATTCAATTTAATTTTATTCAAATTTGCGAAATTTGGTTTACGGGTAGAAAGAAGAATGGAGGAAAGAAAGAAAGAAAGAAGTCAAACTATTATTGTTTTAACGCGTTTTGTATTTTTTCATACATGGAAAAATATAAATATAAATTGTAAATAAGATTGCGAAAATGTTTTCTTGATTAATTTGTAAATATTCTGAATTTTCAAGTAATTTAAGTATTTTTTATATGTATGGAAAAAGACAAATTTTTATTAATTGACTATTCTTAATTAGTATTATGGTTGTCAATATTTATTTTTTGGCATTTGAGATTTTGTATATATTTGCGAGCAGCTAATTTTCTTTAGAAAAAAGAATAAACTAAATGAGGGAACTAACTTCTGGATGAACAAAATTATCAACTTGTAAATGAATAATGTGCATTCATGGAATTGATGGATGGATGGATTTTTTTGTTGTTTATTTGTGATATAATAATATACATTCCACTCGTCGTTATTTGTGTGTTTTGTATTTTTATGTAAAGGATAAAAAAAAATTAGACATTTAAAAAGTTCAAATTCAAAAAAAACCTAATGAAAATGAATAATTATGATTAATTAATTAATTCAATACGATGTTTGTAAATTTTCAGATTCACTTCATATTATTTTACCCAGTGAAATTTATATGTTGTGCGATTCATCAATATTATCTCGATATCGAACAAAAAGTGTACAAATATTTTTGTGTTTATAATAAATGCCCCAATGTAGATCACAGCTGGTTTGGTTGCTTGTTTTCTTCTTTTTAACGGAAAGAAAAGAAAAGAAAAGAACATTTATTTATTTATTTATTTATTTATTTGTATACTTTTTTATTTTATCTTTATTTTCTGGCACGGACGTATTATTTTAATGTCGCGCTGTGGTTGATCGAGGTTTCATCTTTTTCTTACTATCCTGGAAAGAGAGAAAGAAAGGAATAAGGAATCTATTAAACAGTACTTGTGCTTATTTCAATCTCAAAAGTCAAAATGATGATTTTGTGCTACAACTGTTTCAACACTATCAAGTGCACCCATTTTGGCCACAAAAAGAAAGAAAGAAAGGTATGGTTGTTTGTTTTTTTGTAAAAGAATAAATTTTGTACCTGCAGTGTAAAAGTAATAGATAGAAAAAAACAATTTACTTAATTCAACTGATTTGTGTTGTGAGGAGGTCCGAACTAACTCAGCGAAGTTAGGCGGTGGTGGGCCAAAATGGCGGCTAAAATGAAAAGTGAAATAAATACAGTAGAAAATTGTCGATTCGGGCTCGCTGAAAACGCTGCGAGTCGAGGACGGAGATTGTTGGTTTGGTTTGGTTGTTGTCTGCAAGTGACAAAGGAAAAGAAAGAGGGGACCACGTTGACCCCAGGAAGGAATAATTTCATTCCGATTAAGCAGTACGATGGGCGGCAAGTGGCTCTCCTCTCATCTCGCGGTACGGGAACTTGAGGTTGCGCACTCTAGCGACTAAATAGTAAAATAAAAGAAGCTGATCTGTGATGTGTGATCTGTGATCTCGGATGATGGAGCGATATTTTCAACGTCATATTCTCTACATGTTCCAGAATTAGCATTGAAATGCATGTAGTTGGTAAGCCTATTTATTTGCACTTATGTACAAAACATTATATTTTTATACATATAGGTATAGGTCTTTGTGTATCTTACTTGCTAGTATATATAGTGTAGTCTATATAAAGATCTTGTGCAGGGACAGGATGGTGCCATTTGTCAAAGTGAGTCGGTTGGGTGAGGACCGAGTTAGGAGTTAGCCATTTTGAATTGTGAGTTTTGAAATGATGATTACGGTTTTGAAAAGATGATTACGGTAGGCCTATACTGTATTTGTGCTCGAATGAATTACTTGTATGTTAATAATGGTAATTAATAAAGATAAATTGGAATTTGAATTTGAATTTTGTTTTTATTGTGATGGTGAAGGAAGAAAATGAAATTTCACAGGAATTTAGATAAGATTTGAATCAACTGCGAGCGAATTTGATGAGATTTTGATGCATTGCGAATGAATTTCAAACGGTTTGTGTACATTTCTTTTGTAAATTTCAAACCAAATTCTCCATTTTTTGGATAAATTTGTGAAAATTTGTGAAAATATGTCAAAATTTGTGAAAATATGTCGAAATTTGTGAAAACATGTCAAAATTTGTGAAAATATGTCAAAATTTGTGAAAATATGTCAAAATTTGTCAAAATTTGAGAAAAATTTCTCAAAAATTGTCAAAATATGTCAAAATTTGAGAAAAATTTCTCAAAATTTGTGAAAATTTCTCAAAATTTGAGAAAAATTTCTCAAAATTTGTCAAAATTTCTCAAAATTTGTCAAAATTTCTCAAAATTTCTCAAAATATGTCAAAATTTGTCAAATTTTGACAAATTTTTCTCAAAATTTCTCAAAATTTCTCAAAATTTGAGGAAAATTTCTCAAAATTTGTCAAAATATGTTAAAATTTGTCAAAATTTGAAAAAAATTTCTCAAAATTTGTCAAAATATGTCAAAATTTCTCAAATTTTGACAAATTTTTCTCAAAATTTCTCAAAATTTCTCAAAATTTCTCAAAATTTGAGAAAAATTTCTCAAAATTTGTCAAAATATGTCGAAATTTGTCAAATTTTGACAAATTTTTCTCAAAATTTGTCAAAATTTGTCAAAATTTGAGAAAAATTTTGACATATTTTGACAAATTTTGAGAAATTTTTCTCAAATTTTGAGAAATGTTGAGAAGTTTTGAGAAATTATTCACAATGTTTGACATTACTGTCCTGCCTCGAATAAACGCCGGGGCGTTTATTAATTTTTTCGACCCGACCCACTCCCGGGCGGGTCGGTTCGGGGCGGCATTTAGTGCACTACACGCCGCCGAGCCCCGGCGTTTAATCGAGGGAGGCGGTACGGTATTTGACAAATCTTTCGCAAATTTTGCCAAATTGAAAAAACGTAATTTCAGATGGGTATTCACATGAACGGTGGAACGAACGTCATATCACACCCGGCCACCGTGCAGGTGATCACCCCGCAAGCCGTGCGAGTCATCTCGGCGGCTCCGACGGGCGTGCCGGTACTCAACGCAGCAACGAACGTGTCTTCGACGTTTGCGGCGGCCGTGAACGTGATGACACCCCGCATGACGGCAATCGCGGCCATTGCCGGGACGGCGCAGAAAGCGACAATGACTTTGGCCAAGCCGAACGTTCTTCCGGTGACCGTGGCTGCAAAGGGTGTTGTGGGGCCCATGATGAGCAATGCGATTGCCGTCAAGGCGATCCCCACCACGTTGACGGCGCTCACACGAGGCATCACGCTGCACACGACTTGTTCGGCGCCGGGCAGCGCGCAAGGCATGATCCAGGTCAGCAATTCGAATAAACCCGTTCACCACATGCTGCAGTCACAAATTTGTGCTCCGCGGGCCGTCATTCCGCATGGTTTGTACTTTCCTTCGAAAAGGAAGGTGTGTTCAAAGTTAAAGTGGATTGATTATGTTCTAGTGACATTGCAAACTTCAAATTTGATTTTTCTTTATTTTACAACGGTGCGCAGAATTTTTGAAATTCGATCAAATTATTCACTAATTTATTGATTTATTGAATCAATGTTTTAATTCAATTTAATTTTATTCAAATTTGCGAAATTTGGTTTACGGGTAGAAAGAAGAATGGAGGAAAGAAAGAAAGAAAGAAGTCAAACTATTATTGTTTTAACGCGTTTTGTATTTTTTCATACATGGAAAAATATAAATATAAATTGTAAATAAGATTGCGAAAATGTTTTCTTGATTAATTTGTAAATATTCTGAATTTTCAAGTAATTTAAGTATTTTTTATATGTATGGAAAAAGACAAATTTTTATTAATTGACTATTCTTAATTAGTATTATGGTTGTCAATATTTATTTTTTGGCATTTGAGATTTTGTATATATTTGCGAGCAGCTAATTTTCTTTAGAAAAAAGAATAAACTAAATGAGGGAACTAACTTCTGGATGAACAAAATTATCAACTTGTAAATGAATAATGTGCATTCATGGAATTGATGGATGGATGGATTTTTTTGTTGTTTATTTGTGATATAATAATATACATTCCACTCGTCGTTATTTGTGTGTTTTGTATTTTTATGTAAAGGATAAAAAAAAATTAGACATTTAAAAAGTTCAAATTCAAAAAAAACCTAATGAAAATGAATAATTATGATTAATTAATTAATTCAATACGATGTTTGTAAATTTTCAGATTCACTTCATATTATTTTACCCAGTGAAATTTATATGTTGTGCGATTCATCAATATTATCTCGATATCGAACAAAAAGTGTACAAATATTTTTGTGTTTATAATAAATGCCCCAATGTAGATCACAGCTGGTTTGGTTGCTTGTTTTCTTCTTTTTAACGGAAAGAAAAGAAAAGAAAAGAACATTTATTTATTTATTTATTTATTTATTTGTATACTTTTTTATTTTATCTTTATTTTCTGGCACGGACGTATTATTTTAATGTCGCGCTGTGGTTGATCGAGGTTTCATCTTTTTCTTACTATCCTGGAAAGAGAGAAAGAAAGGAATAAGGAATCTATTAAACAGTACTTGTGCTTATTTCAATCTCAAAAGTCAAAATGATGATTTTGTGCTACAACTGTTTCAACACTATCAAGTGCACCCATTTTGGCCACAAAAAGAAAGAAAGAAAGGTATGGTTGTTTGTTTTTTTGTAAAAGAATAAATTTTGTACCTGCAGTGTAAAAGTAATAGATAGAAAAAAACAATTTACTTAATTCAACTGATTTGTGTTGTGAGGAGGTCCGAACTAACTCAGCGAAGTTAGGCGGTGGTGGGCCAAAATGGCGGCTAAAATGAAAAGTGAAATAAATACAGTAGAAAATTGTCGATTCGGGCTCGCTGAAAACGCTGCGAGTCGAGGACGGAGATTGTTGGTTTGGTTTGGTTGTTGTCTGCAAGTGACAAAGGAAAAGAAAGAGGGGACCACGTTGACCCCAGGAAGGAATAATTTCATTCCGATTAAGCAGTACGATGGGCGGCAAGTGGCTCTCCTCTCATCTCGCGGTACGGGAACTTGAGGTTGCGCACTCTAGCGACTAAATAGTAAAATAAAAGAAGCTGATCTGTGATGTGTGATCTGTGATCTCGGATGATGGAGCGATATTTTCAACGTCATATTCTCTACATGTTCCAGAATTAGCATTGAAATGCATGTAGTTGGTAAGCCTATTTATTTGCACTTATGTACAAAACATTATATTTTTATACATATAGGTATAGGTCTTTGTGTATCTTACTTGCTAGTATATATAGTGTAGTCTATATAAAGATCTTGTGCAGGGACAGGATGGTGCCATTTGTCAAAGTGAGTCGGTTGGGTGAGGACCGAGTTAGGAGTTAGCCATTTTGAATTGTGAGTTTTGAAATGATGATTACGGTTTTGAAAAGATGATTACGGTAGGCCTATACTGTATTTGTGCTCGAATGAATTACTTGTATGTTAATAATGGTAATTAATAAAGATAAATTGGAATTTGAATTTGAATTTTGTTTTTATTGTGATGGTGAAGGAAGAAAATGAAATTTCACAGGAATTTAGATAAGATTTGAATCAACTGCGAGCGAATTTGATGAGATTTTGATGCATTGCGAATGAATTTCAAACGGTTTGTGTACATTTCTTTTGTAAATTTCAAACCAAATTCTCCATTTTTTGGATAAATTTGTGAAAATTTGTGAAAATATGTCAAAATTTGTGAAAATATGTCGAAATTTGTGAAAACATGTCAAAATTTGTGAAAATATGTCAAAATTTGTGAAAATATGTCAAAATTTGTCAAAATTTGAGAAAAATTTCTCAAAAATTGTCAAAATATGTCAAAATTTGAGAAAAATTTCTCAAAATTTGTGAAAATTTCTCAAAATTTGAGAAAAATTTCTCAAAATTTGTCAAAATTTCTCAAAATTTGTCAAAATTTCTCAAAATTTCTCAAAATATGTCAAAATTTGTCAAATTTTGACAAATTTTTCTCAAAATTTCTCAAAATTTCTCAAAATTTGAGGAAAATTTCTCAAAATTTGTCAAAATATGTTAAAATTTGTCAAAATTTGAAAAAAATTTCTCAAAATTTGTCAAAATATGTCAAAATTTCTCAAATTTTGACAAATTTTTCTCAAAATTTCTCAAAATTTCTCAAAATTTCTCAAAATTTGAGAAAAATTTCTCAAAATTTGTCAAAATATGTCGAAATTTGTCAAATTTTGACAAATTTTTCTCAAAATTTGTCAAAATTTGTCAAAATTTGAGAAAAATTTTGACATATTTTGACAAATTTTGAGAAATTTTTCTCAAATTTTGAGAAATGTTGAGAAGTTTTGAGAAATTATTCACAATGTTTGACATTACTGTCCTGCCTCGAATAAACGCCGGGGCGTTTATTAATTTTTTCGACCCGACCCACTCCCGGGCGGGTCGGTTCGGGGCGGCATTTAGTGCACTACACGCCGCCGAGCCCCGGCGTTTAATCGAGGGAGGCGGTACGGTATTTGACAAATCTTTCGCAAATTTTGCCAAATTGAAAAAACGTAATTTCAGATGGGTATTCACATGAACGGTGGAACGAACGTCATATCACACCCGGCCACCGTGCAGGTGATCACCCCGCAAGCCGTGCGAGTCATCTCGGCGGCTCCGACGGGCGTGCCGGTACTCAACGCAGCAACGAACGTGTCTTCGACGTTTGCGGCGGCCGTGAACGTGATGACACCCCGCATGACGGCAATCGCGGCCATTGCCGGGACGGCGCAGAAAGCGACAATGACTTTGGCCAAGCCGAACGTTCTTCCGGTGACCGTGGCTGCAAAGGGTGTTGTGGGGCCCATGATGAGCAATGCGATTGCCGTCAAGGCGATCCCCACCACGTTGACGGCGCTCACACGAGGCATCACGCTGCACACGACTTGTTCGGCGCCGGGCAGCGCGCAAGGCATGATCCAGGTCAGCAATTCGAATAAACCCGTTCACCACATGCTGCAGTCACAAATTTGTGCTCCGCGGGCCGTCATTCCGCATGGTTTGTACTTTCCTTCGAAAAGGAAGGTGTGTTCAAAGTTAAAGTGGATTGATTATGTTCTAGTGACATTGCAAACTTCAAATTTGATTTTTCTTTATTTTACAACGGTGCGCAGAATTTTTGAAATTCGATCAAATTATTCACTAATTTATTGATTTATTGAATCAATGTTTTAATTCAATTTAATTTTATTCAAATTTGCGAAATTTGGTTTACGGGTAGAAAGAAGAATGGAGGAAAGAAAGAAAGAAAGAAGTCAAACTATTATTGTTTTAACGCGTTTTGTATTTTTTCATACATGGAAAAATATAAATATAAATTGTAAATAAGATTGCGAAAATGTTTTCTTGATTAATTTGTAAATATTCTGAATTTTCAAGTAATTTAAGTATTTTTTATATGTATGGAAAAAGACAAATTTTTATTAATTGACTATTCTTAATTAGTATTATGGTTGTCAATATTTATTTTTTGGCATTTGAGATTTTGTATATATTTGCGAGCAGCTAATTTTCTTTAGAAAAAAGAATAAACTAAATGAGGGAACTAACTTCTGGATGAACAAAATTATCAACTTGTAAATGAATAATGTGCATTCATGGAATTGATGGATGGATGGATTTTTTTGTTGTTTATTTGTGATATAATAATATACATTCCACTCGTCGTTATTTGTGTGTTTTGTATTTTTATGTAAAGGATAAAAAAAAATTAGACATTTAAAAAGTTCAAATTCAAAAAAAACCTAATGAAAATGAATAATTATGATTAATTAATTCAATACGATGTTTGTAAATTTTCAGATTCACTTCATATTATTTTACCCAGTGAAATTTATATGTTGTGCGATTCATCAATATTATCTCGATATCGAACAAAAAGTGTACAAATATTTTTGTGTTTATAATAAATGCCCCAATGTAGATCACAGCTGGTTTGGTTGCTTGTTTTCTTCTTTTTAACGGAAAGAAAAGAAAAGAAAAGAAAAGAACATTTATTTATTTATTTTTATACTTTTTTATTTTATCTTTATTTTCTGGCACGGACGTATTATTTTAATGTCGCGCTGTGGTTGATCGAGGTTTCATCTTTTTCTTACTATCCTGGAAAGAGAGAAAGAAAGGAATAAGGAATCTATTAAACAGTACTTGTGCTTATTTCAATCTCAAAAGTCAAAATGATGATTTTGTGCTACAACTGTTTCAACACTATCAAGTGCACCCATTTTGGCCACAAAAAGAAAGAAAGAAAGGTATGGTTGTTTGTTTTTTTGTAAAAGAATAAATTTTGTACCTGCAGTGTAAAAGTAATAGATAGAAAAAAACAATTTACTTAATTCAACTGATTTGTGTTGTGAGGAGGTCCGAACTAACTCAGCGAAGTTAGGCGGTGGTGGGCCAAAATGGCGGCTAAAATGAAAAGTGAAATAAATAGAAAATTGTCGATTCGCGCTCGCTGAAAACGCTGCGAGTCGAGGACGGAGATTGTTGGTTTGGTTTGGTTGTTGTCTGCAAGTGACAAAAGAAAAGAGGGGACCACGTTGACCCCAGGAAGGAATAATTTCATTCCGATTAAGCAGTACGATGGGCGGCAAGTGGCTCTCCTCTCATCTCGCAGTACGGGAACTTGAGGTTGCGCACTCTAGCGACTAAATAGTAAAATAAAAGAAGCTGATCTGTGATGTGTGATCTGTGATCTCGGATGATGGAGCGATATTTTCAACGTCATATTCTCTACATGTTCCAGAATTAGCATTGAAATGCATGTAGTTGGTAAGCCTATTTATTTGCACTTATGTACAAAACATTATATTTTTATACATATAGGTATAGGTCTTTGTGTATCTTACTTGCTAGTATATATAGTGTAGTCTATATAAAGATCTTGTGCAGGGACAGGATGGTGCCATTTGTCAAAGTGAGTCGGTTGGGTGAGGACCGAGTTAGGAGTTAGCCATTTTGAATTGTGAGTTTTGAAATGATGATTACGGTTTTGAAAAGATGATTACGGTAGGCCTATACTGTATTTGTGCTCGAATGAATTACTTGTATGTTAATAATGGTAATTAATAAAGATAAATTGGAATTGGAATTTGAATTTTGTTTTTATTGTGATGGTGAAGGAAGAAAATGAAATTTCACAGGAATTTAGATAAGATTTGAATCAACTGCGAGCGAATTTGATGAGATTTTGATGCATTGCGAATGAATTTCAAACGGTTTGTGTACATTTCTTTTGTAAATTTCAAACCAAATTCTCCATTTTTTGGATAAATTTGTGAAAATTTGTGAAAATATGTCAAAATTTGTGAAAATATGTCAAAATTTGTGAAAACATGTCAAAATTTGTGAAAATATGTCAAAATTTGTGAAAATATGTCAAAATTTGTCAAAATTTGAGAAAAATTTCTCAAAAATTGTCAAAATATGTCAAAATTTGAGAAAAATTTCTCAAAATTTGTGAAAATTTCTCAAAATTTGAGAAAAATTTCTCAAAATTTGTCAAAATTTCTCAAAATTTGTCAAAATTTCTCAAAATTTCTCAAAATATGTCAAAATTTGTCAAATTTTGACAAATTTTTCTCAAAATTTCTCAAAATTTCTCAAAATTTGAGGAAAATTTCTCAAAATTTGTCAAAATATGTTAAAATTTGTCAAAATTTGAAAAAAATTTCTCAAAATTTGTCAAAATATGTCAAAATTTCTCAAATTTTGACAAATTTTTCTCAAAATTTCTCAAAATTTCTCAAAATTTCTCAAAATTTGAGAAAAATTTCTCAAAATTTGTCAAAATATGTCGAAATTTGTCAAATTTTGACAAATTTTTCTCAAAATTTGTCAAAATTTGTCAAAATTTGAGAAAAATTTTGACATATTTTGACAAATTTTGAGAAATTTTTCTCAAATTTTGAGAAATGTTGAGAAGTTTTGAGAAATTATTCACAATGTTTGACATTACTGTCCTGCCTCGAATAAACGCCGGGGCGTTTATTAATTTTTTCGACCCGACCCACTCCCGGGCGGGTCGGTTCGGGGCGGCATTTAGTGCACTACACGCCGCCGAGCCCCGGCGTTTAATCGAGGGAGGCGGTACGGTATTTGACAAATCTTTCGCAAATTTTGCCAAATTGAAAAAACGTAATTTCAGATGGGTATTCACATGAACGGTGGAACGAACGTCATATCACACCCGGCCACCGTGCAGGTGATCACCCCGCAAGCCGTGCGAGTCATCTCGGCGGCTCCGACGGGCGTGCCGGTACTCAACGCAGCAACGAACGTGTCTTCGACGTTTGCGGCGGCCGTGAACGTGATGACACCCCGCATGACGGCAATCGCGGCCATTGCCGGGACGGCGCAGAAAGCGACAATGACTTTGGCCAAGCCGAACGTTCTTCCGGTGACCGTGGCTGCAAAGGGTGTTGTGGGGCCCATGATGAGCAATGCGATTGCCGTCAAGGCGATCCCCACCACGTTGACGGCGCTCACACGAGGCATCACGCTGCACACGACTTGTTCGGCGCCGGGCAGCGCGCAAGGCATGATCCAGGTCAGCAATTCGAATAAACCCGTTCACCACATGCTGCAGTCACAAATTTGTGCTCCGCGGGCCGTCATTCCGCATGGTTTGTACTTTCCTTCGAAAAGGAAGGTGTGTTCAAAGTTAAAGTGGATTGATTATGTTCTAGTGACATTGCAAACTTCAAATTTGATTTTTCTTTATTTTACAACGGTGCGCAGAATTTTTGAAATTCGATCAAATTATTCACTAATTTATTGATTTATTGAATCAATGTTTTAATTCAATTTAATTTTATTCAAATTTGCGAAATTTGGTTTACGGGTAGAAAGAAGAATGGAGGAAAGAAAGAAAGAAAGAAGTCAAACTATTATTGTTTTAACGCGTTTTGTATTTTTTCATACATGGAAAAATATAAATATAAATTGTAAATAAGATTGCGAAAATGTTTTCTTGATTAATTTGTAAATATTCTGAATTTTCAAGTAATTTAAGTATTTTTTATATGTATGGAAAAAGACAAATTTTTATTAATTGACTATTCTTAATTAGTATTATGGTTGTCAATATTTATTTTTTGGCATTTGAGATTTTGTATATATTTGCGAGCAGCTAATTTTCTTTAGAAAAAAGAATAAACTAAATGAGGGAACTAACTTCTGGATGAACAAAATTATCAACTTGTAAATGAATAATGTGCATTCATGGAATTGATGGATGGATGGATTTTTTTGTTGTTTATTTGTGATATAATAATATACATTCCACTCGTCGTTATTTGTGTGTTTTGTATTTTTATGTAAAGGATAAAAAAAAATTAGACATTTAAAAAGTTCAAATTCAAAAAAAACCTAATGAAAATGAATAATTATGATTAATTAATTCAATACGATGTTTGTAAATTTTCAGATTCACTTCATATTATTTTACCCAGTGAAATTTATATGTTGTGCGATTCATCAATATTATCTCGATATCGAACAAAAAGTGTACAAATATTTTTGTGTTTATAATAAATGCCCCAATGTAGATCACAGCTGGTTTGGTTGCTTGTTTTCTTCTTTTTAACGGAAAGAAAAGAAAAGAAAAGAAAAGAACATTTATTTATTTATTTTTATACTTTTTTATTTTATCTTTATTTTCTGGCACGGACGTATTATTTTAATGTCGCGCTGTGGTTGATCGAGGTTTCATCTTTTTCTTACTATCCTGGAAAGAGAGAAAGAAAGGAATAAGGAATCTATTAAACAGTACTTGTGCTTATTTCAATCTCAAAAGTCAAAATGATGATTTTGTGCTACAACTGTTTCAACACTATCAAGTGCACCCATTTTGGCCACAAAAAGAAAGAAAGAAAGGTATGGTTGTTTGTTTTTTTGTAAAAGAATAAATTTTGTACCTGCAGTGTAAAAGTAATAGATAGAAAAAAACAATTTACTTAATTCAACTGATTTGTGTTGTAAGGAGGTCCGAACTAACTCAGCGAAGTTAGGCGGTGGTGGGCCAAAATGGCGGCTAAAATGAAAAGTGAAATAAATACAGTAGAAAATTGTCGATTCGGGCTCGCTGAAAACGCTGCGAGTCGAGGACGGAGATTGTTGGTTTGGTTTGGTTGTTGTCTGCAAGTGACAAAGGAAAAGAAAGAGGGGACCACGTTGACCCCAGGAAGGAATAATTTCATTCCGATTAAGCAGTACGATGGGCGGCAAGTGGCTCTCCTCTCATCTCGCAGTACGGGAACTTGAGGTTGCGCACTCTAGCGACTAAATAGTAAAATAAAAGAAGCTGATCTGTGATGTGTGATCTGTGATCTCGGATGATGGAGCGATATTTTCAACGTCATATTCTCTACATGTTCCAGAATTAGCATTGAAATGCATGTAGTTGGTAAGCCTATTTATTTGCACTTATGTACAAAACATTATATTTTTATACATATAGGTATAGGTCTTTGTGTATCTTACTTGCTAGTATATATAGTGTAGTCTATATAAAGATCTTGTGCAGGGACAGGATGGTGCCATTTGTCAAAGTGAGTCGGTTGGGTGAGGACCGAGTTAGGAGTTAGCCATTTTGAATTGTGAGTTTTGAAATGATGATTACGGTTTTGAAAAGATGATTACGGTAGGCCTATACTGTATTTGTGCTCGAATGAATTACTTGTATGTTAATAATGGTAATTAATAAAGATAAATTGGAATTGGAATTTGAATTTTGTTTTTATTGTGATGGTGAAGGAAGAAAATGAAATTTCACAGGAATTTAGATAAGATTTGAATCAACTGCGAGCGAATTTGATGAGATTTTGATGCATTGCGAATGAATTTCAAACGGTTTGTGTACATTTCTTTTGTAAATTTCAAACCAAATTCTCCATTTTTTGGATAAATTTGTGAAAATTTGTGAAAATATGTCAAAATTTGTGAAAATATGTCAAAATTTGTGAAAACATGTCAAAATTTGTGAAAATATGTCAAAATTTGTGAAAATATGTCAAAATTTGTCAAAATTTGAGAAAAATTTCTCAAAAATTGTCAAAATATGTCAAAATTTGAGAAAAATTTCTCAAAATTTGTGAAAATTTCTCAAAATTTGAGAAAAATTTCTCAAAATTTGTCAAAATTTCTCAAAATTTGTCAAAATTTCTCAAAATTTCTCAAAATATGTCAAAATTTGTCAAATTTTGACAAATTTTTCTCAAAATTTCTCAAAATTTCTCAAAATTTGAGGAAAATTTCTCAAAATTTGTCAAAATATGTTAAAATTTGTCAAAATTTGAAAAAAATTTCTCAAAATTTGTCAAAATATGTCAAAATTTCTCAAATTTTGACAAATTTTTCTCAAAATTTCTCAAAATTTCTCAAAATTTCTCAAAATTTGAGAAAAATTTCTCAAAATTTGTCAAAATATGTCGAAATTTGTCAAATTTTGACAAATTTTTCTCAAAATTTGTCAAAATTTGTCAAAATTTGAGAAAAATTTTGACATATTTTGACAAATTTTGAGAAATTTTTCTCAAATTTTGAGAAATGTTGAGAAGTTTTGAGAAATTATTCACAATGTTTGACATTACTGTCCTGCCTCGAATAAACGCCGGGGCGTTTATTAATTTTTTCGACCCGACCCACTCCCGGGCGGGTCGGTTCGGGGCGGCATTTAGTGCACTACACGCCGCCGAGCCCCGGCGTTTAATCGAGGGAGGCGGTACGGTATTTGACAAATCTTTCGCAAATTTTGCCAAATTGAAAAAACGTAATTTCAGATGGGTATTCACATGAACGGTGGAACGAACGTCATATCACACCCGGCCACCGTGCAGGTGATCACCCCGCAAGCCGTGCGAGTCATCTCGGCGGCTCCGACGGGCGTGCCGGTACTCAACGCAGCAACGAACGTGTCTTCGACGTTTGCGGCGGCCGTGAACGTGATGACACCCCGCATGACGGCAATCGCGGCCATTGCCGGGACGGCGCAGAAAGCGACAATGACTTTGGCCAAGCCGAACGTTCTTCCGGTGACCGTGGCTGCAAAGGGTGTTGTGGGGCCCATGATGAGCAATGCGATTGCCGTCAAGGCGATCCCCACCACGTTGACGGCGCTCACACGAGGCATCACGCTGCACACGACTTGTTCGGCGCCGGGCAGCGCGCAAGGCATGATCCAGGTCAGCAATTCGAATAAACCCGTTCACCACATGCTGCAGTCACAAATTTGTGCTCCGCGGGCCGTCATTCCGCATGGTTTGTACTTTCCTTCGAAAAGGAAGGTGTGTTCAAAGTTAAAGTGGATTGATTATGTTCTAGTGACATTGCAAACTTCAAATTTGATTTTTCTTTATTTTACAACGGTGCGCAGAATTTTTGAAATTCGATCAAATTATTCACTAATTTATTGATTTATTGAATCAATGTTTTAATTCAATTTAATTTTATTCAAATTTGCGAAATTTGGTTTACGGGTAGAAAGAAGAATGGAGGAAAGAAAGAAAGAAAGAAGTCAAACTATTATTGTTTTAACGCGTTTTGTATTTTTTCATACATGGAAAAATATAAATATAAATTGTAAATAAGATTGCGAAAATGTTTTCTTGATTAATTTGTAAATATTCTGAATTTTCAAGTAATTTAAGTATTTTTTATATGTATGGAAAAAGACAAATTTTTATTAATTGACTATTCTTAATTAGTATTATGGTTGTCAATATTTATTTTTTGGCATTTGAGATTTTGTATATATTTGCGAGCAGCTAATTTTCTTTAGAAAAAAGAATAAACTAAATGAGGGAACTAACTTCTGGATGAACAAAATTATCAACTTGTAAATGAATAATGTGCATTCATGGAATTGATGGATGGATGGATTTTTTTGTTGTTTATTTGTGATATAATAATATACATTCCACTCGTCGTTATTTGTGTGTTTTGTATTTTTATGTAAAGGATAAAAAAAAATTAGACATTTAAAAAGTTCAAATTCAAAAAAAACCTAATGAAAATGAATAATTATGATTAATTAATTCAATACGATGTTTGTAAATTTTCAGATTCACTTCATATTATTTTACCCAGTGAAATTTATATGTTGTGCGATTCATCAATATTATCTCGATATCGAACAAAAAGTGTACAAATATTTTTGTGTTTATAATAAATGCCCCAATGTAGATCACAGCTGGTTTGGTTGCTTGTTTTCTTCTTTTTAACGGAAAGAAAAGAAAAGAAAAGAAAAGAACATTTATTTATTTATTTTTATACTTTTTTATTTTATCTTTATTTTCTGGCACGGACGTATTATTTTAATGTCGCGCTGTGGTTGATCGAGGTTTCATCTTTTTCTTACTATCCTGGAAAGAGAGAAAGAAAGGAATAAGGAATCTATTAAACAGTACTTGTGCTTATTTCAATCTCAAAAGTCAAAATGATGATTTTGTGCTACAACTGTTTCAACACTATCAAGTGCACCCATTTTGGCCACAAAAAGAAAGAAAGAAAGGTATGGTTGTTTGTTTTTTTGTAAAAGAATAAATTTTGTACCTGCAGTGTAAAAGTAATAGATAGAAAAAAACAATTTACTTAATTCAACTGATTTGTGTTGTAAGGAGGTCCGAACTAACTCAGCGAAGTTAGGCGGTGGTGGGCCAAAATGGCGGCTAAAATGAAAAGTGAAATAAATACAGTAGAAAATTGTCGATTCGGGCTCGCTGAAAACGCTGCGAGTCGAGGACGGAGATTGTTGGTTTGGTTTGGTTGTTGTCTGCAAGTGACAAAGGAAAAGAAAGAGGGGACCACGTTGACCCCAGGAAGGAATAATTTCATTCCGATTAAGCAGTACGATGGGCGGCAAGTGGCTCTCCTCTCATCTCGCAGTACGGGAACTTGAGGTTGCGCACTCTAGCGACTAAATAGTAAAATAAAAGAAGCTGATCTGTGATGTGTGATCTGTGATCTCGGATGATGGAGCGATATTTTCAACGTCATATTCTCTACATGTTCCAGAATTAGCATTGAAATGCATGTAGTTGGTAAGCCTATTTATTTGCACTTATGTACAAAACATTATATTTTTATACATATAGGTATAGGTCTTTGTGTATCTTACTTGCTAGTATATATAGTGTAGTCTATATAAAGATCTTGTGCAGGGACAGGATGGTGCCATTTGTCAAAGTGAGTCGGTTGGGTGAGGACCGAGTTAGGAGTTAGCCATTTTGAATTGTGAGTTTTGAAATGATGATTACGGTTTTGAAAAGATGATTACGGTAGGCCTATACTGTATTTGTGCTCGAATGAATTACTTGTATGTTAATAATGGTAATTAATAAAGATAAATTGGAATTGGAATTTGAATTTTGTTTTTATTGTGATGGTGAAGGAAGAAAATGAAATTTCACAGGAATTTAGATAAGATTTGAATCAACTGCGAGCGAATTTGATGAGATTTTGATGCATTGCGAATGAATTTCAAACGGTTTGTGTACATTTCTTTTGTAAATTTCAAACCAAATTCTCCATTTTTTGGATAAATTTGTGAAAATTTGTGAAAATATGTCAAAATTTGTGAAAATATGTCAAAATTTGTGAAAACATGTCAAAATTTGTGAAAATATGTCAAAATTTGTGAAAATATGTCAAAATTTGTCAAAATTTGAGAAAAATTTCTCAAAAATTGTCAAAATATGTCAAAATTTGAGAAAAATTTCTCAAAATTTGTGAAAATTTCTCAAAATTTGAGAAAAATTTCTCAAAATTTGTCAAAATTTCTCAAAATTTGTCAAAATTTCTCAAAATTTCTCAAAATATGTCAAAATTTGTCAAATTTTGACAAATTTTTCTCAAAATTTCTCAAAATTTCTCAAAATTTGAGGAAAATTTCTCAAAATTTGTCAAAATATGTTAAAATTTGTCAAAATTTGAAAAAAATTTCTCAAAATTTGTCAAAATATGTCAAAATTTCTCAAATTTTGACAAATTTTTCTCAAAATTTCTCAAAATTTCTCAAAATTTCTCAAAATTTGAGAAAAATTTCTCAAAATTTGTCAAAATATGTCGAAATTTGTCAAATTTTGACAAATTTTTCTCAAAATTTGTCAAAATTTGTCAAAATTTGAGAAAAATTTTGACATATTTTGACAAATTTTGAGAAATTTTTCTCAAATTTTGAGAAATGTTGAGAAGTTTTGAGAAATTATTCACAATGTTTGACATTACTGTCCTGCCTCGAATAAACGCCGGGGCGTTTATTAATTTTTTCGACCCGACCCACTCCCGGGCGGGTCGGTTCGGGGCGGCATTTAGTGCACTACACGCCGCCGAGCCCCGGCGTTTAATCGAGGGAGGCGGTACGGTATTTGACAAATCTTTCGCAAATTTTGCCAAATTGAAAAAACGTAATTTCAGATGGGTATTCACATGAACGGTGGAACGAACGTCATATCACACCCGGCCACCGTGCAGGTGATCACCCCGCAAGCCGTGCGAGTCATCTCGGCGGCTCCGACGGGCGTGCCGGTACTCAACGCAGCAACGAACGTGTCTTCGACGTTTGCGGCGGCCGTGAACGTGATGACACCCCGCATGACGGCAATCGCGGCCATTGCCGGGACGGCGCAGAAAGCGACAATGACTTTGGCCAAGCCGAACGTTCTTCCGGTGACCGTGGCTGCAAAGGGTGTTGTGGGGCCCATGATGAGCAATGCGATTGCCGTCAAGGCGATCCCCACCACGTTGACGGCGCTCACACGAGGCATCACGCTGCACACGACTTGTTCGGCGCCGGGCAGCGCGCAAGGCATGATCCAGGTCAGCAATTCGAATAAACCCGTTCACCACATGCTGCAGTCACAAATTTGTGCTCCGCGGGCCGTCATTCCGCATGGTTTGTACTTTCCTTCGAAAAGGAAGGTGTGTTCAAAGTTAAAGTGGATTGATTATGTTCTAGTGACATTGCAAACTTCAAATTTGATTTTTCTTTATTTTACAACGGTGCGCAGAATTTTTGAAATTCGATCAAATTATTCACTAATTTATTGATTTATTGAATCAATGTTTTAATTCAATTTAATTTTATTCAAATTTGCGAAATTTGGTTTACGGGTAGAAAGAAGAATGGAGGAAAGAAAGAAAGAAAGAAGTCAAACTATTATTGTTTTAACGCGTTTTGTATTTTTTCATACATGGAAAAATATAAATATAAATTGTAAATAAGATTGCGAAAATGTTTTCTTGATTAATTTGTAAATATTCTGAATTTTCAAGTAATTTAAGTATTTTTTATATGTATGGAAAAAGACAAATTTTTATTAATTGACTATTCTTAATTAGTATTATGGTTGTCAATATTTATTTTTTGGCATTTGAGATTTTGTATATATTTGCGAGCAGCTAATTTTCTTTAGAAAAAAGAATAAACTAAATGAGGGAACTAACTTCTGGATGAACAAAATTATCAACTTGTAAATGAATAATGTGCATTCATGGAATTGATGGATGGATGGATTTTTTTGTTGTTTATTTGTGATATAATAATATACATTCCACTCGTCGTTATTTGTGTGTTTTGTATTTTTATGTAAAGGATAAAAAAAAATTAGACATTTAAAAAGTTCAAATTCAAAAAAAACCTAATGAAAATGAATAATTATGATTAATTAATTCAATACGATGTTTGTAAATTTTCAGATTCACTTCATATTATTTTACCCAGTGAAATTTATATGTTGTGCGATTCATCAATATTATCTCGATATCGAACAAAAAGTGTACAAATATTTTTGTGTTTATAATAAATGCCCCAATGTAGATCACAGCTGGTTTGGTTGCTTGTTTTCTTCTTTTTAACGGAAAGAAAAGAAAAGAAAAGAAAAGAACATTTATTTATTTATTTTTATACTTTTTTATTTTATCTTTATTTTCTGGCACGGACGTATTATTTTAATGTCGCGCTGTGGTTGATCGAGGTTTCATCTTTTTCTTACTATCCTGGAAAGAGAGAAAGAAAGGAATAAGGAATCTATTAAACAGTACTTGTGCTTATTTCAATCTCAAAAGTCAAAATGATGATTTTGTGCTACAACTGTTTCAACACTATCAAGTGCACCCATTTTGGCCACAAAAAGAAAGAAAGAAAGGTATGGTTGTTTGTTTTTTTGTAAAAGAATAAATTTTGTACCTGCAGTGTAAAAGTAATAGATAGAAAAAAACAATTTACTTAATTCAACTGATTTGTGTTGTAAGGAGGTCCGAACTAACTCAGCGAAGTTAGGCGGTGGTGGGCCAAAATGGCGGCTAAAATGAAAAGTGAAATAAATACAGTAGAAAATTGTCGATTCGGGCTCGCTGAAAACGCTGCGAGTCGAGGACGGAGATTGTTGGTTTGGTTTGGTTGTTGTCTGCAAGTGACAAAGGAAAAGAAAGAGGGGACCACGTTGACCCCAGGAAGGAATAATTTCATTCCGATTAAGCAGTACGATGGGCGGCAAGTGGCTCTCCTCTCATCTCGCAGTACGGGAACTTGAGGTTGCGCACTCTAGCGACTAAATAGTAAAATAAAAGAAGCTGATCTGTGATGTGTGATCTGTGATCTCGGATGATGGAGCGATATTTTCAACGTCATATTCTCTACATGTTCCAGAATTAGCATTGAAATGCATGTAGTTGGTAAGCCTATTTATTTGCACTTATGTACAAAACATTATATTTTTATACATATAGGTATAGGTCTTTGTGTATCTTACTTGCTAGTATATATAGTGTAGTCTATATAAAGATCTTGTGCAGGGACAGGATGGTGCCATTTGTCAAAGTGAGTCGGTTGGGTGAGGACCGAGTTAGGAGTTAGCCATTTTGAATTGTGAGTTTTGAAATGATGATTACGGTTTTGAAAAGATGATTACGGTAGGCCTATACTGTATTTGTGCTCGAATGAATTACTTGTATGTTAATAATGGTAATTAATAAAGATAAATTGGAATTGGAATTTGAATTTTGTTTTTATTGTGATGGTGAAGGAAGAAAATGAAATTTCACAGGAATTTAGATAAGATTTGAATCAACTGCGAGCGAATTTGATGAGATTTTGATGCATTGCGAATGAATTTCAAACGGTTTGTGTACATTTCTTTTGTAAATTTCAAACCAAATTCTCCATTTTTTGGATAAATTTGTGAAAATTTGTGAAAATATGTCAAAATTTGTGAAAATATGTCAAAATTTGTGAAAACATGTCAAAATTTGTGAAAATATGTCAAAATTTGTGAAAATATGTCAAAATTTGTCAAAATTTGAGAAAAATTTCTCAAAAATTGTCAAAATATGTCAAAATTTGAGAAAAATTTCTCAAAATTTGTGAAAATTTCTCAAAATTTGAGAAAAATTTCTCAAAATTTGTCAAAATTTCTCAAAATTTGTCAAAATTTCTCAAAATTTCTCAAAATATGTCAAAATTTGTCAAATTTTGACAAATTTTTCTCAAAATTTCTCAAAATTTCTCAAAATTTGAGGAAAATTTCTCAAAATTTGTCAAAATATGTTAAAATTTGTCAAAATTTGAAAAAAATTTCTCAAAATTTGTCAAAATATGTCAAAATTTCTCAAATTTTGACAAATTTTTCTCAAAATTTCTCAAAATTTCTCAAAATTTCTCAAAATTTGAGAAAAATTTCTCAAAATTTGTCAAAATATGTCGAAATTTGTCAAATTTTGACAAATTTTTCTCAAAATTTGTCAAAATTTGTCAAAATTTGAGAAAAATTTTGACATATTTTGACAAATTTTGAGAAATTTTTCTCAAATTTTGAGAAATGTTGAGAAGTTTTGAGAAATTATTCACAATGTTTGACATTACTGTCCTGCCTCGAATAAACGCCGGGGCGTTTATTAATTTTTTCGACCCGACCCACTCCCGGGCGGGTCGGTTCGGGGCGGCATTTAGTGCACTACACGCCGCCGAGCCCCGGCGTTTAATCGAGGGAGGCGGTACGGTATTTGACAAATCTTTCGCAAATTTTGCCAAATTGAAAAAACGTAATTTCAGATGGGTATTCACATGAACGGTGGAACGAACGTCATATCACACCCGGCCACCGTGCAGGTGATCACCCCGCAAGCCGTGCGAGTCATCTCGGCGGCTCCGACGGGCGTGCCGGTACTCAACGCAGCAACGAACGTGTCTTCGACGTTTGCGGCGGCCGTGAACGTGATGACACCCCGCATGACGGCAATCGCGGCCATTGCCGGGACGGCGCAGAAAGCGACAATGACTTTGGCCAAGCCGAACGTTCTTCCGGTGACCGTGGCTGCAAAGGGTGTTGTGGGGCCCATGATGAGCAATGCGATTGCCGTCAAGGCGATCCCCACCACGTTGACGGCGCTCACACGAGGCATCACGCTGCACACGACTTGTTCGGCGCCGGGCAGCGCGCAAGGCATGATCCAGGTCAGCAATTCGAATAAACCCGTTCACCACATGCTGCAGTCACAAATTTGTGCTCCGCGGGCCGTCATTCCGCATGGTTTGTACTTTCCTTCGAAAAGGAAGGTGTGTTCAAAGTTAAAGTGGATTGATTATGTTCTAGTGACATTGCAAACTTCAAATTTGATTTTTCTTTATTTTACAACGGTGCGCAGAATTTTTGAAATTCGATCAAATTATTCACTAATTTATTGATTTATTGAATCAATGTTTTAATTCAATTTAATTTTATTCAAATTTGCGAAATTTGGTTTACGGGTAGAAAGAAGAATGGAGGAAAGAAAGAAAGAAAGAAGTCAAACTATTATTGTTTTAACGCGTTTTGTATTTTTTCATACATGGAAAAATATAAATATAAATTGTAAATAAGATTGCGAAAATGTTTTCTTGATTAATTTGTAAATATTCTGAATTTTCAAGTAATTTAAGTATTTTTTATATGTATGGAAAAAGACAAATTTTTATTAATTGACTATTCTTAATTAGTATTATGGTTGTCAATATTTATTTTTTGGCATTTGAGATTTTGTATATATTTGCGAGCAGCTAATTTTCTTTAGAAAAAAGAATAAACTAAATGAGGGAACTAACTTCTGGATGAACAAAATTATCAACTTGTAAATGAATAATGTGCATTCATGGAATTGATGGATGGATTTTTTTGTTGTTTATTTGTGATATAATAATATACATTCCACTCGTCGTTATTTGTGTGTTTTGTATTTTTATGTAAAGGATAAAAAAAAATTAGACATTTAAAAAGTTCAAATTCAAAAAAAACCTAATGAAAATGAATAATTATGATTAATTAATTAATTCAATACGATGTTTGTAAATTTTCAGATTCACTTCATATTATTTTACCCAGTGAAATTTATATGTTGTGCGATTCATCAATATTATCTCGATATCGAACAAAAAGTGTACAAATATTTTTGTGTTTATAATAAATGCCCCAATGTAGATCACAGCTGGTTTGGTTGCTTGTTTTCTTCTTTTTAACGGAAAGAAAAGAAAAGAAAAGAACATTTATTTATTTATTTATTTATTTATTTGTATACTTTTTTATTTTATCTTTATTTTCTGGCACGGACGTATTATTTTAATGTCGCGCTGTGGTTGATCGAGGTTTCATCTTTTTCTTACTATCCTGGAAAGAGAGAAAGAAAGGAATAAGGAATCTATTAAACAGTACTTGTGCTTATTTCAATCTCAAAAGTCAAAATGATGATTTTGTGCTACAACTGTTTCAACACTATCAAGTGCACCCATTTTGGCCACAAAAAGAAAGAAAGAAAGGTATGGTTGTTTGTTTTTTTGTAAAAGAATAAATTTTGTACCTGCAGTGTAAAAGTAATAGATAGAAAAAAACAATTTACTTAATTCAACTGATTTGTGTTGTGAGGAGGTCCGAACTAACTCAGCGAAGTTAGGCGGTGGTGGGCCAAAATGGCGGCTAAAATGAAAAGTGAAATAAATAGAAAATTGTCGATTCGCGCTCGCTGAAAACGCTGCGAGTCGAGGACGGAGATTGTTGGTTTGGTTTGGTTGTTGTCTGCAAGTGACAAAAGAAAAGAGGGGACCACGTTGACCCCAGGAAGGAATAATTTCATTCCGATTAAGCAGTACGATGGGCGGCAAGTGGCTCTCCTCTCATCTCGCAGTACGGGAACTTGAGGTTGCGCACTCTAGCGACTAAATAGTAAAATAAAAGAAGCTGATCTGTGATGTGTGATCTGTGATCTCGGATGATGGAGCGATATTTTCAACGTCATATTCTCTACATGTTCCAGAATTAGCATTGAAATGCATGTAGTTGGTAAGCCTATTTATTTGCACTTATGTACAAAACATTATATTTTTATACATATAGGTATAGGTCTTTGTGTATCTTACTTGCTAGTATATATAGTGTAGTCTATATAAAGATCTTGTGCAGGGACAGGATGGTGCCATTTGTCAAAGTGAGTCGGTTGGGTGAGGACCGAGTTAGGAGTTAGCCATTTTGAATTGTGAGTTTTGAAATGATGATTACGGTTTTGAAAAGATGATTACGGTAGGCCTATACTGTATTTGTGCTCGAATGAATTACTTGTATGTTAATAATGGTAATTAATAAAGATAAATTGGAATTTGAATTTGAATTTTGTTTTTATTGTGATGGTGAAGGAAGAAAATGAAATTTCACAGGAATTTAGATAAGATTTGAATCAACTGCGAGCGAATTTGATGAGATTTTGATGCATTGCGAATGAATTTCAAACGGTTTGTGTACATTTCTTTTGTAAATTTCAAACCAAATTCTCCATTTTTTGGATAAATTTGTGAAAATTTGTGAAAATATGTCAAAATTTGTGAAAATATGTCGAAATTTGTGAAAACATGTCAAAATTTGTGAAAATATGTCAAAATTTGTGAAAATATGTCAAAATTTGTCAAAATTTGAGAAAAATTTCTCAAAAATTGTCAAAATATGTCAAAATTTGAGAAAAATTTCTCAAAATTTGTGAAAATTTCTCAAAATTTGAGAAGAATTTCTCAAAATTTGTCAAAATTTCTCAAAATTTGTCAAAATTTCTCAAAATTTCTCAAAATATGTCAAAATTTGTCAAATTTTGACAAATTTTTCTCAAAATTTCTCAAAATTTCTCAAAATTTGAGGAAAATTTCTCAAAATTTGTCAAAATATGTTAAAATTTGTCAAAATTTGAAAAAAATTTCTCAAAATTTGTCAAAATATGTCAAAATTTCTCAAATTTTGACAAATTTTTCTCAAAATTTCTCAAAATTTCTCAAAATTTCTCAAAATTTGAGAAAAATTTCTCAAAATTTGTCAAAATATGTCGAAATTTGTCAAATTTTGACAAATTTTTCTCAAAATTTGTCAAAATTTGTCAAAATTTGAGAAAAATTTTGACATATTTTGACAAATTTTGAGAAATTTTTCTCAAATTTTGAGAAATGTTGAGAAGTTTTGAGAAATTATTCACAATGTTTGACATTACTGTCCTGCCTCGAATAAACGCCGGGGCGTTTATTAATTTTTTCGACCCGACCCACTCCCGGGCGGGTCGGTTCGGGGCGGCATTTAGTGCACTACACGCCGCCGAGCCCCGGCGTTTAATCGAGGGAGGCGGTACGGTATTTGACAAATCTTTCGCAAATTTTGCCAAATTGAAAAAACGTAATTTCAGATGGGTATTCACATGAACGGTGGAACGAACGTCATATCACACCCGGCCACCGTGCAGGTGATCACCCCGCAAGCCGTGCGAGTCATCTCGGCGGCTCCGACGGGCGTGCCGGTACTCAACGCAGCAACGAACGTGTCTTCGACGTTTGCGGCGGCCGTGAACGTGATGACACCCCGCATGACGGCAATCGCGGCCATTGCCGGGACGGCGCAGAAAGCGACAATGACTTTGGCCAAGCCGAACGTTCTTCCGGTGACCGTGGCTGCAAAGGGTGTTGTGGGGCCCATGATGAGCAATGCGATTGCCGTCAAGGCGATCCCCACCACGTTGACGGCGCTCACACGAGGCATCACGCTGCACACGACTTGTTCGGCGCCGGGCAGCGCGCAAGGCATGATCCAGGTCAGCAATTCGAATAAACCCGTTCACCACATGCTGCAGTCACAAATTTGTGCTCCGCGGGCCGTCATTCCGCATGGTTTGTACTTTCCTTCGAAAAGGAAGGTGTGTTCAAAGTTAAAGTGGATTGATTATGTTCTAGTGACATTGCAAACTTCAAATTTGATTTTTCTTTATTTTACAACGGTGCGCAGAATTTTTGAAATTCGATCAAATTATTCACTAATTTATTGATTTATTGAATCAATGTTTTAATTCAATTTAATTTTATTCAAATTTGCGAAATTTGGTTTACGGGTAGAAAGAAGAATGGAGGAAAGAAAGAAAGAAAGAAGTCAAACTATTATTGTTTTAACGCGTTTTGTATTTTTTCATACATGGAAAAATATAAATATAAATTGTAAATAAGATTGCGAAAATGTTTTCTTGATTAATTTGTAAATATTCTGAATTTTCAAGTAATTTAAGTATTTTTTATATGTATGGAAAAAGACAAATTTTTATTAATTGACTATTCTTAATTAGTATTATGGTTGTCAATATTTATTTTTTGGCATTTGAGATTTTGTATATATTTGCGAGCAGCTAATTTTCTTTAGAAAAAAGAATAAACTAAATGAGGGAACTAACTTCTGGATGAACAAAATTATCAACTTGTAAATGAATAATGTGCATTCATGGAATTGATGGATGGATGGATTTTTTTGTTGTTTATTTGTGATATAATAATATACATTCCACTCGTCGTTATTTGTGTGTTTTGTATTTTTATGTAAAGGATAAAAAAAAATTAGACATTTAAAAAGTTCAAATTCAAAAAAAACCTAATGAAAATGAATAATTATGATTAATTAATTCAATACGATGTTTGTAAATTTTCAGATTCACTTCATATTATTTTACCCAGTGAAATTTATATGTTGTGCGATTCATCAATATTATCTCGATATCGAACAAAAAGTGTACAAATATTTTTGTGTTTATAATAAATGCCCCAATGTAGATCACAGCTGGTTTGGTTGCTTGTTTTCTTCTTTTTAACGGAAAGAAAAGAAAAGAAAAGAAAAGAACATTTATTTATTTATTTTTATACTTTTTTATTTTATCTTTATTTTCTGGCACGGACGTATTATTTTAATGTCGCGCTGTGGTTGATCGAGGTTTCATCTTTTTCTTACTATCCTGGAAAGAGAGAAAGAAAGGAATAAGGAATCTATTAAACAGTACTTGTGCTTATTTCAATCTCAAAAGTCAAAATGATGATTTTGTGCTACAACTGTTTCAACACTATCAAGTGCACCCATTTTGGCCACAAAAAGAAAGAAAGAAAGGTATGGTTGTTTGTTTTTTTGTAAAAGAATAAATTTTGTACCTGCAGTGTAAAAGTAATAGATAGAAAAAAACAATTTACTTAATTCAACTGATTTGTGTTGTAAGGAGGTCCGAACTAACTCAGCGAAGTTAGGCGGTGGTGGGCCAAAATGGCGGCTAAAATGAAAAGTGAAATAAATACAGTAGAAAATTGTCGATTCGGGCTCGCTGAAAACGCTGCGAGTCGAGGACGGAGATTGTTGGTTTGGTTTGGTTGTTGTCTGCAAGTGACAAAGGAAAAGAAAGAGGGGACCACGTTGACCCCAGGAAGGAATAATTTCATTCCGATTAAGCAGTACGATGGGCGGCAAGTGGCTCTCCTCTCATCTCGCAGTACGGGAACTTGAGGTTGCGCACTCTAGCGACTAAATAGTAAAATAAAAGAAGCTGATCTGTGATGTGTGATCTGTGATCTCGGATGATGGAGCGATATTTTCAACGTCATATTCTCTACATGTTCCAGAATTAGCATTGAAATGCATGTAGTTGGTAAGCCTATTTATTTGCACTTATGTACAAAACATTATATTTTTATACATATAGGTATAGGTCTTTGTGTATCTTACTTGCTAGTATATATAGTGTAGTCTATATAAAGATCTTGTGCAGGGACAGGATGGTGCCATTTGTCAAAGTGAGTCGGTTGGGTGAGGACCGAGTTAGGAGTTAGCCATTTTGAATTGTGAGTTTTGAAATGATGATTACGGTTTTGAAAAGATGATTACGGTAGGCCTATACTGTATTTGTGCTCGAATGAATTACTTGTATGTTAATAATGGTAATTAATAAAGATAAATTGGAATTTGAATTTGAATTTTGTTTTTATTGTGATGGTGAAGGAAGAAAATGAAATTTCACAGGAATTTAGATAAGATTTGAATCAACTGCGAGCGAATTTGATGAGATTTTGATGCATTGCGAATGAATTTCAAACGGTTTGTGTACATTTCTTTTGTAAATTTCAAACCAAATTCTCCATTTTTTGGATAAATTTGTGAAAATTTGTGAAAATATGTCAAAATTTGTGAAAATATGTCGAAATTTGTGAAAACATGTCAAAATTTGTGAAAATATGTCAAAATTTGTGAAAATATGTCAAAATTTGTCAAAATTTGAGAAAAATTTCTCAAAAATTGTCAAAATATGTCAAAATTTGAGAAAAATTTCTCAAAATTTGTGAAAATTTCTCAAAATTTGAGAAGAATTTCTCAAAATTTGTCAAAATTTCTCAAAATTTGTCAAAATTTCTCAAAATTTCTCAAAATATGTCAAAATTTGTCAAATTTTGACAAATTTTTCTCAAAATTTCTCAAAATTTCTCAAAATTTGAGGAAAATTTCTCAAAATTTGTCAAAATATGTTAAAATTTGTCAAAATTTGAAAAAAATTTCTCAAAATTTGCCAAAATATGTCAAAATTTCTCAAATTTTGACAAATTTTTCTCAAAATTTCTCAAAATTTCTCAAAATTTCTCAAAATTTGAGAAAAATTTCTCAAAATTTGTCAAAATATGTCGAAATTTGTCAAATTTTGACAAATTTTTCTCAAAATTTGTCAAAATTTGTCAAAATTTGAGAAAAATTTTGACATATTTTGACAAATTTTGAGAAATTTTTCTCAAATTTTGAGAAATGTTGAGAAGTTTTGAGAAATTATTCACAATGTTTGACATTACTGTCCTGCCTCGAATAAACGCCGGGGCGTTTATTAATTTTTTCGACCCGACCCACTCCCGGGCGGGTCGGTTCGGGGCGGCATTTAGTGCACTACACGCCGCCGAGCCCCGGCGTTTAATCGAGGGAGGCGGTACGGTATTTGACAAATCTTTCGCAAATTTTGCCAAATTGAAAAAACGTAATTTCAGATGGGTATTCACATGAACGGTGGAACGAACGTCATATCACACCCGGCCACCGTGCAGGTGATCACCCCGCAAGCCGTGCGAGTCATCTCGGCGGCTCCGACGGGCGTGCCGGTACTCAACGCAGCAACGAACGTGTCTTCGACGTTTGCGGCGGCCGTGAACGTGATGACACCCCGCATGACGGCAATCGCGGCCATTGCCGGGACGGCGCAGAAAGCGACAATGACTTTGGCCAAGCCGAACGTTCTTCCGGTGACCGTGGCTGCAAAGGGTGTTGTGGGGCCCATGATGAGCAATGCGATTGCCGTCAAGGCGATCCCCACCACGTTGACGGCGCTCACACGAGGCATCACGCTGCACACGACTTGTTCGGCGCCGGGCAGCGCGCAAGGCATGATCCAGGTCAGCAATTCGAATAAACCCGTTCACCACATGCTGCAGTCACAAATTTGTGCTCCGCGGGCCGTCATTCCGCATGGTTTGTACTTTCCTTCGAAAAGGAAGGTGTGTTCAAAGTTAAAGTGGATTGATTATGTTCTAGTGACATTGCAAACTTCAAATTTGATTTTTCTTTATTTTACAACGGTGCGCAGAATTTTTGAAATTCGATCAAATTATTCACTAATTTATTGATTTATTGAATCAATGTTTTAATTCAATTTAATTTTATTCAAATTTGCGAAATTTGGTTTACGGGTAGAAAGAAGAATGGAGGAAAGAAAGAAAGAAAGAAGTCAAACTATTATTGTTTTAACGCGTTTTGTATTTTTTCATACATGGAAAAATATAAATATAAATTGTAAATAAGATTGCGAAAATGTTTTCTTGATTAATTTGTAAATATTCTGAATTTTCAAGTAATTTAAGTATTTTTTATATGTATGGAAAAAGACAAATTTTTATTAATTGACTATTCTTAATTAGTATTATGGTTGTCAATATTTATTTTTTGGCATTTGAGATTTTGTATATATTTGCGAGCAGCTAATTTTCTTTAGAAAAAAGAATAAACTAAATGAGGGAACTAACTTCTGGATGAACAAAATTATCAACTTGTAAATGAATAATGTGCATTCATGGAATTGATGGATGGATTTTTTTGTTGTTTATTTGTGATATAATAATATACATTCCACTCGTCGTTATTTGTGTGTTTTGTATTTTTATGTAAAGGATAAAAAAAAATTAGACATTTAAAAAGTTCAAATTCAAAAAAAACCTAATGAAAATGAATAATTATGATTAATTAATTAATTCAATACGATGTTTGTAAATTTTCAGATTCACTTCATATTATTTTACCCAGTGAAATTTATATGTTGTGCGATTCATCAATATTATCTCGATATCGAACAAAAAGTGTACAAATATTTTTGTGTTTATAATAAATGCCCCAATGTAGATCACAGCTGGTTTGGTTGCTTGTTTTCTTCTTTTTAACGGAAAGAAAAGAAAAGAAAAGAACATTTATTTATTTATTTATTTATTTATTTGTATACTTTTTTATTTTATCTTTATTTTCTGGCACGGACGTATTATTTTAATGTCGCGCTGTGGTTGATCGAGGTTTCATCTTTTTCTTACTATCCTGGAAAGAGAGAAAGAAAGGAATAAGGAATCTATTAAACAGTACTTGTGCTTATTTCAATCTCAAAAGTCAAAATGATGATTTTGTGCTACAACTGTTTCAACACTATCAAGTGCACCCATTTTGGCCACAAAAAGAAAGAAAGAAAGGTATGGTTGTTTGTTTTTTTGTAAAAGAATAAATTTTGTACCTGCAGTGTAAAAGTAATAGATAGAAAAAAACAATTTACTTAATTCAACTGATTTGTGTTGTGAGGAGGTCCGAACTAACTCAGCGAAGTTAGGCGGTGGTGGGCCAAAATGGCGGCTAAAATGAAAAGTGAAATAAATAGAAAATTGTCGATTCGCGCTCGCTGAAAACGCTGCGAGTCGAGGACGGAGATTGTTGGTTTGGTTTGGTTGTTGTCTGCAAGTGACAAAAGAAAAGAGGGGACCACGTTGACCCCAGGAAGGAATAATTTCATTCCGATTAAGCAGTACGATGGGCGGCAAGTGGCTCTCCTCTCATCTCGCAGTACGGGAACTTGAGGTTGCGCACTCTAGCGACTAAATAGTAAAATAAAAGAAGCTGATCTGTGATGTGTGATCTGTGATCTCGGATGATGGAGCGATATTTTCAACGTCATATTCTCTACATGTTCCAGAATTAGCATTGAAATGCATGTAGTTGGTAAGCCTATTTATTTGCACTTATGTACAAAACATTATATTTTTATACATATAGGTATAGGTCTTTGTGTATCTTACTTGCTAGTATATATAGTGTAGTCTATATAAAGATCTTGTGCAGGGACAGGATGGTGCCATTTGTCAAAGTGAGTCGGTTGGGTGAGGACCGAGTTAGGAGTTAGCCATTTTGAATTGTGAGTTTTGAAATGATGATTACGGTTTTGAAAAGATGATTACGGTAGGCCTATACTGTATTTGTGCTCGAATGAATTACTTGTATGTTAATAATGGTAATTAATAAAGATAAATTGGAATTTGAATTTGAATTTTGTTTTTATTGTGATGGTGAAGGAAGAAAATGAAATTTCACAGGAATTTAGATAAGATTTGAATCAACTGCGAGCGAATTTGATGAGATTTTGATGCATTGCGAATGAATTTCAAACGGTTTGTGTACATTTCTTTTGTAAATTTCAAACCAAATTCTCCATTTTTTGGATAAATTTGTGAAAATTTGTGAAAATATGTCAAAATTTGTGAAAATATGTCGAAATTTGTGAAAACATGTCAAAATTTGTGAAAATATGTCAAAATTTGTGAAAATATGTCAAAATTTGTCAAAATTTGAGAAAAATTTCTCAAAAATTGTCAAAATATGTCAAAATTTGAGAAAAATTTCTCAAAATTTGTGAAAATTTCTCAAAATTTGAGAAGAATTTCTCAAAATTTGTCAAAATTTCTCAAAATTTGTCAAAATTTCTCAAAATTTCTCAAAATATGTCAAAATTTGTCAAATTTTGACAAATTTTTCTCAAAATTTCTCAAAATTTCTCAAAATTTGAGGAAAATTTCTCAAAATTTGTCAAAATATGTTAAAATTTGTCAAAATTTGAAAAAAATTTCTCAAAATTTGTCAAAATATGTCAAAATTTCTCAAATTTTGACAAATTTTTCTCAAAATTTCTCAAAATTTCTCAAAATTTCTCAAAATTTGAGAAAAATTTCTCAAAATTTGTCAAAATATGTCGAAATTTGTCAAATTTTGACAAATTTTTCTCAAAATTTGTCAAAATTTGTCAAAATTTGAGAAAAATTTTGACATATTTTGACAAATTTTGAGAAATTTTTCTCAAATTTTGAGAAATGTTGAGAAGTTTTGAGAAATTATTCACAATGTTTGACATTACTGTCCTGCCTCGAATAAACGCCGGGGCGTTTATTAATTTTTTCGACCCGACCCACTCCCGGGCGGGTCGGTTCGGGGCGGCATTTAGTGCACTACACGCCGCCGAGCCCCGGCGTTTAATCGAGGGAGGCGGTACGGTATTTGACAAATCTTTCGCAAATTTTGCCAAATTGAAAAAACGTAATTTCAGATGGGTATTCACATGAACGGTGGAACGAACGTCATATCACACCCGGCCACCGTGCAGGTGATCACCCCGCAAGCCGTGCGAGTCATCTCGGCGGCTCCGACGGGCGTGCCGGTACTCAACGCAGCAACGAACGTGTCTTCGACGTTTGCGGCGGCCGTGAACGTGATGACACCCCGCATGACGGCAATCGCGGCCATTGCCGGGACGGCGCAGAAAGCGACAATGACTTTGGCCAAGCCGAACGTTCTTCCGGTGACCGTGGCTGCAAAGGGTGTTGTGGGGCCCATGATGAGCAATGCGATTGCCGTCAAGGCGATCCCCACCACGTTGACGGCGCTCACACGAGGCATCACGCTGCACACGACTTGTTCGGCGCCGGGCAGCGCGCAAGGCATGATCCAGGTCAGCAATTCGAATAAACCCGTTCACCACATGCTGCAGTCACAAATTTGTGCTCCGCGGGCCGTCATTCCGCATGGTTTGTACTTTCCTTCGAAAAGGAAGGTGTGTTCAAAGTTAAAGTGGATTGATTATGTTCTAGTGACATTGCAAACTTCAAATTTGATTTTTCTTTATTTTACAACGGTGCGCAGAATTTTTGAAATTCGATCAAATTATTCACTAATTTATTGATTTATTGAATCAATGTTTTAATTCAATTTAATTTTATTCAAATTTGCGAAATTTGGTTTACGGGTAGAAAGAAGAATGGAGGAAAGAAAGAAAGAAAGAAGTCAAACTATTATTGTTTTAACGCGTTTTGTATTTTTTCATACATGGAAAAATATAAATATAAATTGTAAATAAGATTGCGAAAATGTTTTCTTGATTAATTTGTAAATATTCTGAATTTTCAAGTAATTTAAGTATTTTTTATATGTATGGAAAAAGACAAATTTTTATTAATTGACTATTCTTAATTAGTATTATGGTTGTCAATATTTATTTTTTGGCATTTGAGATTTTGTATATATTTGCGAGCAGCTAATTTTCTTTAGAAAAAAGAATAAACTAAATGAGGGAACTAACTTCTGGATGAACAAAATTATCAACTTGTAAATGAATAATGTGCATTCATGGAATTGATGGATGGATTTTTTTGTTGTTTATTTGTGATATAATAATATACATTCCACTCGTCGTTATTTGTGTGTTTTGTATTTTTATGTAAAGGATAAAAAAAAATTAGACATTTAAAAAGTTCAAATTCAAAAAAAACCTAATGAAAATGAATAATTATGATTAATTAATTCAATACGATGTTTGTAAATTTTCAGATTCACTTCATATTATTTTACCCAGTGAAATTTATATGTTGTGCGATTCATCAATATTATCTCGATATCGAACAAAAAGTGTACAAATATTTTTGTGTTTATAATAAATGCCCCAATGTAGATCACAGCTGGTTTGGTTGCTTGTTTTCTTCTTTTTAACGGAAAGAAAAGAAAAGAAAAGAAAAGAACATTTATTTATTTATTTTTATACTTTTTTATTTTATCTTTATTTTCTGGCACGGACGTATTATTTTAATGTCGCGCTGTGGTTGATCGAGGTTTCATCTTTTTCTTACTATCCTGGAAAGAGAGAAAGAAAGGAATAAGGAATCTATTAAACAGTACTTGTGCTTATTTCAATCTCAAAAGTCAAACCGCTCCAGATCCAGAGAAATTGCAAGTGAAATGATTTTGTGCTACAACTGTTTCAACACTATCAAGTGCACCCATTTTGGCCACAAAAAGAAAGAAAGAAAGGTATGGTTGTTTGTTTTTTTGTAAAAGAATAAATTTTGTACCTGCAGTGTAAAAGTAATAGATAGAAAAAAACAATTTACTTAATTCAACTGATTTGTGTTGTAAGGAGGTCCGAACTAACTCAGCGAAGTTAGGCGGTGGTGGGCCAAAATGGCGGCTAAAATGAAAAGTGAAATAAATACAGTAGAAAATTGTCGATTCGGGCTCGCTGAAAACGCTGCGAGTCGAGGACGGAGATTGTTGGTTTGGTTTGGTTGTTGTCTGCAAGTGACAAAGGAAAAGAAAGAGGGGACCACGTTGACCCCAGGAAGGAATAATTTCATTCCGATTAAGCAGTACGATGGGCGGCAAGTGGCTCTCCTCTCATCTCGCAGTACGGGAACTTGAGGTTGCGCACTCTAGCGACTAAATAGTAAAATAAAAGAAGCTGATCTGTGATGTGTGATCTGTGATCTCGGATGATGGAGCGATATTTTCAACGTCATATTCTCTACATGTTCCAGAATTAGCATTGAAATGCATGTAGTTGGTAAGCCTATTTATTTGCACTTATGTACAAAACATTATATTTTTATACATATAGGTATAGGTCTTTGTGTATCTTACTTGCTAGTATATATAGTGTAGTCTATATAAAGATCTTGTGCAGGGACAGGATGGTGCCATTTGTCAAAGTGAGTCGGTTGGGTGAGGACCGAGTTAGGAGTTAGCCATTTTGAATTGTGAGTTTTGAAATGATGATTACGGTTTTGAAAAGATGATTACGGTAGGCCTATACTGTATTTGTGCTCGAATGAATTACTTGTATGTTAATAATGGTAATTAATAAAGATAAATTGGAATTGGAATTTGAATTTTGTTTTTATTGTGATGGTGAAGGAAGAAAATGAAATTTCACAGGAATTTAGATAAGATTTGAATCAACTGCGAGCGAATTTGATGAGATTTTGATGCATTGCGAATGAATTTCAAACGGTTTGTGTACATTTCTTTTGTAAATTTCAAACCAAATTCTCCATTTTTTGGATAAATTTGTGAAAATTTGTGAAAATATGTCAAAATTTGTGAAAATATGTCAAAATTTGTGAAAACATGTCAAAATTTGTGAAAATATGTCAAAATTTGTGAAAATATGTCAAAATTTGTCAAAATTTGAGAAAAATTTCTCAAAATTTGTCAAAATATGTCAAAATTTGTCAAAATTTGAGAAAAATTTCTCAAAAATTGTCAAAATATGTCAAAATTTGAGAAAAATTTCTCAAAATTTGTGAAAATTTCTCAAAATTTGAGAAAAATTTCTCAAAATTTGTCAAAATTTCTCAAAATTTGTCAAAATTTCTCAAAATTTCTCAAAATATGTCAAAATTTGTCAAATTTTGACAAATTTTTCTCAAAATTTCTCAAAATTTCTCAAAATTTGAGGAAAATTTCTCAAAATTTGTCAAAATATGTTAAAATTTCTCAAAATTTGTCAAAATTTCTCAAAATTTCTCAAAATATGTCAAAATTTGTCAAATTTTGACAAATTTTTCTCAAAATTTCTCAAAATTTCTCAAAATTTGAGGAAAATTTCTCAAAATTTGTCAAAATATGTTAAAATTTGTCAAAATTTGAAAAAAATTTCTCAAAATTTGTCAAAATATGTCAAAATTTCTCAAATTTTGACAAATTTTTCTCAAAATTTCTCAAAATTTCTCAAAATTTGAAAAAAATTTCTCAAAATTTGTCAAAATATGTCAAAATTTGTCAAAATTTGTCAAAATTTGAGAAAAATTTGTCAAAATTTGACAAATTTTGAGAAATTTTTCTCAAATTTTGAGAAATTTTTCTCAAATTTTGAGAAATGTTGAGAAGTTTTGAGAAATTACTCACAATGTTTGACAATAACTGTCCTGCCTCGAATAAACGCCGGGGCGTTTATTAATTTTTTTTGATCCGACCCACTGCCAGGCGGGTTGATTCGGGGCCGCATTTATTCGTGCACTACACGCCGCCGAGCCCCCGGCGTTTAATCGAGTCCCGGCACTTAGTTAAGTCCGGCGTTTAATAATCGAGGCAGTACGGTATTTGACAAATCTTTCGCAAATTTTGCCAAATTGAAAAAACGTAATTTCAGATGGGTATTCACATGAACGGTGGAACGAACGTCATATCACACCCGGCCACCGTGCAGGTGATCACCCCGCAAGCCGTGCGAGTCATCTCGGCGGCTCCGACGGGCGTGCCGGTACTCAACGCAGCAACAAACGTGTCTTCGACGTTTGCGGCGGCCGTGAACGTAATGACGCCCCGCATGACGGCAATCGCGGCCATTGCCGGAACGGCGCAGAAAGCGACAATGACTTTAGCCAAGCCGAACGTTCTTCCGGTGACCGTGGCTGCAAAGGGCGTTGTGGGGCCCATGATGAGCAATGCGATTGCCGTCAAGGCGATTCCCACCACGTTGACGGCGCTCACACGAGGCATCACGCTGCACACGACTTGTTCGGCGCCGGGCAGCGCGCAAGGCATGATCCAGGTCAGCAATTCCAATAAACCCGTTCACCACATGCTGCAGTCACAAATCTGTACTCCGCGGGCCGTCATTCCGCATGGTTTGTACTTTCCTTCGGTCGGTGTGTTCAAAGTTAAAGTGGATGGATTATGTTCTAGTGACATTGCAAACTTCAAATTTCCATCTGCTATTGCAGCGTTTCTCAAACTGTGGGGCGCGAGCTGACTTTTGGTGGGGCGCAACGGCACAATTGTAACAATCTAACTAACTAAAAATTAAAATACCAACTAACCTAAGAAAGTGCACTAAAATTATTTTTTTGCAAACTAATGTAAAATTACAACTCCTTGCCAAAAAAATGGCATAGTCTATTTTTTGGAACTTTTAATATTGAAAATTTCTCGGAAACTATTTCTCACAAGTAAAAATGGTTTTAGGAGGATTTAAAGGATTGTTAAAGCTATCATTTCGTTAAAAGTTTTTAGAAAAAAAATGAATAGTTACAGAGAAAAAAACTAATAACTCCAAAGAGTGACTATTTACAATATTTCTCATAACTTGTAAACAGAATGAGATAAAATTAAAAACTAAACAGATCTGAGACCGTCTATATCTCAGGAAACTTTTCTAAATTGGATGTATGGATCTCCAAGGCCAGTGTTGGGCACGGTACAGTACCGGTACTGTACCACAGCCCTGTACCGCGGTACTTTTGTAGCCCACGGAAGTATCGTGTACTTGTCACGCGGTACTTTCTGTGGAAACAGCAAGTACCGGGTACTTGAAGCGTCATGCAGTACCGGTACCGTGAATTTGCGGTACTCTCGCGGTACACGGGAAAACGAGAGAAAACACGAGATTTTTGTGTTTTTTTCCATTTTCCAGTTTAAAGTTAAAATTTTGATTTTTACATTGTTTACACATTCAAATTGAGTGTAAACAATAAGTATACTATTGTTATGATGTAAAACGAATTACTAATTTAATAATTCGTTTTACATCATTTTGTCAAGTACGCAAAAAAAAGTGCGCAGGCGCCGAAGCCGGGCCATAACGCATGGCACACGTTGCTAACGATTGCCGTCGAATTTGAGCAGAACGATACACAGTCGTCTGCGCATTTTTTTTCTCGTACTTGGCGAAATGATGTAAAACGAATTACTAAATTAGTAATTCGTTTTACATCATTATCATTCTTAATACTTATTGTTTACACTCAATTTGAATGAGTGTAAACAATGTAAAAATCAAAATTTTAACTTTAAACTGGAAAACGGGAAAAAACACGAGAATCTCGTGTTTTCTCGCGTTTTCCCGTGTACCGCGAGATGTACCGCAAAATCCCGATACCGGTACTGTACTGGGACCGCGGTACTTTTTGTTGAAGCGGCCTGTACCGCGTACCGGGACCGCGGTACTTTTGTTGAAGCGGCCTGTACTGCGTACTTGTAACGCGGTACGTGTTGGGAGTACCGTGCCCAACACAAGCCACGTGATCACTTTACACGCGATTACCTGTCCGCGCGATTAGTTGTCCACGTGATGGGTTGTACGCGATGAATAGAATGAATAGTCGCCGTACCAAAAAGTGCACTAAAATTATTTTTTGCAAATTTATGTAAAATGTTATGTAAATTTTTTTCTTTTTTAGTAGTTCATTTTTGAAAAATTTAATGCACCAGTAGGTGGATGAAGTGGGGCGCGGAGGAACGCCTTGCTTAAAAATGGGTCGCGATGCTAAAAAGTTTGGGAACCCCTGTGCTATTGGATATTTGTTGTTCAGGTGGCCATTTGTGGTTCTAGATCGAGTGCGATGATTGCAAACGATGAATGCGATCCGTTTGACTTTGAATGTCCTTCCTCGTTTAGTTGTTTAAGTGTTGGCAATAATAAATCCAGTTTTGTCATTGTTGAATCTAGCTCACGGTAACATAATGTCGGCGCACATGAACAACGTGGTGCGACAAGTGATGGCCGTCAGACCGGGCACCCAAGTGCGAAGCGCGCCGATTGCCACGCAAATCACGCACGTGGTTCAGCCGGCGCCGGGACATTTGGTCAGTTCTGCCAATCACGTGTCGACCATGATCGCTCCAGTGAACATGATGAACCACGCGGCCACCATGGCTCAAGTAATCGCCGCTCAACCGTCCTTGGCCAAAGTGACCGCGGCGCCACAAATGTTGAAGTCTGTCGGTCAGATTCCCTTCTTGCCAACCGCTCATGCTCATGCGCAGCCATTGGTCAAACCTGTTGTGGTCGTCTCGACACCCAATGTTGTCATGGCTAACGGTAGTTTGACTCCCTCGATGTCTCATCCTACATAGTTTACGTCTCGGAAATTGATTTTTCTTTATTTTACAACGGTGCGCAGAATTTTTGAAATTCGATCAAATTATTCACTAATTTATTGATTTATTCAATCAATGTTTTAATTCAACTTAATTTTATTCAAATTTGCGAAATTTGGTTTACGGGTAGAAAGAAGAATGGAGGAAAGAAAGAAAGAAGTCAAACTATTATTGTTTTAACGCGTTTTGTATTTTTTCATACATGAAAAAATATAAATATAAATTGTAAATAAGATTGCGAAAATGTTTTCTTGATTAATTTGTAAATATTCTGAATTTTCAAGTAATTTAAGTATTTTTTATATGTATGGAAAAAGACAAATTTTTATTAATTGACTATTATTAATTAGTATTATGGTTGTCAATATTTATTTTTTGGCATTTGAGATTTTGTATATATTTGCGAGCAGCTAATTTTCTTTAGAAAAAAGAATAAACTAAATGAGGGAACTAACTTCTGGATGAACAAAATTATCAACTTGTAAATGAATAATGTGCATTCATGGAATTGATGGATGGATGGATTTTTTTGTTGTTTATTTGTGATATAATAATATACATTCCACTCGTCGTTATTTGTGTGTTTTGTATTTTTATGTAAAGGATAAAAAAAAATTAGACATTTAAAAAGTTCAAATTCAAAAAAAACCTAATGAAAATGAATAATTATGATTAATTAATTAATTCAATACGATGTTTGTAAATTTTCAGATTCACTTCATATTATTTTACCCAGTGAAATTTATATGTTGTGCGATTCATCAATATTATCTCGATATCGAACAAAAAGTGTACAAATATTTTTGTGTTTATAATAAATGCCCCAATGTAGATCACAGCTGGTTTGGTTGCTTGTTTTCTTCTTTTTAACGGAAAGAAAAGAAAAGAAAAGAAAAGAACATTTATTTATTTATTTTTATACTTTTTTATTTTATCTTTATTTTCTGGCACGGACGTATTATTTTAATGTCGCGCTGTGGTTGATCGAGGTTTCATCTTTTTCTTACTATCCTGGAAAGAGAGAAAGAAAGGAATAAGGAATCTATTAAACAGTACTTGTGCTTATTTCAATCTCAAAAGTCAAACCGCTCCAGATCCAGAGAAATTGCAAGTGAAATGATTTTGTGCTACAACTGTTTCAACACTATCAAGTGCACCCATTTTGGCCACAAAAAGAAAGAAAGAAAGGTATGGTTGTTTGTTTTTTTGTAAAAGAATAAATTTTGTACCTGCAGTGTAAAAGTAATAGATAGAAAAAAACAATTTACTTAATTCAACTGATTTGTGTTGTAAGGAGGTCCGAACTAACTCAGCGAAGTTAGGCGGTGGTGGGCCAAAATGGCGGCTAAAATGAAAAGTGAAATAAATACAGTAGAAAATTGTCGATTCGGGCTCGCTGAAAACGCTGCGAGTCGAGGACGGAGATTGTTGGTTTGGTTTGGTTGTTGTCTGCAAGTGACAAAGGAAAAGAAAGAGGGGACCACGTTGACCCCAGGAAGGAATAATTTCATTCCGATTAAGCAGTACGATGGGCGGCAAGTGGCTCTCCTCTCATCTCGCAGTACGGGAACTTGAGGTTGCGCACTCTAGCGACTAAATAGTAAAATAAAAGAAGCTGATCTGTGATGTGTGATCTGTGATCTCGGATGATGGAGCGATATTTTCAACGTCATATTCTCTACATGTTCCAGAATTAGCATTGAAATGCATGTAGTTGGTAAGCCTATTTATTTGCACTTATGTACAAAACATTATATTTTTATACATATAGGTATAGGTCTTTGTGTATCTTACTTGCTAGTATATATAGTGTAGTCTATATAAAGATCTTGTGCAGGGACAGGATGGTGCCATTTGTCAAAGTGAGTCGGTTGGGTGAGGACCGAGTTAGGAGTTAGCCATTTTGAATTGTGAGTTTTGAAATGATGATTACGGTTTTGAAAAGATGATTACGGTAGGCCTATACTGTATTTGTGCTCGAATGAATTACTTGTATGTTAATAATGGTAATTAATAAAGATAAATTGGAATTGGAATTTGAATTTTGTTTTTATTGTGATGGTGAAGGAAGAAAATGAAATTTCACAGGAATTTAGATAAGATTTGAATCAACTGCGAGCGAATTTGATGAGATTTTGATGCATTGCGAATGAATTTCAAACGGTTTGTGTACATTTCTTTTGTAAATTTCAAACCAAATTCTCCATTTTTTGGATAAATTTGTGAAAATTTGTGAAAATATGTCAAAATTTGTGAAAATATGTCAAAATTTGTGAAAACATGTCAAAATTTGTGAAAATATGTCAAAATTTGTGAAAATATGTCAAAATTTGTCAAAATTTGAGAAAAATTTCTCAAAATTTGTCAAAATATGTCAAAATTTGTCAAAATTTGAGAAAAATTTCTCAAAAATTGTCAAAATATGTCAAAATTTGAGAAAAATTTCTCAAAATTTGTGAAAATTTCTCAAAATTTGAGAAAAATTTCTCAAAATTTGTCAAAATTTCTCAAAATTTGTCAAAATTTCTCAAAATTTCTCAAAATATGTCAAAATTTGTCAAATTTTGACAAATTTTTCTCAAAATTTCTCAAAATTTCTCAAAATTTGAGGAAAATTTCTCAAAATTTGTCAAAATATGTTAAAATTTCTCAAAATTTGTCAAAATTTCTCAAAATTTCTCAAAATATGTCAAAATTTGTCAAATTTTGACAAATTTTTCTCAAAATTTCTCAAAATTTCTCAAAATTTGAGGAAAATTTCTCAAAATTTGTCAAAATATGTTAAAATTTGTCAAAATTTGAAAAAAATTTCTCAAAATTTGTCAAAATATGTCAAAATTTCTCAAATTTTGACAAATTTTTCTCAAAATTTCTCAAAATTTCTCAAAATTTGAAAAAAATTTCTCAAAATTTGTCAAAATATGTCAAAATTTGTCAAAATTTGTCAAAATTTGAGAAAAATTTGTCAAAATTTGACAAATTTTGAGAAATTTTTCTCAAATTTTGAGAAATTTTTCTCAAATTTTGAGAAATGTTGAGAAGTTTTGAGAAATTACTCACAATGTTTGACAATAACTGTCCTGCCTCGAATAAACGCCGGGGCGTTTATTAATTTTTTTTGATCCGACCCACTGCCAGGCGGGTTGATTCGGGGCCGCATTTATTCGTGCACTACACGCCGCCGAGCCCCCGGCGTTTAATCGAGTCCCGGCACTTAGTTAAGTCCGGCGTTTAATAATCGAGGCAGTACGGTATTTGACAAATCTTTCGCAAATTTTGCCAAATTGAAAAAACGTAATTTCAGATGGGTATTCACATGAACGGTGGAACGAACGTCATATCACACCCGGCCACCGTGCAGGTGATCACCCCGCAAGCCGTGCGAGTCATCTCGGCGGCTCCGACGGGCGTGCCGGTACTCAACGCAGCAACAAACGTGTCTTCGACGTTTGCGGCGGCCGTGAACGTAATGACGCCCCGCATGACGGCAATCGCGGCCATTGCCGGAACGGCGCAGAAAGCGACAATGACTTTAGCCAAGCCGAACGTTCTTCCGGTGACCGTGGCTGCAAAGGGCGTTGTGGGGCCCATGATGAGCAATGCGATTGCCGTCAAGGCGATTCCCACCACGTTGACGGCGCTCACACGAGGCATCACGCTGCACACGACTTGTTCGGCGCCGGGCAGCGCGCAAGGCATGATCCAGGTCAGCAATTCCAATAAACCCGTTCACCACATGCTGCAGTCACAAATCTGTACTCCGCGGGCCGTCATTCCGCATGGTTTGTACTTTCCTTCGGTCGGTGTGTTCAAAGTTAAAGTGGATGGATTATGTTCTAGTGACATTGCAAACTTCAAATTTCCATCTGCTATTGCAGCGTTTCTCAAACTGTGGGGCGCGAGCTGACTTTTGGTGGGGCGCAACGGCACAATTGTAACAATCTAACTAACTAAAAATTAAAATACCAACTAACCTAAGAAAGTGCACTAAAATTATTTTTTTGCAAACTAATGTAAAATTACAACTCCTTGCCAAAAAAATGGCATAGTCTATTTTTTGGAACTTTTAATATTGAAAATTTCTCGGAAACTATTTCTCACAAGTAAAAATGGTTTTAGGAGGATTTAAAGGATTGTTAAAGCTATCATTTCGTTAAAAGTTTTTAGAAAAAAAATGAATAGTTACAGAGAAAAAAACTAATAACTCCAAAGAGTGACTATTTACAATATTTCTCATAACTTGTAAACAGAATGAGATAAAATTAAAAACTAAACAGATCTGAGACCGTCTATATCTCAGGAAACTTTTCTAAATTGGATGTATGGATCTCCAAGGCCAGTGTTGGGCACGGTACAGTACCGGTACTGTACCACAGCCCTGTACCGCGGTACTTTTGTAGCCCACGGAAGTATCGTGTACTTGTCACGCGGTACTTTCTGTGGAAACAGCAAGTACCGGGTACTTGAAGCGTCATGCAGTACCGGTACCGTGAATTTGCGGTACTCTCGCGGTACACGGGAAAACGAGAGAAAACACGAGATTTTTGTGTTTTTTTCCATTTTCCAGTTTAAAGTTAAAATTTTGATTTTTACATTGTTTACACATTCAAATTGAGTGTAAACAATAAGTATACTATTGTTATGATGTAAAACGAATTACTAATTTAATAATTCGTTTTACATCATTTTGTCAAGTACGCAAAAAAAAGTGCGCAGGCGCCGAAGCCGGGCCATAACGCATGGCACACGTTGCTAACGATTGCCGTCGAATTTGAGCAGAACGATACACAGTCGTCTGCGCATTTTTTTTCTCGTACTTGGCGAAATGATGTAAAACGAATTACTAAATTAGTAATTCGTTTTACATCATTATCATTCTTAATACTTATTGTTTACACTCAATTTGAATGAGTGTAAACAATGTAAAAATCAAAATTTTAACTTTAAACTGGAAAACGGGAAAAAACACGAGAATCTCGTGTTTTCTCGCGTTTTCCCGTGTACCGCGAGATGTACCGCAAAATCCCGATACCGGTACTGTACTGGGACCGCGGTACTTTTTGTTGAAGCGGCCTGTACCGCGTACCGGGACCGCGGTACTTTTGTTGAAGCGGCCTGTACTGCGTACTTGTAACGCGGTACGTGTTGGGAGTACCGTGCCCAACACAAGCCACGTGATCACTTTACACGCGATTACCTGTCCGCGCGATTAGTTGTCCACGTGATGGGTTGTACGCGATGAATAGAATGAATAGTCGCCGTACCAAAAAGTGCACTAAAATTATTTTTTGCAAATTTATGTAAAATGTTATGTAAATTTTTTTCTTTTTTAGTAGTTCATTTTTGAAAAATTTAATGCACCAGTAGGTGGATGAAGTGGGGCGCGGAGGAACGCCTTGCTTAAAAATGGGTCGCGATGCTAAAAAGTTTGGGAACCCCTGTGCTATTGGATATTTGTTGTTCAGGTGGCCATTTGTGGTTCTAGATCGAGTGCGATGATTGCAAACGATGAATGCGATCCGTTTGACTTTGAATGTCCTTCCTCGTTTAGTTGTTTAAGTGTTGGCAATAATAAATCCAGTTTTGTCATTGTTGAATCTAGCTCACGGTAACATAATGTCGGCGCACATGAACAACGTGGTGCGACAAGTGATGGCCGTCAGACCGGGCACCCAAGTGCGAAGCGCGCCGATTGCCACGCAAATCACGCACGTGGTTCAGCCGGCGCCGGGACATTTGGTCAGTTCTGCCAATCACGTGTCGACCATGATCGCTCCAGTGAACATGATGAACCACGCGGCCACCATGGCTCAAGTAATCGCCGCTCAACCGTCCTTGGCCAAAGTGACCGCGGCGCCACAAATGTTGAAGTCTGTCGGTCAGATTCCCTTCTTGCCAACCGCTCATGCTCATGCGCAGCCATTGGTCAAACCTGTTGTGGTCGTCTCGACACCCAATGTTGTCATGGCTAACGGTAGTTTGACTCCCTCGATGTCTCATCCTACATAGTTTACGTCTCGGAAATTGATTTTTCTTTATTTTACAACGGTGCGCAGAATTTTTGAAATTCGATCAAATTATTCACTAATTTATTGATTTATTCAATCAATGTTTTAATTCAACTTAATTTTATTCAAATTTGCGAAATTTGGTTTACGGGTAGAAAGAAGAATGGAGGAAAGAAAGAAAGAAGTCAAACTATTATTGTTTTAACGCGTTTTGTATTTTTTCATACATGAAAAAATATAAATATAAATTGTAAATAAGATTGCGAAAATGTTTTCTTGATTAATTTGTAAATATTCTGAATTTTCAAGTAATTTAAGTATTTTTTATATGTATGGAAAAAGACAAATTTTTATTAATTGACTATTATTAATTAGTATTATGGTTGTCAATATTTATTTTTTGGCATTTGAGATTTTGTATATATTTGCGAGCAGCTAATTTTCTTTAGAAAAAAGAATAAACTAAATGAGGGAACTAACTTCTGGATGAACAAAATTATCAACTTGTAAATGAATAATGTGCATTCATGGAATTGATGGATGGATGGATTTTTTTGTTGTTTATTTGTGATATAATAATATACATTCCACTCGTCGTTATTTGTGTGTTTTGTATTTTTATGTAAAGGATAAAAAAAAATTAGACATTTAAAAAGTTCAAATTCAAAAAAAACCTAATGAAAATGAATAATTATGATTAATTAATTAATTCAATACGATGTTTGTAAATTTTCAGATTCACTTCATATTATTTTACCCAGTGAAATTTATATGTTGTGCGATTCATCAATATTATCTCGATATCGAACAAAAAGTGTACAAATATTTTTGTGTTTATAATAAATGCCCCAATGTAGATCACAGCTGGTTTGGTTGCTTGTTTTCTTCTTTTTAACGGAAAGAAAAGAAAAGAAAAGAAAAGAACATTTATTTATTTATTTTTATACTTTTTTATTTTATCTTTATTTTCTGGCACGGACGTATTATTTTAATGTCGCGCTGTGGTTGATCGAGGTTTCATCTTTTTCTTACTATCCTGGAAAGAGAGAAAGAAAGGAATAAGGAATCTATTAAACAGTACTTGTGCTTATTTCAATCTCAAAAGTCAAACCGCTCCAGATCCAGAGAAATTGCAAGTGAAATGATTTTGTGCTACAACTGTTTCAACACTATCAAGTGCACCCATTTTGGCCACAAAAAGAAAGAAAGAAAGGTATGGTTGTTTGTTTTTTTGTAAAAGAATAAATTTTGTACCTGCAGTGTAAAAGTAATAGATAGAAAAAAACAATTTACTTAATTCAACTGATTTGTGTTGTAAGGAGGTCCGAACTAACTCAGCGAAGTTAGGCGGTGGTGGGCCAAAATGGCGGCTAAAATGAAAAGTGAAATAAATACAGTAGAAAATTGTCGATTCGGGCTCGCTGAAAACGCTGCGAGTCGAGGACGGAGATTGTTGGTTTGGTTTGGTTGTTGTCTGCAAGTGACAAAGGAAAAGAAAGAGGGGACCACGTTGACCCCAGGAAGGAATAATTTCATTCCGATTAAGCAGTACGATGGGCGGCAAGTGGCTCTCCTCTCATCTCGCAGTACGGGAACTTGAGGTTGCGCACTCTAGCGACTAAATAGTAAAATAAAAGAAGCTGATCTGTGATGTGTGATCTGTGATCTCGGATGATGGAGCGATATTTTCAACGTCATATTCTCTACATGTTCCAGAATTAGCATTGAAATGCATGTAGTTGGTAAGCCTATTTATTTGCACTTATGTACAAAACATTATATTTTTATACATATAGGTATAGGTCTTTGTGTATCTTACTTGCTAGTATATATAGTGTAGTCTATATAAAGATCTTGTGCAGGGACAGGATGGTGCCATTTGTCAAAGTGAGTCGGTTGGGTGAGGACCGAGTTAGGAGTTAGCCATTTTGAATTGTGAGTTTTGAAATGATGATTACGGTTTTGAAAAGATGATTACGGTAGGCCTATACTGTATTTGTGCTCGAATGAATTACTTGTATGTTAATAATGGTAATTAATAAAGATAAATTGGAATTGGAATTTGAATTTTGTTTTTATTGTGATGGTGAAGGAAGAAAATGAAATTTCACAGGAATTTAGATAAGATTTGAATCAACTGCGAGCGAATTTGATGAGATTTTGATGCATTGCGAATGAATTTCAAACGGTTTGTGTACATTTCTTTTGTAAATTTCAAACCAAATTCTCCATTTTTTGGATAAATTTGTGAAAATTTGTGAAAATATGTCAAAATTTGTGAAAATATGTCAAAATTTGTGAAAACATGTCAAAATTTGTGAAAATATGTCAAAATTTGTGAAAATATGTCAAAATTTGTCAAAATTTGAGAAAAATTTCTCAAAATTTGTCAAAATATGTCAAAATTTGTCAAAATTTGAGAAAAATTTCTCAAAAATTGTCAAAATATGTCAAAATTTGAGAAAAATTTCTCAAAATTTGTGAAAATTTCTCAAAATTTGAGAAAAATTTCTCAAAATTTGTCAAAATTTCTCAAAATTTGTCAAAATTTCTCAAAATTTCTCAAAATTTGTCAAAATTTCTCAAAATTTCTCAAAATATGTCAAAATTTGTCAAATTTTGACAAATTTTTCTCAAAATTTCTCAAAATTTCTCAAAATTTGAGGAAAATTTCTCAAAATTTGTCAAAATATGTTAAAATTTCTCAAAATTTGTCAAAATTTCTCAAAATTTGTCAAAATTTCTCAAAATTTCTCAAAATATGTCAAAATTTGTCAAATTTTGACAAATTTTTCTCAAAATTTCTCAAAATTTCTCAAAATTTGAGGAAAATTTCTCAAAATTTGTCAAAATATGTTAAAATTTGTCAAAATTTGAAAAAAATTTCTCAAAATTTGTCAAAATATGTCAAAATTTCTCAAATTTTGACAAATTTTTCTCAAAATTTCTCAAAATTTCTCAAAATTTGAAAAAAATTTCTCAAAATTTGTCAAAATATGTCAAAATTTGTCAAAATTTGTCAAAATTTGAGAAAAATTTGTCAAAATTTGACAAATTTTGAGAAATTTTTCTCAAATTTTGAGAAATTTTTCTCAAATTTTGAGAAATGTTGAGAAGTTTTGAGAAATTACTCACAATGTTTGACAATAACTGTCCTGCCTCGAATAAACGCCGGGGCGTTTATTAATTTTTTTTGATCCGACCCACTGCCAGGCGGGTTGATTCGGGGCCGCATTTATTCGTGCACTACACGCCGCCGAGCCCCCGGCGTTTAATCGAGTCCCGGCACTTAGTTAAGTCCGGCGTTTAATAATCGAGGCAGTACGGTATTTGACAAATCTTTCGCAAATTTTGCCAAATTGAAAAAACGTAATTTCAGATGGGTATTCACATGAACGGTGGAACGAACGTCATATCACACCCGGCCACCGTGCAGGTGATCACCCCGCAAGCCGTGCGAGTCATCTCGGCGGCTCCGACGGGCGTGCCGGTACTCAACGCAGCAACAAACGTGTCTTCGACGTTTGCGGCGGCCGTGAACGTAATGACGCCCCGCATGACGGCAATCGCGGCCATTGCCGGAACGGCGCAGAAAGCGACAATGACTTTAGCCAAGCCGAACGTTCTTCCGGTGACCGTGGCTGCAAAGGGCGTTGTGGGGCCCATGATGAGCAATGCGATTGCCGTCAAGGCGATTCCCACCACGTTGACGGCGCTCACACGAGGCATCACGCTGCACACGACTTGTTCGGCGCCGGGCAGCGCGCAAGGCATGATCCAGGTCAGCAATTCCAATAAACCCGTTCACCACATGCTGCAGTCACAAATCTGTACTCCGCGGGCCGTCATTCCGCATGGTTTGTACTTTCCTTCGGTCGGTGTGTTCAAAGTTAAAGTGGATGGATTATGTTCTAGTGACATTGCAAACTTCAAATTTCCATCTGCTATTGCAGCGTTTCTCAAACTGTGGGGCGCGAGCTGACTTTTGGTGGGGCGCAACGGCACAATTGTAACAATCTAACTAACTAAAAATTAAAATACCAACTAACCTAAGAAAGTGCACTAAAATTATTTTTTTGCAAACTAATGTAAAATTACAACTCCTTGCCAAAAAAATGGCATAGTCTATTTTTTGGAACTTTTAATATTGAAAATTTCTCGGAAACTATTTCTCACAAGTAAAAATGGTTTTAGGAGGATTTAAAGGATTGTTAAAGCTATCATTTCGTTAAAAGTTTTTAGAAAAAAAATGAATAGTTACAGAGAAAAAAACTAATAACTCCAAAGAGTGACTATTTACAATATTTCTCATAACTTGTAAACAGAATGAGATAAAATTAAAAACTAAACAGATCTGAGACCGTCTATATCTCAGGAAACTTTTCTAAATTGGATGTATGGATCTCCAAGGCCAGTGTTGGGCACGGTACAGTACCGGTACTGTACCACAGCCCTGTACCGCGGTACTTTTGTAGCCCACGGAAGTATCGTGTACTTGTCACGCGGTACTTTCTGTGGAAACAGCAAGTACCGGGTACTTGAAGCGTCATGCAGTACCGGTACCGTGAATTTGCGGTACTCTCGCGGTACACGGGAAAACGAGAGAAAACACGAGATTTTTGTGTTTTTTTCCATTTTCCAGTTTAAAGTTAAAATTTTGATTTTTACATTGTTTACACATTCAAATTGAGTGTAAACAATAAGTATACTATTGTTATGATGTAAAACGAATTACTAATTTAATAATTCGTTTTACATCATTTTGTCAAGTACGCAAAAAAAAGTGCGCAGGCGCCGAAGCCGGGCCATAACGCATGGCACACGTTGCTAACGATTGCCGTCGAATTTGAGCAGAACGATACACAGTCGTCTGCGCATTTTTTTTCTCGTACTTGGCGAAATGATGTAAAACGAATTACTAAATTAGTAATTCGTTTTACATCATTATCATTCTTAATACTTATTGTTTACACTCAATTTGAATGAGTGTAAACAATGTAAAAATCAAAATTTTAACTTTAAACTGGAAAACGGGAAAAAACACGAGAATCTCGTGTTTTCTCGCGTTTTCCCGTGTACCGCGAGATGTACCGCAAAATCCCGATACCGGTACTGTACTGGGACCGCGGTACTTTTTGTTGAAGCGGCCTGTACCGCGTACCGGGACCGCGGTACTTTTGTTGAAGCGGCCTGTACTGCGTACTTGTAACGCGGTACGTGTTGGGAGTACCGTGCCCAACACAAGCCACGTGATCACTTTACACGCGATTACCTGTCCGCGCGATTAGTTGTCCACGTGATGGGTTGTACGCGATGAATAGAATGAATAGTCGCCGTACCAAAAAGTGCACTAAAATTATTTTTTGCAAATTTATGTAAAATGTTATGTAAATTTTTTTCTTTTTTAGTAGTTCATTTTTGAAAAATTTAATGCACCAGTAGGTGGATGAAGTGGGGCGCGGAGGAACGCCTTGCTTAAAAATGGGTCGCGATGCTAAAAAGTTTGGGAACCCCTGTGCTATTGGATATTTGTTGTTCAGGTGGCCATTTGTGGTTCTAGATCGAGTGCGATGATTGCAAACGATGAATGCGATCCGTTTGACTTTGAATGTCCTTCCTCGTTTAGTTGTTTAAGTGTTGGCAATAATAAATCCAGTTTTGTCATTGTTGAATCTAGCTCACGGTAACATAATGTCGGCGCACATGAACAACGTGGTGCGACAAGTGATGGCCGTCAGACCGGGCACCCAAGTGCGAAGCGCGCCGATTGCCACGCAAATCACGCACGTGGTTCAGCCGGCGCCGGGACATTTGGTCAGTTCTGCCAATCACGTGTCGACCATGATCGCTCCAGTGAACATGATGAACCACGCGGCCACCATGGCTCAAGTAATCGCCGCTCAACCGTCCTTGGCCAAAGTGACCGCGGCGCCACAAATGTTGAAGTCTGTCGGTGTCGGTCAGATTCCCTTCTTGCCAACCGCTCATGCTCATGCGCAGCCATTGGTCAAACCTGTTGTGGTCGTCTCGACATCGACACCCAATGTTGTCATGGCTAACGGTAGTTTGACTCCCTCGATGTCTCATCCTACATAGTTTACGTCTCGGAAATTATTGATTTTCCTTTATTTTACAACGGTGCGCAGAATTTTTGAAATTCGATCAAATTATTCACTAATTTATTGATTTATTCAATCAATGTTTTAATTCAACTTAATTTTATTCAAATTTGCGAAATTTGGTTTACGGGTAGAAAGAAGAATGGAGGAAAGAAAGAAAGAAGTCAAACTATTATTGTTTTAACGCGTTTTGTATTTTTTCATACATGAAAAAATATAAATATAAATTGTAAATAAGATTGCGAAAATGTTTTCTTGATTAATTTGTAAATATTCTGAATTTTCAAGTAATTTAAGTATTTTTTATATGTATGGAAAAAGACAAATTTTTATTAATTGACTATTATTAATTAGTATTATGGTTGTCAATATTTATTTTTTGGCATTTGAGATTTTGTATATATTTGCGAGCAGCTAATTTTCTTTAGAAAAAAGAATAAACTAAATGAGGGAACTAACTTCTGGATGAACAAAATTATCAACTTGTAAATGAATAATGTGCATTCATGGAATTGATGGATGGATTTTTTTGTTGTTTATTTGTGATATAATAATATACATTCCACTCGTCGTTATTTGTGTGTTTTGTATTTTTATGTAAAGGATAAAAAAAAATTAGACATTTAAAAAGTTCAAATTCAAAAAAAACCTAATGAAAATGAATAATTATGATTAATTAATTCAATACGATGTTTGTAAATTTTCAGATTCACTTCATATTATTTTACCCAGTGAAATTTATATGTTGTGCGATTCATCAATATCTCGATATCGAACAAAAAGTGTACAAATATTTTTGTGTTTATAATAAATGCCCCAAGGTAGATCACAGCTGGTTGCTTGTTTTCTTCTTTTTAACGAAAAGAAAAGAAAATTGCCGTAATTAATTTAATGAGTACGGATAGTTTTTTTTTATACTTTTTTTATTTTATTTTTATTTTCCGGCATATGAAGCTAACCAAATCTTTCTGAATCTATCCAAATCCTTCTGAATTTATCCACATCCTTCTGAATCTATCCAAATCCTTCTGAATCTAACCAAATCCTTCTGAATCTAACCAAATCCTTCTGAATCTAACCAAATCCTTCTGAATCTAACCAAATCCTTCTGAATCTAACCAAATCCTTCTGAATCTAACCAAATCCTTCTGAATCTATCCAAATCTTTCTGAATTTATCCAAATCCTTCTGAATTTATCCAAATCCTTCTGAATCTAACCAAATCCTTCTGAATCTAACCAAATCCTTCTGAATCTATCCAAATCCTTCTGAATTTATCCAAATCCTTCTGAATCTATCCAAATATTTCTGAATTTATCCAAATCCTTCTGAATTTATCCAAATCCTTCTGAATCTATCCAAATATTTCTGAATTTATCCAAATCCTTCTGAATCTATCCAAATCCTTCTGAATTTATCCAAATCCTTCTGAATCTATCCAAATATTTCTGAATTTATCCAAATCCTTCTGAATCTATCCAAATCCTTCTGAATTTATCCAAATCCTTCTGAATCTATCCAAATCCTTCTGAATTTATCCAAATCCTTCTGAATCTATCCAAATCCTTCTGAATTTATCCAAATCCTTCTGAATTTATCCAAATCCTTCTGAATCTATCCAAATCCTTCTGAATCTAACCAAATCCTTCTGAATCTAACCAAATCCTTCTGAATCTAACCAAATCCTTCTGAATCTAACCAAATCCTTCTGAATCTAACCAAATCCATCTGAATCTAACCAAATCCTTCTGAATCTAACCAAATCCTTCTGAATCTAACCAAATCCTTCTGAATCTAACCAAATCCTTCCGAACACTCGCCCATGCAAAGCAAAAATTAAAGTGAAAATTAATTGAAATGTCGACTATTCCAAGCTGCAATAATTTTATTTCCAAAAATATTATAACAAACATTAAAAATAAATACAATGCAAGGCATCAAGATATTTTAAATAGCATTTGAGCTTAATAAATAACAGTATAATACTTTTCCAAGTAAATATCTGGAATGTCAAACAACAATCTCTGGTCTTTGGAAGTAAATAACACGCACAGAATAATTATTATTCTGTACCATATACACAAATTTCAACAAAATTCCCATTAAAGGGGATAAATGAGATTCCAACAATCCTTACACGGCCCAATGTGTCCTCTCGAATCCTTTAGCTGACAAAAAAAGACCAATACGGAATAATTAGAAGCGAAACTCCGCCATAACTTTTTTGTTACCTATATTCTGAAGAATGTCCTTCGACTGTAGAAAAAAAGAAAATAATTACAAACGTAAATGAATTTGGGTTTTCGATGAATGAAGTTGAATTCAACTCACCGAATCCGAATCTTTGGTTTGATACACAAAGCAATTGAAGTGCTGTGATAAATTGCAACTGGTTTCCCTGAAATGAAATAAGCCAAATTGTACAAGATTGTAATTGCTAGTCCAATAAAAGTGTGGACAACAAACAACATGCTGTGGATTTACGAAAGTATTTTGCCGCTTACCCGAGAGTGTAGGCGAAATATGTTTGCGGACTTTTCGGTCTTCCGCAGGCACCAATCATGGTATATGAGTGCTCGTATAGAAGCTAAAGAAAAATTGAAAATAATTAAAAACAACATTCAACAGTTTGTGGTTGCTGTTTGGTCGTGAATTTTTTCATGATTAATCTCCAGTCTTGTTAACAAAATAGTTAAAGAAAAAATAATTAAAAATGAAAACGTTATTCAAAAAACAAAACCGTTCGTGACTTTTAGCTCGCCCTGTAGATAGCGTGTGTTCTAATTACAAAGTCCAGATTTCCCCCAATAATATTTTGATCGATTTAGACATTTATTTACTTAAGTGAATTTGTTCAATTTAGAATTTAGTGGTTAATTTAGACCGGCATTGTAACGATAACAATTTATTTTCCAGTCATACCACTCTTGTTTCTGGATCTTTGACCAATAGCGAAGTTTCCTGAGTTTCCATAATAACTTTCTAAAAAATTGAAAAAAAAAAATTGAGAAATTGTAAATGAAAAAAAAAAATTGAGAAATTGTAAATGAAAAAAAAAATGCCATTTATGCTTACCTGTTTTGTCGTAGTTTCTCTTAAACATTCGGAAATTCCGTAAATAATTTTTTCCTTTGTACCATCCTAAAAAAACAAGATTTTAATTATTTGTGCTAAATTATTAACAAATGCCAATTTCTTGGAAATTTGAAACCAAAAACTTAAAGTGGTCTAATCAATCTTTCAAAGATAGAAATTAAAAGTAATTGAATCAATGATCGTAGGCAATTTTCATTATTACAAATACACTCAAATAATTTTCATAAGTGTGCCTAGGTAGGGTTTCTGTTTTCCCGCCTTTTTGGAATTCCCGGTTCCCGGTACCAAAATGGCCGGTACTCCCGGGACTAAAAGAGATCAGGCAAAAGGAGACGGAAAATGGGAAAAATGGCAAAAATGGCCATCTTTAGTCATTTATAGCCATTTTTCATAGTAAAAATTGCCGTTTTTCGTCAAGAACGGCAGTTTTTCCTCAAAAATGGGCATTTTTGGCCGTTTTTAGTCAAAAATAGCCATTTTTAGTCATTTTCCATGGTAAAACTGGCTGTTTTTCGTCAAAAATGGTCATTTTCATCATTGAAACGTAACAAAATGTAACGTTTCAATGACGAAAATGACGTTTCAGCAACGAATTTTTGACGGAACCCCCGGTTTCCCCGGTGCCGAAACCCTAAGTGTGCCCAATCTTTCTTAATTTGTAAATATCGTTTTTCATGGAACACCCTGCCATAAAATTCCATATTTAATACCTTGCCCAAGTAAACTTTGCCAATAAACAACACGGGAAAAGTAACACTATAAAAAAAATTATTTATGAATTATTTGACGTTGATATATATTTTGAGTCTTCTACTTGTTTTGCGGCAATAATTTATCAGGCGACTCTAACGCCGGAGAGGCGTCGGGAAAGGCATTGATTAAATCGTCTTGCTTTTCGTTTATCCTTTTTGGAAATTCTTTTCTGCGATATATTTGGATTAAAGTCTCTAAATTGATTCCCAGTTGGCGTAAAACGGCGGCAGCAGGCGGGTACAACTCGCCAGATGGGTAATGGCCCTGGAAAAACAATTGTACAAAGCAATTATAAACCAAATTTTTATATTTTTTGAAATAAAAATAATTAAATCCACTTTTACGACATCCAACTGGATCGGCATTCCGCGCCGATGTTTGAGCAGGTCGGGGATTTTCCATTTCTTGCACAAGTACAAACTTTCGCCGTACATTTCGTCCAAAATGTCGCCGACCTCAATTTTATCCTGAGACAATAAAAATACTCAAAGTTTGATTCGGTCGAAATTAATTGGCATTTTACATCTTCGGCAGCCACGCTTCCTTCTCTCACGTTTACGGCGATCGCTCGGCCTCGTACATAACTGTGAAAATCGATTTATTTAGTCAATTAAAAATAGATGGAAAAAAAAATTAATTCTTGCCCGATTTTGATTCCGAGAGAATAACAAGGCACGAACTCGTAACTTTGGTACGTCTATTGAAAATGAACACTTAATAATTTCGTTATTTTAATTTTCGACATTTTGTATATTTTTACCGGTAACATCCACGTTTCGTCTAAAAAACTTGCGTTCTATATTAATAGATACCGGTAATATGAAAAAGTGAATTCAATATGGATATTATAAAACTGCCATTTTTATAATAAATAATGGCATTTGTTTTGTTATTTTTACCTTTACGTTTAAGTCGAAATTTAGTTCGGCAACCTCTTGTAAAGCTGACAGTAAAACCTCTTGAAATAAAACCAAAATTTCACAATAAAAACGAAAATAAAATCAACCAAACAAAATTCATAATACAGTTGAACCTCGTTATGACGAACCGCAATGTAACGAATTTATCGTTGTAATGAATAGTTAAAAACTAGCTGTTCACCCGCAGAATGATAAATCAGACAAATGTGTACAGCCATTTTTGCAAAAACCAATTTATAAAATAAATTTTTGCAAAAATAAACCAAACCCATTAATAATAATGCAACCCAAACCCAAACCAAAACAGAACCAAACCCAACGCCAATCCGGCCAATACCCAATTTTTCGGGTCCCTTGCGATTCGTTATAACGAAGCTCGACTGTAAACGCTAAACTCAAATTAAATGAACAACAAAATTCACCCGTTAGAATCTCATCGGCCAAAATCGAAGTTTGTGAATCGTAAGTCTTCTAAAAAAAAAAATTGTAAAAAAATTTTAACCAACGCTAAAAAACGAGAAAAAAAATGCAAAAATACAAAATTCACATGTCTAAAATCCTTATTATGATTCAAAACATGAAGAGGGACGGTGATAATATTTTTAACAAGAGCCACGCGAATAAAATAACGACCTCGTCCTTGGACCGTTCGCACCTGAAAATGAGAAACAAAAACAAAAAATATTAAAAATCCAAAAATAAATTAAATTTAAATTTAAAAAAAAATAATAATCTCTGTACTTCGTATTCACCTTACTACATTTCTGGGTCATTTCTACCGTGCTTTTGAACAAGGAAAAAGCCTTTTCGGAAACACTACGAAGAAAAGGTGGACTTGATTCCCCTTGAGTACAAGAGCACCAACTGTGTGGGGATTTTGTTTATAATTTTTAAAAGAAAAATTAAAAAAATCTTTTCCTTTAAAATGCCAACTTTCTGATTTTCCGATATTTAAAAAAAAATAATTTTTAACGATTTTTTTAGCTTATATACCCCGACGAAAGTTGACTATTTTTCGGCAAATTTTGGATCCACAACCAATAATCTTGTCTGGTCATTCCGACGGCAGTTGAGAGTCCTAGCGAGCGAGAAAAAATGAATTAATTTCGTGAATTTACACGCAAATATTTAATATTTATTTCACCTTTCAGTCCCTTGCGGAAAATGGATTCGAGTAATTGGCAAAATGGAAGCACAGATGGATGGGTGTCTGTAATTGGCATTTTAACGGCATCTTGGTGCAGCCGCAACACGTAACCTTTATAAAAATAGGAAATATGTCGATTTAAAAGTGTTTTTAAACATTTGGTGAATGATGGACGTGGTGTTGATTTACCTTTGAGATCTCTGATCAGCGGCTCGTTCAATGTCATGGTTGAAATTGAGCTGAAAATGTTATTTAATAAATATTACATCCCGAAACCTTTCTTTCCCCTAGGTAAACAATCGGCGCGACCGGTTGGTGGGTGGGTGGTGAATTTTGGATCGGTCGGACCGATCCCGAATTAATTGTATAGTTAAAACTGTTTTTTTTGTAAAAAAATTTTATTGATATATTTTTTAAAATTCATGCTAATGGAATAGATCGATTGTTTATTCGTTTATTTGTTTATATTTTTGGTTTTGTTGTTGTGGCCTGCCATCTCTCGCTAAAATAAAGAAACTACAACCTGACAACAGGTTCAAACCGGTTGAAACGTATTTTCATGTTACGAGAGGCATGTGAGAAAGAGTCAGAATCTGTTTAAAATTTGATTCAAAGCACAAATATCTCAAGAACGAAAGTTCCCAAATAGATGAGATTTTTGGAAGGCTAAAAAATGACACATATATTTGTACAGTTATAAACAGTACACGAACACATTTTTACATTTGCCGCCTGTGTAAACACACTAAACTCTATTCCAAACAAGCTGGGATTTGTAATGCAGGGAAGCATTACATATTAGACTTCTAAACCCTGTCCTTTTGTCCCTAAATAAAACACCGAAATAAAAGAAAATAAAGTAATTTAAAAAAAAAAAAAATTTTTTTTTTTTGCCAATATAAAGCAACAACAAACAAAATCCCACCAAAATTTGAAATGATATGCTGCGGAATTGTTGCATCCGGGTTTGCTACAATCGGGAAATAAATCGCGCGGAAAACGTATCGCAACGTATGGCTCACGGGATCCGCCAGGTGGCGCTAGTACAATGTTACAACTTCCTGTGCAGGACGGAAGTAGTATTATTAGACGGCTAAAAGTGCACTAAAACCGGTTTATTAATTCAACCGGAGGTCCAAGAAATCTGAAAATACCTTACAATAATAATATAAGCATGCTGAATTTAATGCCGTTGTCCGTTTTGCTCTAGCTGCTATAGTTTTTGCGGAATCGTTGACGACGGACGGACGGACGGACGGACGGACGGACAGACAGACAGAACCGTTTCATGAGACTTTCTAAACATCAGGTTTAGAAGTCTAAAAGTATTACAAATACTCCCATTGGTTGGGAGATTCACAGTTCAGTTGTGTCTTGAATATGATGCTGTTTTCAGATTCCAGTAGACTTGTGCGAAGATTTTTTAAAGTGTCTCAACCAACCAACCAATGGGAGTATTTGTAATACTTTTTGGAATAGAATTTACTAAGGACACATTGTGACGTCACATTCTGTCCCAACCGAGCTACAGCCAGACCGAAACCACCGTTGTAAGCTGTGATGATGGAACCTTGTATACTCGTTAGACTTTGGCTTCATGGACACAGAATAATACAGAAGCGACACTCGGTGTCGGTTTGTTTGATGTCGTCGTTCTCGGTCACATGACCTGACAAGTGGCGCCCTCTTCATATTTGCGTGGAGAAACTGGAAAAATTGCACGTAGTGTTCCAAACAACTATGGATTATGGACTGTAAATTATTAATTTGCAAACGATTGTGATGTTCGTGTTGTTACTGATCACGGTTAGTAATTGTAGTTTCATATAAATTTTATTATTAAGTGATTAAAGAACTTTTTTTTTCTTCTTTTTCTATTTTTATGAGGATAACAAATAACAACATACAGGAATTTCGGAATTTCTTTAAGGTATCGGTAATAATTTTTTTTATTGATTTGTAATTTTTAAATATTTCCTTCTCTTATTCTTATTATTTTTTGGCAGAATGACGGTTTACGGGCGACCAGTACTTATCACAAGTCAAATTATATCAACAAATACTTATCACAAGTCAATAAATGCCCAATTTCCTTCACATTAATACAACCAGTTAAGGTGAGGTTCGCGGGGGGGGGGGGGGTCAAGGGGGGGCGCTAGCCCCCCCCCCCTCCCCCCCCCTTGTTAAGAAAAAAAAAATACCCGAAATGGGTCGCCCGTAAACCGTCATTCTACCTATTTTTTACATCATATGTTATTTTTTTTAGTGAGTGGTGAATCTTAATTCTAAAGAACAGGCACAGTACGAAATCAGCAGCAGAGTTACAGTTTGAGGGAAACGTGATGCAACTGGTAGCTAAATTACAGAGAGTTCTCATTAATTTTTTTTTACCTAGTATTGTTTTAAAATTATCATTAAATATTTTTTCAGCAGATTCGATGTACGCTTGGAATGATGCAGATGGCAATTTTAAATTATGGAAATCGTTGCTGCTGCTTTCGTAGGCTTTCCAAAAAGAAAACATCTGATATTGATTAGTCAGGTTACCTTCTGAAGATTGAAGAATTTTTTCACAGTGCTCACAGTTTTTATGCCAATTAAATAATCGTTTCAGAAGGTAACCTGAAATGTAATACAAAATATTTTGATGTTCAGTGGTGAATTCTGGTAGTGATGAAGACGAGGCGGCCAGCTGAATTTCTGAATTCTCATTTTCTGTTGTTGAGCCAAATTGCTCATTTGAGGTTTCACTTAATGACTGCAGCGAACATAAAATGAAATCTGTGTCAAATGAGCAATTGGCTGCAGCACTTGGCTGAAGCAAGGCATTTAGTGATGCTTTTTTGAACAGTTGTTCAAACTGTGTAGATGTTGGTGCATCATTAAATCTCCCGCTTTGCCTTATCACGCTGAAAAAATTTTCAAGTGGGTCTTGATTCAGCTGACGTGTGCAGATTGATTCAAAACTCATTTCTTCTCCTAATTCTGCATGCAAATGCAAGATTGCAGATAATGTTTGCTTGAATCCCTCAAAACAGTTAAACTTTCTTTTTGCATTTACAATTTTGAGGGATTCAAGCCATTGCATGCACTCCTGCAAAAATTCTATTTGTCCTAAAATATAGTTTTAGTATTAGCTGCTAATTTTTTTGGTTTAATTGTTTTCTTATTTACCTGTTCCAGCTTTTAGTGGCTGTCGCATTACCTTGCCAGTTTTTGCATGAGAGCTATTGCACACATCAAAAAGTTTATCACAAACTTTTATAAATTGAGCTGTGTGGGATGCAGATTCTGGTAATTTTCCTATAAATTAAGTTTAATTGTTATTTTTATTTTTTTTCATTATTTTAGATTCGTATTCAATATTACCTTGGGAGATGTAAAACATCATACCAGCATAAACCGAGTGACTTAGGATCTGAGTGGCAATTTTTACTTTCATTCTTGTGAATGGAGGTGGATTCACATGAGCATTAGTTAATTTTGGTGCTGCTTGCAATGGTGAGCTCTGGTCAATTTTAAAAAATTCTGCTAGAGCACTCCATTTAGCCACTTTTTTGTCACTGTCAAATTCGATGTCATGGTTTAACAAGCAGTTTCGGATGTTTTTAATCAAGTGCGGAACATCAAACAGGCAATAAATTTTGTTATTTTCTAATTCAATGTATGGATGTCCAGTTGTCACTTGAAATTCTTCTTTCATCAATTTTAAGTTGTTAGCACCTTGGTCGCATACAACTGCCTTCACTGTCAACCCAGATTTTTTTAGGAGGTGCAAAATTTCGAAAATCAGCTTTTTTAAGTTTGAACTGTCAGCACCCTGACAAGTGAAAGCGTACGCAATTGCCTGTTTCCAATTTGCACTGATTCCTCGTAGCATGAAGACTAGTGCATGTGTGCACACTTTTCCTGTGCCTTCATCAGTACCATAATTTTCAAATCCTTCCAAGTTGTCACGAGCTGCATTATATCTAATGTTCAATTTCAATGACATTTCATCAAATAAAAGGGCACAAACTCTGTCCTTCTCATCCAGAGTGCTAATTTTTTTTTCCAATATTTTCAGGAGGTCCGTGTTTAATCCCGGTGTCACATCTATCCCCTCCACCCATCTTTGCAGAGTGCGCAGGGAGGGAACATCAAAGATGGTTTCGATAAACCGGAATGCTTTGGGACTGGTGTAATGCCACGTCAGTGCCAGTAATTTGTCACTTGACGTCCATCTGCGGCCATTTCTTTTTTTATCTGCAAATGTCAATTGGCTTTTTAAAAATGATATTTGACCATCATTTAAGAAATTTGATGCAGCCTTTATCACATCATCTGTGGTTGGTGTCTTCTCCTTTTTGGCCTCTGTTTGAAGGGTCACAATTCTCCTTTCCAGTCTCTGAATTTTTTGTTTTGCTGCTTTTAAGCTTTGTTTAGCATTTTTTAGTTCATCCGCGAGTTTGTTGTTTGGCACATCAGTAGGCACATCTTGGCTTGGAACATCAGCCAAATCATCTTGAATTTGGATATTGTCTGCAGCTGAAAGTTATGTTTAAAATTATAAATAAATTTTTTTTTTTTATGAATTTCTTACTGCTTTCTTTTCTTTTTTTTGCAGGTTTGTTTACAACTGCTTGTGCCCTTCGTTTGGCCCTTTCAGCTCTGTCAGAGTCCAAATTCAACAACTTTGGAGCATTAGGAATTTTGAATATAGTTGGCTCAGCATTGTGGATTAATCTGTTTTTTTTCTCCCGGTTCATAAACTGTGACAGTTCAAAGTGCTCAGCACACAACACCATGCCTTTTTTGTTCATAGTTGAAATGTTTATACCGCTTAAATCTTGTCTTTTGCTGTTTACCAGCCAGCGTTTACATCTGTGTTAAAAAAATTGTATTTATGTAATGAAAATATTTATTACAGATTTAAATTTATTAATAAAAAAAACACTTTTAAGAATAAATACATTTCTGCATTAAATTACCTTTCTTCATCTTTAGGGAACCTAAAAAAGGATAAATCTGGATTTTTTCCTCTGTTGTTATCGCACTCAAGTGCACTGCAATGCTCCCCTTTGCTAATTTTCATTATCAATAAATAAAGAATGAAATACACAATGAAAACACTAATCCACGGATAATCGTTAGTCTTTATTAACAAAATCGCGCCAAAATTAATCCGGTGCTGCCTAATTGTGGCAAAATTACAAAATATTTACAGAAAATTGCTTTTTTGAATTGTCTTTTATACGCGGGCAATGAGTTTCTCCACGCATTCCGCTAGGGGATATCCCATAATAGCTGGAACCGAAAGTGAGGCGGAGTGTCGCTTCTGTATTATTCTGTGTCATGGACACATATTTTTCCGTCCCTGCACCCTGAATGGCCTGATTTCATATTGTCCTCATCGGTTCAAAACTGGACCGTTTTATACATTATTTTCTCTTCTGAGTTCAAATTTGATACAATTTTCTTGTTCCTGACTGTATTTTACCTTGTTCTTGTTTGATTTCAGATATTTAAATGTTACATTTAAATTTCGCATATTTTCTTGCTTTTACATAGAAATGACAGTTTTTATTTCAGCTATTTACAACACATTTATGAATCATTGGAAATATCCTTTGCACACTGATGTTCATTAGTCTTGTAGTGATCCAGAATTACTTTCCAAATTCACTGTTGTCGCGACGGTACTTATCCTACACTTAATTTCTATTTAATTAAATGCTCAACTTTTTTCTATAAACTTAGAGGAAATTAAATGAAAACTACTGAATTTCCAATACAAAACACAATATTTATTCTGAGTAACTTTTGAATAAACTTTCTCAATTAAACTTACAAAGATAAGATAAAATACATATTAAAAGACTAATGTTATACATGAAAGACTATATTTAACTAAAGAAATGATAAATGAAGATGAAATAATAGAAAAATGGCATCGATAACGATAACTTGTCGTTCGGCGATGGCTTGTCGCTCGCTCTCGAATCTCGTTCTTCACTCGACGCTGGATCAGAACCTCAAAATGGCGTCGTCACTCGCTGGAAACCGACAAATCTCCGAGCATAAACTTCTCCGGGAAACCGTTCCGACACAATTCCGATTCACAATGATGAACAGATGAATCTCTGTGGCGTGGAATAAATTCGGACATGATTCCGGGCTAAATAAATCTCTACTTTGGATACCATCAATAACTGGTGTATGGGATAGTAATCACGGTCTAAAATATTTGCAATCAAACCACAACAAATCAACTATTGAGACGAATGACAGCAATATCCAATCTACGCCGTCAACTTCAACCACAACCACAACTGAAACAAACAAAATCAACAATCCATCAACTTCAACCTCAACCACAACTGAAACAAACACCAATAATAATCAATCTATTCCAGTAAGTGAAATATCAATTGAAAAAAACTGTCAACTTAAGCAAGCTTAGTTATGTCGCCAACACGCCAAGGATTTGCAGTAAATCAGCTTCGCTACTGTCACAAGCAAATAGGGCAACCCCAGTGCAGCACTGCAATGCACATCAAATATACTGTTTTATTGTTGGACACCATTTTAGACACTCATGCACCTGTTGATGAGTCATTTGCTTCTCAGAATTGAGCAATTATGTGATTAGAGAGAAGGAGGAGTCAAATACCTCAGTTGCTCTTGTGTGTACATGAGAACTAGCATATGTGATGACACTGCCGGATTAGCAGGGGTTGGAATGCACAATTTCAACACCTGTGAAAAAGCAGTGAAAGCACAGTTGCACTCTCACTTCCAAGCAGTGAACACCTCTCTCAGTTGCTGCAAGGTAACTAGAATATATAAGGTAAGACGGATAGGCGTTGCGCGTCGAAAATCCAGTTTTGCCATTATGCGCACATGACGTCAGAACTCTGACGCGATAAAGGCGCGAACAAGCTAGCTAGTTACCTTGAGCGGTAGCGGTAAAACAATCGGTGCACTTGTGTAAGTTTTCAGTGTTTTGTATTTGTATTTATAATAATATTATAATAATGAATGTATTTATAACAGCTTATAGTCTGATTACTTATAATAAGATATCCTGGGATATCTGAGGAACATCAATCAATCACATTTGGTAAGTAAACAAAAAATGTAAATAAAAAATGACTAAATAAATTTGAAGTTTGTATTTATAACAACTAATTGTCTGATTATTTGTAATCAGATATCCTGGGATCATTGGATGCAATAGGAAAGAAGTTTTGAGGAAAATCAATCACATTTGGTAAGTAAACAAAACAAATTTTCCTAAATTATTTTTCTGTATGGAAATAAAGGTAATGAAAAATAAAAAATGGAATAAGTACTGTAAATAAGTAAATTATAATAAATAATAATAATAATAATAATAATAATAATAGTTTGTATACTGATTTTAATTACATATTTATATTACCTACATATAATTACATATTTTCTAGGAGACATAGTGAATCATTCTGGCTGTGCTGTTGCCAGCTGCATCAACACATGGAGAAATAGACAAGAGTTTCACCAGTCTGTCCTGCTTTTGATTGAGTTCGTGTGGAATAACTTCGAAGAAAGTGACGTAGAGAAAAGTGCCGCATGCAAAACCCTGTAAAATGGCGTTCATCAAGGTGGTGGAATGTGAATAAGAGTTAATTCCCATGCCGATTCCGATTCCGATTCCGATGGGTGATGCGCACGAGAAGGCGACAACGAGCAAAATCTTGAGTTTATATTTCAAGCGACTTTGCGTCAAATTCACGCCCAAACTCAACGCGATGATTCCCTTGTGGATGCTCACGGCTATCAGCAGCTGCGTGAGATGACCCGCGATCAACTGCAGACCGATAGCGAGGCCTTCAAAGATCGAATGCACCGACAAATCGGTGAGCAGAATCATCGTTCGCACGAAAAACCGCACCAAAATAGGCGAAAAACGGCATAAATCGACGAAAAAATGCCAAAAATGCCAAAAATGAGCGGATTTGAGGACGAAGCGACGAAAATTTTCGAGAAAAATCCTTTGCTGAATATTTATTTGAATTTTAAACTGGCCGGGACGAATTGGATGACAGTTCGCGGGCGGTGGTGAACTTTTTTTGGCCGGAGATGAGGAGATTTTGTACGTGGAGAAACAGATTGTGGTGACGAAGGATTTGTTGTCCAAGATTTATTTACTTTGATATACTTCGAACATGTAAAGACTTAACTTGTGGATGCTCACGACCATCAGCAGCTGCGTGATATGACCCGCGATCAACTGCAGACCGATGGCGAGGCCTTCGAAGATCGAATGCAGAATCATCGTTCGCAGCGTCGAGTGCGAACTCGGATCCTGGTGCAGCGAAACCATCAACGTCGAATGGTCGTGCGACTTGTCCTCGTCGTTGACGGAAACGGGAGAGGTAAAAGCTGACGGAGAGGGAGCGGGAGCGGCGAACGAGCCGTCGTCGATGGAATTGTAAGAAATCGGACGGGGGCCGGGAACGGGGCCGGGGCCGGGGCCGTGACCGTCATCGTGGATGAGGCGCTCGTGTTCGCTGGCTCTGCACACGTGCGCGCTGTTCTCTTTGTACGCCAGCAGAACTTGCTCGATGATGAACACGATAAAAAAGCCGACAGAAACGACCAACTCGACCACGGGGAAATCTGTGTGAAAGTTCAATTCCCGCTTGACGGTCTCGAAACTTTCCCGGACGTCGGGAAGCAGGTCGAGAAGACTGGCCGCCAAGAAGACGCCACCGCCGAAACAGCCGAGAAAACTGATACACCTTTTGCACCGACGACGGCGCTCCGCGTTTAAAGTTCTTTGAGCTGCGGAGGCGATTTGTAAGAGCATCAGGCCTAACATCAAAGAAACGACCATCACGATGCATAGAGATATTCCTTTCACGAAAATCAATTCCATTACTTATGTAGAAAAAAAAATAGAAATAAATAAAAGAAAGTTAATGAAATGAAATGAAATGAGATAATAAATAAAATTATAGTTCAATTAAAATTCAATTAAAAATCGATTAAAAACATGAAACCGAACCTTGAACATCTCCATTAGATCCTCCTTTCTCATTTTTAGCCTCTCAAAAAATTTATAATTATTCATTTCTTTATTTATTACTCAATTCAATGTTTATTTTATCGCTGTTGTGTGGCGTGCGCGGCCTGCCGTCAGAGTGATGACGTTTTAGTCAACTCGCTCCGTGATTGGCTAATGGCGTATCCACATACCCCTGCAGTTGCTGAGTTGGCTCCTACATTCTCTTGCTGAGAACACCTACTTTGATGCAGTTTTGTTAACCAACACAGAACATTTTGGACATCCAAGAAAACCACTTTGAGTCTTCATGTATCCAGTTTGAAACCAACAACCAAGTGCCATGTTGAAGTCAGCTGAACCTACTAGAACTCAAGTGAACAATTGTGTGTTAGTGTGTGTGATTTCCAAGTTCTACTATGTTAATTGTAAGTACCACTTTTGATTGCCACAAATCCGTTTTTCTTCCATTTATCTATTTTATTTGATTGGATAGAGATATACATGTTAGTTGAGTGTATTTTGCTTTAGCTTATTTTTAGCTAGGTCATGTGTTGTACCACATAGGCCTATTTTGTAGGGTTAGTATTGGTTAGTATTGGCGTGAGCCAGCCTCAAAGAAGGCGAATTAATTATTCATCTTTGTCATTTTATTTTAATGTGTTTACTTAATAAACCTTTTTCATTTTACAATGAGTCTTATTATTTCTACTCTGGATTCCACCGACCACATAAAAATTACCTTGCCACACTACAATTAATTGCAGTAATAATTTCCTCGCCAGAGCATTTCCAAAGGAGACAAAGCTTAAGACACACGTGGACAAAATTTTTGTCTCTATCCCCAAACACTTCGGTTGTATTTTTTACCGGTCGCTCGACAAATGAGTCGATCAACGATCAAGTGATCTCTGAAGCCAAAAACACTCAGGACTTTATAGTTGTGGATTTTGCTGAAAGTTACAGAAACTTAAGTTTGAAAATACTTCTCATGTTGAGGTGGGTCAAGGATTATTGTCCCAATGCAAAGTTTATACTGAAATCCGATGATGATATGTTCGTACATATCTACAACGTTATGGAATTCATCAATAGCGAAGAACCAAATGATTCATCAATTTATGGGAGACTAGGTCACGCTTGGCCACCTAACAGAAATAATGATTCTAAATGGATGGTCACAGAAGAGGAATATGCAAAACCTATATATCCGGATTTTGTCACCGGCGGATCGTATTTATTCGGAACCAAGCGGCTTTCCCATTTTATGTCTGTGTGTGTTAGGCTTCCATATCTGTTTCTAGAAGGTAAAAAAATCAAGTAGGTTAATGTCAGCAGATCTTACTAATGGTTAATACTTTGAACACAGATGTGTTTATTACAGGAATATGTGCAGAAGAAAGTCAAATTTCTAGGAAACTTCATAAAGGTTTCATCAATTTGTCAATTCCTCCAGGAGGTGACTGTACATTTCTGAAATTAATAAGTGTTGATGATATTAATAGAAAATTGATGCGAGATCTGTGGAAAAAAATATCAAATATAAGTTTGTACCAATCATGTAAAATCAAAAAACCAAAATTTTGATTCAGAAACTTGTTTCGTAGTTGAAATAATCTACTCACACAGGGAAATGGAATATTTACACAAATAATCGCGATTTCTGCATTTCTGTATTTCTGCATTTTTGCATTTCACCATTGCATAATGCAATGGTGGAAAATCAATTCTAAAATAAGATCCATAGAAACAAAAAATTAGAATTTGTTATCAATTGAAATTTGACTGACTGCAAGCTCAAACTACATCCAAGATTTTTTTTCAACTCAAAATAATTCAGTTTTGGATCGACCACATTTTGATAATTGAGCTTATAGGAAACTATTAATAATTCGAGTGAATCACTCGTCATCTCCTCGAAGAGGATTTATCGACACTACGGTAGTTGCTAAGTTACGTCCAAAGATACAAAAAAAATTGTCTACGTCAGAAAATTGATTATGAAATGCACCGGAAATAAATTTCACGAATTATTGATCATTGCCAGCATTCAAAACGCAAAACGTTTCATTTTTCTATTATAAATATTGATTTAGAAAGTCCAGTGAAAGAAATAAACTTGTCTTTATTTCTTTCTACGTTTAAATATTTTGATGGTTTGCGTTGCCAAGAAGAAATTTAACCACCTTACCATTGGTGTGCTTTTTTAACAGTGTGGTCCAGACAACCTTAGCCTTGACCCCTGTATAAAAAGCAAATGCCCACACGCTTTTTCCACTAAATTTTAAGAGTCTTCAAGCACCTGGTGAGCAACCTTAAAAACACTGAAATGACTGTAATTTCTTCTTCGTCGTGGGCGTACCAACAAGACAAACGTTCTAAATGTAAATTTCAAACATAAACTGTATCAGACACCAACTGTACTCTGTTGCAGCAGCACGCACAACCAACATACATGTAGTAGGTAAGTTAGTTTTTAAACATAATGGTTCCTACAACTTGGAAATTTATTTAATTATTTATTTATTTATGATTAACGATTCCACTATCTTCCCGTCTTGTGTTTCTCTGGCGTGTGTACTGTGCAACAACAACAAAAATTATGAATTTTAATTTACAGCTCTATTTTTACGCAAATATGGCGATAAAAATAAACAGAGTGGGTGAACACACACTGATTCGACCATTTGAACGAATCCAACAACGTCGACAAAGAAAAATGCGACACCTCGTTGGAAATGTGTTGGCAGAGCAATCGGAGATACCAGCATTCATCAAATCTATGAAGAACATTTCAAAAAAAAAAAAGAAAATGTCTATTCTATTTTTCACATTGCTCATTGTGAATTTGGTGGTGTGTCTTTTCCAAACTGGAGAGCGAATTTGGCATTACTCGACCGAACCAACAACAGTTGATGCACATTTAATTGAAACCAGACATGGCGATTTCCCAAATGTTTATATTTTTCCACCAACAACGCAAGAATTACAAAATTTCAGGTCTGAAAACACAAGCAAAGACTTAAGGAACGATTGTTCTGTAAGAAACGGTCTACGGTACTATTATGTTGAAAATGAGAAATTTACTTTGGAAACGATTCTAAAATATTTGCGTGTAACTAGTTACATAACTAATGCAACTTTTTCAATTGTAAATCTCCATTGCTCTATTCTTTTTACACATATGTAAATAAGCAATTGTCTTTGCAGGGAAAATCTCTCAGCAATCTTACAATTCAAAACTTACTTACCATTGGATGGCCGGTTACTCGAGTTTCAAGCCGTAAGTTACAAACTTAAATCGAAATACAGACACGTTTATTACTTTAAAGTTCCTTTTTGTCTAGCATTGAAATTTCAGTTTGGAAATGTTAATTACAAGATGGTCATCAAACTAAAATTTCCTGAAAAATGTTGGGGTCTTGAAGTAAGTGTTTTTTTTTTGTTTTGTTTTTTTGCCATAATTATAAAAATATTTTTTGCCTTTCTCGTCATATATTGATACTAAAATAAAACTATTTTGCAGATTAACAGAATTGCTTTTATAAACCTTATATTTTAAAAGAAATTTGAATCTGTTTTAGTTCATGAGACGAAATGGTCATTAGATTAGTATTGTAAGAACAATTTCTTACAAAAAAAGGGAAAGTTGTGATAGCAACTGGAAATAATTGTCACTTTAAAGCAATTAATACATTTTGCCGGTCTCATCAAATATTGACATTACAATTTGCACATTCACAGAATTCCTTAAACAGGGTGAGCCAGAGAAACCTGACGATTGTGAAAATGTAATTATTCTTTAACTCATTAACATACTGTAGAGCACTAAAAATCTCAGTTAGTCGCATTTAAACTTTCTGTTGCCCCCAGAAAAAGTATACTGCTTTAGCCGCCGGTGGCAGAAAAATGAACTGCTCATTTGGAGTTGAAGCAGCCTGACAGCATGTAAAGATTTTTTTGTCCATAGGTGTAGTAATAAAGAACTAGAATCCACAAATAGCGTCATAAAAACACATGAAAATTGCAAAAAAGACCACCAATTGGTACCTTTATTGCAAAACTAAAAGAAATGGTTAAATATTGGTCACTAGAACGTAACTTAGAATCAGTCAATGCGAAGAAATTTTCTAGGTCAGAAACGTTGTAGTAATCCTGACCAATTATCTAATAAAACCGCTAAATTACTAAAAATTAGATCACAAAAATTACCAAATGCCACCTTCGGGTCTTATATTTTCCTAAATAATTAACTTGATATTTCTACTTCTATTGCAACAATTGATTTATCCAATGTGGAATTTGTGACTGATATGGTCTCGCCAGTGTAGTCAGGGGACTGATAACACTGGGTAGGGACGCATACTTCACGTAAAATAACGAAACTCCCTTAATATTGGTTGGTTGGCCTTTATTATGTTGTCTAGGGGTATAGGGAATCCCGCTACCCGTTGCAGGGGTGCCACGAAGGCACGCCGCACCGGCAACCAACCCATCACACACTGGGCGCGAGCCCAATGCGTGACGAGGTCGGTTCAACGTTGCATTCATGTCGTACTCACCTACGACCTACAGTAGCCGCTCATGGAGGCTGCACTATGGAATCCGCCATAGCACTGAGTGTCACCGTGGTGAATGGGAAGGAGTGCAGAGTCCTCTCAACCGTGACACGTCTCGTCCCCTTGATGGTAACAACACCTCACTCTCTACGACCTACCTGGTCGGTGTTCGCACTCTCTCTCTCCACTCCTCCCCACACCACTCTACTCCCTCCTTCCCCTGGCTAGGTCGCCTTACCCAATGAGGGGGCGACCTTGGGGCCGCAAGGCGGTGTGTGGCAGTGACGTGGGTCACCCTGGGTGGCCTGACGGTCACAAATTGAATAAATCAAAGATAATAAACCCAAACTATCAATTAAAAACAAACACTCATTTATTCTGTTCTGTGAATAAATCCTCTCAATAAAATGATTTACAACAAATATTAAACTTAAAGTTAAAATTATACATCTTTACTAGTAATAAAAAGAATGAAGTTAGTAATGAAAATAAAATAGAAAATGGCGTCGTTGTTGGCTGACTTAGCGTGAAGACGCGACGTATTCGTCCGATTCTCGTCCGAATACTGATTTCTTCACTTACGATCTAATCGTCGTCCTCACGTTCCTCCGACGACGTGAATTCCTTCGTTGTTTGGCAAATTCTCTTCCGAACTTCCGCTGGCGACGACCGATGAACTTCGTCGCTTTCTGCTCAGTTGCAGGTTCTTCAATCTTCTTTTCTTCTTTTACCGATCAATTCGGTTTCTTCTAAAACACACTAGAGAGGTTCTGCTAGGCGTAGGACCGGAACGGCAACTTGTGGAGTAAGCTCCGCCCACCCGTTGCCTCCCGCGTTGCCGTTGTTTTCACGACGTCTGGACCGGCCACTACACGTTAAAATCGCGCGTACAACGTGAAGCTTAGCTCCGCCCTATGACGTCAGCACATAAAGTGAT